>CM035844.1:82450524-83650524 GCA_020510985.1 Pholidichthys leucotaenia
AAACTGCATCACAGGTGCTGCTTAGAGCGCTATATGCTCTAAAATCTCCACAACAAATGCCTGCATCAAATGTATTAGTAAATATATGTTTTTTAACTTAATTCAATCTCTACAATATATTACATACAGTCATGTGAAAAAATTAGGAGACGCTGTATAATCCTGTGGTTTTTTTTTAACATATTTGGACATATGGATATTTAATATCAATATAAAAAATACTGGGAGATTCATGTAACACAACTAAACAATTAAAAATGAATTAAAGACTTTTTTCAAATTTTCTGTAAAATGTAATTCTAAACAAATAGTGAGGAATAAATTAGGACACCCCCCATCTTTTTAGGACACCCCCACATTCATTCCCACTTAAAATGGCTAAAAAAAATTGTTAAAAAATGCAAATAAAACAAAAACAAGGTTAGACATAGATATGTTAACATTTCTTAATAAAGAACTGAATATTTAATGGGGTGTCCTAATTTTTTCACATGACTATGATCCTCATCCACTGTTATCTGGAAGTCAAGTTTGACAGTCAGTACAAATTACGTGGATGTGTTTTCTTTCTTTAACCCCATGTCTTCCTCTTGGCCCAAAATTAAACGACTGTCGTTCTTTTGACTTTGAGCTTCTGTCCTCCATGAACTGTTCATATGATGGGCAAGGTTTTTCTGCTGAAATGAACAGAGTGCCATTTCAAAATTTCAGAAAGTTGGGAGCCGCCAACACAACACAATTCACTTTCATTCACATGGCTTCATAGCTAGTGTTATGCTGCACTTACTTCATTAAGCATCAGGTGTTAACGGCTGCTGAGATGTCCCGTGTGTTTGGTCTCTCCATCTGGTCTGTGCTATTTAACCCTGGAGAACCCACGGGGTCAAATTTGGCCGCTGTTAATTGCTGCTACCCAAAATGAACAAAAATATTAAAAATTGTAAAATTTAACTTCAAAAGCCCAGGATGCCACTTCTGACCCCTGCATAGAGACACCTAGTGGATGAATATTGAACTGACATGAGCCAGAGTGGTAATGACAAGATGTCTGACCACATGCTGTTTTGTTGAGCTGGAAACCTACCCAAACAAAATTGTCTTCTCAGCAAACCAGCGGTTGGTAAAATTGTGTATTTTTTGTTAATCTATTTAGTATTAGCCTGCAGAATGCCTAGAAGTATGTTTTATATTATTTTTGGATAAATTAGCGACTCTGAGCAAGTTCAAAAAACAATGGGTCAAAAATGACCCTCTGGGTGTATGGGTTAAAAAATGTCAGGTCAAAAATGATCCTTTGGTTCTTTGAGTGACTTTGTAGATGAGAATGGTGACAGTCCTGTATTTGGCTAAAGCCTTGAAATAAATTCATTTGTATAATATATTTTACTAAGTTACCTCGGTAGTACAGGGCCAGAGACTAATAAGTAAATACCTATATCTTTTCAGGGAGTATGGCCGCTCCTTTTTCAGAACAGGGAAAGCAACAGGGAAAGCAACAGAGAAAGTTCACTGTAAAACAAGTATTGGAGCAACTTGAAGCTGATGATAGTGACTTTGGCCCTGAATTGGACAGCGATAGCGATTCTGATGAATTGTTTCAACCACACGAAAGTGATGGTGGTGAATCTTCTGCCCAAGACAGTGACTCGTCCAATGACTCGTCCAGTGATGAAGATGTGCCGTTTGCTGAGACTGCTAGCCCACAGATGGAACCAAATCGTGCCACAAAAACTTACAGGTGGCGAAAGAAAGGCTTTGAGTTGCCTGATGTGAACTTTCAAGGTGAACAGGTTGAGTCGTACCAGGATGCCACGACAGACACGCCACTGGTTTACTTTCGACGCTTTGTTTCCCTTGATATGTTGGAAAATATTGTTGAGCATACCAATCAACACAGTGTTCAAAAGCATGGGAAATGTGTAGACACTTCAGTAAAGGAGAACAAGTTCTAGGAATGTATCTCAGGATGGGATTAGTTCAAATGTCTGGAGTACGTCAGTACTGGGAAAGTGAATTTCGTTACGGGCCTGTGGCAGGCGTAATGAGTCACAACCGATTCAACCTGCTACTCTCTGTCATCCACTTTGTAGACAACAAAATGGCCAGTGAAGAAGTAAAAAAGGATTGACTTTGGAAACTGAGACCATTTTTGGATTCTTTTCGGAGACAATGTCTCACTATAGCTCCTCGCCAAAAACAGTCCATCGATGAGATGATGGTGCCATACAAAGGGAAATTTGGTGGCATAAGGCAGTGCATCAAAGGGAAGCCACATCCATGGGGATTCAAAGTGTGGGCACGCTGCTGTGTCACTGGCCTCCTGCACGACTTTGACATATATCAGGGAAAAGGTGGTGGCAATGAACAAAAAGGGAAGAGTCAGTTGGGAGTTGGTGGAGACATTGTGGTGAACATGCAACAAATAAAGCAAAAAAAAACATTGTTAAATGTAGCTGTGTGGTTGACTGATTATTTTCCTAAATTTAAAATAGTTTGCATTGACAGTGCTTGTTATTATGATTCTTTGAAATGATACGCCTAAAGCCCAATGGGTCAAATTTAGCCCTAATCCTAAATTAGGGAATAAAGGGTTAAAATTGAAAAAGTGGGTATTTTGGTGTTCAGTGAACTTATAGCAGTCATTTAATGCATAGTTCATAATTTTCCAAAGAAGAAAAGGGTTCTTGAGTTCTCCAGGGCTAAAAACTCCAAAGACCGACCACACAAAAAACAAAACCGCATTAAGCGGTTCTTGTGTTTGCCACAACATGGGCAAAACATGATTTGGTCTCTATTTGTCACCATAAACTCCATTAACAACAAGAACACAAATCTGTCTTCTCCCTCACTCTCCGTGTTCTTTCTGTTTTACTGCCGTGCTAAATTATAATAATTTTTTTTAACTGCCATGCTAAATCTCGAATTGACCGCTCACATTATCACTTCCGGGTCAACCACTTGTAGGTTCCTTTTCCAGTTGGCATTACTTGTAAATTTGTTTCGCCACTTGTAAATTCGTATTGGCATTTGTATAAGTGTTTTGCCACTTGTTTAATTTGTTTTCTAAAATGTAAATTTGTTTTGGGACTTGTAAATTTGCTTTTGTAAATGTAATTTTGTTTTATGTAGTGTAAAAATGTTTTCCAAATTGTAAATTTGTTTTCAAAGTTTGTAAATGTGTTTTGCACTTCCCGGCCACCGTACCTGAATGAGAACATGTTAGTAGGCTTGTTGCTTCAGCTTAGCCAAACAGTAAATAATTTTAAAAGATAAATCAATAAATGAATAAGTAAATAAATAAGAAACAATAGGTCAACTATGTCTGAGTTATGCTCTCATATGAGACATGTACCCATTCTGCTGGGTGAATGCACACAGAAATTAGGTGCACATTTGTGTGTCTATCTGCTTTGACTTATACTATTAATGTAGTATCTCACCTGGACTGGAGGCGAGAAACTTTACCAGTGTCTGTAGTGCTTCAGACATTAAACAATTCAACTAATAGAAGGCAGATGGTTGGCAAACCCAGACAGGGCAAGGACAGCAGAATGTCTGTTACTGTAGAACCCTCCTCCTCTCGGTGTGAGGAATGTGTACATTTATATAATAACTTCAGCTTGTCTGCCTTCTGGATGCTGAAAGCAAAATAAAGGTAATTTTACATTAGTTTCACTTCTCTCACAGGGACACTTGTCAGTGTTCTCGTAGAAGTAAAGCATGTCTACAATAGATAAGATAAGGTAAGATAAGCCTTTATTAGTCCCACAATGGGGAAATTCCAGGATTGCAACAGCACAGGGATAGCAACACTCAGAGCAACAATCAGAAGGCAAGAAAAAAACAAGAACAGCAAGTATACATATGTACATATAAATATAAATATAAATATATATATATATACAGTATATATATATATATATATATATATAGACACAGTGCAGAGCATTGTAGCTAGATGGGATAGATATATAAATATATAAACACAGTGCAGAGCAATGTAGCTGGATGGAATAAATATATGAGTATATAAACACAGTGTGGAGCATTGTTGCTAGATAGAGTAAATATATAAATATATATATAAGCACACAGTGCGGAGCATTGTAGCTAGATAGAATAAATATGTAAATATATAAGCACACAGTGTTGAGCATTGTTGCTAGATAGAGTAAATACTGTATATAAATATATATATAAACACAGTGCGGAGCATTGTAGCTAGATGGGATGAAACAGCACAACCGTCTACTTAGTTATCCTACATGGTATGATTATGTACCCATACATATTCTCACCCTCCATAGCGACCGGAATTTTCCTAGTTGTATACTGGAGGGGACCATTGTGTAAGTCTATTGCGTCTTTTGCATTCAATACTATTAGGTTGTCACGTCTTTTTGCTATCTCTGCGAGCAGCCCTACTTTGGTTGTACAGTCTGACAGCTGTAGGTAGGAAGGACCTGCGAAACCTCTCGGTTGTGCACCTAGGATGATGTAGTCTGCTGCTAAATGAGCTCCTCAGTGCATTCAGTATGTCCTGCATAGGGTGGAACTCGGACTCCAGCAGAGATGACAGTTTAGCCATCATCCTTCTCTCTCCTATCTCCTTCACTGGGTCAAGGCGCTGCCCCAGGACAGAGCTAGCTTTCTTGATCAGTTTGTTCAGTCTCTTCCTATCAGCTGCTGTAATGCCACTGCCCCAGCAGACCACTTCAAAAGTGATGGCTGATGCCACCACCGTGTCGTAGAATGTCTTCAGCAGCGCCCCTTGTACATCAAAAGACCTGATTCTCCTCAGTAGGAACAGCCTGCGCTGACCCTTCTTGTAGAGTGCGTCAGTATTGCGTGACCAGTCTAGTTTATTGTTCAGATGAACACCCAGGTACTTATAGGATGTCACCATCTCGATGTCTATATATCTCGATGTCTAGATAGTGGATTATAGAGGACAAAAACACTGTAGCGCTACATAAAATATAGAACTGTTAAGGTGCGTTTGCACCAAATGCAAACGGGCGACTTTTTCGCGCGGCACGATTATAGGCCGGCGCGGTGGCGGAGTGGTTAACACTGCAGTAGCACAGCAACTCACCCTTGGCCAGGGGATCCTGGATTCAATCCCAGCCCCCGACCAACAGTGATTTTTGTGGAGTTTGCATGTTCTCCCCGTGTCTGCGTGGATTTACTCCGGGATTTCTCCGGTTTCCTCCCACATGCCAAAAACATGCAAGTTAGGTTAACTGGCATCAAAATGGGATTCTAAATTGTCCTTAGGTGTGACTGTGACAGTGAATGGTTGTCTGTCTCTCTGTGTTGGCCCTGCGATGAACTGGCGATCTGTCCAGGGTGTACCCTGCCTCTCGCCCAAAGATGCTGGGATAGGCTCCAGCCCACCCCCCACCCCCCCGCGACACAAACAGGATTAAGCGGAAGAAGATGAATGAACGATTACATTATAACTCAATGTAAACATGCGAACAGACATGAATCCCCCTTCTGAGTGAGATGCAAACAGGCGAAGTTGCCTTTAAAACTTCTGCAGCTGTGTTCAACCTGTTGTGGAACTTCCCAAAATAATGTCATGCTTATGTTTATATTAACCAACCGGGGGCTCACCCGAAAATGTTGTCTCATGCCTCCAAAAGTTCACAAGATGAGGGGTGTGTACATTGCTCGCTTGCTAGCTTGTCCGCAACAGGAAACCGTGGGTAAATAACAACGACATCTCAAATCAGCTGAAGGGCTCCCGGTCCCCCTGAGTCTTCAGGTGAGTGAGCCAAATTTTCAAACTAGTTCACTCTGCAATGGTGAAACCTTTACTCCAGTGACTACAGAATCTCAAAGCTAGCAGCTAGCAAGCTAGCTAGCCTGGGACGCGAATGCGCAACTGTGCAAATTCGCGCATACTCGCTTCTTACCATTCACTTTGTATGGATTTGCGCTGCCCGTTCATGTTTGGTGTGAACACACCTTTAGGCTGTGTGTCCACAGGGAAAGTAAAAAGGCTCTCAATCTGTTTTCCTCAGTTCTTTTCATGTGCTCATTAAAAAAAAAAAAAAAAAATGTCAACCCAGTATCCTAGCAACTGCTTGACCTGACACTCAAACCATGGTGGAGATTTCACAGATTTTGCTCATTGAACTAAACCACACCAAAATGATAAGAAAACACACGTCCTTCCAAGCTTGTGCTTTTAAATGTTGATCATGGTGTACTTTTTGGCTGATTCTGGCTGATTTTAGGCTGATTCTGACACAATCCTAACTTTACAGTCTAACTGGCACCTTAAGCCACTTTTCCACTAGCACCTACTCAGCCCCGCTCGCCTCAACTACACTCACCTCGACATGGTGTCATTCGTTTTCCATTACAAGTGAGTACCACCTCAAAGTGGGTGGGATCATTACAGCAAGGCGGCCCGACACTCCCGCGACGTCATTTATACGCGACAAAAGCAAAATACAAGATGGAGGATATCGAGGCAATGGTATACTACCTGCTGCTCGATCTCTGGCTGAGTAAAGGCAAAAACGGAGAGCCAGAGAAGGCTACAGGTGGCTAGACGAAACACTCTGGAAAAGTACAGGAGTGTTTGGGAAGCCATAGAGCAGTATAAAGTCGTAGACGTGAGGATACGAAGTAGACGACCTATAGTATAGAATAGAATTGGTTGTTTTGTCATTGTACAGTTGTAAAGTATGAAATTGTGGGTGTATGAGGCTAAGCTGATTGCTAATGCTAGTTTGCTACAGTCATTAATAAGTCCCCCATACTACACTGTAATGGCGGCAGGTTGTCACTGTTAGGTATTAACGTATGTACACTGTGTGTATGCTTCAGATGGCTCTCTTGTGGCAAAATTATCGCTGCAAACCGTCGGTCTGTGTGTTCAACCAAGCCTCCCAGTGGTGGAATGTCATTGTTTCCGGCTTCACAAATGTGAGTGGTTGCAAAACTTCAGGATGAAAAAACGTTTAGCTTCCTGTGCAACAAATTGCTCTGATTTGTGTGAAAATCACGGAGAGACTTTTGAGTCTTCATGAGACGTACAGCCGTGGACAAAATTGTTGGTACCCCTCTGTTAATGAAAGAAAAACCCACAATGGTCACAGAAATATCTATCCCATCTAGCTACAATGCTCCGCACTGTGTGTCTATATATATATATATTTATATTTATATGTACATATGTATACCTGCTGCTCTTGTTTTTTCTCTTGCCTTCTGATTGTTGCTCTGAGTGTTGCTATCCCTGTGCTGTTGCAATCCTGGAATTTCCCCATTGTGGGACTAATAAAGGCTTATCTTATCTTATCCTAAAATTAACCATTGAAAATCAGACAATGCTTTTGAATTGTGGTTCAGTAGAATTACTTTAAAAAAACAAACTCATGAAACAGGCCTGGACAAAAATGATGGTACCCCTAGAAAAGATTGAAAATAATGTGACCATAGGGACATGTTCAACCAAGATGTGTCCTCTAATTAAATCACAGGTGTCTACAAACTTGTAATCAGTTAGTTGGCCTATTTAAAGGGTGACAAGTAGTCACTGTGCTGTTTGTTGACATGGTGTGTACCACACTAAACATGGACCAGAGGAAGCAAAGGAGAGAGTTGTCTCAGGAAATTAGAAAGAAAATTATAAACAAGCATGTTAACAGTAAAGGCTATAAGACCATCTCCAAGCAGCTTGATGTTCCTGTGACTACAGTTGCACATATTATTCAGAAATTTAAAGACCTTGGGCAGTCACATTTTTTTATTGAACCAATCAAATGATTGTATGAAAATATTCAATTCTGCCGATTCCTGCGATTTAATATGTGTCACCAGCCTCCATAAATGACCTTATTTGGTCATAGCCCAGCCTTCACTTAGTGAGGCTGCACTAGCGCCATCTCTCGATTGGTGCGGGCATTAGTGACGTCACCCCAGGATTACAAAGAAAATGGCAGAACGAGAGCAAAGTGATTCGGACAGTGATTATTTTGTCGAGTTTGACGACCTCAAATGATGAGATTGAAAATGAAGAATCGGATGATGAAGAAGTTTTGGGTGGTACTGAGCGGGGTATTCAGCCTTATTTATTCGAGCCAGAGGGAGAGGAGGAAGACGAAACAGAGACGGGAACAGACCAAGTTGACGACGATCGGCTCGAAGATTTATCTTGATAAAAGATGCTTAGAAATATTTTTTTTTTTGGCGACATGCATGGTCACACACTTAATTTTCAAACTAAAACTACCAATTGGTCACTCGCTGCCTTATTTGGCGACTTAGAAACATTTTCATTCGAAATAAATGGATAATCTATGTGAGCGATAATAGGTGTACTTTACGAGTTTCTCATGACATGTTGTTAATCATCATCATGTTAATACTTGTCTTAAAAGCTCCAGAATTCTCTAAGAGAATGATGGATCATGTTTAAGAATTATTGTGATTCATTATTGTTTTACTATAAGTTTTCTTTCCAGTCAAAATTTTTTACATGCTTTTAATTTTTTCTAATCAAACTTCATAGACCAATTTACATAGCACTCCCACGAGCCATTAGTTTATTATAAGCATCTGATTATACCATTTTTTTGCACAGGTGCACTTGTGAGAAATGTAAGGTTATGCCAAAATCAAGTGAATGTCGGTGCTGCCAGGAGATATTGAAGGTGAAGGAGAAAATAGAAGAACTGAAGGGCTGTGGATACACCAATGATAAACTACCAAAGTGTATAACTGATCACCCAGGTTTTCGTTATGTCTGTCTTGACATCTGGGTTTTACAGACAGCTTATCTGGCCTACAGACAGCAATATGATGATCAAGACGCAAGTCAACACGAGTGAGTTTATAAACAATATTTATTCATGTGATTTACTTTTCCAGATGAATTATGAACAAATCATTCAATACATTCAATAATCAATGCAAATGATAAATTTAATAATGAAACCCCATATTTTTCAGGCGATACAGATACATAGCCTACAGGCAACTGGTACGGTGGTGTTGGGGATTTCTTGGGAAAGAAGTGAGGGTTATGTTGCCTGCCTGTGCGGTGAGCCTCATCAGAGAAACATTCCCATCTGATCGATACAAGGGATTTTGCCTACCAAGATTAGATTTGTGAACAATGATATGTAAATAAAGTTTGGTAAAATCATATATTGAGTTTATTAATGTTCATATCCGTAATCGCCGATTTTAAGACGTAAATATCAAGTGTTGCATGAAGCAAAACACAGCAGTGGCCGCCTACCATGTGCGCGTGTTTGGCTGGGGTGACGTCACACAGTCAGTGGCCTACTTAGCCGCTGATTGCTTGGCTGGGTCCGCCCGCTCTCGACGACAGCATACTTCAAGAGTGCATTGTCACCTTATGTGACATTCGTTGACACCAAAACATGTGCGGTTCGCCTTAGCTCGTCTCAGACAACAATTTGAGATATGAATTAGCGATATTGAATTTTCGTCTGTCCGAGGTCTTTAAGATCCACGGGACCGTAGCCAACCTCCCTGGATGTGGCTGCAGGAGGAGACGGATAATACGAATGGTAACAAAAGAGCCCAGAACAACCTCTAAACACATTCAAGGTGAACTCCAAGGTCAAGGTACATCAGTGTCAGATCGCACCATCCGTCGTTGTTTGAGTCAAAGTGGACTTCATGGGAGATGACCAAAGAGGACACCACTGTTGGAAACAAATCATAAAAAAGCCAGACTGGAATTTGCCAAACTGCATGTTGACAAGCCACAAAGCTTCTGGGAGAATGTCCTATGTACAGACGAGACAAAACTGGAACTTTTTGGCAAGGTACATCAGCTCTATGTTCACAGACACAAAAATGAAGCATACCAAGAGAAGAACACTGTCCCTACTGTGAAACATGGAGGAGGTTCTGTTATGTTCAGGGGCTGCTTTGCTGCATCTGGCACAGGGTGTTTTGAATCTGTGCAGGGTACAATGAAATCTCAAGACTATCGAGGTATTCTAGAGAGAAATGTGCTGCCCAGTGTCAGACAGCTTGGTGTCAGTCACACGTCATGGGTCTTGCAACAGGATAATGACCCAAAACACACAGCTATAAACACCCAAGAATGGCTAAGAGCAAAACATTGGACTATTCTAAAGTGGCCTTCTATGAGCCCTGATCTAAATCTTATTGAACATCTGTGGAAGGAGCTGAAACATGCCGTCTGGAGAAGGCACCCTTCAAACCTGAGACAACTGGAGCAGTTTGCTCATGAGGAGTGGGCCAAAATACCTGCTGAGAGGTGCAGAAGTCTCATTGACAGTTACAGAAATCGTTTGATTGCAGTGATTGCCTCAAAAGGTTGTGCAACAAAATATAAAGTTAAGGGTACCAGGCCTGTTTTTGTCCAGGCCTGTTTCATCAGTTTGTTTTTTAAAATAATTCTGTTGAACCACAATTCAAAAGCATTGTCTGATTTTCATTGGTTAGTTTTCATAGAATTTTTATTTATTACCACTTTTGTCAGATTCAAGTTATTTCTGTGACCATTGTGGGTTTTTCTTTCATTAACAGAGAGGTACCAACAATTTTGTCCGTGTGTACCTGCTGCAGCAACACTCAAGCCTGTGTTGGCAGTGGCACAGGGTGTAGAGTTGGAGGGCAGAGATGTACAAGTGCTGATGCAGTACTTGTGGAGCAATAGTTAAACATAATCTTATTGCCTTCCTGTTCGCATGCCTGTCTACACATGCACTCCTTTTGTATTACATTAGGAATTTTGACAATAAACTTTTGTTCCTTTTGCAGATACAGTATGTCTCCACTTTTGTTTATGTTTTATTTGTGAACGTTACCAAGTGACATACATTAAATGCTGAAAGATTTGAAAAGCTGTCTAAGAATAATCATGCAGTTTGAGAAATCACTTTTGGTTTGGTGTAAGTCTGCCAACAGAATTATGAGCCATAAAGTATTTTGTGTTAAAGTATTTTGTTCAAATAAAGTAACCTGAACCTGAACCTGGTTTGGTGTAAGCCTGCCAACAGAATTATGAGCAATAAAGTATTTTGTGTTAAAGCATGTTAAATCCCATTAAACCCTAGCCCATTATTAGGAAATACAGATGCTAATATGGCACAGAATTCCTCAATATACTGGTGCTATTACTAAAGCGTGCAGTGTCTTCTGCACTGACAAATCCAACAATACAAACAACTGGATGTGCCACTCACGCTGGTCCCGGTTCAGCAGATCTTCAACCTGAATCTCTGTAAATAGTGTCGTAAGGTCTTGTTTGGGGTGGATCATTTTCCTCTTGCCTAGACAGAAGACAGAAATGGGTGGTGGTTAATCATAGCAAGTTTAAAGCATATATTTGGGAAGTACACTTGTTGCTAAAAGCCAGTGGTGGAATGTGACAAAAAAATACTTTGTTGTTGTATTTCAGCACAATTTTCATGTAGCTGCACTTCAGTAAAGTAGATTTTACAAGGGTTCAGTTATGTTTAAAGGGCCTATATCATGCAAAATTGACTTTTTTGAGCTTTTAAGCATGTTATAATGTTAATTCCTCACCTAAAACACCCCCAAAGTAGTATTTTGCTCCATTCATGCATCTCTGAATATTCCTCCTCAACCCTGCTCTCTGAGCTGCTGCTCCGCCCTGTCCCTGATAATGACTGGGTCCCCATGTTCATACGTATGAACGTGGGTGAGCCGCCCACTCCAGGAAGTGCCTGTGCTGCCAGTACCGCCCCCAGGCTAATGCACACACCCACTTTCTCCGCTCAGCTAACGGAGCGGTGATCAGCAAAACTCTTTCACTTTAGCATTGACACTGTGAAGAAGTAGTTCCTCTCGCACCTAATCTGCTCAGTGACAACAACTGTGTTACGACTCGCTCTCGCCTGTCTCCCGTTTCAGCTGCGCGCACACCTGTGCCTCATCAGTCTTGGGCTATATAGCCCGCTCCGCCTGGAGCCTCGGTCTGGAGCCGTCTGCTAATCTACGCTCATCATTCCAGCGCACGCCAGCTCTCTCATACACCTGTTATCTGCACAATAAAATTATTGAATCACACTCGAGCCTGTGTGCGTGTTCCCTGGGTCCGACCTTATGTCAAACTGTTTGCTTTTTTACGTAAGACAATTGACATGTTAGGCTAGCCCAGGGAACACACACGCAGGCTAGGGTGAGATTTCAGAGTCTTTATTGACAAGCAGGTGTATGAATGCGTGAATGTGGAATGTGGATGTCTTGTTGGGGACAGGAGCGCCGAGGACGGACCAGAACACTGTACAGCCAGGCAACCCTAAGGACAAGCAGAGTTCAAGGATGAGATGAACACACACAGGGATATGATGAGTAATGAGTGTGGCTTACTTGCAGGGATTTGGTGACTGACGTTGGCAAGACCGGCTCACGCCTGGGAGACAGCGCTCTGATCAACTCCACGGGTCGAGGGTTGGAGAGGTACGTCGATGAGGAAGGAGTGCCGCCGCCAGGAGGGTCCACCTGTGCACAGGGGATGAACTGAGAGAGCAGGTGAGTGGATGACCTTACATGCAAAGGACGAGAGGAGCACTGGCCGTAGTAGTAGGCGAACGCAGAACATCACAAGAAGGAGAGCTGACGACTCCAGGCCGAAGCCCTGGGCAGAGAAGGCTAAATAGGCGCGGCCAGATGAGGTGCAGGTGTGCGCACAGCTGGGGCGGATGACAGGCGTGAGCGGGCTGTGACAACAATTTCTTCTAAGTGGCGTAAATGTGTCTTTGGCTGTGAGAGATTTGGGAGTTTGTTCAGCCTTCCTTGTTTTCGTGGGCGGAACCCAGCGACACACTGCAGCAGCCGGCTCAGGGGTTACGTCATGAAATGGGCGGCAGCTACAAGAAGGAGAGGCAGAGCCTCAGAGATCGAGGCATCCTATTTCCGGGCTCGCGAAAATGACTCATATTTCATAAGAAATTCATTCTCCAGTGTACCAAAGGTAATATACTATCACATACAAGCATATAGTTTACTCTGAAAGGCTTAAAATAGCATGATATAGGCCCTTTAAAATTGTTTTTGCTGTGGCCTCAGCAATCAGAATGAGCTAATACATTCACTTGAATTGAAACTAGTACTTTCACTACGTATTATACTCCAAGTACATTCAAAAGTAAGTTCTTTAAAGAGTCTGTGACATAATTCAACCAAGACATCATTAGAAAGAAGAACCACTGTTTTTATTATGTGTAGACAAAAAAAATTCAATAAAATTTTGTTTCCATATACTACCATAAATTACATCATGATGCAGACGATTGCGATGTCCGTTTGTTGAAATTGGGTCAAATGCCGCCGCCATTTTGTGATCTAATGAGAGGAACCAAAGATGTGAACAAGCATGACTGAGTACACTGAAGCAGAGGAAGTTGTGAGCGATTTCAGCGAAGATTTGAGCAATTTGTCGATAGTTTTTGAGGAAGAAGCAGGATCGAGTGATGAAGGGAGAGAGTTGGTTCTAACGAAGGACTGCAACCCTATTTATCTGAACCATATCGTTCAGGAAGTGAAGATGACTCCCACGTTTCAGAGGATGGAGGGTCCGATGGTGAAGGGTTAGAGATGGACATCGGTCGCCTCCAAAACACTGAATGGTAATATACAGATAGATCTAAATTTCCCCGATCAGGTGGTCAGGGAAATAAAAAAAAAATGCTCAGGTATTCAGTTTTGGTAAGCAATGAGATTTATAAAAATGAAAACTGAAAAAAGTAATACAGCGTTTTTTAACACAAAGTCATTCCATTTGGAGTAAAGTCAACACTCGGCTTCAAAATTCATAGAAGAGAATTTTACTTTCTGTGGAAAAAATATAATAAAATCACGATCGCCTAATGTGGAAAAAAAAATCAATGACACAAACTCTTTTCCAGGCGAGTTTTGACACTGTTGCTTCTCTGCGCTGCTTTGATATGTTGATATCTTCTTGAGCTGTGGGTTTTCGTTTGAAACCCGTAGGTATGGCAGTCGGTTTTAGAACTCGTTTGTAACGAACTTTCAAGGCTAAAGATTCCTGTATAGCAGGCGCCTCCTCAAAACTGTCTGCAGTGAAATGATCGCTACAGAGTACAGAGGATGGTGTTGGTCGCCATTTGTCCCTTGTTCTCTGTACTTGCTTTGCCCATTTTTTAAGAAGATCTGGATCTTTTGGGAATGAGAACAGGCTTGTACGTTCACTGGAGCAATTAGAACACCCAGCCGCCACGCAACGTTTCGGCATTTCTTCGCTGATGTAGAAGCTAAACAGCTTGTTTACATTGACAGCACATGGATCAGCCGAGAGGAAACTCTCCTCATGATGTCATACCTGGAAACGAGGCGAGTCTCCGGATATCGCATTACTGCAACACGGCACTAAATTTGAATTCACTTAGAAATATTTTTCCACTTATTTAGCATTCTAAGTCAACAGAACCAACTATATGGATGATTAAAGATAAATTCATACTGAATATTGATCCATAGTTCCATAGTTCCATCGTGTCACAGACACTTTAATATTTTTACTTAGGTGGAAATTATGTTACTTTAGTTTTGGCACTTTATCTGTACTTTAACTTAAAAAGCAAAAAATTTGAGTACTTCCTCAAAAACAACAGGGTGTGAAACTTGTTTATTGTTTCTTACCAGTGATAACACATTGTGGTGTCAAGCTAGATGTTGGCAGTGTCAGAGCAGATGCTGATGGGATTCTACAATGAAAATACACACACAACTTAAGTACATGCACAGCACTAAAGTGCAATATGTAAAAAACAACTTTTTAACCAGGATTAACACTAGCTTATTTCATCAGATGTTGTTGACACTTAAACAGCAAGCACAAAATACAAGCAGAGCACGGAGTTAGCATTGATGGCTAACTAGCTAGCTCATTGTCTGCATACAGGAGACAACGGTGTTGTTTGTTCAAAGTGAGCTTGCCACCACTGGGATAAATAACATAAAAGATGCATAATATCACATCACTCACATCCTCTATCACAGTTTTCAACAATGATGCCGTGGTCGGGTCAACGCCACTCTCCCTCCTGTTGTTCGCCGGTCGGTGGCTGTAAATTAATTTCGGGTTACTCTGTCTAGCTCCCTCTGGATTCTGTCATCAGCCATCAAGCACAAAAAAGTCTGCACCTTGTCCTTGGACCTCGGTGTTGATTTGTGTGTAGCCACTTATCTCGCTGATTACACTCACCCTCGCCCTCAGTCATTTTTACAAATGGTGGATTTGCTTCTTGTGAAGAAGTTGCAGTCTCATGACTCATCCAGTGACGTTATGCCCTGGACAATCAGTGGCCTGCAGTCTGTTGACGTCACATTTTCAGCTCAACTCAGCTTGAGTCGAACTCTGGCTGAGTAGGACTAAAAAAGTACCTAGTACCTGGAAAACCACACAAACCAGGTAGAGTTGAGGCGAGTCAGGCTGAGTAGGTGTGAGTGGAAAAGACCCATTACATTTCACCCTGCACCTTATAGTCCTATTTTTCACAGTACAGTTTCAGTACTGGTGAAAGGAGATTGGTGCCAGAAGGCTTTTGATGATGAGGAAGATGCATTTCACTTTGTTTATTCCAACGAAGATATTTTTAAATTGGCAAAGACTGTGGTCATCACAGGCAGCCATCAGTTTTATCACAGTGCAGTATCTCAAGTGGATTGCTCATGTGTGTAGGAATGAAAACACCAGTTTTACGAAAAACGCTTTATTTGCATTGCCATCAAAGAAATGTTATAGAGCTCCCTGGCTGAAGATCAGCAACCTACTGGGTATAACATCTGAACAAGCAAAAAAGGCTACCCAGTCCAAATCTGAGTTCTGCAGGATCATAAACATTTGTTTTGGCCTGCCCCTATAGTGACTAATGTCATCTATCAGGGAATCAGCTGTGTATTGATATGAACATACCACACCAAGTCACATTGTCAGAACGTTTATTTCCAGTCCCCTTCAGAATAAGACCTCCTGCTCAGAACTTGGGTATTAATAATACATACATCACTTATCAATACATTTTCCCTTTTTACAAACAAAGAAATACATCATTACTTGAATGTATTATTCCATCCATCCATCTTCTACCACTTTTCCGGAGGTCCAGGTCGAGGAGGCAGCAGTTCAAGCAGAGAAGCCCAGACTTCCCTCTCCCCAGCCACCTACTCCAGCTCTTCAGAGAGGATACCAAGGCGTTCCCAGACCAGCTGGGAGACATAGTCTCTCCACCGAGTCCTGGGGCTGCCCCGGGGTCTCCTCCCAGTCGGACGTGCCTGAAACGACTCAAGTGGGAGGCGTCCAGGAGGCATCCTAATCAAATGCCCATACCACCTCAACTGACTCCTTTCAATGTGGAGGAGCAGCGGTTCTACTCTGAGCCTCTCCCGGATGACTGAGCTCCTCACCCTATCCAGCAATCCTATGGAGAAAGCTCATTTCAGCCACTTGTATCCGCAATCTTGTTCTTTTGGTCATTACCCAAAGCTCGTGACCATAGGTGAGAGTAGGAACGTAGATTGACTGGTAAATCAACAGCTTTGCCTCAGAACTCAGCTCCCTCTTCACCACAACAGACCAGTACAACGTCCACATCACTGCAGATGCTGCTCCAATCCATCTGTCAATCTCTCCATTTTCCCCTCACTCATGAACAAGACCCCAAGGTACTTAAACTCCTCCACTTGGGGCAGGAGCCTGTCCCCAACCCAGAGAGGGCAATCCACCTTTTTCCGGCTGAGGACCATGGACTCGGACTTGGAGGTGCTGATTCTCATCCCAGCCGCTTCACACTCAGTGGCAAACCATCCCAGCAAGAGCTGTAGGTCATTGATGGATGAAGCCAACAGGACAACATCATCTGCAAACAACAGAGATGAGATCCTGTGGTCACCAAGCATGACACCCTCCATTCCTTGGCTGCGCCTAGAAATCCTGTCCATAAAAATTATGAACAGGATCGGTGACAAAGGACAGCCCTGGCGGAGTCCAACTCTCACTGGGAATGAGTCTGACCGAGTGTTGGCAATAGGAACCAAACTCTCACAACGGCCGTACAGAGACCGAATAGTTTGTAACGACAAGCCCGATACCCCATACTCCCGAAGCACCCCCCACAAAAAACCACGAGGGACGCAGTCAAAAGCCTTCTCCAAGTCCACAAAACACATGTAAACCGGTTAGGCAAACTCCCACGAACCCTCGAGAATTCTCGAGAGGGTAAAGAGCTGGTCCGATGTGCCACGGCCAGGACGAAAACCACATTGCTCCTCCTGAATCCGAGGTTCGACCAACGGCCGGACTCTCCTCTCCAGTACCTTGGCATAGACCTTCCCAGGGAGGCTGAGGAGTGTGATCCCTCTAAAGTTGGAGCACACCCTCCGGTCCCCTTTTTTAAAGAGAAGAACCACCACCCCGGTTTGCCATGCCAAAGGCACTGCCCCCAAACTCCACGCAATGTTGCAGAGGCATGTCAACCATGACAGCGCTACAACATCCAGGGCCTTGAGGTACTCAGGGTGAATCTCGTCCACCCCCGGGGCCCGGCCACCAAGGAGATTTTTAACCACCTTGGCGACCTCAGCCTCTGTGATAGGCGAGTCATCCCTCTCGTCCCCAAACCCTGCTTCTTCTGTGGAAGGCGTATCAGTGGGATTGAGGAGATCCTCGAAGTATTCCTTCCACCGCCCGACGATATCCCCAGTCGAAGTCAACAGTGTCCCATCCGCACCATACACAGTGTGGACAGGGAGCTGCTTTCCCCTCCTGAGCCGCTGGACAGTTTGCCAGAATCTCTTCGAGGCTGACCAAAAGTCTTGTTCCATGGCCTCACTGAACTCCTCTCATACCCGAGTTTTTGCTTCAGCAACCACCCGAGCTGCACTCCGCTTGGCCTGCCGGTACACTTCAGCTGCTTCGGGAGTCCCACAAGCCAACCAAGCTTGATAGGACTCATTCTTCAGCTTAATGGCCTCCCTCACCACTGGTGTCCACCACTTGGTTCGGGGGTTGCCACCACGAGATGCACCGACCACCTTGCGGCCGCAGCTCTGGGCCGCCGCTTCAACAACCGAGGTGGAGAACATGGCCCATTCAGAATCCATGTCTCCAGACTCCCTTGGAATGTGGTTGAAGTTCTTCCGGCGGTGGGAGCTGAAGACCTCCTGTACAGGGGCCTCAGCCAGACGTTCCCAGCACACCCTCACTATACGTTTGGGTCTACCAGGTCTGAATGGCTTCCTCCCCTGCCATCGGATCCAACTCACCACCAGGTGGTGAACAGTTGACAGCTCTGCACCTCTCTTTATCCGGGTGTCCAAGACATACGGTCGCAGGTCTGATGACACGATAACAAAATCGATCATCGACCTGCGACCTAGGGTGTCTTGGTGCCAGGTGCACATATGGACACCCTTATGCTTGAACATGGTGTTCGTTATGGACAAACTGTGGTTAGCACAGAAGTCCAATAACTGAACACCACTTAGGTTCAGATCGGGCAGGACATTCCTCCCAATCACCCCCCTCCAGGTTTCACTGTCGTTGCCCATGTGCGCATTGAAGTCCCCCAGTAGGACAATGGAGTCTCCAAGAGAAGCACCCTCTAGCACCCCAGTCACAGACTCCAAAAAGGGTGGGTACTCTGAAACATCATTTGGTGCATAGGCACAAATGATGGTCAGGACCCGTTTCCCAACCCGAAGGCGCAGGGAAGCAACCCTTTCGTCCACCGGGGAAAACTCCACTATAGAGGCAGTAAGGTGGGGGGATACAAGAATACCCACCCCTGCTCATCGCCTCTCGCCCAGGGCAACTCCAGAAAAGACCAAGCTCCAGCCCCTCTCCAGGAGACTGGTTCCGGAACCGGAGCTGTGTGTTGAGGTGAGGCCGACTATACCTAGCCGGTATCTCTCAACCTCGTACACCAGCTCAGGCTCCTTCCCCACCAGAGAGGTGACATTCCACGTACCAAAAGCCAGTTTAGAAAGCTTGGGATCAGTCCGCCAAGGTCTCCGCCTTTGACCGCCACCTAGTCCACATAGCACCGGATCCCCATGATCCCTCCTGCAAGTGGTGAGCCCACTGGAGAGCGGACCCATGTAACTCCTTCGGGCTGAGTCTGGCCGGGTCCCATGGGTGGAAACCCGGCCACCAGACGCTAGCCTTCGAGCCCCTCCACCAGGCCTGGCTCCAGGATGGGGCCCCGGTAACCCCATACCGGGCAGGGTACACTGAATCCTTGATATAGAATTTATCATGAGAGTCTGTTGGATCGTTCTTAGTCTGGCCCTTCACCCAGGACCAGTTTGTCTTGGGTGACCCTATCAGAGGCAAATTTCCCCGGACAACATAGCTCCTGGGATCACTGGGACACGCAAACCCCACCACCACGATAAGGTGACGATCCATGAGGGGGGAATGTATTATTGTTAAATTAAATTATTGCACCATTAACACAGAATCACTGCTTTATGCAGGAAATACACATTCTTTATATCATTCAAGCATTTCCTTTGTTAACAGAACCTTTACTGTTTGTAACTTTTCATTGCTGAATAACTTTCTAATCCTTTTTTTTTTTACATCTCTTCAATCAGTCTATTTGGTTTTACAATTTGTCTCTTGGACCTCTTTGTGTTACATTTCCACCCTTATTACTTTCAGTTACAGACACATCAGGTGTATCAATTGTTTGTGTTTCATCCATTTGGCCTGAGATGTTCAGGTCATGTGTGCTGCTGTCCATCACCTTAAATGGTTTGTTTTGAGGTACCTTCAACAGGTGCCTCCTGTTGCGTCTCAGTGTGTTTCCATGTTCTATGATGACCTTGTACAACCTTGGTTTTGTCTCCTTGACTACTTTTGCAAGTGGTCCCCATTGCCCATCACATGTCACTCACACTACCTCCTTTTGTGCAAGTAGACTCAATGGCTTAGCCATTCTGTCATATGTTACGCTTTGTCTCACCTGTGGGACAAGCGCCATCTTCAGCTCTCTCTGATATTTCATTGATGGAAGCCTGGTACTCAGCTTCCTGTTCACGAGGAGCTCAGCAGGTGAAATTCCATTTTCCAGTGGTGTTGCTCTATAGTCAAGAATGGCTAGGTAAGGCGCTTCTCCTGCTTCTGCGGCTTTGGTCAGGATCCTTTTTACTGTTTGCACTCCCTTTTCTACTAACCCTTTGGACTGCAGGTAATGAGGGATAGAGGTGATATGGTCAAATCCGTAACTCACAAAAAAGTCTTTAAAGCACTGACTAGCTAAATCGTGGTCCATTGTCACTTATAACAGTCATGGAAATACTATGGTGTCCTGCGGTTTGCTGTGTGACTTCATTGGCTCCTTTGACTGCTAGTATTGGTGACGTTGGCAAATCTCACAGCATTTCACCATTGCCTCAGTATCATTGTGCATACTTGGCCAGTAAAGTGTCTCTCTTGCACGTCTTTTACACTTTAATACCTACAGTAGATGTCCTTTGTGCACTAGGCTGAACATGATCTCAAGGATACAGGAATTACAATCTCCGTACCATTTAACAGAACATTATCAAACACTGAAAGTTCCCCTTTAAAGTGCTGATATGGCTTCTCTAACCTGATGTCTCTATGTAAGTTTATCTGGGCCATCACCCTGTTTAACTTGTCAACCTTCAGAGTCTCTCTGGCTATTTCTGCCCATTTTTTCTCTGACACTGGTAAGTGTGCTCTGACAGAGTCTATGTGAATCTGCACTTCTCCCTCAGTGGTACTTTTGGCATTTTGCAGGCTGGCCCTGGTCAATGTATCTGCTAAAACTAAATGTTTGCCTGGTTTAAAGTCAAACTTCAGGTCATATTTCTGTAGCTGCAGCATTAACCTTTGAATACGTGGCAGTGTATCACCTAGTGGTTTCTGGGATATTGCAATAAGTGGTTTGTGATCCGTTTCCAATATCACTAACCGTCCATACATATACTCATGAAACTTTTCACAACCAAACACCGTTCCCAAGGTCTCTTTTTCTTTCTACGCGTAGTTTCTTTCTGCTGTCATCACAGTACATGATGCATATGCACCTGGATACCACTCCATGCCATGTTTCTGGAGTAGTACTGCTCCAAGGCCTGCTTTAGAAGCATCTGTGGACACCTTCAGAGGTTTATCTTGGTCATAAAATCTCAGGATCGGCTCTTTTATTAAGCAGTTCTTCAATGACTCCCACTCTTTTATGTGTTCTGACTACCATTGCCACATAGTATCTGATTCCAACAGACTTCTTGAAGCTCTTATGTTGGCTGATAGATTTGGAACAAATTTCCCCAGGTAATTAACCAATTCCAGGGCTCTCTGCAGGTCTTTCTTATCTTCTGGTACAGGCATCTCTGCAATAGCTGGCACTTTCTCTGAATCTGGCTGTACTCCCTCAGCTGACAGTTTTTCTTCCAGGTACAGTAAGTAATGTCACTGACCCCAAACTGACACTTATTTTTATTTAATTTTAGACCTGACTCCTGTGCTCTGTGTAAAACTGTACACAGCCTTAGTTTATTTTATTTTAGTTTATTGGTTTATTTGTCTGGGACCAAATACGGAAAAAAAAACATTAAATACAGGATAAAGATGCTCTGCACCAGATTATAGCATTCTCACTAATTTCTTTCTGTAGTTCCTGAAGCAGGCAGGAAGACATTAAAAGAAAAATAACAGACATACAAAGCAATTCAGGTCGGGTTTCAGAAACTGTTGACCCTGAAACAAGCAGGGAGTAAGTTTAAAATGTAAAAAGATAAGAGAGGCAGCACACATAAAAACAATTTAAGAGTACATTTCAAATCCCATTTAAGGGGGAGAGTCAATGCTGGCAAGCTTGATTACTTAAAATCCATTTTTTAGTCTGTGGTGAAGTCTATTTTGTTCTGGTCTTCAAAGCAGTGGGGAGCTTGTTCCATTCTGTTATAGCTTTGTATGAGAAAGCTGATTGTCCAAAAGCAGTTTTACGTAGGGGGATGCAACAGTGCCACCGAGAGTAAGTCCTTGTTACTCTGGTACTTTGTTCAGAAGTCAGATACACAAAAGTCTTAAGAGGTGGGGGTGCAGAACCATGGATAATTTTAAATACCAACCTTATATTTGCATACATGATCATATTTTCAAAGCTTAACATCTTGTGTTTGGCAAGAACAAGTGTTTGGTATTGAAATTGTCATGTGCGTAATGGCTCTACTATTGAGTTCAGTGAGGTTGGATGTGAGAAGACCTATTATTTTTGCTGCAGTATTGGTCACCTTCATGAGTTTGGTTCTATTTTCTTACATTTTTTCTGCTATCACCTGATGCCAATGAAATCTTGTACAGCAGTCTTGATGTATCTGTTGACAGTGTCCTTGGCAGGTCCAAGGCTCGTAAGCTGGAGGAGGCAAACTTGGCTGATTCTGTACTACACCCACACCCACTACCACACATCTTGTACACACAAACACACACAACAACAATAATAAAAATAATGAACAATGGGCCCCACATGCCAAGCGACACCCCAGAGCGCCCACCGCAAGCCCACCAATCACCCACCCCAGACACACACTGACAGCAGCAGGTCACCCCACAGCCACAGCCAATGGCAACACGGCCGCCAACCCGTGCTAACACCCCCCTCCCCAGCCACCCCCGAGCACCCACACACACCCACACCCGGTGCCAAGGACACCGGAGGCAATGAAGCAAAGCACCCCATCCCGTGACACGACGGCAGGATGGCCGGGAAAAGCAGGCCCCGAACCGCCAACCCCCAGGTCACCAGATGGTCCGTCCCACTCCCCATGACCCAACGAGGTCCCCAGCCCACATACACCCTCCACCCCCGCACGCCCACCCACAGGTACCCCCCACACACACACATGCCCACCCTCATGTGCACACAAACACACTCACCATCACACATGTCCACCTACACAACCGCACCCACCCACCCACACACATACACACACATGCACACACACACTCATGCACACCTGCACGCACGCATGCGCAAACACACATACACGCACATCCAAAACTGCAGGCCCCGGAGAAGGGGGGGTGACCCGGGGGGGGGGGGCGCAGGCCCCAGCCACCAGAGCAGCACCAGGGCCCAAAGGAGGATACAAACCTGCTGCGCAGGGACACGCTGGGGCTGGCCGACACCACCGGTGCACACTCGACCTCGGCCCAGAGGGGGAACACCCCCCCCCATCCCAGCACCAGGGGCCCAGGGCCAGTCCCAGACCCACCCGGGGCCACAGACCACTCCCCCAGCCCACTCCGCAGCCCCCATCCCACCAACCCCCCCCAGGCAAGACGCAGGGCCACCCAGGAACAGGCTCCCCAGACATCGGCCCCAGTGGGTCACAGAAACCCCTCCCAGCCACCAGAGGCACCAAGGAGAGTGAGTCACCACCCACCACCCCTCAGGCTATAGAATTAATAAGCAGGGACCAGAAAGAATTGAATTCAGCCAATTGGAGTCTTCACATATCTTCTGCCAGAACTTTTGGACTGGTGCACAGGACCACATAGCGTGCATATAACTATCTGGGACGTTGCTGGTGCAGTGAGAGCAGATATTTGTGTGACTCAGGCCCATTTTGAACATCCTTTGTCCTGTATAATGGTTGTACTGTATGCAGAACTTTGTACTGTATGTGTTGTAAATTAGAGGTTTTAGTCATCTTAAAAGTTTTTAAACATATTGTTTCCAGAAGCTTTCATCTTTATTAATTGATAGGTCTGTCTCCCATTTTGGTAGATGTACTTTATTGATCCCAAACTGGGAAATTACAGTGTAACAGCAGCATGACAGTAGACAACCAAACAACAGAAACACACACATGACAAAGGGATTACCCATGGAAAGTAAAAACTAACACGACTATAGAACCTATATACATCATAGCTTAATATATGATGACCCGCATAAACACATGAATCATCCTATTGCACAAAGAAGGACTATTAAGAGCAGAGTGAAAATGTGAGGTACCAGTTAGTCTGTAAGGTGCAGTGTGGCAGCATAGCTATGACCAGAATACAACATCATAGTGAGTTATTGTACAGTGAAATTGCATGTGGCAGGAAAGATTTCCTGTACCTGGCCGTTCGACAGCG
Organism: Pholidichthys leucotaenia; assembly: GCA_020510985.1. Lineage (NCBI taxonomy): Eukaryota > Metazoa > Chordata > Actinopteri > Cichliformes > Pholidichthyidae > Pholidichthys > Pholidichthys leucotaenia. The sequence goes on from CM035844.1 coordinate 82,474,661, forward strand.
AAGCTGTAGTAGTCTACTGGAGAAAGTGCTCCGCTGTCTATCTAGTGTGTGGTGGAGGGGGTGATCAGGATTGTCCATGATGGATTGCAGTTTATTTAGTGTTCTCCTCTCCACCACTGTCTCAAAGGTCTCCGGTCTGAGACCAATTACAGAGCCAGACCTCTTGATAATCTTGTCAAGTCTGTTGGTGTCTCTGGCCCTGATACTGCTACTCCAACAGACCGCAGCAAAGAAGATGACGTTGGCGACAGTGGTCTGGTAGAAAAGCTCCAGCATCCTGCTGCACACGCTAAAGGATCTCAGCTTTCTCAGGAAGTAGAGTCTGATCATCTCCTTCTCCAGTCCAACCCGCTGCTGATCCTGACACCCAGATATTTGTAGTCCTCAACCACTCCCACATCCTCCCCCCTAATCTGCAGTGGCTGAGAAGGCGTCTTCCTCTTGCTGAAGTCAATCACCATCTCTCTGGTCTTGCTGACATTCAACCTCAGGTGATTCTGCTCCGTCCACTCCACAAATGTCTACCAGTGCCCTGTACTCCCCCTCCTCTCCTCTTATACACCCCACAACAGCTGAGTCATCAGAGAATTTCTGCAGGTAGCATGACTCAGTGTTGTACTGAAAGTCAATGGTGTATAAGGTAAAAAGAAAAGGAGAGCGCACAGTCCTCTGTGGAGCTCCCGTATCACTAGCCACCACTCCAGACAAGACATTGCCCAGCCGGACAAACTGTGGTCTGCCTGTCAGGTAGTCAGTAATCCAGGAGATCACAGAGCTGTCGACCCCCATCACCCGCAGCTTCTCACCCAGCAGCAGTGGCTGGATGGTGTTAAAGGCACTGGAGAAATCAAAAAAAGTGATTCTCACAGTGTCTCCTCCACCATCCAGGTACAGATGGGCTCATTGCAGCAGGTAGATGACAGCATCTTCAACTCCTAAATGGGGCTGATATGCAAACTGCAGAGGGTCCAGCCACGTCTTCACCTGCGGCCTCAGGTGGGCTAAGATCAGTCCCTCCAGGACCTTCATCACATGAGATGTGAGGGCAACTGGTCGACTGGTCATTCAGATCTGATGGAGATGACTTCTTGGGGACAGGAACCAGGCAGGATGTCTTCCACAGCACTGGTACTCTCTCCAGACTCAGGCTCAGGTTGTACGGGTGTTTCAGTACCGGAGCTAGCTGGTTGGCACAGGTCCTCAGGGTCCTTGCGGAGATGCCATCAGGGCCCGTCGCCTTCCACTGACGGAGTCTCTCCAGCTGTTTCTCCACCTGATCTGTAGTCACCGTGAAGTGAGGGAGGGTCCTGATGCCCCCTGAGGAGGAGGAGGGGGGAGATGGAGAGAGGTTCTGCACAGGAGGGTGGGGAGGGGTGTGTGGGGGTCTGGTTGTGTTGCTCGGGTGACAGACTGTGAGTTGAACCTATTAAAAAACAGATTCAGTTCCTCAGCTCTCTCCTGGCTCCCAGATGTCTTCCTGACTCTCCCCTTGCACCCAGTTATTTGTTTCATTCCCTCCTACATATCTTTAGTGTTGTTTTGCCTGAGTTTATCTTCCAACTTCCTCCTATAATTGTCCTTGCACCTCCTCAGCATCTCTCTCAGCTCATGCTGCACTCCCCTCAGCTTCTCCTTGTCTCCAGCTCTAAAAACTCCCTTCTTTTTGTTCAGAAGTGCTTTCAGGTCACTGGTGACCCATGGTCTGTTGTTGGAGAAGCAGTGTACAGTCTGAGCTGGCATGGTCATGTCTTCACAGAATCTGATGTATTCTGTGATGCAGATGCAGATTGAGTCTTGCTTTTATTATGGATTTAAGCTGTTGGTATTGAAGAAACCTTTTATCACTGATGTCATACTGTGACACCAGTTCCTGAAATTGGATTAAGTTTCCACCTCGATTAAGATGCTCTAAGTTTTTTTTATTCCTTTCTCATACCATAGTGGAAAATTTAACATCCTCTTTTGTTGCAGGATATCAGGATTATTCCAAATGGGAGTGAGTTTGCAATGGACAAGTGAAGACCCTTTTATTTTTAAAAATTTCCACTAGGCTGTCAGAGAAGAACTAATGTTAATGCTTTTAAAACAGTTGTGGCATTTGATACAGGGACTCATGAAAGGTAAGACAGAGATATTTAGCGACCCACAGAGAGCCTGTTCAGCATCCAACCATGGGTTTTCTAGTGGGGTTGATTTTGTCCATTTAGAAACAAACTGCAGTCTTTTGGCTAAGAAGTAATTTAAAAATTTTGGTAAATCTAAACCCCCACACTCTTTTGCTTTTTGAACAGTTTTTAAACTGATCCATGTTGGTTTCCATAAAAATTTACTTATACAGTGGTGTGTAAAAGTGTTTGCCCCTTCCTGATTTCTCATTTTTTGTATGCAGTTTTTAAATGAAGGTTTTTATTATTAAGGGTTAAAAAAAAATCCAAACCGACATGGCCCTTTGTGACAAAGTGATCCCCCCCCCCCCGAACCCTTAAAACATAGCTGTGGTTTATCACATCTTTGGAAAGCTGAGTTCAATTTCTCTAGCCACACCCATGGCCTGAATGCTGTCACACCTGTTCCAATCAAGAAATCACTCAAATTGGACCTGCCTGACAAAATGAAGTAGACAAAAAGATCCTCAAAAGCTAGACATCATGCTGCAATCCAAAGAAATTCAGGAACAAATGAAAAACAAAATAATTGAGATCTGTCTGGAAAAGGTTGTAAAGCCATTTCTAAAGTTTTAGGACTCCAGTGAACCACAGTGAGAGCCATTATCCACAAATGGCAAAAACATGGAACAGTGGTGAACCTTCCCAGGAGGGGCCGGCTGACCAAAATTACCCCAAGAGCACAGCAACAACTCATCCAAGAGGTCGCAAAAGACCCCACAACAACATTCAAAGAACTGCAGGCCTCACTTGCCTCAGTTAAGGTCAGTGTTCATGACTCCACCATAAGAAAGAGACTGGGCAAAAATGGCCTGCATGGCAGAGTTCCAAGATGGAAACTACTGTTGAGCAAAAAGAACATAAAGGTTGTCTCAGTTTTGCCAGAAAACATCTTGATGAACCCCAAGACTTTTGGGAAAATACTCTGTGGACTGACGAGACAAAAGTTGAACTTTTTGGAAGTTGTGTGTTCCATTACATCTGGCGTAAAAGTAACACAGCATTTCAGAAAAGGAACATCATACCAACAGTAAAATATGGTGGTGGTAGTGTAATGGTCTGGGTCTGTTTTGCTGCTTCAGACCTGGAAGACTTGCTGTGGTAAATGGAACCATGAATTCTGCTGTCTACCAAAAAATCCTGAAGGAGAATGTCTGGCCATCTGTTCATGACCTCAAGCTGAAGCACACTTGGGTTCTGCAGCAAGACAATGATCCAAAACACACCAGCAAGTCCACCTCTGAATGGCTTCAGAAAAACAAAATGAAGACTTTGGAGTGGCATAGTGAAAGTCCTGACCTGAATCTGATTGAGATGCTGTGGCATGACCTTAAAAAGGCAGTTCATGCTCTAAAACCCTCCAATGTGGCTGAATTACAACAATTCTGCAAAGATGAGTGAGCCAAAATTCCTCCACAGCACTGTAAAAGATACATTGCAGTTATCACAAACGTTTGATTGCAGTTGTTGCTGCTAAGGGTGGCCCAACCAGTTATTAGGTTTAGGGGGCAATCACTTTTTCACACAGGGCCATGTAGATTTGGATTTTTTTTTCCCTTAACCTCGTGCACTTCGGTGTACCGCGGGCGGACACGTCTCTGCGGCGCACCGGGCGATGTCCGTCCTCTGTAGCGGGGGTGGGGGGTGGGAGTTGTTATCTTCTACATTACAGATATTTTAGTATAATTTTTAGTGAACTGTAGGTTATTTTTTCTTGTAAAAAAAGCCACACATTTTTTACGTGGCATGCTTCTTTGTGTGTGGGGGCATGTTTGTTCATTCATTCATTCATGAATGAATAAACAACCCCCCCCCACACACACACACACACAGCCCTGAGTGTCAACTTTCATTAGAGCCCAACATCAAGCTTCTATATTGAATCATTCAAAAGTTACAGACGTTTTTCCAAACTGTGCCATTTGGCACAATTTGGCACAGTTCAAAAACACCTGGGAACAACCTATGAAGAAAGCTGTGTAATATATTCATTTTTTGTGGTATTGTTACAAAATTTTGACCTCAGCAGGATAACACTTGGTTCTACATTTCTGTTGCATTTTCGAGCCCAGATCTGACAGCTGTGTGTTATTTGCAAGCATTTGTATCCAAAAAAACACCCAGGCGAAATTTATTTTCTTCAAGTTCAGTATGTTTAGATGACTGTTACTCAGTGGCAGGAGCACTTAGAGAGATTATGACTGTTTTGCCAAAAAATTCAAAGTGTTTTCTTTAAATGAGACCAACCCCATGAAGATGCTGCAAAGGGTTGAAGAACAGCTTTTGTTTTACTTTGGGTACGTTATTTTTTGGCGTTTTTAGGGAAATTGACCAGAGTGCAAGGGGTTAATAATAAACACTGTAGAAGAGCTTGGAAGAACGAGGCGGTGTGATATATAAACCAAAGTTTATTATCAGCTCCTCTAACAAGTCTCATCTAAGTGCAGAAGCAGAAGCAAGAAAAGAGACCGAATACCTCCGGCTCTGTGAACTTATACTTGCACATAACAAAAGACATGCATATCAAAGGCTGACATCCCTCATTATCTTAATCCCCCCATTGTCTCCGTACTCCTCCTCATGGCCCTGGGGGGTGAGGGCAGCTCCTCCGGTCTCCACCGCAGTGTCTGGGAACGTCTTTGTTCTTCACTGGCGGTTGAGAGTCTTTGTCCTTTCTGAGGTGTGAAGTCGCCTTACATATGTAATCACCAAACATTCCCACATGCTTCAACATATGTAGGTTATGGAATATATGATTAATATAGCCCACAGCCCCCCCAAACGACTAAGAAAAGGACAATAGAAAAATTCACAGTTTAAGATAATTACTATGACATACTAACTGCTACACCTCTTGCCACAGAAGAAACTTTCCAGCAGCCATGCTCCTAAGAGAGTTCAGTGGTAATCATAACAGCATAGTAAAATCACAAGTCAGTCCTAAACTGTTACAGCACAATTAGTGAACAACTGTTGAGTAGTTTGCATCAGTCCCTGTGCCGTCTGGGTTTTAATCTTCTCCCGAATCTGCTGTGGGTCCGCTTAGGCGTCCTGCTGGGACCTTCCTGTAAGGAATCTGCAGCTTGGGGAGGAGAGTGATTATTTGTTCCCTGCAGGGGGCTGAGTCTTTTCTCTTGGGGGGTCTACCCCGCCGAGGTGCTCTCGCCAACTGTGCAGGCTTGTCTCTCAACAAGAAGGCAGGTTTAAGTCTGTCAATGCTGACGGTTTCTTTTCTATCCCCAAAATCAAGCACAAAGTGTTTATCACCAGGTTCCAGCACTCTGAATGGCCCATCGTATGCTGGGCGGAAAGTTGGTTTTAAAGCTTCATGCCTAACAAAAACGAATTCAGCGTTTTTTAGAGCTTGGGGGACAAAAACCCTTGGAAAAGAGTGATGTGCCGGTCCGGGGAGAGAGTCCGGTCCGTTGCTGCCTAAAAACCTCGAGGCTGGAAGATGCCCTGGCTCTGGGTTCTCTGGTAAAAATTCACCCGGGAGCCTGAGAGGTTGTGCAAAAACTAATTCTGCTGGAGAGGCGTCTAGATCCTCTTTAGGCACAGCACGCAACCCCAATAAAACCCAGGGAAGTTTGTTTGCCCAATTTGTATCCGTTAGTGAGGCTCTGAGGGCGGCTTTTAAAGACCTGTGAAAACGCTCGCATAACCCATTAGCCTGAGGGTGATAAGCGGTGGTGCGGTGAATTGTTGCCCCTAAGCTGCTGGACATGGCTGACCAAAGCTCCGAGACAAATTGAGGTCCTCTATCGGACATGATGTCCGATGGGACGCCGAAACGTGCCACCCAGTTTGTCAAAAAAACGCGAGCGACTTCCTCCGCTGTAGTTAACGCCAGAGGGACTGCCTCTGGCCAGCGTGTGGTGCGGTCTATCATTGTTAACAGGTGTGTGAAACCTTGGGAGGAAGGTAGTGGCCCCACGAGGTCGACATGAACGTGGTTGAACCTTCTAGCTGGGATTGGAAAGGGCTCCAGAGGGGCTTTTGTGTGTTTGTGTATTTTGGCGCGCTGACAAGAAATGCAAGTTTTTGCCCATTCTTTTACGTTTTTGCGCAGGCCCGGCCACACAAACTTTTCGGCAACCATTTTAACCGAGGCGCGCACACCTGGGTGCGCGAGGGAGTGAATTGAGTCGAAAATACGGCGGCGCCATGTGGCTGGGACTAACGGGCGAGGTCGGCCGGTTGAAATATCGCATATTAGGGGGGGCACGCCGTCGCGTAAACCCCTTTCCTCCAGCCTTAACCCTGTTGGTCCAGACAGGAGTGTGCGCACGTCCGCGTCACTGCTTTGTTCCTTTGCCATGGCTGCATAATCTATCCCTGCATGGATAGGTGCTGCGTATGTGTCCGCGTTAGTGAAGAGTTCTGCGGCTGAGGCAGTATAATCTGTCTCCTCGTGCTCTGGCGATGTCACAGCGCGAGAGAGACAGTCTGCTACCACGTTAAGTTCTGCTCCTAAAGAGGACTTAGAAGCCTCCCCAGCGGAGCTCGTGTTTGCGCAGCCACTCCGGCTGCCTGGGGATTTTCTCCCAGATAACCCTGCGCCAGACGCCTCCCCGTCTCAGCGGTTGCAGAGTAACATAGAATCAAGCACGCTGCCCAGCCCCGCGCACCACAGTTTTCCGCGCGTTTTTGTGCCTAAAACTTTGAAGAACGCAGAGTTTGTTTTTGTTAGACACGATGCGCATCGAACCCCGCTGCGACCGCCTTATGACGGACCGTTCAGAGTTCTAGAAACAGGGGACAAGCAGTTTTTGCTAGATTTGGGGGGTAGGAAAGAGAAAGTTGGCATAAACAGACTCAAACCCGCTTTTGTGGTGGCAGATGAGCAGGTGCTGTTGGCGAGGGCCCCGCGGCGAGGTAGACCACCGCAGGGGGCTTCACAGAGTAATGTTTCCCCAGAACACCCACAGGTGCTGACAAAAGGTTTCCACCCCCAGATGGCAAACCCCCAGCATGACAGCGCCGCAGAGACGTTGAATCCCAGCTACAGCAGATACGGCAGGAGGCTAAAGCCTAGACAGCATGTGGACTGATGTGTATTGATACTATCACGGCATGCATGTTGTCATTCCCTTGTTTGTTCTGTTTATTCTAAAATGTTGGGGGGGCTTTGTGTGGTGGACACACATACGGGACCTGTTTTGTGACTCACATTTTAGGTCAGAACAAAGTAAGAGGCTTCTTTGGTGATTACAGGAAGCTGCAAGAATCTTAGCTTTGGTATGCAAGGCTTGAGACTGTGGGGGGGTTTAATTAAAGGATTAAAGAAGGGATGCATTGTAGACAGTGGAAGTGATATCATGGAGAGGATGCATTGTTACTGTCTTCATAATGCAAGGTGGTCTGTGATACATGTGACATGTGAACTGTAAGAGTCCTGATATTTAAGGACGAGAGTTTCCTGTGTGCCCCTCTTCTTTCACCTGTGAAATGATGGTGATGTGAATAAAGCTGACTTGAGAGAGAACTCTGCCTCGTCATTCTCACATCTCCACAAGACAATAAATTTGGTGTTTACCAGTGTAATGAATTAGGGAGCCAAATTTTTCCAGTAATTGAAATACAGTTTCAATTTTATTGCAATACATATTCAAACCAATAGATTAAATTTCAAATTAGGCAATTCAGATTCAGATTTTAAAAACAATTATTCAAACTGATTAATTCAGGTTCAAATTTAGTTATTCAAATTCAAATAATTAAAATTAAAATTCAGTTCCTGCTGGCGCAAACCTTATTCCATATATGTCCAACTGGTATGTTTTGTGTGACTGGTATGTTTGTCCAGGCTTTGCGTTTTTGTTTTTTTTTGGTATGTTTTAAAATGGAGTATCCTATGAATGAACTGCAAAACAAATTTCAGTAATAACTGACAACAACATTGTATCGTATCATATTTTAGGGAGTTAAATAAAATCACCATCGAGAACAAATACCCCATACCTCTTATCAACTCAGCCTTTGAACTACTCCAGGAGGTGACCATTTTTCAAAACTTGACCTCCGTAACACCTACCACCTCATACGTATGAGGGAGGGGGATGAGTGGATGACAACATTCCGTACACCACTGGGACATTTTGAATATTTAGTCATGCCGTTTGGTCTCACCAACACCCCGGCTGTTTTCCAGAACATGATCAGTGACGTTCACATCAATGTGTTTGATTTTGTGTACCTCGATGACATTCTGATTTTTTTTTCCCGCACCCTAGAGGAGCACAAAATACATGTTCAGAGAGTTTTGCAGAGGCTTCTGAAGCATAACCTTTTCGTAAAAGCTGAGAAGTGTGAATCCTTCACCACCTCAACCACCTTCTTGACTTTTATCATTTTGAGCGGGCAGGTGAAGCCGGACCCCAAGAAAATCAGCGCAGTAAAGGATTGGCCAATCCCAGAGGCCAGAAAGCAGCTTCAGTACTTTTTTTCCCTCCTTGTCCTGTCAAGCAGCTAAGTAAGCAGAACAGAAATCTGCTTCCCTTTTTGTGCCAAACAGATTTACTTTGCCAAAAGGAACTTTATACAGCACATATCTCCATCCATCCATTTTCTACCGCTTTTTCTGGAGGTGCGGGTCGCGGAGGCAGCAGCTCAAGCAGAGAAGCCCAGACTTCCCTCTCCCCTTAACTCTCTTGGGCATGGAGTTCACTAGAGCTTCACAGGTTGCCTCTGGAATCCTCTTCCACTCCTCCATGACGACATCACAGAGCAGCCACATGCCAAGTTTGTAAAAATAATAATAATGATGTCATGTATGAGAAAAGGTGTCATGTGTGTATACAGAACATCATTAGCCAGGGCAACAGATTAGCAGAGATTAACAGCAGAGCCTCCATTCAGGTGTTGGAGGTGTAGCAGCCCAGGAGGAGGTGGTCCTGCTGTCAGGACACTGATCTGTCAAAAACCAGAGGCTTCCTGTGAGACATGTTTCTGCTACACAAAGTTCAGTGGAGTCAGAAAGTGAACAAAGGTCAGTAACTTGTGCCAATATTGGCTATTTAGCATCATAGAAGATATAATTATGAAATGATAATAAGAATGAAGCATTCTGCCTTCTCTGAGTTACTAAGAGGATGGAGACTGTAGTTACAGTGGTTGTCTGTCCTTTAAAATTAGATTTCAAACTAATAAAGTTGTTAGTAGGTTGTCAAGTAAATCAGTAGTGTCGTTAGCTTGATAACTAGCCACAGTCAGCTGGTAAGATGCTAACGTCAGAAATCAGCACTTAAAAATGACTTTAGATATAATCTATAGATTATCCATCAAAACTGACACACTTTAGGTTTGTAACAGCCTAATATTACGTTTAATGTATTGATAAAAACCATTGCCATAAAACTTGTCATATTTGCCATGTGACAGCAGATGATCAATAACTGTCCAGTTTTGTCTGTTTCATTATTAACTCCTCAGAGCTCATCCACAATATCAATGCAGTATTGTTTGCATGATAATTTATAATCTAACATATCACATGATGTACACAGAAACATGACTGTATTAACATGATGAGCATATTCAGAGCATACTTAGAGCTTCATCAGAATAAATTATTCTACATTTTCATGTCAGGTGAGAAAATCTCACTAAACATAAGCAAAATCTGTGACATGTGGACTGCATTTTATTTTTTCAACAAATGTGTAGTACATGTGAAGAGCAGACTGCTGTGGTAAAGTTTCAGCCATAAATACATTAAAATTAATTATTATTTTAAAAAGATAACTTCAGTCAACTTATTTGTGAGATATTTTTTAAACCTAGCACTGATTTCCAGGTACAGGAGCAGAATCAGTGTCAATAGATCAGGAAAATTCAACAGTTTGTAAAACAGGAAAAAATTAAACAGCTTTCATTGTGTACCAAGTAATTGTATTTAGTTTAGTAAATACAATATTTACTTTATGTCTTATATTTATTTATGTCTATTTTTTTAAACAGGAAAGGTCCAAAGATGAGCTTGATCACCGATTTTAACATCCTGGTCTTCAGGAGAACTGGTGATGAAGTAACGAGGAGAGAACAGCATCTGCTCCTGGAGGAAGTTCAACTTTATTATTAATGATTTGGGTTCTATGACCTATAAGCAGCCTGGGAATTGGAAATATTAGATGGCTAATACAGGTACATCTCAAAAAATTAGAATATCATGAAAAAATTCAATATTTTTTGTCATTCATTCAGAAAGTGAAACCCATATATAGATTCATTACACAGAGACTGATATATTTCAAGTGTTTATTATAATTTTGATGATTCTGGCTTACAGTCCATGAAAACCCCAAATTCAGTTTCTCAAAAAATTAGAATATTACATAAAATTAATTTAAAAAAATATTTTTTTAATAGAAATAGTGGCCGACTGAAAAGCATGTCCATGTACCACTCAATACTTGGTCGGGGCTCCTTTTGGATTAATTACTGTATCAATGTGGCGTGGCATGGAGGAGATCAGCCTGTGTTACTGCTGAGGTGCTATGAAGGTCCAGGTTGCTTTGATAGTGGCCTTCAGCTTGTCTGCATTGTTGGGTCTGGTGTCTCTCATCTTCCTCTTGACAATACTGTATAGATTCTCTGTGGGGTTTAGGTCAGGAGAATTTGCTGGCCAAACACAGTGATGCCATGGTCATTAAACCAGGTTTTGATACTTTTGGCAGTGTGTGTGTGTGGGGGGGGGGGAGTCCTGATGGAAAATGAAATCAGCTTCTCCATAAAGCTTGTCAGCAGAGGGAAGCATGAAGTGCTGTAAAATTTCCTGGTAGTTTCTGTAGTTTTTTTAAGCTATCCATTTAATCTTATCTAGTCCAATAAGTCTTTGAATTTATTTTTTGAAAACCTTTATACAGTCCCCATTGAATCAATGAGATCTGTTCTGAAAAGTGCTGTTCAAATACACCTTCACTGCACTATACCTTGATAGTATCACAGAAACTGGCTCAGACTTTGTTTTTGGTAAAATGCTATGAGGGACTGTATGCTGCTTTAAATGAGACACCCTACAATATTTTTTTTTAAATTTGTTTTGACATCTTATTTGTTCTGAAGATTATAATGGAGTTCTTTTCTGTAAATACAAACATGTTGTTGCACATTTTGCCCACATGGTGGCATTTTATGTCACCAAACAGAACTCTTGACAGTTAAAAACTCTTGACAGTTAAAACACTGAGTGGCAGAAATAGGGTGTATGGAATACAACACAATAAATACACACAGTATTCAATCACAGCAGTACATGGAGTACCTGCTTGCATTGTGGAGAGCTAATTTTATCATTCCATCTTGTATTAATTGGCAAAACATTAAATAAATAAAGGCTCGGAATTGGTTCTTCACTTAGCCATGTGCTTGTTGGTTTTACCCACACATAACTATAGTCAAGTAAATGGTGTGGTATTAACATCTAAAGTTTAAAAAAAAGTACTCTGTGCACTGCTGTGACTAAATATTTTGTGATTTTTTTTTTTGTTGTTTTGCAGCATTTTGTTTTATTGCACAGTAGCCTGGTGGAGCACAATTTTGTTGTACTGTGCAACTGTACAATGACAATAAAGCCTATTCTATACAAAATAAAGCAGTCACATGTGATTGCCACTCAGTGCTGTGTTGCTATGGTAACTGTCAAGAATTCTGTTCCAATGTGTCCCCTCTATATAGGATTTGCCAGTGGACTGTGGGAGTTGTAGTTGAAAGTACCAATATACCTCAGCAGTGTCTCAGGAGGTAGAGCAGGTCATCCAATAACCAGAGGGTTAGTAGTTTAAATCCTGCTCTCCCCAGCCATTCTGCTGTTGTGTCCCTGAGCAAGACACTCAACCCTTTCCTCTACCTTGCCTCCACTCTACCTCCCTCCACTCTACCTTGCCTCCAGTGTCCATGACACTGGATATGAATGTGTATAAATGTTTGGTAGTGGTTGGAGAGACTGTTGATTGGCAGTGATGTTTCCGTCAGTCTGCCCCAGGGCAGCTGTGGCTAAGTAGTAGCTTACCATTGTCTGTGGAGTGAATGAATAATGTATCCACTGTAAAGTGTCTTTGAGAGTCTATAAAAAGCGCTATATAAATCTGATGCATTATTATTACCGCTGAAAAATGTCTGTATGGAAGAAAATGGAAAGTGTAATATCTTCTTCTTTTACATTTGATTGGAAGTTGGCAACCAGCTTACAGGTGCATTACCGCCACCTACGATATTATCGTGATCACTCTATATATAATTCAAGAAATCTCTCGAGTGTAATATCTGTAAAAGTCCTGTATTAAAAGGAGCAACAGACTTTGTACGGTGAGAATTATTCAACTGTGCAACGCTGGATTTGATTCAAATATTTAAAATAATGTAATTCATTTATCTGCATAAAAGTTACTAGTTCATGTTGAAATTATTACTTTTTACTAAGAGAAAGACAGTAAGCTCTTTAACTTCTCAGGAGACGTGCTAAAATTTAACTCCCATTGGCACTTATGTGAACCATGTGACTCGAAAAACATCTCCTTGTTTACAGAGGTGGGTAGAATAGCTTAAATATGTACTCAAGTAAAAGTAGCATTGCCTTATGTGTTTAGCTTGCATACATGCAAGAGTAGTCCCCTAAAAAACTACTTCAGTAAGAAAGTATTAGTAACACCTTCACTCCTGCTTAACTTTTTTCATCTACATTTCCAACTGTTTTAATAAGTTTGCACACTCATGTTTTAAATTTTGCAGCTTTGCAATTTGACGTGTTTTTTGTTTCTAAAGACTAAAACATAAACTACCAACATTTGCCCTCCAATATATACTGCTCAAAAAAATAAAGGGAACACTTTGAAAACATATCAGAATTTAATGGGAAAAAATAAGCTGGATATCGAAATTGTGGCAGGCTAGTCCAGCTTACTCAGATTAAAGGAACACTTTTTAATCCGAGTAAACTGGACAAGCTTGCCACAATTTCGATATCCAGCTTATTTTTTCCCATTAAAATCTGATGTGTTTTCAAAGTGTTCCCTTTATTTTTTTTGAGCAGTATACTAAAATCATATGTAGAAACAGTAAGTATTCACTAAGCCAGAAGATGAAAACAATTAGCAAATAATTTCACATATGATGAGAAAAACTTGGTTCCCATTTATTTAAAATCAGTGAAATCAAGATACTGAAAGAGTACAGTCACGCGTACTTGAGTAAAAGCATAAGGATTTTTTTCTAATTGTTTTTCTTTTTTGGCTGAGTGAATACTTATTACTATTATTTAGTTAATTAAATTTACAATATCAAGTTATTTTGAGGGATCATTGGTTTACTACATTTTCTTTAAATAATTTCTTGAGTTGAATCTACTGAATACTGATAGTTAGTATGGCTAGACATGATCCCAAAATAAGTTTACATTAATATTAAGAAAAATTTAATCACACATTTTAAGGGTTGGTCCGGCCATTGGTTGAACCTCAGATTCAGGAGGAGCAATGTGGTTTTCGTCCTGGCCTTGGCACATCGGACCAACTCTTTACCCTCTCAAGAATCCTCGAGGATTCATGGCAGTTTGCCCAACCAGTTTACATGTGTTTTGTTGACTTGGAGAAGGTATTCAACCGCGTCCCTCGTGGTTTTTTTGTGGAGGGTGCTTCGGGAGTATGGGGTATCAGGCTTGTTGTTACGAGCTATCTGGTCTCTATACGACTGTTGTGAGAGTTTGGTTTTGGTTCATATTGCCAACACTCGGTTGGACTCATTCCCAGTGAGAGTTGGACTCCGCCAGGGCTGCCCTTTGTCACCGATCCTGTTCATAATTTTTATGGACAGGATTTCTAGACGCAGCCAGGGAAGGGAGGTTGTCTTGCTTGGTGACCAAAGGATCTCATGTCTGTTGTTTGCAGATGATGTTGTCCTGTTGGCTTCATCCAGCAACGACCTACAGGTCTTACTGGGACGGTTTGCTACTGAGTGTGAATCGGCTGGGATGAAAATCAGCACCTGCGAGTCTGAGTTCAAGGTCCTCAGCCAGAAAAAGGTGGATTGTCCTCTCTGGGGTGGGAACAAGCTCCTACCCCCAAGTGGAGGAGTTTAAGTATCTCAGGGTCTTGTTCACGAGTGAGGGGTGAATGGAGCGAGAGCTTGACAGAGGGATTGGAGCAGCATCTCCAGTGATGCGGACGTTGTACTGGTCTGTTGTGGGGAAGAGGGAGCTGAGCTCTCAGGCAAAGCTGTCAATTTACTGGTCAAGCTACATTCCTACCCTCACGAATGGTCATGAGCTTTGGGTGATGACCGAAAGAATGAGATCGCAGATACAAGCGGTTGAAATGATCTTTCTCCATAGGATTCCTGGACTCACCCTTAGAGATAGGGCGAGGAGCTCAGTCATCCCGGAGAGGCTCAGAGTAGAACCGCTGCTCCTCCACATCGAAAGGAGCTAGTTGAGGTGGTTTGAGCATCTGATCAGGATGCCTCCTGGACGCCTCCCACTTGAGGTGTTTCGGGCACGTCCCACTAGGAAGAGACCCCAGGGCAGACCCAGGACTTGCTAGACTTACTACGTCTCCCATTTTGTCTGGGAATTCCTTGGTATCCTCTCTGAAGAGCTGGAGCAGATGACCGAGGAGAGGGAAGTCTGGGCTTGAACTGCTATCTCCGCGACCTGGACCTCCGGAAAAGCGGTAGAAGGTGGATGGTTGGATGGATTTTAAGGGTTTTAGTAACACTATATGACCTACAGCACACATCAAACCATCTCAGAATTAAATGAAATAAATATGGTTGCATTTTCCAAAAGTTCCTTACTTTTAAACTCAAGCTGAACAAGAATTTACATGATTTTATATCACTCATTTTAAATGCTGGGTACTTTTTCATCAGCCACCCCTCCAACAGCTATAAACTGGGGCTGTAGTTATTCCTTCTGTTCAGTCTCTCATGTTTAGAGGTGAAGGTCTATTAATTCCACTCAGATGTTGATGTTCTCCTCTGCCTGGTAGGAGGTCTGTCATGTTGGAAAAGAGAACAGCAAAGACACTGAGAACTGGAACAGATCAGTTCAGGTGTGCTTGAGTTGATAAAGTGAAGGTGGAAACTGACACAAGTGGTCAGGCAAAAAGAGCAGCAGGATCCTGATGGCCATTTCCTCCCTGCCAGAGGAGACCGAGGTGAAGTTAGGAGTTTATATAGTGAAATAATTCAGTCGCATAATGGCATCAAACAGGAACCTGTCTGGAGTCTACAGTCTTCTACACCTTGTACCTACACGCTCTTGGGCCCCACAGCATGGAGATCTTTGAGATGTTGAACCAATTTTTGATCGTAGGTATCATTTAGGAGATCCGTGTGTGTTTTGGACTAAGTCAAAAGTCTGAGAACACTGTGGAGAGTGTGGAAATCATTAAATGTCATTGATAGATTAAAAAATTGGCCAGATCTGCACCTCTGTGTAAGGTGCATATTACACTTATATCTATGTTCCAGGGTCTGAGCTAGATGGTTTATGGATTTGCAGTAAAATGTATTGGAACAAACAACCTCTGTTTTCTTACTGGTGGAGGACTTTCTGACTTATAATAAAATCATATATGAAGGGTCACCAACTGGCAGACTCTGGTCCAGACCCCAAATCCATACAATTTGGAGGAAAGGAAAACCATTTTATTTTGGTAGGAAAAAAGTAAAACTGAACTGCTACATCAGCAACCGCCCAACAAATTTTGGCACGGGCCCTTGGGCGCTCTCCTCCTGCTGCAAACTGCCCTCTTCGCTGTCCTATGAACACCACTCTCTGCAGAGACTCTGCGGCTCCAACCACCCCAGACAGTATGCAGAGGATTGCAAAAGGCAGGCAGGTTTGCTGCTGCACCCCCCGCCCACACACACACAAGGCCGACATGGAAAAACTGTAAAAGCTCCATGTGTTACTGAACATAAAAAGTTCCACCTCCCCTCTCCCTGTAACCATGGAGTTACAGCTCCATCCATGCTGTAAAAGGGTTTACTGTTGAGATTTTTAAAAAATGTCGAGGAGTTCTGTCCTGTGGAATTATATTTTGTGTCCAGTTTTTTTGTCTTAGTTTGAAAGTTTTTTCTGCAATGAAAATATTGTATAGAGGTGGACTTTTTGTGAAATTTAGTTTTTTTAGATATTAATCTTTTCATGAAATGCAAAACAATTTAGTTTGTGTTCTCCTGTCAAACATTTTTAGGATTGTAGTTGTACATTTTAGAATTTTAGACCTATTTATTTGGAGTCAGCAAACACATTTAGTATTTTCCTGCATTATAAAAAATTATATTACGTTTTGTTTGAAATTGAACAAATAATTCATTTTAATATTTTTTTGTTTAAAAATTAATATAGCGCTAAAACCAGCTAAAACATGAGCTTAATAAAATAATGTGTGAAAGCAAGTTAAATGGTCCTGGCCTGTCTGGAGACAGCTGTGGTCTTCTGAAAGAATGTCAATGAAAGGATGACAGTTCTTCAAAGCACGTTTTGAGATAAATTTGTCAATGTTGATTTTATTTTTTATTTAACCTTTATTTATACAGGGTAGTTCCATTGAGAGACAACCTCTCTTTTTCAAGGATGCCCTGTTCACACTCACACCAGGAAGCTGCCCAGTACAACCACAGTCTGACCTGAATCAGAATCAGAATCAGAATCAGATTTATTGCCATTGTTCATGTAATACACAAACTAGGAATTTGTCTCGGTGCCATGCTGCAACATTAAAAACATAATGAGAAAAAGGGATAAACTATAAAACTAAAGGACTAGAAACGTGCAATAAGTGTAGAAAAATAAGTAATAATAAGTAATAATAATAATAATAATACTAGTAATAATGAGTAGTACTAGTCAAGGCAGTTTTAAAAAATTAGCATGTAGCAGATAATGTGAAGTACCACATAGTGCAGTCAATAATGCAACAGAAAAACAGTGATGATTGACATGAGTCTGGTTGAGCTGCTGTACATAGTGCACGAGAGTCAAAAGTCACTTAGTGTTCAGCAGTCTGATGGCAGAGGGGAAAAAGCTGTTCATGTGCTGGGAGGTTTTAGTCCGAATGGACCGAAGCCTTCTACCTGAGGGGAGGGGGGCAAACAGCACGTGACCAGGATGTGAAGGATCGGCTATGATCCGGCCAGCACGCCTCCGGATCCTGGAGATGTACAGGTCCTGGAGAGATGGGAGCTCGCAGCCTATCACCTTCTCAGCAGTGCGCATGACGCGCTGCAGCCTTAGTCTGTCCCTGGCAGTGGCTCCTGCATACCACACAGTTATGGAGGAGGTGAGGATGGACTCGATGATGGCTGTGTAGAACTGCACTAACATCTTGGTGGGTAGCTTGAGCTTCCTCAGCTGCCGCAGAAAGAACATCCTCTGCTGGGCCTTTTTGATGAGGGAGCTGATGGTTGGCTCCAATTTGAGGTCCCGGGTGATGGTGGTGCCCAAGAAGCGGAAGGAATCTGCAATGGTGATGGGAGAGCCTGTGATGGTGAGGGGGGGCAGGGGGGATGTGACTTTCCTGAAGTCCACAATCATCTCCGCTGTCTTCAGAGCATTCAGCTGCAGGTTGTTGTGGCTGCACCAGGACACCAGCTGGGCCGCCTCTTTCCTGTAGGCAGACTCGTCGCCGTTGGAGATGAGCCCGATGAGGGTGGTGTCGTCCGCAAACTTAATCAGCTTAACAGACTGGTGGGAGGAGGTGCAGGAGTTGGTATAAAGGGAGAAGAGTAGGGGGGAAAGTACACAGCCCTGGGGTGATCCAATGCTGATGCTAACAGAGTCTGAGACAGACTTCCCCAGCCGCACATGCTGTCTCCGGTCCGTCAGGAAGTCGGTGATCCACCTGCAGAGGGAGTCAGGCACGTTGAGCAGGGACAGCTTGTCCTGGAGCAGATCGGGGCGGATGGTGTTGAATGCGGAGCTGAAGTCCACAAACAGAATCCTGGCGTAGGTTACCGGGGAGTCCAGGTGCTGCAGGATGGAGTGGAGGGCCAGGTTGACTGCGTCGTCCACAGACCTGTTAGCACGGTAGGCAAACTGCAGCGGGTCCAGGAGGGGAGTGGTGATGGACTTGAGGTGAGACAGGACCAGGCGCTCAAAGGACTTCATGACTACAGAGGTGAGCGCTACAGGTCTGTAGTCGTTAAGTCCAGTAATCCGTGGCTTCTTGGGGACAGGGATGATGGTGGAGGATTTGAGGCAGGTCGGCACGTGACATTGCTTAAGGGAGGTGTTAAAAATGTCTGTGAAGACAGGAGCCAGCTCTTTCGCACAGTGTCTCAGGGTGGAGGGAGACACACCGTCCGGCCCGGGGGCCTTGCGCAGGTTCAGTCTGGAGAACTGTCTGTGCACGTCCTGCTCACTGATGACAAGGGGAGGGGGGGGGAGGAGGAGGAGGGGGGGGGACCGCTTTTGATGAATTAGGGGCTGAGGAGGCAGTGGAGCTGGGTGGAGTGGGTGAGTTGGACACAGCTGACGAGGTGTCAAAACGGGCGTAATGTTGGGACAGTCTTTGACAAAGGGCTTTGTCATCCTGACCTTTAGAAGCCTGAGGCCGATAGTTGGTGATTTGCCTCAGTCCTCTCCACACAGAAGCCGAGTCATTAGCAGTGAACTGCTGCTGGAGTTTCTCAGGATATACAGATTTAGCTTTCCTCAGCTCTCTGTTAAACCGATATTTGACCTCTCTGTAGCAGTCCCTGTCTCCACTTTTCAACGCTGCTTCCTTCTCCTTCCTGATCCGTCTGAGCTTAGCTGTGAACCAGGGCTTGTCATTAGAATATCTTACCCTGGTGCGCGATGGGAGGATGTCCTCCTCACAGAAGTTGATATACGAGTTCACAGTGTCTGTGTACTCATTAAGATCATGTGTGGCTCTTTTAAACATGCCCCAGTCAATTATTTCCATGCATGTGTTCAGTTTCTCTCCAGCTTCACTGGTCAATTTCTTTGTGGTGGTCACAACAGGTTTAGTGAGTTTCAGTCTTTGTTTGTATGTGGGGATGAGGTGGACCGCATTCATTGTTCTTTATCGCTCGTGTTGCTTAGTGGCACTTTTCGCTGTTCTCTTGTGTCTTTTTGTGCAAAATAGTGCTTGTGATGCCCTTGGGGGGGGGTGACGCTACTTCGCGGTTTTTCACTTTTCGCGGTCGGTTCTGGTCCCCATTAAACGCGATAAGTGAGGGATCACTGTATATCTAGAAACGCATCGCTTCCCGGTCGCTTTTCCTCCCCCTTTCTTTTCTTTCGTCACCATGACAGCTTTCCTTGGCCACTGAACAGATCTTCCCAGGTGTTGGAAGTGTTTTGTAGTCGACTATCACAACAAAATGCACCAAAAACAACCAGTGTCGACGTGCTCGCAATGGTAAACATGAGGACTGTGTCACACTCGTGACGTCACGCGGAACTCCGGCTGCACTTCGGCAGATTTGTCTGATTTTTCAGGGCGGGAAATTCAAAATTGCGATTTTCTCCAAGATTCCGGGATTTGTGGAGGGGGTGCCAATGATAAATTATCTTTATAATTGTATGTACTATCACCCAGTGCCGTTCAATGCCGTTCAGTTCAGTTCTACTTTAAATGTAATATTAGGCTGTTACAAACCTAAAGTGTGTCAGTTTTGATGGATAATCTATAGATTATATCTAAAGTCATTTTTAAGTGCTGATTTCTGACGTTAGCATCTTACCAGCTGACTGTGGCTAGTTATCAAGCTAACGACACTACTGATTTACTTGCCAACCTACTAACAACTTTATTAGTTTGAAATCTAATTTTAAAGGACAGACAACCACTGTAACTACAGTCTCCATCCTCTTAGTAACTCAGAGAAGGCAGAATGCTTCATTCTTATTATCATTTCATAATTATATCTTCTATGATGCTAAATAGCCAATATTGGCACAAGTTACTGACCTTTGTTCACTTTCTGACTCCACTGAACTTTGTGTAGCAGAAACATGTCTCACAGGAAGCCTCTGGTTTTTGACAGATCAGTGTCCTGACAGCAGGACCACCTCCTCCTGGGCTGCTGCACCTCCAACACCTGAATGGAGGCTCTGCTGTTAATCTCTGCTAATCTGTTGCCCTGGCTAATGATGTTCTGTATACACACATGACACCTTTTCTCATACATGACATCATTATTATTTTTACAAGCCTGTCATGTGGCTGCTGGACATCACTTTGAATTAACCACTCAAGTCTGTGCAGGCGTTAACAGGTAAACAGCACGTAAAGCGAGAGTTGCGGACGTAAAACTGAGTTCTTTCTATCTGTGCTCAACTCGTTTTGACTAAGGCTAGGTTCCGGACCGGAACTAAAAAACTGAATTTGTATGACAAGAAGTGAAACTAAACTCTGATAATGAATTAGGGAGCCAAATTTTTCCGTAAATGAAATACAGTTTCAATTTTATTGCAATACATATTCAAACCAATAGATTCAATTTCAAATTTGGCAATTCAGATTCAAATTTTAAAAGCAATTATTCAAACTGATTAATCCAGGTTCAAATTCAGTTATTCAAATTCAAATAATTAAAGCTCAAATTCAGTTCCTGCTGGCGCAAACCTTATTCCAGAGAAACAACATACAAATAAAAATAAAACAGGGAGGACAGGCACAACAGCACATATTTAGACCATGGGCTTGATGGTATTCGGCCATTCACCGATTCTGGTTCAGCAGCAGAAAAGATTGGTGGATAAATTCATTTTTGAGTGTATCGTGTTTAAATGTAGGAATTCTGAATTGTCTGTCTGAGGGAAGAAGTTGGCATTCACTGTTTAGAACATGGAAGGAGTCAGAGGAGATGTTGGCTAACCTGATCACGCTTTTCCTGTGTGCTTCATACAGATTACTTATGAGCAGTTAACCAATGATCTTTGTGCAGATTTTCATTTGATTGTTGTGTTTAGTTGTAAGTTTAACAGTCAGGCTGCTAAACCAGACCGTGCTACAGTACAACAGTACACTCTGTATCATTGAGAAGTGAAACAGTCATTACCTTGCTGCTGGCTAAGTCTACATGGAAAGTAGACATACTGCTGGATCTTCTTACACATATAATCTATCAGGTGTCGATGATAGGGGAGCATCAATCAAGACTCCTAAATATTTGTAAGAAGTCACCTGTTCCTCATTTCCTCATCGTGGATAATTAGTGAGGAAAGTGGATTATTGGGAGAACTGCCAAAACAATCTCCTCAGTCTTTTTTCTGTTGATTATTAAGGCATTTTTGGCACACCACTCAATTAGCCAGTCCACATTCTGCTGGTACAGACTGGGGTCACTGGCATTGGTCAGCAGAGACAGCAGAACTGAATCATCAGAGTACTTCAGTAAATACTGGTTGGGCACACTGGTGGTGCAGTCTGCAGTATATACAGTGAACAGCACAGGTGAGGAAATACAGCTTTGAGGTGCACAGACATTAGTTCTGACTGGAGAAGAGAGTGAGTCGTTAATTTTTACCAACTGTATTCTGTTGGTGAGGAATGAATAATACCAGTGAATGAGGACAGGATTAATCTGTAACAAGCATTTTGGACAGAAGTGGATCTGGCTGTATGGTATTGAATGCAGATATAAAAAAATCAATATGTTTGGAGATAAGATGTGCCAGGGTAATGATGACTGTATCCTCTGTGCTGTGTCATTGCCTGTAAGCAAACTGAAAAGAATCCTGTGAATGGCTTATTTCTGAATTGAGATGTTGGACCATAATTTTTTTCAAGTGAATTCATAATCAGATACGTTAGCGCTATCGGTCGGAAATCATTACATTCTTTTAGACATTGTTTTTTAGCAAGAGGTTTGATGTGAGATATTTTCCAAATGACTGGCATAGTATAAATGCCGTTTGCGCTGAGTGACTCTTTAATATAGCATTCCATAGCCTCTTGTTCTGGGCTGGACAGGTTGTATAAGTGGCTCACTGGCAGCTGGGCTTTGGGGAAGAGCTCTATGGAGCAATCGTAAGCTCTGTGAGGAGGCAGAGATAATGCTTTGGACTTACTGAATACCTCAGAGAGATCGTAGAAGTCCTTAGGAATAAAACGCAGGTCCAGGGGCTCCTCAAGTGCCGGGGTCAGGGGTTGCTTGAGGAAACATGTGGCTGACTGGAGGCAGGAGGACAGACAAAAATCACTAGTCACTAGTCCCTGCCCAGTCTATGGCAGGGTTGTGCAGACGTAACCAGGGATAACCAATAATAATGGGTGAGGTGTCCGCAAGGACAAAAATTGGAGATACTCATGGTGATTACCTGACAACAATAGGGAGACTGGCATGGTTTGGGCTGAGACGGTGGCTAGGTAGTAATCAGAGAAAGTTATGGCATTGAGTGGGTTTGGGAGCTATAGGGTTTTGATTCCCAACTGCCTCACTAAACTAGCATGAATGAAATTTTGCTCAGCACCGGAGTCAGTTAGTGCTTGTGATGACCATTCTTTATGGAGAATCCAAATGATGGCAGGAAAAATAAACTATCGGAGGATTTTCAGGAAGAATTACCCGCCAGACCTCCAATGGTTACTGACGGGAGTTTTCATTTGGCCGCACTGGGCAGTTAGCCAGATAATGTCCAGTGGTGCTACAATAAATGCATTCACTTGCGGCAATCTGGCATGCTCGTTCAGCAGGAGTGAGTCGGGTGCAGCTGATAATCATAGGCTCTGGTGCCGGGATGCAGAAATGGTTAGGGGAATCGGGTCGACAGGAGGGCACAGGTGGTTCAGGCATTGGAGCAAATCGGACGCTTTCCCGGGCGTGTTCACGCAGTCTATTGTTGAGGCGGATTGTGGTGGTGATTAACACGTCCAGGGAAGATGGCTCATCATGAGTGGCCAATTCATCCCGTAGGTTAGAATTCAAATTGCAGAGGAAGACTCCCCACAAAGCGACATCATTCCAGGCTGACTCATGGGTGAGGACACTGAATACTCTGCCACAGATTTAACTCCCTGGCGGAAATTCAGCAGCCAACTAGTAACATTTCCTTCGCGACTGGAATGGTTGAAAATGTGCTGGAACTCTGATCGAAACCGTGGAAAAGTAAACAAATCATACTCGTGAGTCTGCATTAACGCTTGAGTCCAAGCTAGGGTATGCTCACGAAGGCGCTAAACAATGAGCAAAATCTTGCTCTTATCATCGAGGAAATTGCTGGGTGCTCACTGAAAAACCAGCTGGCACTGCAGCAGAAACCCATGATACTCCCCCAGCCGCCCCGAGTACGGAGCAGGAGTGGAAATGGCAAGGGCCCGGCTCGTGGGGAGTGTTGGCAGGGGCGAAGGAGGAGGTGCCGCTGCAGCGGGGAAGGCCACCAAAGCAGCCAAGAGCACAAGTGATAATTGGGCTAATTGCTCAGATATGTGCAATAAATGGAGATTGGTGTTGCTCATTTGGTCAGTTAATTGCTGAATGTTTTCCTTGGCCTGATCTAACCGAGCGGAAACTGCTCCTGGAGTCGTATTTGCTGAATCCATAACTTGGTGGAATCATTCTATTATGTTGAGAACAAGGGAGGATCCAGGAGCAAATACCACACAAGGACACAATGGAGAATTGCAACAGGTGACTAAATGTATTTTTCTCTTTCTTTCCCAGCTTGAACAGGTGCGGGGGTCTTTCTTCTCGAGAAGGAGGGAGCTTGCCTAGATGGAACAGGAGAGGCAGAGGTGAGTGGGGCAGAGCTACTGTAACAGTAGTAGCAACACTGAGGATCGACGAATAATGAGGCGGCTGAGATATTGAAGGCTTACTTGTTTCCACAACTGAGGAAGCTGTGAACCGAGTCCTCTTGTGGTGCCTCCTCAGAGGCTTGGTCGAGGTCCCAGGGGGACACCGCTCTGGTTTGGAGGATTCCAGTATCAACAGGTAGGATTGGGAGGGGGAGGTTGGGGTCCCAAGTTTGCATAAGCAGGCAGGCAGTGGGCAGGAGCCAGGAGGAGCTCGGGTGGCAGAGGAGTCGGAGATAGTTCCTGGAGACAAGGAGCAAGGAGGTTATGCACAAAAGGTCAAAAACTTTCACAGAAAAGTTAGGAGCTTTTCAAAGGTGGCAGTGTAGTGAAATGTTAACATCAGGGAGTGGCATGATGACACAGCCAACTGTTGCTATCATCACGCCTGCACATATAGGGGGAGAGCCTCCATCTGAGGCTCTCTTCCCGGCTGGCTCAGTACGTGTACTGTATATTATTGAACCACATGTAATAAAGTTTGTATTCAAAGAAGAAGCCACTCTCTGTGCCTCAATCCGGGTTTGCGGACATAACATTTGGCGACTGAGGATTATACCATGGAGGTACACATGGCACCTCTGCAGCCATTTCTTGAGTACCCAGGGGAACCAGCGGTCCTGTGGCCTAGGTGGTTGGACGCATTTGAGACGTACATTGCAGGTTGGGCCTGGGTAAGCTCGACACAGTAAGGAAATGAGCACTTGTTGTTCGCAAACTTGGTGTAGGTCAGAGAATTTTCCTCATGTTAGGGGAGACACAGTCATATACGGATGCTGTTGAACTTCTTGCTAGCTACTTTGCCAAACACACACGTAGCACGAAGCTGTGGGTTGAGATGCTAATGGCGGAAAAAGACACAACACTAGCTAGCTCGGGGGAGCTAACGCCCTGGCTAGTAGCAATGGAGAAGTTAGCCACAGAGCTAAATGGGCGCCAAACACAGAAGCTACATGCTACAAGCTACACACTAGCTAACATGGTGGAATTGGAGCCACAGGAGAGGGAGCCTGTGCCCATCAAGAACGACAAGCCAGCCAAAGAGCACAGCACAGAGAGTGAGTGCAGCAAAAAGGGAGAATTCAGTACTGAGAGTGACCACAGCAAGGTGGGTGAACACGACATGGAGAGAGAGCAGCAACTAGACTCGCCCCGTTCCCCA
This sequence comes from Pholidichthys leucotaenia, assembly GCA_020510985.1. NCBI lineage: Eukaryota > Metazoa > Chordata > Actinopteri > Cichliformes > Pholidichthyidae > Pholidichthys > Pholidichthys leucotaenia. Next base: position 82,499,734 of record CM035844.1, read on the forward strand.
CTTAGCTGCTTGGGGTTGAGCAGCGGTCCACCCGCCAACTCTAGTTAATGTTGTTTATTGTTAATGTTGTTGTTTATGCCAAATTGGGGAGGGTTAAATTTGAGAATGTTCTGTGCTTTGTGAGGGGGGGAGAATGTAGTGAAGGGTTAACATCAGGGAGTGGCGTGGTCATGCAGCCAGCTGTTGCAACCATCACGCCTGCACATATGGGGGAGAGCCGCCATCTGAGGGTCTCTTCCCGGCTGGCTCAGTACATGTACTGTATATTATGGAACCACATGTAATAAAGTTCATGTTCAAAGAAGGTGCCACTCGCTATGCCTCATTCCGGGTTTGTGGACATAAGTGGCAATCACATGGTAATAATAAATAATAATAATACATTTTATTTAAGGCACCTTTCAAGGCACTCAAGGACGCCGTACAAGAATAAAACAATCAATAAAACACATTTAAAAACACATCACAAGTTCAAGAATCACAGAGAATAGGCCTTAGTGAACAGAAAAGTCTTGAGGTGGGATTTGAAGATAGAAAGTGAGTTTAAGTTCCTGAGGTCCGGTGGAAGGGAATTCCAGAGGCGGGGGGCGGTGCAAATGAATGATCGGAGGCCCATGGTGGTCATGCGTGCAGGAGGGACAATGAGGTTGATGGTAATTGATGATCTGAGAGTTCTGGATGGTGTATGAACGGAGAGAAGTGCAGCCAGGTATGGGGGGGCAAGGCCATGGAGGGCTTTGTAGGATATGGACATGGTCAGGCTAAGGTTACCGGTGTAACGATTCCAAGGAGGTCTAGTTCCACACTGGCTCTTAAATAGCTTGGGACTAGGCGTCTGCAGGTGAAGATGATCTTACCAGCTGCCACTACTTAGCTCCGTCTCAGCTCCTGAGAGAGAGAGGGGAGAGAGAGACAAAATATTGCCCAAGGAATAATTACAGAACAGAGAGAAAAATAAGCGTGCTCACCCAACAATAACAGTGTTGGACAGTTCTTAACCCAATTTTAGTAGTTTCAGCAGTCTTCTTAAATGTTTTCTTTGCTTGATGCATGCCAATAATTTGACCCTTTTGCAACAGATTAACATCTTTTCCACGACCACAGGATATGTCTTTCGACATGGTTGTTTGAAGAAATGAAAAGCTACTCACTGCATCAGTTAGGGTTAAATAACTTGTTGCCAACTGAAACATAATAACCCATGCAGTAATTTCTAGTAAGGACATACACCAATAGAGAACTCTATTTTTTGGACAATTGCAACCAGTCTTGTTCCCTTTCTCTTTGTATTGTTCTTTTTCTGTTTGGCAGCCACCTCTTCCCAGGGTGGTGTCCTTGTGTGATTCTGACAACTGAAGAATGAGAAGTGATAAGCTTATTGTATATGGGAAATTTCAATGAAACAGTGTCAGTGAAATGAATGGGCTGTCAATGAAACAGTGGGCTGCACGGTGGCGCAGTGGTTTAGCACTGTGGCAGCAAAGTTTTACCCTCGGCCGGGGGACCGCGGGGATCATGAGATCGTGGGTTCGATCCCAGCCCCCGACCAACAGTGAGCTGTGTGGAGTTTGCATGTTCTCCCCGTGTTGCGCGGGTTTACTCCGGGATTTCTCCGGTTTCCTCCCGCACACCAAAAACATGTAGGTTTAGGGCGCTCGCGCACGCAGTGACCAGCAGCCGGTGGCTTGTCACCAGACTGCAAACCAAGTCTACCTACGGGTAGAAATAAGTAACAAAAAAAAAAAAAAAAAATTGAAAGTACCTACCTTGAGGCAGGGACTTATTTCTGCCCCCACGAGTTCACAAAAATTTCCCTCACGGGGGTGGCTCCACCAGCCACACACCACAGGTGGAGCTCCTGTAAACATGGTTCCTAGTTCCTGCAAATGGAAATGGGGCTTAACTGTGCTGAATAAATTCACTTGTCATCATGTGTGCCAGTAGAAAAAAAAAGTCTCAAACTCATCCAGAGCTATCAAATCTTGGCATACTCTAATATCTGCAGAGTGCCATGTGCCAGTACTGTGTCACAAACACAGAGGCTAAAGTTTTATTCTGCCTTCTGGATAATTAGACGTGCTCCCGCAGCACAAACTTTTTGAGTGCCAGGAACTATTGGCAGCAATTCCTCTCTTTTCATTGGATTTTCACTGAAGCTTACAGGGATGATTTTATAGTGTTACTGGGTTTGAGGATCATTCTGTCAAGTTACAACAAAATACATACAGACGTGGACAAAATTGTTGGTACCCCTCTGTTAATGAAGGAAAAACCCACAATGGTCACAGAAATAACTTGAATCTGACAAAAGTGATAATAAATAAAAATTCTTTGAAAATTAACCAATGAAAATCAGACAATGCTTTTGAATTGTGGTTCAACAGAATTATTTTAAAAAACAAACTCATGAAACAGGCCTGGACAAAAATGATGGTACCCCTAGAAAAGATTGAAAATGATGTGACCACAGGGACATGTTCAACCAAGATGTGTCCTCTAATTAACAAAACAGGTGTCTACAAACTTGTAATCAGTCATTCGGCCTATTTAAAGGGTGACAAGTAGTCACTGTGCTGTTTGTTGACATGGTGTGTACCACACTGAACATGGACCAGAGGAAGCAAAGGAGAGAGTTGTCTCAGGAGATTAGAAAGAAAATTATAGACAAGCATGTTAAAGGTAAAGGCTATAAGACCATCTCCAAGCAGCTTGATGTTCCTGTGACTACAGTTGCACATATTATTCAGAAATTTAAGATCCACGGGACTGTAGCCAACCTCCCTGGACGTGGCCGCAGGAGGAGACGAATAATACGAATGGTAACAAAAGAGCCTAGAACAACCTCTAAACACATTCAAGGTGAACTCCAAGGTCAAGGTACATCAGTGTCAGATCGCACCATCCGTCATTGTTTGAGCCAAAGTGGACTTCATGGGAGACGACCAAGGAGGACACCACTGTTGAAAACAAATCATAAAAAAGCCAGACTAGAATTTGCCAAACTGCATGTTGACAAGCCACAAAGCTTCTGGGAGAATGTCCTATGGACAGACGAGACAAAACTGCAACTTTTTTGCAAGGCACATCAGCACTATGTTCACAGACGCAAAAATGAAGCATACCAAGAGAAGAACACTGTCCCTACTGTGAAACATGGAGGAGGTTCTGTTATGTTCAGGGGCTGCTTTGCTGCATCTGGCACAGGGTGTCTTGAATCTGTGCAGGGTACAATGAAATCTCAAGACTATCGAGGTATTCTAGAGAGAAATGTGCTGTCCAGTGTCAGACAGCTTGGTCTCAGTCGCAGGTCATGGGTCTTGCAACAGGATAATGACCCAAAACACACAGCTAAAAACACCCAAGAATGGCTAAGAGCGAAACATTGGACTATTCTAAAGTGGTCTTCTATGAGCCCTGATCTAAATCCTATTGAACATCTGTGGAAGGAGCTGAAACATGCCGTCTGGAGAAGGCACCCTTCAAACCTGAGACAACTGGAGCAGTTTGCTCATGAGGAGTGGGCCAAAATACCTGCTGAGAGGTACAGAAGTCCCATTGACAGTTACAGAAATCGTTTGATTGCAGTGATTGCTTCAAAAGGTTGTGCAACAAACTATTAAGTTAAGGGTAATAATAATAATAATAATAATAATAATAATAATAATACATCAGTCTTATATAGCACTTTTCTAAATACTCAAAGACGCTTTACAAAGTAGCATAGGAACAAACATACAGTGAACGGGTAAACAGGCAAGGTAGGTACACAGAGGTAGAAGAGGCAGTCAATTTTCGTAGGTAGATTTGAAGAGATGGGTTTTGAGTTGACTTTTGAAGGAAGCAAGTGTGTTGGCGGACCGGATGTGAAGGGGCAAGGAATTCCAGAGGGTTGGTGCGGCGATGGCAAATGATCTATCACCCAGGGTGTGGAATTTTGTCTTGGTAATGGGGGTGAGAAGGTGAGTGTCAGCAGAGTGGAGGAGGCGAGTAGGGGAATGGCGAGACAGAAGGTCAGTTAGGTATGAGGGGGCGAGGTTATGAAGAGCTTTATAGGTGATGAGGAGGATCTTGAAGTTAATGCGCTGTTGAATAGGGAGCCAATGGAGTTGACGGAGGAGAGGAGTGATGTGGTCTCTGAAGCGGGAGTGAGTAAGTAGGCGGGCGGCTGAGTTTTGGACATACTGTAGTTTTTGGAGGATGGTGGAAGGAAGTCCATACAGAATGCTGTTACAGTAATCAAGTCTGGAAGTGATGGAGGCATGGATGAGTATTTCAGCAGCAGGGGGGGAGAGGGTGGGACGGAGGCGTGCAATATTACGAAGATGAAAAAATTATGTTTTGGTGATATGGTTGATGTGAGATGTGAAGGAGAGGGTGAGGTCCATGATAATGCCAAGGTTTCTGGCCAAGGGGGAGGGGGTGACTGAGTGACCATCGATTTGGAATGAACCATCATGTACCATCATTTTTGTCTAGGCCTGTTTCATGAGTTTGTTTTTTTTAAATAATTCTGTTGAACCACAATTCAAAAGCATTGTCTGATTTTCATTGGCTAATTTTCATAGAATTTTTATTTATTACCACTTTTGTCAGATTCAAGTTATTTCTGTGACCATTGTGGGTTTTTCTTTCATTAACAGAGGGGTACCAACAATTTTGTCCACATCTGTATGTATATGCTGTGATCATGGAGTCCTGTTTGTGTTTTACAGAGCAGTATTGTCACAGAAATCAATAACACAGGAATGATTTAGGAAACAGGTGATGTCTCAATTTCAAATTCATTGCAAGTGTAGCGATATTTAATAAAATATAGTGTAATAAGGTACAGGAATTATTTATTCTATTTAATAGTGGGTGTGCGAGGGGACAGGGTTAACCAGTCATCCCAACACTCACTAAATAAAACAGAAAAGCACTCGTAAAAAGGGGGCACCAGTTCTAAAAGAACAACTTGTTAATGAATTAATTTCCGTACCTTCAATTACTTAATGAATCAGTCTCAAAATTTATTGAGTTCTTTTACTGCGGTGACCCAGAAAACATATATGTAAAGGGAAAATGCTTCAACCTCTCTCGTTTACAATTTTATTAAATGAAACTCATTTAGGTTATATGACATGGCATTCAAATGATGAATAAACAGATTCAAATGATAAACAGGTGCTCAGTATCATATCAACTGTTAGTGGATTCCTGAGCATAAAATCTATAGTTAAACCTTTGTGGAACCAAGAGGAAACCAGATTTTATGTTTCAACTGTAATGCAGTGGAAGGCTGAGTTATCTAACAAAATCAGAATGCAATTTTATGAGGAAAAATTCTATAAGCTGATTATCTAAAAAGGAACTTCTGAACTATAAGCTGATTATCTAAAAAGGAACTTCTGAATTAATCAACAAAAATGAAAGGAGGTTACTTAAAATGAATAAGAATTTTCCTTCAGTTTATAGCTTTGTCCTACGGCTGAGGGACTAATTGTACTATGAAATATTGGTTATGTTCAATTGTAATTGATATTAGGACATCTTGTTTAAACCCAGCAGATAGGAAAATGGAAGTCTCACTTACGAACAGCTGTAGGTCCACGTGTTCAGCAGTGGTCAGCGCCAGCCAGTGGTATAAGTTCGGGAAAGCTCAGCGGCTCTTCCAGACAGTGTTCGGAACACCGGGGGAAAGCGACTGCTATTCGGCTTTTAGATCATTCACAGCTGTGAGAAGCATAGACTCGGCTGGGGCCTCCCACGGGGAAGGCGGTGAGGAGCCAGCGACAGAGTGAAGGCTGGCCCTGGAGAAGGTGTGGAGTCCTTTGGCAGCCAGTCTGAATTTAGGATGTCTCTGGCCCGCAGAACAAAACCAAAGACTGAAGGAAGAATGTTTTATTCAGTTTCACCCACGAGCTCCTGGTTTCTTCACGGGGTCAGACGTGGATGAGGCAGGAAAAGAAATGTCCAAAAATCTCTATCGTTCACTTTAAAACAGGAAAATTAAAAATCCACTTTAACTGCATGAAGAATCAAAAAGTCCAAGAAAAACATTCAAATAGGATAAGAATGGCTTCTGAGGTGAAAGAAAAAAAAAAGATTTGAGAGTTTAACTCTCTTTAAGGCGAGCTCATAGAAAAAAAGATGATTTCTCCTCAGTTAACCAGAAAACAAGTAAAACTTATCAAAAGACGATTTAGGAAAGCTAACGCAGGATTTGACAAGGATCACACACACAAAAGACTTCTTAAAACTCACAGAACAATTTAGACAAAAGAAAACTGCAAGGAAGTACAAAGAACAGAAAAAAGAAGCGAAAACAAAAACTTTCTGTATGCAGGGCGGCTCTGATGCATTTAACTGAAGCACGCTGCTGGGTCATAAAACAGGACTGGCCGCAAGATGGACCAATCATCTTCCATAAAGAGGAGTTTGAATAGGCTTTTGTCCAATGACAGAACATTCCTTTGTTTGTGAACAGCTAATCAAATGCCAGGGCGTTATCCAACAGAGAGGCAGCCTGGTGACTGGTTATCACAAGAGGGAAGACGGACGGAGATTGTTAAAACATTCAGTACTTATGGAATTATATACTCAATATAAAATCTAACTAATTTAAGTGACTCAAGGCTAATATTCAGTGACCATGCATTTATGCCATTACTAATAATTTTAACATTCATTTGAATAACACTCCTTTTCCATTCCTAAGACATGCACTCACATTTAAATCAAGGATTAATGAATTACCACAAACCATTGTTGGTGATCAAAAGGGTGATGATTTTCACAGTGTCCTTAGAATCCTGGGAAATGAGCTGGAAGAAAAGCTTGATGTTTAGTCAGAATTAACAGTCTTAGATTACACAATGAAATATATTCCGTAGATGTCCATTAGGAGGTACTGTTAAGCTGTAGATAATTTTTAGGTCTTTGGAATGTGAGCAGGGGGGCTTAGAGGGTTCTGGGATATGTCTAAAAGAAGGAGGGGGCCATATATCTGCCAGCTTAAGAAGTTTATGACTTTTTAAGAGTATCAGTTCCTGGTATGAATGGATACTATCAGCATGAACTGTCTAGTTGGGATTTGACTCCAAGAGTTTATGGTCCACTTAAGCCTTTAAAAGCAAATCCTTATCAAGTTTCTCTACAAAAGTGAAATTGTTTACACTTGGGCCCTGTTGAAGACACACAGCATTCTTGACCAGACCTTGAATGAGAGTTGCTTTAAAACGAAGAAAAGTGAAATTTCTTTAAAATGAAGAAAAGTGATCTCGTGGATTGGCCTGAGGAGAAGTTGGTGCTACACAAGTGTGATGGACAAGTGCAAACAGAGCACAGTTCATGGTTGCAGGGTTGATCACTTACAGTCCTTTGAGTTTTAGCTAATACACACATACTCTTTTGCCCATAACCAGTGGTTTGCCGTGACTTAGAAGAAGCAGGCCCATTTCTAGCTTTTTGGGGGCCCTATGCAAGATTGTATTTGGGGGACCCTATTTTTTTTATGGGAAATCATTATGTTTTTGTTGTGTAAAACAACATAAACTTAACTCATAGCCTAGACAAGAAGAAAGTCACATTTATAAGAAAGGGTGCAAATTTATGGGGAAAAGGCTGAAAAGTTGCAAGAAAACAAAGATGCAAATTTACAAGAAAAAGCGACAAATTTATGAGGAAAATATTGTGATTTGTGATTTTGTTTATTTGTAAAAATGGGACAATGCATATCGATGAATATTTTCACATGCAAGATTACAACCAAATGCTAACTTTAATTCAATTCAGTTCAACTTTATCTATATAGCGCCATTTCAAAACAACAGTCATCTCATAGCACTTTCAAACTGTAGGGAAAAACCCCACAATTGCAGAATGACCCCAGGAATCAGGCAATCCCCTGTGAGCAGCACATGGCAACAGTAGAGAGGAAAAACTCCCTTTTAGGAGGAAGAAACCTCCAGCAGAGCCAGGCTCAGGGAGGGGCAGTCATCTGCTGTGACTGGCTGGGGGGGTGAGGGGATTGAGAAAAAGAAGAAAAGAACAGACATGTAGAGAGCAGACAGCAAGATGGGGACTCTATGGGAGAGAACAAACAGATGTTGATGACCAGCAAAAATATTTCATTGAGAGTGAAGAAAGGAGTGAAGCCCAGTGCATTGCTGAAGGTCCCCCAGCTGTCTAAACCTATTAGCAGCATAACTGAGGGAGGATTCAGAGTCACCTAATCCCACCCTACCTATAGGCTATGTCAAAAACAAAAGTTTTAACCCTATTCTTAAAAACAGAGATCTAGTCTGACTCCCGAATCCAGATTGGCAGCTGGTCGTGCCGTATTTTCTCCACTTGATGATGACTGTCTTCACTGTGTTCCATAATATATTATATGCCTAATATATTGTGAAGTGTGTAATTGACGAGGCAGGTTTGTCTCAAGGCAGTTTATTACACGTCTCCATCATGAGCAAAGTAGAAAGAGGACATCTCAGAAAAAACTCGTCCCTTATATACCCAGGTCTCCCCACAGCTCACAAGTCACATTGCATTAAAATCAAAAGTAACAATGCATTTCCTCTTTAATCCCTTAGCATCTCCCTCACAGTCTTTGGCCCACAAAGGATCCTCCAAGCAGTCTCTTGGCACACAAAGGATCCTCCAAGAGTCTCTTGCATACCAAAGATTACACTTTCACAGCTTCCTGTTATCTCCAAGGAAACTCTGCACTTTGTTCTTATCTAAGATGTGAGGCATTATGTAAGGCATTAAGTAAGTCACATGTGTGGCTACAATATATAAATTATATATGCCTATAATTTCCAAGGTATATGCCTTGGAAATTCTTTTGTACCCTTCTCCTGACTGATACCTTTGAACAATGAGATCCCTCTGATGCTTTGGAAGCTCTCTGCAGACCATGGCTTGTGCTGTAAGATGTGACTACAAAAATGTCAGGAAAAGCCTACTAGAACAGCTGAACTTTATTTGGGGTTAACCAGAGGCACTTTAAATGATGACAGGTGTGTGCTGTCTCCTATTAACATGAGTTTAAATGTAACTGGTTAATTCTGAACACAGCCACATCCCCAGTTATAACAGAGTGTGCATATTTATGCAACCAGTTAGTTAGCTTCATAAGAGGCAAACCATTACCAGAGCAGGTTCATACACACGAACGTCCATACAGTTCAAAAACCAATGTGTTCTCTGTCTCAGGTCTGTCAGACAGACAGACCTGAGTAGGTCTGCTTGTGTGTAAGTTATTTATTTTTTGTTTTTCCCCTTAAACGGTTTCAGTTTGTTTTTCAATTGTGTTGTACAGGTTATAGGTCACATTAATGGTGGAAAAAGTTTTGAAATGATTTATCTTGGTCTCATTTATTTACGTCACAAAAACCTGGCATTTGAACGGGAGTGTAGACATTTTATATCCACTGTGCATGTATCGCCATTGGGCTGAATGGTGTTTTGCAAATGGGTTACCATTACGAAACATGAGGTCTGTCACCTAGTTACTGTCATGAACGGGGTTGATGTCTCAACACCGTTCCATGATCTGTGGCTGTAGCTTCCTGATTGTTGTTAATTATTCCCAGCTGGCAGGTTATTGGAGCCTCTGAGCCTGGGCTCCCTGCCAGTCTACAACCATGCCCCCTCCTCTCCCTGCCAGGCATTCACCAACTGTTGCCATCACCTTTGTGCTTCCACACACACACACACACACACACATGCACACACACACATTCATTCCTACTCACATCCTCACTCACTCACTCACTCATGCACTCCCGCCACGCACCTGCCCCCACTTGTCTCTCATTAGTCCATGGGTATTTATGTGTGGTAGTGGGAGCACTTGGTGTGGCGGCATAAGTCAGTAGTCAATAGTCAGCTCCAAGTCAACACGAGTCGACATTAGATGACTAGGCTCACACACGGTTGGTTTCTCCTCCTCTATACTTTCATGGTGTGGTTGTTTCCAGAGCCAGTAGTGCTCCGACCATTTGTAAGCAATTTGCCCACCGTCCTGTCCGGGGGCTTGCTATTAATAATTATTTGTCCTTCCTCTCTGCTCCAGTTCTGTCTGGGAGTGCGTAGGGCTTGCCAACGGGGTTGGTAAATGGTCATCTTTATCATCACCCTTGTTGGACTGTATTCACAGACACTTTTGTTTGTTAACTTTCTGTTCAATAAACATGTTCACTTCACCTGCATTTTGGGCTCGGTCTAATTCATTTGTGCGCTGTGCAATTACGCAGCGTACCTGACAGTTACAGTGTGTGTCAAAAAAAAGAGTAATGGTTTATTTACATGTGCACAAGGCTTTGTTCTAGCACCTCACACGTCTGGACTGGCACCCCTGGCGCCCACCTCCGCCCCCTGGTGAGAGCAGCGATGGATCCACCTCAGTTTGCCTATCACCATGGCATCAGGATGGAGGATGCAGTGATCTTCCTCCTATACCGTTCCCTGTCCCACCTGGAGAAGCCTGGGAGCACTGTAAGGATCATGTTCTTTGATTTCTCCAGTGCTTTCAATACCATCCAACCAGTGATCTTGAGGGACAAGTTACTGTGTGCAGGGGAGGGCCAGCACCTGTCATCATGGCTCCTGGACTACTTCACAAACCGACCACAGTTTGTGAGAACCCAGGACTGTCTGTCTGATACTATCATCTGCAGTATGGGGGCCCCAAGGGAACAGTTCTGGCTCCCTTCCTGCTGACCCTCTACACTGCTGACTTTTCACACAACACACCACACTGCCATCTACAGAAGTTGTCTGATGACTCTGCGATCGTTGGCCTCATCTCTGATGGAGATGATGTGGAGTACAGAGGACTTATCCAGGACTTCGTGGACTGGTGCCAACAGAACTGCCTCCAGATCAATGCGAGGAAAACTAAGGAACTGGTGATGGACTGCCGCAGGCGAGGACAACCCCCCCACAGCACCAGTAAACATCCACGGAACAGACATTGAGATGGTGACATCTTGCAAGTACCTGGGTGTTCACCTGAACAATAAACTGGACTGGTCACACAACACCAACGTGCTCTACAAGAAGGGGCACCATAGGCTGTTCCTCCTGAGACTCAGGTCTTTTGGAGTGCAAGGGGCACTCCTGAAGACCTTTTATGATTCGGTGGTGGCATCAGCCATCACATTTGGAGTGGTCTGCTGTGTCAGCGGCATCACGGCAGCGGACAGGAAGAGACTGAACAGACTGATCAAAAAAGCTAGCTCTGTTCTGGGGTGACCCAGTGGAGGAGATAGGAGAGAGGAGGACGGTGGCTAAGCTGCTATCTCTAGTGGAGTCCGAGTCTCACCCCATGCAGGACATGGTGAACGCACTGGGGAGCTCATTTAACGGTAGACTGTGCCATCCTAGGTGCACGACGGAGAGGTTCCCCAGGTCCTTCCTACCTACGGCTGTCAGACTTCATAACTTAACCAGGGCTGCTAATAGAGGTTGAATTAAATGTACTCAATGTAACAACCTTGCACAATAAATTGCCCCCTTCCAACTAGGACAATATCAATCATTACTGAGGGTGGCAACAACACTGTTGATTCAAATAGGAAATATACTGTCTGGGTACATATTCATATTCTGCAGGGTAATTTAAGTTGTATTTTTTGTCATCTATTATTATTATTATTATTATTATCATCATAAGTATTCTCCTGGTGCTCAGTTTATTTAGTAGTTGATTCTCTCTCCATAGTTTTTAGGTTTGCTCTTATTTTGAAGTCATTCCAATTCCAATTCACGGTTATAATTTGCCATTTATGTTTCTGTCACCGACCTCATCAGCTGTAACTGTCCATCTAAAGGTAAGCCCATGTTATGTCTTCATTCCTGCTCCTCTGGTTTACACTTTCACTTTCGTTCTTTTAGTTTCACTTTTAGCGTATTCCAGCAGTAAAACAGCGGCTGTTGCTGCATGACGCACTTGCTTCTGCTCGGTTCTTCACAGAATTCAGCATACTTTTTTGCTGCCATGATACTTTTGCAAGTGTTTTATCAAGTTGGTGGTGTAACATTGTAAATCCTGGTACCACTAGTGATGGGAAGGCAGTCTGCACTAGTCCAAAAATAGCCTAAGAGCTAAGGCGTAGGGAAAAAACGCCGGGAGACGAGGGAGGCTCGTCAGGACAATATAGCAACCACACAAACCGTAGAGAGACAGGAGATACCTGTCAGAGTGAAAAGGTACTTGTAAATACAGATGCAGACTTGGAACCACGTCTGATCAGCGACAATACAGCAGCACTGAATGATCAGCGCTGCGGGGTTAAATTGGACAGGAGGAGAAAGTGATTACACGATAGAGATCAGCTGTGAGTCATGAGGGGAAAGGAGACGGGACTGACAGCTTGACAGGGGCACTGCCCACGACCAGAGCAAAGCCCAGAAGTGCCGCTGACAATACAAGCAAATACCAAATATATGAATAGCAAGACAGTGATGAATGTAAACTGGAGAATGAGTAGAACTGAGAAATAATACAAGATATCTGAAAACCAACCAAGGATAAAATGACAGGAAAACTAAGAACTCAAAAATATAACAAATATACAAATCTGAAAAAAAGATAATGAAACTGAGCATTGCGGAACCCCTCGTGCTCAGATCATGACAGAGCCCCCCCCCCCCAAAAAAAAGGGGTGGACACCAGACACCCAGGGTAACATCAAAGGAAAAGGACCCACCCACATAGAAGACTCCCCCCCCAAAAAAAACAAGGAAACAAAACCCACCCCAGGCAGGAGGAGGGGGACCCAGACACGAAGGGATCGAAACAACCCAGAGAAAAAAGAAAAAAATAAGAAAAAACCCTCATGACTCACACCCAGAATAAGACACATAGACTACAAATGATGTAGGGAAGACTAAATGTTCGGTTTGGGTGGTCTCACTGAGTCCCTAAGCCACCCAAGCAAATAAAGAGTTTGTCGGGTGGTCTCTCAGGCCTCCAGAGCCACCTAAACGTTAGGAAGGGTTCACCAGGTGACCTCCCAGCATCACCGAGCCAACGGACTGCGGAGCATGACACACCCCCTCCTGGAGGCGGCAGTTGGAACCAGTGCATACTGTGGATCCGAGGAGCCAAGAGATGGGAGCCCGGCGGGGAGGATGGCCAGCCATCGGGGAAACTGGATGGACAACCCTTTACGACTTTGGGTAGAGGAGGGGGGGCCATAACGGAGTTGGATGGGGACTGATAGACCACAGTGATTTTATACAGGCCTGCAACACCCTTGGTGGCCCTGGACTGGGACATAGCAGCACCCGCGGTGGCCCCGGGCTGGAGCAAAGCAGCACCCATGGTGGCCCCGGGCTGGAGCAAAGCAGCACCCGCAGTGGCTCTGGGCTGGAGCAAAGCTGCACCCGCGGTGGACCCGGACTGGGCCATAGCTGCACCCATGGTGGCCTCGGGTGGAGTAAAAGGATTCACGGCAACCTCGGGCGGAGGAAGAGGATCCACAGCGACCTCAGATGGAGGAAGAGAACCCACGGCACCCTCGGTCAAAGGATGAGGACCCACAGCACCTTCGGACAGAGGGAGAGGACCCACAGCGACCTCAGATGGAGGAGGAGGATCCACGGTGACCCCAGGCAAGGGAGGAGGGCAACCATCAATGGGCTCAGACGATGACTCAAACAGGGGAGAAGAAACAAACACCGGGTTACTACCACCACCAGCAGTGGAGCCCAGTAAGGAGAGCTCAGAGGCAGTTGGCAGCTGCAACCGGCTCTCCCCACATAAGCAGGACAAGAAATCTTTAGATCTGGTGATGTGAAGACAGAACACAGCACTTGCCTTGTCTCAGACTCCACCGCCATCAAGGACTCCGGCAATCCGGGCAGGCACGTCTCGAGTCTCCCCGTCGGGGCACCCTCTCTCGACATGGTCACCTTGGGAAAAGGACAGACAGAAAAGACACATAGACTGCAAATGATGTAGGAAAGACTAAATGTTCGGTTCGGGTGGTCTCACTGAGTCCCTAAGCCACCCAAGCAAATAAAGAGTTTGTCGGGTGGTCTCTCAGGCCTCCAGAGCCACCTAAACGTTAGGAAGGGTTCACCAGGTGACCTCCCAGCATCACCGAGCCAACGGACTGCGGAGCATGACACACCCCCTCCTGGAGGCGGCAGTTGGAACCAGTGCATACTGTGGATCCGAGGAGCCAAGAGATGGGAGCCCGGCGGGGAGGATGGCCAGCCATCGGGGAAACTGGATGGACAACCCTTTACGACTTTGGGTAGAGGAGGGGGGGCCATAACGGAGTTGGATGGGGACTGATAGACCACAGTGATTTTATACAGGCCTGCAACACCCTTGGTGGCCCTGGACTGGGACATAGCAGCACCCGCGGTGGCCCCGGGCTGGAGCAAAGCAGCACCCATGGTGGCCCCGGGCTGGAGCAAAGCAGCACCCGCAGTGGCTCTGGGCTGGAGCAAAGCTGCACCCGCGGTGGACCCGGACTGGGCCATAGCTGCACCCATGGTGGCCTCGGGTGGAGTAAAAGGATTCACGGCAACCTCGGGCGGAGGAAGAGGATCCACAGCGACCTCAGATGGAGGAAGAGAACCCACGGCACCCTCGGTCAAAGGATGAGGACCCACAGCACCTTCGGACAGAGGGAGAGGACCCACAGCGACCTCAGATGGAGGAGGAGGATCCACGGTGACCCCAGGCAAGGGAGGAGGGCAACCATCAATGGGCTCAGACGATGACTCAAACAGGGGAGAAGAAACAAACACCGGGTTACTACCACCACCAGCAGTGGAGCCCAGTAAGGAGAGCTCAGAGGCAGTTGGCAGCTGCAACCGGCTCTCCCCACATAAGCAGGACAAGAAATCTTTAGATCTGGTGATGTGAAGACAGAACACAGCACTTGCCTTGTCTCAGACTCCACCGCCATCAAGGACTCCGGCAATCCGGGCAGGCACGTCTCGAGTCTCCCCGTCGGGGCACCCTCTCTCGACATGGTCACCTTGGGAAAAGGACAGACAGAAAAGACACATAGACTGCAAATGATGTAGGAAAGACTAAATGTTCGGTTCGGGTGGTCTCACTGAGTCCCTAAGCCACCCAAGCAAATAAAAGAGTTTGTCGGGTGGTCTCTCAGGCCTCCAGAGCCACCTAAACGTCGGGAAGGGTTCACCAGGTGACCTCCCAGGATCCCCGAGCCAACGGACTGTGGAGCATGACACACCCCCTCCTGGAGGCGGCAGTTGGAACCAGTGCATACTGTGGACCCAAGGAGCCAAGAGATGGGAGCCCGGTGGGGAGGATGGCCAGCCATCGGGGAAACTGGATGGACAACGCTTTACGACTCTGGGTAGAGGAGGGGGGCCATAACGGAGTTAGATAGGGACTGATAGACCACAGTGATTTTATACAGGCCTGCAGCGCCCTTGGTAGCCCCGGACTGGGACATAGCAGCACCCGTGGTGGCCCCGGGCTGGAGCAAAGCGGCACCCGTGGTGGCCCCGGGCTGGAGCAAAGTGGCACCTGCGGTGGCCCCGGGCTGGAGCAAAGCAGCACCCGCAGTAGTTCTGGGCTGGAGCAAAGCTGCACCCGTGGTGGACCCGGACTGGGCCATAGCTGCACCCATGGTGGCCTCGGGTGGAGCAAGAGGATCCACGGCGACCTCAGATGGAGGAAGAGAACCCACGGCACCCTCGGTCAAAGGATGAGGACCCACAGCACCCTCGGACAGAGGAAGAGGACCCACAGCAACCTCAGATGGAGGAGGAGGCTCCACGGTGACCCCAGGCAAGGGAGGAGGGCAACCATCAATGGGCTCAGACGATGACTCAAACAGGGGAGAAGAAACAAACACCGGGTTACTACCACCAGCAGCAGTGGAGCCCAGTAAGGAGAGCTCAGAGGCAGTTGGCAGCTGCAACCGGTTCTCCCCACATAAGCAGGACAAGAAATCTTTAGATCTGGTGATGTGAAGACAAAACAGAGCACTTGCCTTGTCTCAGACTTCACCACCATCTAGGACTCCGGCAATCCGGGCAGGAACGTCTTGAGTCTCCCCGTCGGGGCACCGTCTCTCAACATGGTCACCTTGGGAAAAGGACAGACAGAAAAAAAACAGAGAAGAATCACTGGCAGCGGCGGAGCCCAGAGAGGAGAACTCAGGAGCAGAGGACATCTGCAGCTGATCCTCCCCACCATGAGCCAGACAACATTTCTCTGAATCTGCGAAAGGAGAAACGGAACAGAACACTTGCCTGGACTTGAGCTCTACCGCCGTCCAGGACTCCAGCAAACCTGCTGCAACGATACCAGTAGCAGGCATGATGGTGAGTGCAGCTCCAGGGCCTCCAGGCAAGGCGGCCGACGCAGCTGGCTCATCCGGCATGGCAGCTGGCGGTTGCCTCATCGCTGGCACCGAATCCCGGACAGCTGAAACCGGGGGACATTCCATTGTCGGCACAGGCTCCAGGTCATCGGGGCGCTCTCCTCCCGTCTGGATCGTGGCTGCGGGGCTGGAACCAGGTTTTCCAGGGCCGCCTGCTCTCCCATCATCCAGTGGTTCAATTCCAGGACCAGCAGACACTCAGAGGAGAATGGAAGAGACACGGGAGTAGCAGGTGAGGGAATAATAGCGGGCACAACTCTCCCTAGCCAGACGTAGTGGTGGAGCCGAACCAAGGCCCCCAGGATCCACAGACTCATCCGTCGTCCAGCGGCTCCCTCTCAGGACCGGCGGACATTTCAGGGAGACAGGAGAAGATGGTGAGGAACAGGGTACAGCAGCTGCTGGTGAGGTTCCAGTGGACTTTGATGACTGGGCTTCACCACCGGGAATTAGGCAAGAGGGTTTGGCAGAAAGAGAAAGTGAATGAATAAGCACTTGCCTGAATTCCCAGGGCGTGATGGTATCAGCTGCTGTCTCAGGGCCAGACGAAATCCTTCCAGGAGCTCTGGAAGTGATCTGGTGGATGGGCAAGGGCATGGGCGCCTGGCAAGGTGGACGAACCTTCTGCCCCTGGGAAAGCTTCTTCATCAGACCAGGTTGTACTGAGGGGGAATCCCTCACCCGCTCACTGAGTTGCCGAGGGGTCATGACCACCGTGGTGAGGAGAGCGGTGAAACCCGGATAGCTCCAGAGACTGAGACATGCCTCAAGCAGCCGGGCCGCGCTGTCCACAAAATCAAAAACGACCTCGGGAGTGTGAGTGGCTCTAGCTTTTGAGGCAAAATGCACCATAAGTTCTGTCACCTGATACTCCTCCTCACTTAGTCCAAATAATCGGAAGTCCATAGTGGAACAACACTCAAAAAAACCCAACCAAAACAAAAAATGTGGGAGGGAAAAACAAAAAGCAAGCTCACAGACCACTGGCGTCTTAACTGGCTGCGGTCTTCTGTCATGAACTGGCCTGTCAAGGGCTGATTAACGACACCACATGCAGGAACTGTGAGTTGCGTATTTAATAAACTCAAAGGCACACCGTGTACAAAAAACAAAAGTACTGTACGTCTACAATAACTCCAGACACCAAGTGCACAAAATAACAAAAGTACACACTTGCAAAAATTGATAAAGTCCACAATCCACAAAAACACAAAACACAAAATAGCAGGAATGGCCAGAATGAGAGTCACTAGTTCAAAAACAGCCTAAGGGCTAAGGCGTAGGGAAAAAATGCCGGGAGATGAGGGAAGCTCGTCAGGACAATATAGCAATCACACAAACCATAGAGACAGGGGATACCTGTCAGAGTGAAAAGGTACTTGCTAATACGGATGCAGACTAGGAACCACGTTTGATCAGTGAGAAAACCGCAGTGCCGAATGATCAGTGCTGCGGGGTTAAATTGGGCAGGAGGAGAACGTGATTACACGATAGAGATCAGCTGTGAGTCATGAGAGGAGAGGAGACAGGACTGACAGCTTGACAGGGGCACCGCCCACTACTAGAGCAAAACCTGGAAGTGCCATTGACAGCTGCAGCCCCGGAGAGAAAGGGAGAGAGAGCGAGAGAGAGAACACAAAAGTACAAATAAAAAGCGAGACCTCAAATAAGGACAAATAAAGACTAAAAGAAAAATACAAGCAAATACCAAATATATGAATAACAAGACAGCGATGAACGTAAACTGGAGAATGAGTAGAATTGAGAAATAATACAAGATATCTGAAAACCAACCAAGGATAAAATGACAGGAAAACTAAGAACTCAAAAATACAACAAATATACAAATATGGAAAAAGACAATGAGACTGAGATCATGACAAACAGACAGACCCACCCTGATTACATTACCTCCTTGGCGGAGGTAAAAATGACAGTCGGTGCTCCACCTGCAAAACAAACATAGCACCGCTACATCATCTGTCCATCAATGAGCTCTATGAAAAATTTTAATCTGCCTACAGGGTCCACCACAGCACTGAAACTGTTATGGTTCCAGTCCTACCTTTCTGACAGGAAACAGTTTGTCACCATAAATGGATCCAGCTCTTATCCTACACCAGTTAACCACGGTGTGCCGCAAGGTTCTGTCCTCGGTCCCCTCCTCTTCACAATATACATGCTCCCACTTGGCCAGATCATCCACTGCCATGGTTTAGATTTTCATTGCTATGCTGACGATACCCAGCTCTACCTCAGCACTTCACCATCTACCCAGCTCCCTCCACAGTCTTTTACAAACTGTTTGTACAACATCAAAACCTGGATGACCACCAACCTGCTCCAACTCAACAACCAGAAAACTGAGCTTATTGTTGTTGCTCCAAAAACTGGCCTCCACAAGATCGGGGATCTTGTCCTCAATGTTGATGGCTTCTCCACCTCACCGTCCATTGAGGTTTGCACCCTGAGTGTCATTAAGGACTCCACTCTCTTTCAACACGCACATTAAATCTGTCACCAAAGCTGCCTTCTTCCACCTGAAAAATATCTCCAGACTCCTACCATCACTCCCTGATTCTGTTGCAGAAACTCTAATACATGCCTTTGTAACCTCTCGCCTGGACTACTGTAACGCCATCCTCCATGGGTTCACCAATAAAACTCTGGACAGACTGCAACATGTTCAAAGCTCAGCTGCCAGGGTTCTCACTCGGACCAAACCATGCCAGCACATCACCCCTGCTCTGAAACAATTGCACTGGCTCCCTGTTAAATTCCGGATCATTTTCAAACGTCTCACCTACAAGTCCCTTCATACACTGGCTCCACAGTACCTATCTGGTCTTCTCCATATTCACCACCCCTCTTGGAACGTTCGGTTTGCTTACCTAGGTCTCCTCTCCATTCCCTGTACTTGCAGGAGAACCTTTGGGAACAGGACCTTCAGTGTGGCAGCTCCTACCCTGTGGAACTCGCTCCCTCTGACAGTTTGTCAGGCACCAACCTTGGAGTCTTTTAAATTCAGGCTGAAAAGACACTTGTTCCTGCAAGCTTTTACTGGCTAACTTGTTTTATGCTCGTCTGTGTCTCTTATTTGTTTGTTTTTGTTTGTTTGGAAAACAACCTTGGGTTTCTTGAAAGGCGCTATATAAAACAAAACTATTATTGTTATTATTATTATTATTTAGGCAGAGATTCTTCTGTGATATAACAAACATACAATACCTCTACACCTTAATCAATGTCAAGAAATTAAAAACAAAGCCATTTAAAAACAGTTTGTAAACCAAAGTCCAATGAGCTGACCAAAATGTTGGAAGAAGGAACCACAATCAAGGAACCAGCACATGCTCTATACAGGCAGCAAATATGTACCTTCTTCTTCTTCTTCTTGTTTTTACCGGTGGATGGCAACCTGCGAAATAGGTGCATTACTGCCACCTGCTGCTCCGGAGTGTGGAACAGAGACTATAATCTGTTACTTAAGCCAGACATTTTAAGAAACTCAAAGAAGGCTCTAGTGGTTGTCTTATGCCTCAAGTTCATTGGGGCTTTAATGTTAAGATCCTGTTCTCCTGACTTCCTGAGCTCCTATATCAAATGTGTCCTTTCAGCATTGTATCTAGGGCAGTCAATTATTGCATGGGTGATGGATTCTTGAACCTGACAATACTCACATAAGCGCCATTTAAATTTGAGTGTCCCAGCTATATACGGTTACATATCACTTCTTCTTTCCTAGTCCTTCCAATATTTTTAAAAGATGAGTTAACTTTATTTTTATGACAGTGCAAAAATCTGCCCTTTGTTTCTGTGTTCCACTCACCTTGCCATTCTTCTTCTACCTTTGTCCAGATTATTGCTTTGATTTCTGATTTACTAAATGGAATATACAGGTCAATACTGTTTTTATGTAATGCTTGTTTTGCTAAACAATCAACTTTCTCATTTCCCCATAATCCTACATGAGCTGGAGTCCACATGAAACTGAGTGACATACTGACAGGTGAGGTTAGAGTAGCTTTGCAGAACCGTTTATAAATATGCACCTGCTCACAATTGTTCTTTTTATAGTGAGCCTTTCACAAACCTGATTACTGCCATAAGCTGCTGCCAATTGGCTGCTTCCCCAGATACACAATGACAGTCCATATAAAGTTGAGATCAAAATTAGAGAACAATATTTTAATACTTGATTTATTCTAACATAGTTCTTCTTCATTGTTCAGAATTTGACAGGATATCAGCTGTGGCTATACCACTGCTGTACTAGCATGTTTTGGTTTTTTTTTAATAACAAAGGCACTTCAACACAAACACTTATTTTGTAAAAAACAAAAAAACAGTGAGCAAAATTAGACAACAGTGACCACCGTGTCAGAAGAGAAAATTTAAACAATGTTTTTTGTTGTTTTTTAGGGCTATAGCATTCAAAATTAACAGGAAGTGTAGAAGCCCTTCTTTGAATGACTTCAGCACATCTGCGCCCAGAAGACATCACTAGTTTCTCACACTGCTCTGGTTTGGGGACAGGATTTTGCGAAGACTCTCAATGTGGAATCGGTTCAACACTGTAGCTGGAATTACTCACCAGTTCACTGCTGAACAGGGCAAGGATCCGTCTCGGCACTAGTGATATTATGCGCAACACCGCCCACTCGACACTGACTGAATATAACGCAGAAGTGACATGCGTGACTTGACATGTTGACATGTCAAGCACTGTGTCAACATGCCCAAAGTCACGTGACTGTAGCAAGTGAGGCCTCGTTATGTCGGTCACATCACGTGACTTGAGAGCTCGCGGGAAGTTTGAGAGGGAATTAGTTTGTTGGGGTTTTTTTTGCTTTGTATTGTTTGTTCCTACCATCCAATTTTGAATAGACCTCGGATGGCCAAATGCTCAAAAAAAGTATTGAGATTTTTTTTCAGGTTTTTCAACTCTGATGCAGTTCTAACAGTCAGTCACCAGATGGCAGTCTTTATTAGATGTTTTATAACACTGTGCTGTTCATGAAGTTATTGTCTCAAAGTTGCTCATTGTTTCATGAGGCCTTGGTTCCAACATCACTACTCGGCACACAGTGTCTTTCCATTTAAGACAATTCGGACTCAAAGCTCACTCTGCAGTGACCAAACCAGTCATCAGCAGAAAGAATAAAAAGGCTAGACTTGTCTTTGCTGAGAGCATGTTGTGTGGACAGAGGAGAACTGGTCCAGAGTGCACTTCAGTGATGAGAGTAAGTTCAATTTATTTGGGTTTGATGGGAAAGACTGAACCCAACCCAAAGTGTGTAAAGAAGTTAGATAAATGTGGAGGAGGAAGTGTCATAGTTTGGGAGATGTTTTCTG
Source organism: Pholidichthys leucotaenia (assembly GCA_020510985.1). Classification (NCBI taxonomy): domain Eukaryota; kingdom Metazoa; phylum Chordata; class Actinopteri; order Cichliformes; family Pholidichthyidae; genus Pholidichthys; species Pholidichthys leucotaenia. The sequence continues at coordinate 82,521,459 of CM035844.1, forward strand.
CAGCAGAAGTTGGGCCTCTTGTACAGCTATAGTGGTGTGAAAAAGTGTTTGCCCCTTCCTGATTTCTCATTTGTTTGTATGTTTCTCACACTTAAATGTTTCAGATCATCAAACAAATTTAAATATTAGACAAAGATAACACAAGTAAACACAAAATGCAGTTTTTAAATGAAGGTGTTTATTATTAAGGGAAAAAAAATCCAAACCTACATGGCTCTATGTGAAAAAGTGATTGCCCCCTAAGCCAAATAACTGGTTGGGCCACCCTTAGCAGCAATCAAGTGTTTGCGATAACTGGCAATGAGTCTTTTACAGCGCTGTGGAGGAATTTTGGCCCACTCATCTTTGCAGAATTGTTGTAATTCAGCCACACTGGACTGTTTTCAAGCATGAACCACCTTTTTAAAGTCATTTCACAGCATCTCAATCAAATTCAGGTCAGGACTTTGACTAGGCCACTCCAAAGTCTTCATTTTGTTTTTCTTAAGCCATTGACAGGTGGACTTGCTGGTGTGTTTTGGATCATTGTCCTGTTGCAGAACACAAGTGTGCTTCAGCTTGAGGTCACGAACAGATGGCTGGACATTCTCCTTCAGGATTTTTTGGTTGACAGCATAATTCATGGTTCCATTTACCACAGCAAGTCTTCCAGGTCCTGAAGCAGCAAAACAGACCCAGACCATCACATTACCACCACCATATTTTGCTGTTGGTATGATGTTCCGTTTGTGAAATGCTGTGTTACTTTTATACCAGATGAAATGGGACACACACCTTCCAAAAAGTTCAGCTTTTGTTTCATCAGTCCACAGAGTATTTTCCCAGAAGTCTTGGGGATCATCAAGATGTTTTAAGGCAAAACTGAGATAAGCCTTTATGCCCTTTTTGCTCAAGAATGTTTTTTGTCTTGGAACTCTGCCATGCAGGCCGTTTTTGCCCAGTCTCTTTCTTATGGTGGAGTCATGAACACTGACCTTAACTGAGGCAAGTGAGGCCTGCAGTTCTTTGGATGTTGTTGTGGAGTGTTTTGTGACCTCTTGGATGAGTCGTCGCTGCGCTGTTGGGGTAATTTTGGTTGGCCAGCCACTCCTGGGAAGGTTCACCACTGTTCCATGTTTTCACCATTTGTGGATAATGGACCTCACTGTGGTTTGCTGGAGTTCCAAAGCTTTAGAAATGGCTTCATAATCTTTTCCAGATTGGCAGATCTCAGTTACTTTGTTTCAATTCAATTCAACTTTATTTATATAGCGCCATTTCACAACAACAGTCATCTCATAGCACTATCAACTGAAGGGGGAACCCCCACAGTTGCAGAAAGACCTCAGCAATCAGGCGATCCCCTGTGAGCAAGCACTTGGCGACGGTGGAGAGGAAAAACTCCCTTTTAACAGGAAGAAACCTCCAGCAGAACCAGGCTCAGGGAGGGGCAGTCATCTGCTGCGACTGGCTGGGGGGTGAGAGGATAGAGAAGAAGAAAAGAACAGACATGTAGAGAGCAAACAGCATGATGGGGACTCAATCTATGGGAGAGAACAAACAAATGTTAATGACCAGCAAAAAAAATATTTCATTGAGAGTGAGGAAAGGAGTGAGGCCCAGTGCATTACTGGAGGTCCCCCGGCTGACTAAACCTATTAGCAGCATAACTAAGGGAGGGTTCAGAAACACATGATCCCTCCCTAATTGTAGGCTATATCAAAAAGGTAGGTTTTAGCCCTATTCTTAAAAACAGAGATCGAGTCTGACTCCCGAATCCAGATTGGCAGCTGATTCCACAGGAGAGGAGCTTGATAACTGAAGGCTCTGCCTCCCATTGTACTTTTGGAGATTCTAGGTATTACAAGTAATCCTGCATTTTGGGAGCGTAGTGCTCTGTTAGGATAATACGGTAGTATCAGATCTTTTAAATAAAAAGGAGCCTGATTGTTTAGAGCTTTGTAAGTAAGAAGAAGGATTTTAAACTTAATTCTAAACTCTATGGGAAGCCAATGAAGGGAGGCCAGAACCGGAGAGATATGATCTCTCTTTCTAGTACCTGTTAAAACTCTTGCTGCAGCATTTTGGATCAGCTGAAGACTTTTTAAAGATGTTTTAGGACAGCCTGATAATAAAGAATTACAATAATCTAATCTCAAGCTAACAAAAGCGTGGATCAGTTTCTCAGCATCACTCTGAGACAAGATGCTCCTAATCTTGGCAATATTACGCAAATGATAGAAGGCAGTCTTAGAAACAAATTTAATATGTGAATTGAAGGACAAATCCTGATCAAAAATAACTCCAAGGTTCCTCACAGAGCTATTAAGAGAAAGAGTAACCGCATCCAAACTGAAAGTTTGATTTGGAAAGCAATTTCTAAGGTTTTTTGAACCAACAAGAATGACTTCAGTCTTATCTGAATTTAATAGCAGGAAATTACAAGTCATCCAAGCTTTGATTTCCTTAAGACAGGCTTCTAACTTGGCTAAATGATTACTATCATCTGGCTTCATTGACAGGTATAATTGTGTGTCATCTGCATAACAATGAAAATGTATACAGTGCTTTCTAATAATGTTGCCTAACGGAAGCATATATAAACTAAAAAGAGTAGGGCCTAGCACAGATCCCTGAGGAACTCCATGACTAAGCTTTGAGTTGAAAGAAAACTCATTATTTACATGAACAAACTGGAACCTATCAGATAAATAAGATCTAAACCACTGCAACGAAGTTCCATTAAGTCCAACATAGTGTTCTAATCTATCAAGTAGAATATTATGATCAATAGTATCAAAAGCTGCACTAAGGTCTAAAAGGACAAGTACAGAAACTAGTCCATTATCAGATGCAATGAGGAGGTCGTTAGTGACCTTCGCTAACGCTGTTTCAGTACTATGATGGATTCTAAACCCAGATTGAAACTCTTCCAAGTAAACCATTTCCCTGCAGGTGGTCAAATAATTGCATAGCAACAACTCTTTCTAAGATTTTTGAAATGAAAGAGAGATTAGAGATTGGTCTATAGTTAGCTAAAGCTCCTGGCTCTAGCGTTGGCTTTTTGAGTAAGGGTTTAATTACAGCCGTTTTAAAAGCCTGCAGTACATGGCCTAAAGTTAATGAAGAATTGATTATATGAAGAATAAAGCTACCAATAAGTGGGAAGACTTCTTTAAATAACCTGGTAGGAATAGGTTCTAAACGACAAGTTGAAGGTTTGGATGAGGAAACTATTTTGTCTAACTCACAAAGGTCGATTGGAGTAAACTCATCAAGACAGACATCAATAGAAGGAGTTGTAGTAGTTACAGTATTTAAGTTAACTGTGGGAAGAATCTGATTGATTTTATCTCTGATGGATGAAATTTTATTATTGAAAAAGTTCATAAAGTCCTGACTAGTAAGCTCTAAGGGAATGCTAGGATTGACAGAGTCCTGACTCTTTGTCAACCTGGCTACAGTACTGAAAAGAGACCTGGGATTATTCTTGTTCTCTTCTATTAATGCAGAGTAACAACTCGTTCTAGCTTTTCTAAGAGATTTTTTTATAAATTAAAAGATGATTTCTCCAAGCTAAATAGATTTCATCTAAATTAGTGGAGCGCCGTTTTCTTGTTTCTCATTTGTTCCTGAATTTCTTTGGATTGCAGAATGATGTCTAGCTTTTGAGGATCTTTTGGTCTGCTCCACTCTATCAGGCAGGTCCTATTTAAGTGATTTCTTTTTTTGTTTGTTTGTTTGTTTGTTTTAAATTGTATTTATTGATATTTTTGATGGAGCTTGATGGAGATCAGCGTCGTCGGAGCCGATGGTCCTCCCTGTCTTGGCTGTTGCTGTCATTCGCTCGTGCCGGGTCATGGTGCGTTCTGGTCCACGCGCTGCGTTCTCCGTCCGGCCCTGGAGGTCGCCGATGTGGAGAGAGGACGAGGTGCGTGCGCGCTCGTGTGAATGCGGAGGAGCGGTGAGAGGGAGTAGATGTTCTGTGTCCCTTGGCCGGTCTCAGCGTGGATGTCCCGATCTCAGGCGAGGGTCGCACCATGACGCTTTCTGCAGCCTTCCCGGTCATGGATGATCTCGGAGGGAGTTCGCCTGGTGTCGGTTCTGCGTCGCGGTCTCCCGTGTGGCAGAAGGGAGGGCAGTCCATTTGTGTCAGGCAGCTGCGTTCGCTTGTTGTCGGAGATACCGTCGGGGCTGCATTCGTTCGTCATCGGAGTGTTCTTTTCTCGGGGTCACCAGTGTGGCGGATGCAATAAGTGTACCCAAGTGTGGAGGCATGGAATAAGTGCAGACACAGCAAACTGAAGTTTAAAAGGGTGTTTTATTCATCCACCATCACAGGACTCACTCCAGTGCTGTGAAAGCGCACTGGAGCGAGCCCTCAGCAAACAGGCAATGCGTGTGATCAAAACAGCAGTAGTAAGAGAGTGAGCAAGCGATATTAAGTTCACTTATATACCCAGTTAGACAATGCATGCATGGCACATTAGCATCACAGTACAGCAGGAATGCATGGGACATTTACATGAGAGTCACGCATATCAATAGCAGGATTACTGGCAGGAAGGACAGGCTGCCTATTGATATCAGTACATACATCTCACTGTTATGCTAATTGCTCCAGCTGAGCGCTCTGCTTGTCCGTAGGCTGTGGGGGTCACCCACAATACCATTTAATGTTAGGAACATCCAAACCTCCCATTGAACTTGGAAGTTGTAATTTTACCATTTTTAACCTCTGCTTCCTTTTATTCCACATAAAATCACTCAACCAACCACTGAGTAACTTCAAAACCTTATTAGTTATAAATATTGGAACCATCTGTAGGGGGTACAATAACCTAGGCAGGATATTCATTTTAATGATAGACACTCTGCCGAGTAATGATAGGGGAAGTGAACACCACCTGTTTAAGTCCTTTATAGTGTCTAGGAGAGTGTTAAAATTAGCTTTAAACATCTGACGGAACATAGGAGTAATCTGAATACCCAAGTACAGTGATCCCTCACTTATCGCGGTTAATGGGTTCCAGAACCGACCGCGAAAAATGAAAAACCGCGAAGTAGCGTCACCCCTAATGACGTCACCCATAAATAATACGTATGTTCATTCTCTCACTCTCTCTCTCATATGATACGTGTGTGTGTGTGTGTGTGTGTGTGTGTGTGTGTGTGTGTGTGTGTGTGTAAGTGTACATACATACGTAGATGTAAATAAAGTGTACATAAATATGTTTTTAGAACTTTTTTATTCTTATAACATGATACGTAACTCAAGATGAAGATGATTTACTGCACAGGTTAATGAGAGCTTTACTGCTCCTCAGGTGACGCCTCATCGTGAGGTGCTAGAGGCGCAGGATCGTCGAGGGCAGCTTCCGATAGAGCTGGAGAAGCTGCAGGAGGCGGCGTAGTGGCTCGACGGGAAGACTCTTTCGCACAAAATGGCACAAGAGAACAGCAAAAAGTTCGACACGAGCGATAAAGAGCAATGAATGCGGTCTTCCTTCACTGCATGGGCGTTCGGCAGGGAGAGAAGGTGGGTGAAACGTCTCGGCCAATCAGCTTGCGGGGTGAAACGTCTTGGCCAATCAGCTTGCGAGATTTCCGAGCAGAGCCAACACGAGAACAGCGAACAGAGAGGTGGATTTTTTGAGTTGTGCGGCTCTCCGTGTTGATACCTGATGGTCTAATGTAGTCTACCTGCCTTCTGCTAGCGCCCGCCCATTATTTCTCAATTTTGAATTTTTGATGAATATTTTTGAAAAATCCGCGATGCACTGAGGGCGCGAAAGGTGAAGCGCGAAGTAGCGAGGGATCACTGTACACAAAACCTGACATAGACCAATGAAATGGAAATGATATAAGGGAGTTTGTTCTATTTCTGAGGCTTCCCATGGGCATAGCTAAAGATTTAGAGAAATTAATTTTGTAACCAGAAAAAGACCCCAAATAATTAATGATATCAACCAGTCGCGGAACAGTTCGCGGAACAGAGGTAGCAGTCTCTGCTACGTACAACAAAATATCATCCGCATAAAGGGAAATTTTATGTTGTGTCTCTATACCCCTGACAGCTGGATCCTGTCTGATGGCTTCAGCCAAAGGTTCTACCACAAGGGCAAAAAGAGCAGGGCTTAAGGGGCAGCCTTGACGTGTTAAGCGATAAATTAGGAAATTATCCGATCTATAACCATTTGTTATGACTGATGCCAAAGGTTTATTATACAAAAGTTTGATCCATTTGATAAAGTTATCCCCCAGATTAAATTTTTGTAATACTCTAAATAGATAAGGCCACTCAACTCGGTCGAAGGCTTTCTCTGCATCCAATGAGATGATTACAGTGTCATTTTCTGGTGATTGACAGAAATGAACAATATTTAAAAGCCTCCTAATGTTGTGACTAGAGCGTCTGCCTTTAATAAAACCTGTCTGGTCTTCCTTAATGATAAAAGGCAAAACCTTCTCTAATCGCAGAGCCAGGATCTTAGATAACAGTTAAACATCTTGAGTTAAAAGAACAATAGGTCTATATCCTGAGCAATCTTCAGGACACTTGCCTTTTTTAAGAATTAGAGAGATGTCAGCTTCTCTTAATGACTGAGGTAAGCTCTCAGAGGTAAAGGAGTGTTCTATCATCTCCAAAAATGGATCCACAAGTATATCCTGAAATTCTTTATAAAATTCACTGCTCATGCCATCTGGCCCCGGTGCTTTACCTGATTGTAGACTGTTAATTGCTAATATAGCCTCTTTTCTAGAGATGGGAGAATTTAAATCATGTCTCTGAGTATCAGAAATGGTAGGGCGAGCTAGGCTGTCCAAGAAAGAGTCCATCTTACACGAGGCCCCTACTGTCTGGTCCGCTGTATATATGTAGCTGAATATAAAACTGCTTAAAGGTATTATTAATATTTTTGTTATCAAAATAACGAGTGCCATTTAGACCCACAACTGAAGGAATCAGTTGGGAATTTGTTCTGATTTTTGTTAAACAAGACAAAAACTGTCTGTTTTGAACAGACAGTTTTTGGTTTTTTTGGTTACATGAATTTGTCTCCAAATTCATATAACCTCTGTTTTGAGAAAAGAAGAGCACTCTTAGCTTGTTGAGTTAATAACTAACTAACTAACTAACCTGCACTTATATAGCGCTTTTCTAGTCACAAAGACCACTCAAAGCGCTTTCATTAATACTAACCCTCTATTCTAAGGGCCTATAGGAAACAGATATCTAGGGACAATTTAGAACAGCCAATTAACCTAACATGCATGTTTTTGGCATGTGGGAGGAAACCGGAGAAATCCCGGAGTAAACCCACACAACACGGGGAGAACATGCAAACTCCACACAGATCACTGTTGGTCGGGGGCTGGGATCGAACCCACGATCCCACGATCCCCACAATCCCCCGGCCAAGGGTAAACTGTGCTGCCGCAGTGCTAACCACTGCGCCACCGTGCATCTAGCGCAGCTTGTGTGGTACACTTTCTCTGCAATAATATAGGATCTGATGATGATGAACCAAGTACTTTCTTAATCTCTTCCAGTTACTTTTCAAGTTTAGATTGCTGTTCTTTTTGCTTTTGTTTTTTTGAGGCTAAATATGCTATGATTAGGCCTCTGATATAGACTTTAGATGTTTCCCATAATAAAGATGAGTCATTGGTAGATTGAGAGTTGATAGCAAAAAATATTTTAAAATCATCTCTCAAGTAAGTAGTAAACTTTTCATCTTTTAGAAGGCATGTATCAAATCGCCATCGTCTACTCTTAACCTGCCCTAAACCAACAAATAAATCTATTAATACCGCTGCATGGTCACTGTGCTGACCTGTCAGATATTGGGTGGGGTTATGTTCCCTCTAGTGGTGGTTTGCGTTACTGCACCTTTAATTGTAGCTACTTCCTGTTTCCTATAAAAACCCTTTTTTTTTGTTCAATCTGCCATGATGAAAGTAATGTGAAAATGTGCTCGCCAGAAAATTGGTTGTACTAACCTAGGAGTGGAACCAACAGTAAGTTAATGCTGAAAATTGTTGTAATACTTGTTTAAGATGACCATAGTTTGGAATATGATGTTAAAAACGCTAAATTTAAGCTATAAAAAGATCGCGATTAAAAGGTGTTAATGGCTAATCATTTGCAATGGTACTTAGCTAACTGCTGAGTCATTTAGCCCTTTGTTAGCCCAAGTTATATTGTGTTGTAAAGGTGCTTCATGTGAAAGCTAGTTAGCTATTCATTTGGCTATGCTTACCTGCTTACTTAGCTGTGTAGCTGTCCTCTGTAAAATAAAAATGTGTTAGTATAATTTCGTAATACTTACCTGATTTAACTTACCTTAACTTTGTAACCTGTGGAAACAGTGAAATACTTACCTTAGTTTGAATCTGTAGAGCAAATTACTTACCTGAGTTAAGTGCCTGTAATAAGAGAAACTGTTTATATACAGAGTGTTGTATTATTATTTCTTATGTAACATTCTGTATTATGTATATTTCATTGTGTTTCAGTTTTACAAGAAAAGACAAAAAAAAAAGACAAACAAGATAAAACGGATTTCAGTAAATCAGCCAACCTGGAATCAGCCTTCTGTCTTTATTGTTCGCTATCTGTCTACAATACCCAGCCGTATTATCAGGACAGAATAGTCACTAACAATAATGTTGCCTATTGTACAAGAAGACGCCGATTGTACCAAGAGTTTAGAAATGAAAAAATAATCAATCCTTGTATGACACTTACGAGGGGGGGAATAAAATGTAAATTCTTTAGCAGATGGATGGAAAGTTCGCCATGCATCTACTAAATTCATTTCTTCACAAATAGCGTGGGCAGCAAGACCAGGAAGACAGGCAGGTCTCTTACAGTGAGGAGAAAACCATTATTAAGGCCCTGTCTCACAAGAAGTGGCAGCAGCAACACCCAAACTTCTGCAAGGATGACAACTACTAGTCTGAGCAGGGCTGACCAAGTCGTTCTGTTCAGACTCCGAACTGGACATAACAGAATGCATGCTCACATGCACCAGAAACTTAAAGTTGGACAATCGGACAGATGCCCATGTGGTACTGCCCAAATGACCAGCGAACACCTCCTCCAAGTCTGCCCAGACCACGCTGCACTCAGACGAGCTACGTGGCCTGACCCCACATTGCTGAACCAAAAGCTGCACGGGGACCTCCGCAGGACGGCAGCATTCGTCAGGGCAGCTGGTGTGACCATCTAGCGATCGACGAAGAAGAAGAAGAAGCATAAAGAGCATCAGCCTGAGTTGTTGAAGATGTATTCGGAGGAGGGTGTCTATCAAGCAGGGGGTTAAGTAAACAAAGTCTCCTCCCACTAAAGCTATTGCTGGGGAAAGCTCTGCAACTTCAGAGAAGGCCTTAACCAAGAAGCCAGGTGAATAATTTGGTGGACAATAAAGATTCATAATCGCAATCTCTTCACCATATAAAACCCCTTTAATAATCACATATCTTCCATGTGTATCTTAACGCACTTCACCAGCTGAAATGGGAGATTTTTATGTATTAATGTAACTACACCCCTGCTGTTGGTGGTAAAAGGGGAGGAATAAGACTGGCCAACCCAACCATATTTAAGTTTATGATGTCCATTATCGTCCAGGTGTGTTTCCTGTAATAGAGCCATCTCTACTCTCTCCCTTTTCAATAAAGCATAAACCTTTCTTTGCTTCACATTCCCCTTCAAGCCCCCTCACGTTCCAAGAACAAAGTTTAATCCTATTGGAAGAAGACATTAGGATTTGGATTTATGTACCCTATAGAGACTAATAAATATGCCTCCAGCGCCCCATTTTGTACATGTGAGACTTTTATGTATTTGGCACAATGTAATGTACAAATAATATAAATATTAATACAGTAGACCACTGCTGAGCACAAAACACACACCCAAACACAAACCCAAAACAAAAAATACACAAAACCAATAAATAATAAATAGGCTCCTTCCCCAGATCGCATGGGGATTGCTATTCTTCGAGGCACTTACTAAAGGCCAAAACACTTCACAAGAAGAGTGGGGCAATGAAAAAAAAAATGCAATGCAAAAAAAAAAAATGAATTGAATAATAGTAAAAAAAATTTTTTTTAAAAATAATAAAAAAAAGGGAAGTAGGCAGAGCCTACGAACAATTCCCTCCTTTACATGAGTGCCAAAAAAAAAAAACAGGGAAAGAGAATAAAAAAAGGAAGGGGGGGGGGGGGGTAAGTGATAATCCAGATGGCAGGGAGCTACTGCAACACCCTTTAATATTAAGAACAAGCAATGCATTTAAATTTAAGTTTAAGTCATATTCGATACAGAGTTTTCTCCTTAAATAGTTGGATTAACGGATTAACGTGTATTAAACACAAAGAGTTGCGTCCATTATTCAAACCACACATCACACACAGAAAGTCATAATAAGGCACAGAGATGGATAATAATAAATACACTGTCCAACCTTAAGGTCCACTTTCTCATCTTCCCTGATTTGTCACACTGGATATGAAAGACATCACTTCAGTCAGGGAGAGAAAAGTTTTCTTTGTGCCGTTAAAGGATACTTGCAGCCTTGCGGGGAACAGCATGGAATATTCTGCTCCAATTCCTCTCAGGTGCTGCTTGGCTTCGTTAAACTCCTTTCGTCTATGAAGAACGTCAGCAGAAAGATCGTGATAGAAGAATATTTTCCTCTTGTCCAAGGTAATGTCGCCTTTGCCTGCTTTACATTGCGCTGCCGCCATCACGCTCTGCTCGTCAGGAAACGAGTGGAATCTGATGATGACTGGGCGAGGTCGCTGATTAGAGCCGGGTGCCGGTGCAAGGGAGCGGTGAGCCCTCTCTAGCTTAACCCGGCCATCTTTTATATCCATTTTAAGAAAATCTGGAAGCCAGTGCCCAAAGAAGTCCAAAGCATTCCAACCTTCCATGTTCTCTGGCAAATTGACGATACGTATATTCTTTCACAGCCCTCTGCTCTCCAGGTCATCTATATGTTCAGAGAGGGATTTTATTTTCTTCTCCAGAGCTGGGAACATGTTAGCCAATGGCTCGATAGCCATTTCCATCTGTAGCGTCCTAGCCTCTAGCAAGTCCAGCCGGTAAACAACCGCTTTCAGCTCGTTGGCATGAGAGAGAACAGTCATGGCTAATGGTTCCAGTTTATCATCAGTAGCCTTCATTATCTTACTGGTCATAAGCTCAAATGCTTTAGCGAGCCCAGGGCCCAGTTCCATCTCATCTTCATCTTGTTCGCAACCATGTTGGACTAATGGCGTAGTTGTGCTCTCGGCATTTTGTTATCGTGGCTTACTGCTGTTCTTACCTTTCGACGACGGCATTGTTTTATGTTGTCTTGTCCAGTACTGCTCGAGAGTCATAATATTACGTTGGCTTGCAAGGAAGAAGCCGTATCTTCAGTGAGAATGTTGAATTTATTTAGGCATTTACGGAGCTCCACAAAAGCCAACCGTCTCCTAAGCCGCCATCTTCCCTCTTTAAGTGATTTCTTGATTGAGAACAGGTGTGGCAGTTATCAGGCCATTGGGTGTGGCTAGAGAAATTGAACTCCGCTTTCCAAAGATATGATAAACCACAGTTAATTTATGTTTTAGCAAGGGGGGGGGCAATCACTTTTTCACACAGGGCCATGTAGGTTTGGATTTTTTTTTACCCTTAACAATAAACACCTTCATTTAAAAACTGTATTTTGTGTTTGATCTGAAACATTTAAGTGTGACAAACATACAAAAGAATGAGAAATCAGGAAGGGGGCAAACACTTTTTCACACCACTGTACATGGCAGGTGAATACAAGCGTCTATGTGAGCCTCCTTCAGCAACATGCAATTCCTCCACTGCATCCATCCATCTATCCATCTTCTACCGCTTTTCCGGAGGTCCGGGTCGCGGAGGCAGCAGTTCAAGCAGAGAAGCCCAGACTTCCCTCTCCCCATCCACCTGCTCCAGCTCTTCAGAGGAGATACCAAGGCGTTCCCAGATCAGCTGGGAGACATAGTCTCTCCACCGAGTCCTGGGTCTGTCCCGGGGTCTCCTCCCAGTGGGACGTGCCTGAAACACCTCAAGTGGGAGGCGTCCAGGAGGCATCCTAATCAGATGCCCATACCACCTCAACTGACTCCTTTCAATGTGGAGAAGCAGCGGTTCTACTCTGAGCCTCTCCCGGATGACTGAGCCCCTCACCCTATCTCTGAGGGTGAGTCTAGCAATCCTACGGAGAAAGCTCATTTCAGCCGCTTGCATCCGCGATCTTGTTCTTTCGGTCATTACCCAAAGCTCGTGACCATAGGTGAGAGTAGGAACGTAGATTGACTGATAAATCGACAGCTTTGCCTTAGAACTAAGCTCCCTCTTCACCACAACAGACCGGTACAACGTCCGCATCACTGCAGATGCTGCTCCAATCCGTCTGTCGATCTCTCGCTCCATTCTCCCCTCACTCGTGAACAAGACCCCAAGATACTTAAACTCCTCCACTTGGGGCAGGAGCCTGTCCCCAACCCAGAGAGGACAATCCACCTTTTTCCGGCTGAGGACCATGGACTCAGACTTGGAGGTGCTGATTCTCATCCCAGCCGCTTCACACTCAGCGGCAAACCGTCCCAGCAAGAGCTGTAGGTCATTGCTGGATGAAGCCAACAGGACAACATCATCTGCAAACAACAGAGATGAGATCCTGTGGTCACCAAGCATGACACCCTCCATTCCCTGGTTGCGCCTAGAAATCCTGTCCATAAAAATTATGAACAGGATCGGTGACAAAGGGCAGCCCTGGCAGAGTCCAACTCTCACTGGGAATGACTCCGACCGAGTGTTGGCAATACGAACCAAACTCTCACAACAGTCGTACAGAGACCGAATAGCTCGTAACAACAAGCCCGATACCCCATACTCCCGAAGCACCCCCCACAAAAATCCACGAGGGACGCGGTCAAATGCCTTCTCCAAGTCCACAAAACACATGTAAACTGGTTGGGCAAACTCCCACGAACCCTCGAGAATTCTCGAGAGGGTAAAGAGCTGGTCCGATGTGCCACGGCCAGGACGAAAACCACATTGCTCCTCCTGAATCCGAGGTTCGACCAACGGCCGGACTCTCCTCTCCAGTACCTTGGCATAGACCTTCCCAGGGAGGCTGAGGAGTGTGATCCCTCTAAAGTTGGAGCACACCCTCCGGTCCCCTTTTTTAAAGAGAGGAACCACCACCCCGGTTTGCCATGCCAAAGGCACTGCCCCCAACCTCCACGCAATGTTGCAGAGGCGTGTCAACCATGACAACCCAACAACATCCAGGGCCTTGAGGTACTCGGGGCGAATCTCGTCCACCCCTGGGGCCCGGCCACCAAGGAGATTTTTAACCACCTTGGCGACCTCAGCCCCCGTGATAGGCGAGTCATCCCCCTCGTCCCCAAACCCTGCTTCCTCTGTGGAAGGCATATCAGTGGGATTGAGGAGATCCTCGAAGTATTCCTTCCACCGCCCGACGATGTCCCCAGTCGAAGTCAGTCAGTCGAAGTCCTCCACTGCAGTTGTCTCCCAATCAGCCTGCAATTTTCATGTAAGACAATGCCCCCATCACACTGCAAAACAGGTTAACCTCTTGCACTCCGGTGTACAGCGGGCGGGCACGTCTCTGCGTCCTAGAGCGCACGAGGGCACACGAGGGCGCTGCGTCCTAGGAGGCACTGAAAAAAAAGCTGCATTTCCGTTCTTCCACTACAGACACAGCCTCGAACAGAAAGCCAAAGGAGTGCTTTGATTGGTTTAGATGTGATTGACCTCTCATTCGACTAATAAGAGCCTTGAATTGGGTTTCTGAAACCTTGAAGAACCAATGACTGAAAACCTAGCAAGAAGGACCCGCCTACCAATGGCTGCGAATGCAGCGAGCCAATTGAAACACAGAAGTTCGAAAGCTGTTTTGTGTAAGGCTGGGTGAAGAGAGACTGACTGCTGCAGCAGATGAAAAAAGGACCCGCAGGAAGAACCGCCACAGACCCAGCAGCACGGAGACCACTCACAAGTGCGACCTGTGTGACAGGGACTGCCATTCGCGCATCGGCCTGTTCAGCCACAGGCGGTGCTGTCCCAGCAGAGTAGACGTTTAGGATTCTCTTCCATGGTCATCATATACCGTCCACATGCTGTTGTGAACAGGTAAGTGTTATAAGCTAAATTATTCTTTATCCCTGAAAATTGTAATCAAAAATGACTTTTGACCGATCGGTAAATTACAACTGTGCAGCGCACGAAGTCCGAAGTCCGTGCGCCGCGGTGCACGGTTCGTGCGCCGCGTCCGGACCGTGAATGCCCCCCCCCGCTACTGTTCTGTAAGCGAGGGGGGGGGCGCGTGGGGACCACGGGGACAGTCGCCACATCGCCACAACTGTTCCGTCATGTAGCGATGGCCGATGTCCGTCCTCTGTAGCGGGGGAGTGGGGGGGTGGGGGGTGGGAGTTGTTATCTTCTACATTACAAATATTTTAGAATAATTTTTAGTGCACTGTAGGTTATTTTTTCTTGTAAAAAAAAAGCCACACATTTTTTACGTGGCATGCTTCTTTGTGTGTGGGGGCTTGTTTGTTCATTCATTCATTCATGAATGAATAAACACCCCCACACACACACACGCACACACACAGCCCTGAGTGTCAGTCCTCTAATGAAAGGATTAGAGCCCAAGATGAAGCTTCTATATTGAATCATTCTAAAGTTACAGATGTTTTTCCAAACTGTGCCATTTGGCACAATTTGGCACAGTTCAAAAATGCCTGGGAACTACCTGAGAACAAAGCTGTGTAATATATTCATTTTTTGTGGTATTGTTACAAAATTTTGACCTCAGCTGGATAACACTTGGTTCTACATTTCTGTTGCATTTTCCAGCCCGGATCTGAAGCTGTGTGTTATTTGCAAGCATTTGTATCCAAAAAAAACACCCAGGCGAAATTTATTTTCTTCAAGTTCAGTATGTTTAGATGACTGTTACTCAGTGGCAGGAGCACTTAGAGAGATTATGAGTGTTTTGCCAAAAAATTCAAAGTGTTTTCTTTTAAATGAGACCAACCCCATGAAGATGCTGCAAAGGGTTGAAGAACAGCTTCTGATTTACATTGGGCACGTTATTTTTTGGCGTTTTTAGGGAAATTGACCAGAGTGCAAGGGGTTAAACAGTTCCTTTAATCTAACAATATTGAAACAATGAAATGGCCAGCCCAGAGTCCAGATCTAAACCCCATAGACAATCTCTGGAAAATCCTTGGAGACAAAGTAATGACTAAGATCAAGCCAGAGCAGTGTGATGAACTAGTGATGTCCTGTGGGCACAGATGTGCTGAAGTCATTTAACGCAAGGACCTCTACACTTCCTATTAATGTTTTAATCCTATAGCCCTAAAAAAACATTGTTTAAATCTTCTCTTCTGACACAGTGGTCACTGTTGTCTAATTTTGCTCACTGTTTCTTTCTTTCCCCCTCATGGATCGTCACCTTATCGTGGTGGGGGGGTTTGCGTGCCCCAGTGATCCCAGGAGCTATGTTGTCCGGGGCAATTTGCCTCTGATAGGGTCTCCCAAGACAAACTGGTCCTGGGTGAAGGGCCAGACTAAGAACGATCCAACAGACTCTCATGAATTGTATATCAAGGATTCAGTGTACCCCGCCCGGTATGGGATTACCGGGGCCCCACTCTGGAGCCAGGACTGGGGGAGGGGCTCGAAGGCTAGCATTTGGTGGCCGGGTTTCCACCCATGGGACCGGCCGGGCTCAGCCCGAAGGAGTTACATGGGTCCGCCCTCGAGTGGGCTCACCACCTGCAGGAGGGATCATGGGGGTCCGGTGCTATGTGGATCAGGTGGCGGTCAAAGGCGGAGACCTTGGCGGACTGATCCCAAGCTTTCTAAACTGGCTTTTGGTACGTGGAATGTCACCTCTCTGGTGGGGAAGGAGCCTGAGCTGGTGTACGAAGTTGAAAGATACCGGCTAGATATAGTCGGCCTCACCTCAACACACAGCTCCGGTTCCGGAACCAGTCTCCTGGAGAGGGGCTGGAGCTTGGCCTTTTCTGGAGTTGCCCCGGGCGAGAGGCGACGAGCAGGGGTGGGTATTCTTGTATCGCCCCACCTTGCTGCCTCTATATTGGAGTTTTCCCCGGTGGACGAAAGGGTTGCTTCCCTGCGCCTTCGGGTTGGGAAACGGGTCCTGACCATCATTTGTGCCTATGCACCAAATGATGTTTCAGAGTACCCACCCTTTTTGGAGTCTGTGACTGGGGTGCTGGAGGGTGCTTCTCTTGGAGACTCCATTGTCCTACTGGGGGACTTCATTGCACACGTGGGCAACGACAGTGAAACCTGGAGTCACCCGAGTGGTGTTCAGTTATTGGACTTCTGTGCTAACCACAGTCTGTCCATAACGAACACCATGTTCAAGCATAAGGGTGTCCATATGTGCACCTGGCACCAGGACACCCTAGGTCGCAGGTCGATGATCGATTTTGTTATCGTATCATCAGACCTGCGACCGTATGTCTTGGACACCCGAGTAAAGAGAGGTGCAGAGCTGTCAACTGATCACCACCTGGTGGTGAGTTGGATCCGATGGCAGGGAAGGAAGCCATTCAGACCTGGTAGACCCAAACGTATAGTGAGGGTGTGCTGGGAGCGTCTGGCTGAGGCCCCTGTCCAGGAGGTCTTCAACTCCCACCTCCGGAAGAACTTCAACCACATTCCGAGGGAGTCTGGAGACATGGAGTCTGAATGGGCCATGTTCTCCACCTCTGTTGTTGAAGCGGCTGCCCAGAGCTGCGGCCGCAAGGTGGTCGGTGCATCTCGTGGTGGCAACCCCCGAACTAAGTGGTGGACACCAGTGGTGAGGGGGAGCCATCAAGCTGAAGAAGGAGTCCTATCAAGCTTGATTGGCTTGTGGGACTCCCGAAGCAGCTGAGGTGTACCGGCAGGCCAAGCAGAGTGCAGTTCGGGTGGTTGCTGAAGCAAAAACCCGGGTATGGGAGGAGTTTGGTGAGGCCATGGAAAAAGACTTTCGGTCGGCCTCAAAGAGATTCTGGCAAACTGTCCGGCGGCTCAGGAGGGGAAAGCAGCTCCCCGTCCACACTGTGTATGGTGCGGATGGGACACTGTTGACTTCGACTGGGGACATCGTCGGGCAGTGGAAGGAATACTTCAAGGATCTCCTCAATCCCACTGATACGCCTTCCACAGAGGAAGCAGGGTTTGGGGACAAGGGGGATGACTCGCCTATCACAGGGGCTGAGGTCGCCAAGGTGGTTAAAAATCTCCTTGATGGCCGGGCCCCGGGGGTGGACGAGATTCGCCCTGAGTACCTCAAGGCCCTGGATGTTGTTGGGTTGTCATGGTTGACACGCCTCTGCAACATTGCGTGGAGGTCGGGGGCAGTGCCTTTGGCATGGCAAACCGGGGTGGTGGTTCCTCTCTTTAAAAAAGGGGACCGGAGGGTGTGCTCCAACTTTAGAGGGATCACACTCCTCAGCCTCCCTGGGAAGGTCTATGCCAAGGTACTGGAGAGGAGAGTCCGGCCGTTGGTCGAACCTCGGATTCAGGAGGAGCAATGTGGTTTTCGTCCTGGCCGTGGCACATCGGACCAGCTCTTTACCCTCTCGAGAATTCTCGAGGGTTCGTGGGAGTTTGCCCAACCAGTTTACATGTGTTTTGTGGACTTGGAGAAGGCATTTGACCGCGTCCCTCGTGGATTTTTGTGGGGGGTGCTTCGGGAGTATGGGGTATCGGGCTTGTTGTTACGAGCTATTCGGTCTCTGTACGACCGTTGTGAGAGTTTGGTTCGTATTGCCAACACTCGGTCGGAGTCATTCCCAGTGAGAGTTGGACTCTGCCAGGGCTGCCCTTTGTCACCGATCCTGTTCATAATTTTTATGGACAGGATTTCTAGGCGCAACCAGGGAATGGAGGGTGTCATGCTTGGTGACCACAGGATCTCATCTCTGTTGTTTGCAGATGATGTTGTCCTGTTGGCTTCATCCAGCAATGACCTACAGCTCTTGCTGGGACGGTTTGCCGCTGAGTGTGAAGCGGCTGGGATGAGAATCAGCACCTCCAAGTTCGAGTCCATGGTCCTCAGCCGGAAAAAGGTGGATTGTCCTCTCTGGGTTGGGGACAGGCTCCTGCCCCAAGTGGAGGAGTTTAAGTATCTTGGGGTTTTGTTCACGAGTGGGGGGAGAATGGAGCGAGAGATTGACAGACGGATTGGAGCAGCATCTGCAGTGATGCGGACGTTGTATCGGTCTGTTGTGGTGAAGAGGGAGCTTAGTTCTAAGGCAAAGCTGTCGATTTACCAGTCAATCTATGTTCCTACTCTCACCTATGGTCACGAGCTTTGGGTAATGACCGAAATAACGAGATTGCGGATACAAGCGGCTGAAATGAGCTTTCTCCGTAGGATTGCTGGACTCACCCTCAGAGATAGGGTGAGAAGCTCAGTCATCCGGGAGAGGCTCAGAGTAGAACCGCTGCTCCTCCACATTGAAAGGAGTCAGTTGAGGTGGTATGGGCATCTGATTAGGATGCCTCCTGGACGCCTCCCACTTGAGGTGTTTCAGGCACGTCCCACTGGGAGGAGACCCCGGGGCAGACCCAGGACTCGGTGGAGAGACTATGTCTCCCAGCTGGTCTGGGAACGCCTTGGTATCCCCTCTGAAGAGCTGGAGCAGGTGGCTGGGGAGAGGGAAGTCTGGGCTTCTCTGCTTGAACTGCTGCCTCCGTGACCCGGACCTCCACAAAAGCGGTAGAAGATGGATGGATGGATGGATGGTTTCTTTCTTTTACAAAATAAATGTTTGTCTTGAAATGCCTTGGTTATTTAAAAAAAACATGCTAGTACAGCAGTGGTATAGACACAGCTGATATCCTGTCAAATTCTGAACTATGAAGAATAACAATATGTTAGAATAAATCAAGTATCAGTACACTGGTCTCTAATTTTGATCTCCACTGTATGACTTTCTGTCAGTGTCCTACAGTGATAAAGGCCCTCATTTCTTAAACAAGTATAAGACTGATCATTTCAACTCAGGTCTTATACCTAAGTTTTCAAGTCACTGTGGACTTTCAATGCAGTGGAGAGATCTGGCTGTGTGGTAGAATTATTTATTCCTATGAAATTACATTGAGCAATTCGCCTTTTTAGATGCTACGTTTGCCTTATTTTTACAATGATTTTTTTATTTACTTCCAAGACTAAAGAAGGTGCTTTCACTAATTATAAGATAAGGCTTTATTAGTCCCACAATGGGGAAATTCCAGGATTCATATTAGGAAATTCCAGCAAATTTCATTTGCAGTTGTGTCACTGCAGCAAATATGGTAGGTTTAAAAAAAATCTAAAAACTTTAGTTTGGTTGAGATGAAGAAATCTGAATAAAATTTTAGCTTCTAAAATCTGAAATATTTATCAGTGCTGTCAAAGATAACACTATAATGATGAGTTAACACAGCAATTCGGTTGATGCCCCTAGCTTTTTGACGCATGGGTAATGGGGCTGTGAAAGCATTTTTGACCCTAATGACTTTCCATACTTGGGGTAGTTTAGAAAATCAGGATCAACTAGTGCATGCCAGTGGAACGTAAGTTTTCCTGTCTGAAACAGGTTTCCCAATCAGGCTTTACAGGCCCAAATGTAGGCTGTGTTTGAAAGTGAAATACAAAGAGGTGTTGCCTATATGTAGGCAATCACATGTTAGACTTTGACAAATATGAAAGGGAGTAAATGACAGTAAGATTTATTTGATTGTGTGAATATTAATTACAGAATACCTAAATACTGAAAGTGAATGGGACATCCAATAGTAGCGACTGTTTCAGATCCCTTGTTTATTCGTTTGTCAGATCACTTATTTGTCTGATCTTTTATCACTTATATTCACAAAAGTGTATCTTGCACTTTGGGGAATGAAAGTTGTTCAGCCATCATTATACAGTAGTTACTATTAATTATTTTAATTTATATCACTGTTCAGTGATCAGGTTCAGTGTAATATTGCATTTTTTCTGTGTATCGTCAAGAAACTCATGCAGTACTATAACAGGACATGTTTACAAATATTTGAGACCCATTGGTAGTGCACCAGTTTATATTTTTGCAATATTTTCTTGAAAGGTTTTTAAAACTTTAATGCTAAGATTGAGGTGGGGCTCATATCATCACGCTGCGGCAATACTGAGGCCAAATGAGCTGAACCTTGTTAACTTTGTTATTATTATTATTCCACCTAAACTATCACATTTTTGACCCTGTAAACGTTAACCAAAACACATTTTTTTCACACACACCTCAGACCTGGTGAAAAATTGGTAAACTGGAAAAAATATGTGTCCCATGCTGAAAATTTATCCAGTGTATGGTCGATATGTCCCGCATTCGTGGGGCAAAGGTTGTAGGGCCATCCCCCCATGTTTTTTTTTGTTTTTTTTTTTTTACCTTTGGTAAAGAAAAAAAAGGTGGATCCAATCAGCTGATCACTGGAGCCACATGGTAAATCAGCCTCAGGGAAAAAGCCATGTATTATCTTTTTATTCACTTTATTGAAAATAACTTCAGTTAGCGTGCTTTTGATCCAGATCGTGTCTGGCTGCATAAGCT
Organism: Pholidichthys leucotaenia; assembly: GCA_020510985.1. Classification (NCBI taxonomy): domain Eukaryota; kingdom Metazoa; phylum Chordata; class Actinopteri; order Cichliformes; family Pholidichthyidae; genus Pholidichthys; species Pholidichthys leucotaenia. The sequence continues at coordinate 82,542,108 of CM035844.1, forward strand.
GTGTATGAAAGTGGAATACAGAGGTGTAGCCTATATGTAGGCCATCACACAGGTTAGACTTTGACAAATATGAAAGAGACTGGACTGAGATTTATTTGATTGTGTGAATATTAATTACAGAATAACTGAGAATGAATGGGACATTCAATATTAGCCACTGTTTAAGAACCGCTTGTTTATTTTTTTTCTTTTGTCAGATCACATAAGGCCCTTTTCCACTAGCCTCACTTAGCCCTACACCGCACCACTCAACCCGCTTTAGGCGCTTTTCCATTAGCCCCAGCACCGGTTAGCAGGTACTTTTTTCGTACCTGATCCAGGGCAGGGTCTAACCGGGCTGAGTAGGGCTGTGATATGACTTTAAGAGACTGGTCGCCGCTGATTGGTCAGGTTGTAACGTCATGAAAGCGACTTTTTCTGCTGAATTTACTCCACGACCGCCATTTGTAATTGTTCAGCAGTGAACACAGTGCGCCCCTTTAATACGGTATATTATATTAATATACTGTATAATATACTTATATAATAATATACTCCTAATATTATATATTAGGAGGTGCACAATTTTCTTTCTATATTAGGTGACGATCGCATCCAGCGCGAGTTGGACGGATCTACTCGAAATGCAGGTGTCCGAGCAGATGGGTTCCCAAGGGCACATCCGTACTGCCAAACAGTGTCAGGAGAAGCTGAAAAAGCTGAAAAGCGATTACCGAGCAGTGAAGGACCACATTGCTCGAAGTTCAGCGGCTGGAAGGAGTGGAAGTGGTTCGCTGAGAGACATTGGGCTCCACACGGTCACCGTCACGGTCACAGTCACGGTCACGGCCCTTGGAAACCGTGGATGGTGAGTGTTTATTTGATATTGCGCATCTTTTCGCCACTTGATCCTTTCTGTGCCAAGCTCACTGTTTTTAAGAAATAGGAAGGTTGTTAGATTGTGGGTAATGGTTGTTACTGAGGCTTGCGTATTGTTTTGCAGCCAACTGCAGATTCACGCTTGCTTTGTGTTAAGTATTAGTGCGAACAAAACGCTGAATTACGCTTATTGTATTCCGGTTAAAAACTTGAGAGTGTTGTGTACATGTTGCACTTTGGTGTTAAGTTTTAAATTGCGTGCATTTTCTTTCTAGAATCGCATTTCATATCACAGGAGTCCACCTCAGCGGACATGATGGACACAGCGGACTCTCCTGCGTCTGCATCTGCCGGAGCGCCAGCTGGATCGACTCCCATGTCAGCCACATCACCAGCTCCATCTGGATCACGTTCAAGTGCCGGTAAGGCACAATAACCACGATTTTTTTTTTTTGGTTGAAACAAGTCCAGCAGCGGAAACCAGGGTCGAAAATCCATCCATCCATCCATCTTCTACCGCTTAATCCTTTACAGGTCGCGGGGGGGCTGGAGCCTAACAAGTTATGTACCAAATTGATTAATGCAATTTCCTGTAGCTGCATATTAATTAATTGAAAATGTCTTTTTAAATGTACAAAAAGGTTATTCTTTGGTCTTCACTTATCGGTGTTCCACAACCATTTTTAGGTGTGGTGATTGGTACTGTTGTAACTCCTGTTTTAGACAAACAAATAAAGCTCATGAACTGCCGTTGAAATCAACATGCTTCATTGAAATGCTTCGCGTCAGCTGACTGTATTAACCCATTCAGATTTCTGCGACCACACTACAAGCAACTAGTTTAAACATTACCCATCCATCCATCCATATTCTTAATCTTAATCCTTTTTAGTTTTGCAGGGGGGCTGCAGCCGAAGACAGCACCCTGCATGTTGCAAAATCTGCTCTACTGAGGGGCAGCCACATGACAGTTCAGCTTATATACAGCAATGAAGCATAATATAATAGTGACATTCCACCACAGACTTTCACCTGTGTAATTCCATAATATATGTAGTGATCCAGCTTTAACGACCATGCCTTTCTGTCTTTCCATCTAGGCAAGACGAAAACAGACAACTCCCATCGCTGACCTTACATTAGCGATGGTCAACATGCATGACGAAGAGATGCGGCTCTTGGAACGGCAACATGACCAGCGGCAAGAATCAGGAGTACATGCAGCATTTGCGACAGGTGGCCGCAGATGTGCGGGCAGATGCGCGTGAAGCCCTGGAGCAGGACGCTGCGTTACGAAGGGAAGAGCTCGCAGAGATGTCATCGCCCAGTCTGTTTTTTTGTTTGTAAATTTTGCTTCGGGAATAAAATTGTATTGTTTGCATCAAAAGTCTGGTTTATCTGTTATGACACTGTATGAGAAAAGCCAATAATTACATACACATTCCATTCTCTGTTCACTCCACATGCTGCTGTTCATCAGGTCAGGTGTATAGCCTTCTAATGGTAATTTAATTTTTAACAACACAACGAAACGTAATGTCTTGGTAGGTTTTTTTTTTTAATTTTAAACAAATTTGCAATGCGGAATCCATTTCTCTTGAACGGGTACATTTTTTAGGTTATAAGCAGTTGTACAGGTGTGCTTGAACTTGTAGACACTGATAAAGGTAAGTACGTGTAAGTTGAATGTTGCATCACCAGTCAAAATTTAATAAATTAAGAAGGAATCTAGCAAAAATTTGGCACTAATAACAGTAGACAAATCGGACAAGGATACACAACTGTGTTTTTGTTGCACACAACTGTTGTCACCAACAAGTGCAAAATTTATATTCCCTTTTCCCAAAAATTAAAAATCAATTTGTAAGTAAAAGTGGGAGACCTTTAAATGGGAAAATATGACATGTATCAGCACATGATTTATAGTTCAATTTGCATTTCCACCTAAGCAAAAGTGGCTTGTCGAGCTGGATTTTTGTGAAGATGGCCTGTGCGGTGTTTCTGCATGTAATTACATACCTGTCAAGTGATACGGTTTCGCCGTATTTTAATACGGGGAAAATGCAATTTTAGCAAATACGGGCGTATTGCCATTTCTGTACGCCAAAGAGAAAAATATACGGGAAAAAAAATTGACAGTGTGGGGAGGAACACGTCGTGTGTGACCCCCACAGCGTACGGGGCTGTCAGAGCGCTCAGCGTGAGCAATTATCACAACAGAAGTGTGGACTCATCATTAGGCTGATGGCTTCGCACCTTCTTAACAGATAAGCGTTATGAACAAGAGGACAGGTAGATGGACCATGCACAACATTTTATTTACAAAAAACATTTTTGAAATATGTATGCACATAAATGTGGACAAAATAGACAAGTATTGCATCACAGCATCTCGTGTTATATTGTAATGTGCAGCTTGACATGGCGACGTCCCACCGGGAGGTTTGAACTCACGCCTCCTGCTCCGGAGTCCCGCACTCTACCTGTGTCACCAATGGGGTCAACCCACTTGTCAAGCCAAGTAGGGTGCTTATATTGACTTCGCTACAATATCACCACCCTGCTCCTCTGCTCTCTGTGCTGCTGCCACCACTGGTTCATCTACTGCATCATCCAATGTAGTGTCAAACGTCTCTCCATGACTCTCACACAGATTGTGCAGAGCACAGCAAGTCAACACCATAGATTTAACCAGTTTCATGTCACAGTCATTCCTCTCTCCTTCCTCCTTCCTTCTCTCCTCATCATCAGCCATTTTGTTTGTTGTGGAGGATTCCGTCGCGTGTTTCACGTCACGAGGGTGTGGCACCGCCTGCTGTTCAACAAATCCCACCCACAGCAGGTGTGCCAGCAGGTGCGCCAGCAGTAGTTGAAAAGCAACTGAGGCTGAACCGAACCGAAGTGAGTAGAGCCGGGTTTTCAAATTGGGGCTGAGCAGGGCTAGTGGAAAAGGGCCTTTAGTTGTGTGATCTTTTATGAGTTATTGAGCGTTTTTGTGTCCAGTTTGGTGACGGTCATCATTTAATCAAACCGTGCATGTGGCCGCATATGATATGCAGTTTATCTGGGCATTCTGCTCCACAATTATTAACTTTTAATAATTAACTTTTAATAATTGTGCGAGCACCCTGACAGGAGTGCCATTGTGCCCGTAGAAAGCAAGTATTCCTGTCTGAAACAGGTATTCCAATCAGGCTGCAAAGGATCTCCCGTGTACCACTGACTGGGGCAGGCTGGGCGTGCCTCCCCGTGAACGATCATGGAGCAGCTGGTCAGACACCGGTGGGAGAAGCAACAGCTGAACCGGTAGATCGCAGTGCTTTGCAGGGAGTCAAGCTCAGCCTGCCCAGTTAATAGGCATCTCAGCTGTTGCTTTACCTGTGGTCCCAGCAGTTCAGCTACTGCCCGCCACCCCACTGCACCCGCCACCTCATGTTTGTGATGTATCAAATATAGTTAATATTATATTATTGTGTGTTATGGGTGGTGGCTTCACCTTTCCGGTTCAGCCACCACCCGCAGTATAAAAGGCTGAGTCGGAAGAGGCACGGTCTCTTTTGACCTCACCTCTGCCTAGACAGGAGCACCTTTGTACTACTGTGAGTTACACAATAAAGCCACGTTCTACTGCACCTCCGGCCTCATTATTGGAGTGTTGGTTATGGACATAACATTTGGCGACGAGGATAAAGACATGGACAAAGGAATTTCGGGCATTCGGCCATTTCTGGAGCTTCCCGGCAAGCCGCCGGTTCCGTGGGAGAGGTGATTTGCTGCATTCAAAAATTATTTGGTGGCACTGAACCTCGGTGAATTAGAGAAACTGCGGGCACAAGCGATACTGGTCCATAATCTCGGCATGGAGGGACAACATATTCTAAGCACATTGGGTGAAAGCAATAATTTTGAGGATGTGGTTGAGCTAATGGCACGCTACTTTTGCGCTCCTGAGAATGTCATCGTCCGGAGTATCCAGTTCCGACAGCGCCGCCAGCGGACTGGAGAGTCAGTGCAGTGGTATGTTGCAGATCTGCGTCAGCTGGCTGGGAACTGCCAGTTTGGGACTGAAGAAATGGTCTGCGATCAGTTGGCGGAGCACAAGCTATGTTCAGCAGCACGGTCAAGACTCCTCACGCACTCCGGTGAACTGACGTTAGCTAAGGCTGTGGAGATAGCTCAGCAGTACGAAAAAGCAGATAAACTATCGTGGGACCTCGGTGAGAGAACGACGTTGAGGCAACCTGAATCACAGTCAGCGGTGCAGGCTATGGACCCGGATAGCGATGATAGCATGGGAGACAAAGAAGAATACGCTACTGCTATTAAAGTTAGGTCCGCCCCGGGATCATCCAGATGTTTGTGCTGCGGGTCCACCAAGCACTAGTACAAGGCAAGAGAGTATCCGGTAAAGGGCAAACACTGCGGCAAGTGTGGACTCCTACATCATTTTGCCAGGGCCTGTAAAAGATTTGAGCAAGGGGAATGACAAAGCAAAGTGGGCTCCCCTGCCACGACTCCTACAGTTATTCACACTGTCTCCCCAATCACAGAGGGCCGTATGTATTTAATGGTGGAATTGGATAGCGTGGAAGTGCTGTTGCTGGTGGACACGGGCACTGTGAGGTCCGTGTTGAATTGGCCTACTGTGAGGAGTTTTTTCCCCATATCACCATGTGAGAGGCCTGTCAACACCAATTTGTGGATATGGTGGTAACAGACTGTCCATTGTGGGTTCGCTGGAGTTGACGGCGAGGTACACGTCAGCGGAGGTGTCCAGCCTGCAGTTCGTGGTGATCACCAGTGGGTCAAATGTGATAGGCTGCGACCTCTTTTATGAACTGGGCTTCTCAATCACCTGCAGCACCGGAGATGAGCGGTCGGGCCATGGTTTGTGGGACCGGCCAGTTCCACGAGTAGTGGACGATGCGGTTTGGGACCATTCTTGGCCTAGTATTCTGGAAGATGAACAGCACCAATTCCATCCAGGGCCATTGCGGGAGGGTTCCGGTGCCAGGGCCCAAGTTACCCTAGGTGAGGGAACTGGATGGCACGGTGGGACGCCCGTGACGGCTGGTGGAGCCGACGGGATAGTTTCCACTGCTTCCAGAGTTCGGCTGGGAGGTACCGAGAGCAGGGGGCTACAACAGCTTCGCTGGCATTGCAAATGAAAGCGAGTGGAGCAGGACTGGTTGGCACAGTGAAAAGACGTGCCACAGAGGAACACTGGAGGCTGAGTCGGGCTTCATGGGGGGTCGCTGGTGTGGCGTGGCCCAGTGAGGAAGCCCAGTTGAGACGTTGTGGGCAGTGGAAGCCGAGTCGGGCTCCTTTGGGAGTCACTGACGTGGTTTGACCCAGAAAGGAGGCTCGGCTGAGAGGGATCCGTGGCAAGCGGAAACGACGCAAGGACCAGGGGCAGCTGCAGGTGGTGGCTGTTCAGGAGGACAGATACCTTCAGCTGTCCGATGACTCATGGAGACACCCCAGTGAGCTGAGGCGCGCCAACAAGGAGAAGGAGGTGTCGGGGCTCCGACATGGCTCATCTTCAAAGAGCGAAGAGACGAAGAAGCGCTGGACGGGACCCGCTGGACGGGTCTCCAGTGGGTGGTTTCTTCATCAGGACTGTACAGTCGTAAGGGGCAATGGCTTATGTTGAGTGTTATGATGTGAACTGCCTGAGTCACTTAGCCTATATGTTCCACACGTAGTTAATATGTGAATTGCCCAAGTTGGTTTAAAAAAAAGGGAAGAAAATCAAACGATGATTGTATTAACATGTTTAATACATGGTTGATGTGTGCATTGCCCAGGCTACGTTGTTGTTATGTCAGTGTGGTTAATACATAAAAGTTGCTATGTGAAGTGCCCAATTTACAAAAGAATTTTACCAGAGTGTTTAAGTCAAGATGGTAATGGCTGACTGGCCCAAGGTACGAGTTGATTATGGCACTGTGTTTAACACATGAAGTTGCTGAGAGGGCTGCCCAGGTTTTGGGGTGTTCATAGCATGACGTGGGTGTGAATATTGACATATGTGATGGTTGCATTTTGAATTCATATTTAAGGATTTATCCTGTTTGTGTATATGTTTATGGGATTGTTTTATGTTTATAGTAGGAACACGGCAGGGATTTTCATTTCATAGACTATATATAATAATAAAGACGGCAGAATAATCTGTCTAGCCGTGTGGGGGTGGGACAGTAGTCCACCTGTCCCCCTCTAGTTTTAAGATATTTGTGTACATGGATAGGCCTTAATTATTCTGTTTATTAGTGTGTGATTCGGGTTATAAATTTGGGAGGGCCTAAATGGAGCGTGTGTGTTTTGGACTTTTCTTGGGGGTGGGGGGTGATGTATCAAATATAGTTAATATTATATTATTGTGTGTTGTGGGTAGTGGCATCACCTTTCCCGTTCCGCCGCCACCTGCAGTATAAAAGGCTGATGCGGAATAGGCATGGTCTCTTTTGACCTACTACTACTGTGAGTTACACAAAGTCACGTTCTGCTGCACCTCCGGCCTCATTAATGGAGTGCTGGTTATGGACAAAACAGTGTTCTCCATGCCAAATTATCCATTAGACCTATGCAATCACAGCAACTTATGGTATAATTTTTTAAGCATTAAATCTTAAGTATTATCTTTTTCTAGTTAAATTTGTCGCGTTTCGCTTCCTTGTTTTGCATGGAGCACTGTGGTTACTGATGCCGTAATGCGCGTATTATCCAATCAATAGGAGTCAATCTGAAACCAAACCCTGCCCACACTTTTAGAAGCCTGGGCATGAGACAGAGTGGTGGCTAAACTTTTATTGATAAAAATGACATATTTTGACTGAGCGACTCCATATTTGGGGATGCACACTCTCATAACCACAGAAAACCACGTTTAAAATCTGAGGCCAGTCTGACAGACGGTTCAAGAGATATACGTGGAACAGACACACAAACACACAGATGGAGATTTTGTGAATTTATAGATCGATGCAGCACTCTGCAGACAGCAACCTGGGGGGAAAAACCTCCATCAAATGTGACAAACACTCATCATGACTGTCTTCCTGGAAGAAAAGCACCTTCTTTCTCCTCTACAAAGTTTGCTACACCTCTGACTGCCTCCTGAACCACACACCTGAACTCTGCAGCTGCTCGTCATCTCATCATTTAACACGCCCCCACCCGGTGTTCCTTGGCAATTGGCCACTGGACCTGCACAGACTAAGTGCTAGTTTGCAGTGCATTTGCTTGTAATTATGCTTCATCTCACTGGTGTGTGGGACTGAAGTTTAGGCCTTTCCTCTTAGTGCCTATGCAGTTGGTGTTGGTAAGATTAGTTTTCCCAGAAACAACTGCAGGGGTTTTTGTTCAGTCCCCTTTCTCTTGTTTTGTGGCCAGCCAGGTAGGCAAGTATTCTATTTTGTGTTGAATTGGGATGACAGCACTCTTTATTTTTCATAAAGAGTTGGATTTTTGTGTGTTGTTTTGGCCTTGGAGGACTCTGAAGCTCTTTGTCATTTCCTCCCTTAGTTGAGTTTTCACTTCTGTTGTATTCACTAGAGAATACAATACAAAAATGACTACCCACACTCAAGAAAACACACAAAGAAAAAATATATTAAGCAGCCTAACTGTGAAGTTTTAAGACTAATTAAACCTAAATGCCATCTTCCAAACCAGAGCATTATAGATGCATAAATCAGAGTAATATCCTATCAAAGTCAGCAGGAGATACAGTAGCTGTTAACAGTTTGCATCATTTCTTTATTTCTATCTTTTCCTTTCAGCCAGTGGGGAAAATGAGGAACTAGTGTTTCTTTTTCTAATGACAAGGAGCAAAAACAAGCATGCTAAATGACTCCTCAGTCCAGTTTCAGCACCACGACCAACACCACAACACCTTGAGGCTTACCCTGGATTTCCACTGACTCCGGATGTAGTTTGTTATGGGCGTAGTGCGGGCAAAGCCTTGCGTCCATCCCTACCAACTCCATTTGTGTTTTGAAGTGGCATGGATAAGAGCAAGGTTCAAAATACAAGTTTGTGTGAGAATTATGTAAAACGCAAGATCTCGAGAAAAACCCAAGCAAGACTGAAGAGAACCGAATGCGATCATATGTTAACAACAAGGAAAGGTGAAGTACCAGCTCTCCACCTGGAATTTTGGGCTCTAAATAGTACACAAGCAGCCCGTTAATTTTAATTCTATCTACGTCAGAGTTTTTATCGTCTCTGACACAGTGGTGCAGGAGTAGACAGAAAATAATAGACGATCCTTCCCACTGAGCAAGCATATGTTGAAACAACGTCTTTTTTACGTCATGGTCAGATGTACAAAAGACGTCTCCAGAGGGTGGGGATGAAAGTTTTCTTTTTTGGACGTCTTCTGTACATTCAGGTTTGACGTGTACAGGACGGCCGTACAAGGTTAAAATATGGTTCAGATATAGTTGCTGTGGACGTCCATTCAACGTCTTAAGGACCTAAATTTATACATTAAAGAGATTAAAAACTCTGACTGTAAAACTATTTAATTCTCCACAACAGGGTTTCATTTTTCATTTTCCTTATTTAGCAGACACTTTTATCCAAAGCAATTTACAACTAGACCTTCACATCCTGATGGAGCCATCAGGAGCAGTTTGTATCTTGTCCAAGGTTGCCTTGACATGCTTACTTTGTGTGGCTAGATAGATTTTTGTATTCTGCAGACATTTTGGCCTCCTCCCCCTTCATATTGAAATGGCTCATGAGAGCATCACTGAAGAGCCTGACGAAAAGAGAAATATCTTTTACAAATTTAAGTCCACTTTTAACAATTGTCTCCAGGGATGAAACACAGTAAAACCATTGTTAGTTCATAGCCTACCGATCAAGAACTTTGTGGACTGTGTCTTTAAGGACTTTCCCTCCAACCCGAGCTAGATGCTGCACCTGTTATACAAAAGGAAAAAAAGGTTAAAGTTTAGTTAGTGTCTTCAGTATACAGAACCTGTCAAATTTTCCCAATGTAGTTATTCGTAGGAAATTTAAGACATTAATATTTATTGTGAAATCTAGTATATGCAATAGCATGAATTGACATTTTGAATCAATTGGCAATACTACACTTTCAACCATTTGTTATTCCATTTTACAACGTAGCTTTTTAGACATATGGTAATACCACAATTTGCCTAAAGTGAAAATACCATATTGAAAGTACCAGTCCGCCAGGAGGATAGTCCACCTGTGCGCAGGTAAGTCTTAGAACACACTGAGGTTAATGAGAAGCAGAGTAATAAATGGTGGGGTTGCTTACGACATCCCACGTAGGAGGAGAGGGTCGTAGCAAAGTGCTGAAGAAGCTGCACGCAGTGGCGAGGAGCTCTCTAGGCTGCATGCAGAAGTTGACGTCTCTGTGCAGGAATGAAGGGCCCCTCTCAACTTAAAGGCGGCTTGCTTAGAGAGAGCAGGTGTGGATGAAGCTGCAGCTGTGGGAAATGAGAGGAGAAAAACAGTGTGCAGCTTGGATCACTACAACTTTCACCAACGTTTATTCCCATATGTCGGCAAATTTTCAGCAGGCTGAAAATTTTCAAAAAACACAACTTTTGCCAGTGTTTGCCAACAAACACTAGCAATCATTAACCTTTGCCAGTAGAGCCAGACGTTTGCCAAAACGTCAGGAAAAGTCGGTCCAAACATTGTAGTGTGAATCCACCTTTACTCACGTTACATTTTCAAAGGCTCAAATCTGATCATCAGTGGATACAAAGCATCAACCTTTCAGACAAAGGCAACTGTAGTTTTTATTCCTTTGATATAAATACTTTTCAGAATAGTTTTTGGACAACACACCATGCTTGTGGTTGATTCCACCCCTGGACCTCATCACATCTTGCCACTGGATGTGAGGATGTGAGGATGTGGAGGCGAGGCACGAGCGTAGGTCGACACAGATTCTTTATTGACCCTCTAACATAAATACAGCCGGTGGACCCCAGCGTTGCCCATTGGGGCTGAGTGTCTGGTAGGAGAGTATCCTCAGCTCTCTCTGCATTCTGCTTAAATAGCCCCAGTGGTATGCACAAAGAGCTGGGCTAGTGGGCTAGTGCATTATGCTTGTGTATGACACATTAACATAACAATTACTACATTCCTGTACAAAGAGAATGTGTGACACATTAACATAACACTTGCTACCTTCCTGACCATACATTCACCCCCCTGCCTTCATTGTCTGTCAAGTTACTCCTTGGGGGGGCTACCCCCTTCAGTCCATTGTTCTGCCCTTCTTCCTGCTTCTGAGTGTGAGAAGAATGTCCACCCGCTGTGTCTAGTGTACAGAACATGAAAACTTAGCAGTAAAAAACACTGCTGTGTCCCTTCACTGGGGACAAGGCAGCACCTCTCATTATTAAAGGGAAAAAAGGGAAAAGAGAGTACTCGCCTTGCCCCCGCTCCGTCGTTGCTGAAGCCGCTAAACATGTCCGCAGCCGGAGGACCAGACGAATGTTCCCGGACCAGCGGTGACAGTCCAGCATGGTGGCGGGGAGTGGATGAAGAAGGAAGGGGAAGCATGGAAGCCAGGGGACGCTGAATCGTCGGCACAAGCCTCCAGGGTACCGGGACTGGCGAGGAGGCACATGGGAACCAAGGGACCCTGAACCACTGGCGCAGGTCTCCGAGGTGCCGGGGCTGGTGAGGAAGCACGGTGAACAATGGAGACAGGGGACACTAAAATCATCGGCACAGTCTCCGGAGTCCCGAGTAAAATCCTCGTCCACCCGTAATCCTCAGCTCGGCATAAGGGAAAGGGTGGCTGCAGATGATACGGCAGGGAAGGCCACACCACCTCAAACAGCAGGAAACAGAAAAAAGTTCAGCAGCAAAAGAAACGGCTGCTGAGTCCCCTTCCCGGGGACAAGGCAACACCTCTCATTATAAAATAAACCCAGAAATGAGAAAGAAAGCACTTGCCTTGCCCCCCGCTCCATCGTTGCTGAAGCATCCCCCGCTGGTGAACCAGACGAATGCTTCCGGGGCAGCGGTGTCCGTCTAGCCAAGGGCCGATGCACAGCGGCGAGGTGCTGGTGTGAAGAGGAGGGGAAATGTCGAAGCCAGGGGACGCTGGGACGTCGGCACAAGCTTCTGGGGTACCGAGACTGGTGAGGAGGCACACGGAAGCCAGGGGACACTAACTCGTCGGCTCAGGGTTCCGAGGTGCCCGGGCTGGCGAGGAGGCACGATGACAAACGGAAGTAGGGGACGCTGACAACTAATGGAGGCATGTGTTATATTACTCTGTCCTTTCCTCGAGCTCCTGGGCAAGCCGCCGGTGCCTTGGCCACATTGGTTTGAGGCCTTTCAAATTTACATCACAGCGCTGGACCCCAGGAAGCTCAATAAGGTGAGGGCACGTGTGCTTCTCGTCCACAACCTGGGTATCGAAGGCCAGTGAGTCCTACGGATGCTGGGCACATTGGACTCATTTGAGGACATCGTGAAGCTACTAGCTAGCCATTTCACCACTCCAGATAGCGTGACTGAACGGAGAATTTGTTTTCACCAGCGACACCAAAGTGTAGGTGAGCCCATCCACCAATATGTCACTGACTAAAGGCAGCTAGCTAGCGAGTGTTGTTTTGGACAGCTTGAAGATGAAATGGTGCATGACCAACTAACAGAGCACACGTGCAGTGCTGGACTGCTAGAGCTGTTGAGCTAGCTCTCCAATTGGAGACCACAGATTTGCTAGCTTTGGAGCTAAACTGGCATCAGTCACAGAGGCCACTGGAGCCACCCGCCACAGCAAATGTTGCAGACTCGAATAGCAAGGTTAGCTTGGATGAAGATTTTACGGAAACCAATGCTGCCAGCTGAAGGTCTGCCCCGGGAAGAACCTCATGCAAGGGTTGTGGGTCCACAACACACCACCATAAAGCGAAAGAGTGCCAGGCAAGAGGAAAACATTGTAGCAGATGTGGACGCTTGAATCACTATGCCAGGGTGTGCCACTTATCTGAGCTGGAGAGCCCATGGAAGAAATCACTCCGCTCACCCCTGACAACAATCCATACGGTGAGCTCAAGCACTAACAGATATATGTATTTTACGGTGAAGTTGGACATTGTGGAGGTGCCACTATTGCTCGACACAGCAGTGATGCGGCCAATGCTGAATTGGGCCACAGTGAATAAGTTTTTCCCCTACCACAAGACAAGGAGTAATCCGGCGCTGTTGTGTGGCTATGGAGGTAGTAGGCTGTGTACTGTTGGGACTGTGGAGTTAACTGCTTGTTACAAGTCAGCCAGGGTGATTGACTTTATGTTCCAAGTGGTGGTGTGTGGCAATAGCATCATGGGCTGTGACCTGTTCTATGGACTGGGTTTCGCCATTAAAGACAGTGCTGGGAACAAATGGCCGGGTTGTGGCCGCTGGAACCCGCCAGTTCCAGTGGTCGAAGAGGACGTGGTTTGGGACGAAGGACTAATGGACACTCTCACTTTCAAGCTAGACCAGTTTCACTCAGATTCAGCGCAGGAAAGTCTCAGAGAATGGCGGCGGGGCACCTGTGTCAGCAAGTGACACCATGCTAGCCCCAGGTGCCTCCGGTGCTTGGCCACAGTTGGGTGGGGGGTTTGCAGCTACGACGGTGACCACTATGACATTTATAGAAGAGGATGGGGCCAGACCGACGAGCATGGAGTTACCGCATGCTCAGCAGCAGCACACCAGGAAGAGCAGGGCCCCACTTGGTTCCGGTTCGGGGTGATGAACGACCAGGGTGAAGATGGGCCAGACAACAGCCAGCAAAACACCAAGCAAGTCTGCAGATAGTGGCGAAGTTGGGACCAGTGTACTTCTGGTTGTCCAATGGCTTGTCGAGGCATGCCAACCAGCTACAGCATGTCCAAGAGGACGCTATGGGTGGCAAGGCTGGACAGGAGTCATGATGGCGGTGTGGGATCCGGGCTCCGTCGTCCAGAAGATCAGCCATCACTCCAAGGGTCTGCTGCCTCCAAAGGCACGCCTGCTGAGGGGCTGCCCTGGGCTCCCACATGCCGATTCCGCCTTTCCCACCCAAGTGACTGTGCTGTAATAGCTTTGTTTATAGTTTTGTGTGTTCTTGTGTTTTATTATGTGTAGTGTAGAAGCACAGCAGATTTTTTTTTAGTTGAAATAAATCCGGCGGCAAAATAATCCACCGTGCCATTTGGGTTGTGTGGTAATCCACCCACTGACCCTATTTTAGGTTGTTTTATGTGAATGTGTTTGGCCTTTGGAAATTTCAGTTTATATTATTTGGTGTGTGATTCAGGTTCCAAATTGAGGTGGGTTTGAATTGTATGAGTGGTTTTGGACTTTGTAAAGGGGGGAGGAATGTCATGGCGCACTTATTGTGAAGTGCAGTGTGGTGACGCCAACTTCCTGTCGAGTCACCACACTGCCCTATATAGCGGGGTGGGCCACCATGGCGCTTCCTTTTGTGCTGGATGATCCCGCTGGGTGCTTGCCGTATACTGCTCCTTCTTATCAATAAAGCTGTGTTCTTCGCTTCATTCATCACCAGGTTTGTAGACATAACAGGTTTCAGAAGTCTCCTTCCAACTCCAGACCTTTTAACTGCTTAATTGATGACAGGTTAACGAAGGAAGAGCCCATGCAGCCTTGTTATTTTTTTTTTTTTTTTTGCAGCCTTCTGAGTCAATTGTCCAATTACTTTTGGTCCCTTGAAAAAGAGGCGGCTACGTATTAAAGAGCTGTAATTCCTAAACCCTTGCTCCAATTTGGATGTGAATACTCTCAAATTACAGCTGAGAGTCTGCACTTTAAGCCCATATTGATTATATAATTGTATCCTGAATATGTTTTCGTAAACAGTTAAAATAACAAAACTTATGTCACTGTCCAAATATTTCTGGGCCTAACTGTACCTACTACCATACCAAAATAATTTTATATTTCGATCAATACAGGCCCTTCCATTACCAAAGTTAAACAACTCAGTGTTCTGGGTTTTTTTTTTCTTTTTTTACACTCAGTTCACTCAGTTTGACTAATTTTCTTAAAAAGGTACACCCGGGGCACAAACCCAATAGGACCATTAACTACATACATAATGGCATGGAGCCTAAAACTCAAAACACACCAATAAACATACCCCAGTCATTTTACACACCCAGTGGAGCCCCCCCCCCTTTGGATTGCCATCTCGTGGTTCCCATCCAGAGTGCCCAAGTTTCCTGGCCTCTGGAGATGAACTGCACCCTCTCCTCTTCTCCACCACGTGGTGCAGCTCGTTGGGGTGCATCCATGTCTCATCCGACTGGCCCAAATACCCGTTGCTCCGGGCAGCCATCACCTGGAGCCGCCCCTGGTCATCACACCACTTGCATGTTCCGTGGGCCCCTCTCAGCTGAGCTTCAACCCTTGGGCGAACCCTATCACCAATCTGCACGGGAGCTCTGTTGTGCTTCCTTGGACCACCACGATGTAAGCGGGCCTCCTCCTCAGAACCAGTCAACTTGTGGATCCGGTTCAAAGTCCTCTTAGAAGGCCGTCACTTGGAGTGCTTCAATACTGTGCGCTCTGGTCTTGACCCATCATCCTCCAGCGCATGCGCCTCGTCCCGACCTGCCACCCCGGGGGTCCCGTTGTGCCGTCCAGTTCCCACATCAAGGGTAACTTGGACCCTGGCATTGGGTCCATCCCGGGATGGCGCTGTGTGGCGCCGGGCGTGCAGTCCTCCTTCAACACCAGGCCAATCAGTGTCCCTCCTCCTCACCAGATTGATTTAATATCCCTTACAGAGACTTGGTTAGGGCAAGAGGATTATGCTGGTTTAAATGAATCAACTCCCTCTGGTTATTTAAACTATCAAAATCCCAGAAGTTCTGGTCGTGGAGGAGGGGTAGCGACAATTTACCATTCTAAATTACTAGTTAATGTAAAGCAAAAAACATGTTTTAATTCCTTTGAGGGCCTGGTCCTCAGTATTGGGCATGCTAGCAATCTTAAGTTAAACCCAATTTTCCTTGCCATAGTTTATCGTCCTCCCTCAGCCTACTCAGAGTTTTTATCCAAATTTACCAAATTCTTAGTAGATTTAGTGCTGAAATCAGATAAAATAATTATAGTAGGGGATTTTAATATACATGTAGATGTGGATAGTGACTGTCTTAATTAGGCATTTAATTCAATATTAGACTCGATGGGGTTTTCTCAGAAAGTAGAAAATTCTACCCATTATCACCACCATACATTGGACCTTGTTCTGACATATGGCATAGAAATAGAAAATCTGGTAGTGTCTCCTCATAATCCTGTACTGTCAGACCACTGTCTGTTAACTTTTGATTTCACTATTCCTGACTATTTGATTCCTAAAGAAAAATATTACTACAGCAGATGTCTTTCAGATGATGTTGTTACCAAAATTATGCAGATTATCTCCTCTATGCCATGTGTCAACACAACGGAAATAAGCTATGGAGAGCTTGTTCCTTCTGTAATTGATAGCATGGTAGATAATGTAACAGCTTCTCTGCATCAGACTCTAGACTTGGTGGCCCTTTTAAAAAAGAAAAAGTCCAATCAGAGATTTCTAACCCCTTGGTTTAACAGAGAAACTTGTAGCTTAAAACAGAATACTCGTCAATTAGAAAGAAAATGGCGTTCCACTAATTTAGATGAAAACTATTCAGCTTGAAGAAATCATATTATAATTTATAAAAAAAAATTCTTAGAAAAGCTGGAACAAGTTATTACTCTGCATTAATAGAAGAGAACAAAAATAATCCCAGGTTTCTTTTCAGCATTGTAACCAGGCTGACAAAGAGCCAGGACTCTGTCAATCCTTGTATTGCCTTAGAACTTACTAATCAGGACTTTATGAACTTTTTCAATCATAAAATCATAAAATTTAATCTATTAGAGATAAAATCAGTCAGATTCTTCCCACCATTAACTTAAATACAGTATCTACTACACCTCTTTCAATTGATATTTGTTTGGATAAGTTTACTCCAATTGACCTTTTAGAGTTAGATAAAATAATTTCCTCATCCAAGCCTTCAACTTGTCTTTTAGACCCTATTCCTACCAGGTTATTTTAAAAAAAGTCTTCCCATTTATTGGCAGCCGTATTCTTCAAATAATCAATTCTTCTTTAACATTAGGCCATGTACGGCAGGCTTTTAAAAATGCTGTAATTAAACCCTTACTCAAAAAGCCAACGCTGGATCCAGGAGTTTTAGCTAACTATCGACCAATCTCTAATCTGCCTTTCATTTCAAAAATCTTAGAACGAGTTGTTGCTACGCAATTATTTGATCACTTGCAGGGAAATGGTTTATTTGAAGAGTTTCAATCTGGGTTTAGAATCCATCATAGTACTGAAACAGCCTTAGTGAAGGTCACTAATGACCTCAATGCAACCTTTGACATTATCGACCATAATACTCACTATGTTGGACTATGAAACACTATGTTGGACTTAATGGAACTTCGCTGCAGTGGTTTAGATCTCATTTGTCTGATAGGCTCCAGTTTGTTCATGTCAATAATGAGTTTTCTTCCAACTCAAAGCTCAGTCATGGAGTTCCACAGGGATCTGTGCTAGGCCCTACTCTTTTTAGTTTATATATGCCTCCGTTAGGCAACATCATTAGAAAGTACTGTATACATTTTCATTGTTATGCAGATGACACACAATTATACTTGTCAATGAAGCCAGATGATAGTAATCAATTAGCCAAGTTAGACGCCTGTCTTAAGGAAATCAAAGCTTGGATGACTTGTAATTTCCTGCTATTAAATTCAGATATGACTGAAGTCATTCTTGTTGGTCCAAAAAACCTTAGAACTACCTTTCCAAATCAAACTCTTAGTTTGGATGCGGTAACTCTTTCTCTTAATAGTTCTGTGAGGAACCTTGGAGTTATTTTTGATCAAGATCTGTTTTTCAATTCACATATTAAATTTGTTTCTAAGGCTGCCTTCTATCATTTGTGTAATATTGCCAAGATTAGGAGCGTCTTGTCTCAGAGTGATGTTGAGAAACTGATCCACAATTTTGTTAGCTCTAGATTAGATTATTGTACCTCTTTATTATCAGGTTGTCCCAAAACATCTTTAAAAAGTCTTCAGTTGATCCAAAATGCTGCTGCAAGAATTTTAACAGGTACTAGAAAGAGAGATCATATCTCTCCAGTTTTGGCCTCCCTTCATTGACTTCCCATAGAGTTCAGAATTAAGTTTAAAATCCTTCTTCTCACTTACAAAGCTTTAAACAATCGGGCCCCTTTTTATTTAAAAGATCTGATACTACCCTATCATCCTACTAGAGCATTACGCTCCCAAAATGCTGGATTACTTGTAATATCTAGAATCTCCAAAAGTACAATGGGAGGCAGAGCCTTCAGTTATCAAGCTCCTCTCCTGTGGAACCAGCTGCCAATCTGGATTCGGGAGTCAGACTCGATCTCTGTTTTTAAGAATAGGGTAAAAACCTTCCTTTTCAATATAGCTTACAATTAGGAGGGATCATGTGTCTCTAAACCCTCCCTTAGTTATGCTGCTAATAGATTTAGACAGCTGGGGGACATCCAATAATGTACTGGGCTTCTCCCATTTAATCTTTGCTCTCTACATGTCTGTCCTTCTCATCTTCTCTATCCCCTCACCCCCCCATCCAGTCGCAGTAGATGACTGCCCCTCCCTGAGCCTGGTTCTGCTCGAGGTTTCTTTCTGTTAAAAGGGAGTTTCTCCTTTCCACCGTCACCAAGTGCTTGCTCACAGGGGATCGCCTGATTGCTGGGGTCTTTCTGCAATTGTGGGGGTTTCCCCTACATTTGAAAGTGCTATGAGATGACTGTTGTTGTGAAATGGTGCTATCTAAATAAAGTTGAATTGAATTGAATTGAACCACCATTGGAGTCTTCGGTGGAGGATCCGCCTCACGCTGCCGGTCCCTTTGCTCAAAATTTTTGGAGGCATATTCTTCATCTTCTCCGCTTTCGTCATCATCAGGATCCAACGTCAGTGCCTTTAAGCGAGACTCGTCCTGGGTCGGAGTGGACCTCTCACTGAGGTCCCCCGCTATTTTCTCAGCTGCCTCAAATTGTTGTGCTAGCTCAATAGCGGAGGTCAACGTCAGCTCGCCCGGATGAGTAAGAAGCCTCGATCAGGTCACGGGACACTAAACATGTTCTGCCAGTTGATCCTGGACCATCTCATCCTCCAACTGTCCGAATTTGCATTCCCTCGCCAGCTGCCAGAGGTCTGCTATGAACCTCTTCACAGACTCCCCCGTCTGCTGTTGGTGCTGTCGGAACTGAATGCACCTGACGGTGATGTTTTCAGGATGCAAAAATAGTGCGCCATCAGCTCCACGACCTCATCAAAACTATCGGCTCCTCTTAAAGTTTCCAAAATCCTCTGTCCTTCCATGCCCAAGTTATGAACCAAGACTGCCTTTGTGCAAAGCTTTTCGAGTTTGCTGAGGTTTAAAGCCAACATATAGTTGGTAAAGGCTTTGAACCACCTAGGCCAGGGCATGGGCGGCTCACCAGGGGCCTCCAAAAATGGCCAAAAATTAGCAACGGACCTCTCCATAATCGCTTTTACCTTGTTGCCAAATGCTGTGTCCATAACTTAGGCAATAATGACCAGAGCGAAGGTGCACAGAGCTTTATTAATAACACAAGGTTGACAATACCTCCGGACTCTCGGCTCTCTCCACATGCCAGGGGGTCAACGACCAAAGAGGATGTGCCTCTTCTGCCCGTGCCCTTTTTAACTTGGGTGGCGTTACCACCGTAAAAGGTGGTCCACCACCCCTGTCCATTCCCTGGCCAACCCAGCCGCCATCTTACTAATACTCATACATAACAAGGACATTATTGGTTTATGGATATTTTTTCCATTTCAATAAATGCACTGTCTTTTAAGAAATATCAATGATCATAATGGGAACAAAGAAATAATAAAACTGAGGTGACTACAGTGAATGTGCTTGTGCTACTTATCAATTTTTATAAAGAAATAACTTTTCAACAGTCTTATACCGTCTTTCCCCGTACATTCATCTCTGTCCTTATTGTCATGCAGGGCACAATAGTGCCTCAGCATAATGATATGTTATTGTTGTATCCAAGCTTTTTGAAACACAATACCGCTTCACCTTGCAAATAAAAACAAATTATAAGAATAACCCCATTGGGATTTGAATGCCAGCTCTCCAGATGCAAGACAAATATTTTTACTTCTAGGCTACCACTTAGTGACAGCCAGATAAGGCTTTCTTGAAGACTTGAGCCTTTCCATCAAAATGGTTCATATCGATGAAGCCTTATGTGAAATTTCATTTGCTCTCCTAGGCCATGTAGTCGACAAAAAGTATACAGCATGCAGATTTTTACAAGGGCATTATTGGTTTAGTGTGTATTTTTTCAATTTCAATAAATGTGCTGTCTGTTAAGAAATATCAATGATCATAAGTGTTACACCCCGGAGGGCGAAGGGGAAAGGATGAGGGCCAAGCTGTCAGACTTTGCAGCGGTTTATTGACTTTCCACCACACACGGCACGGCACTCTTACACGGCACATCGGCCAACAGCGGCCATATATCACTTGACACCATCTTCTTCACACTCTGGAACATTCGCTACTCCTCTTCTCTTGTTCTCTAACACTGTACAGCGTCTTATCACTACTGAGCGCCACCTGTGGCGCAAAAGCGCTACTGCTTTCACTAACAGTTTGCATTCAAACAGTTCAGATTCAGTTCTTTAGTAACATTTCCCATAAATGCTCCTATTTACCATCAACAATTAAATTACAGTCTTTTAGATACATTTATTAGGAATGTCTATATTAGCCCTTAGCATCTAATCAACACTGTTTTCTGGGGTTTTTTCTAGAGGTTGTCCAAAATTGACTTTTTCCTACACTCACCCCTCAAAAATTTAATGTCGTCCCGACATTACACCTTTCCCAAAACTACTGTCTTTTCTCTCACAGTTCACATTTGGTAACCATGTATCTCATGTAAGTAGGGTATTACTAAACAGGAGTCAGAGTTCATTAAAGTCCATAAAGATGCAAACTGGTAATAGTCCATAGTACAGCATGTATCTCCTATTCCATGCAATACATCCGCAGAAGAGGTCTTTGTGCACGATGACCATCAACCGCTCCTTCCATCATGGTGGGTATCTGCATCTTTCCTGAGAGTAAGGGTACTCAATCTAGTCATAGCCTACCAAATAAACCTTTGTGTAATGCCTGTGCCTTAGTAACACACTGAAAATCTCTTTTTCTTTTTTTAAAAAATTTTTTTCTTTTTTAATCAACCATCAAAGTAACTTGGTAATGAGGTTAGTCACTACTCATTTACTTTCCAAAACATTCATGTCTGAACAATGGTTATCTCTAGCTTCTACACATTTGTTCTAGACAGATGAAGTGCAAGGTTGGCCTAACTTATCATAAGTAAATCTCAATGGCTGTTTTCTCATTCTTGAAGGATACGTTTTAGCAGGAATCTCGTCAGGTCCCTCCTGGCCACTGGAACTGGACTCCGACACCTCATCACCCTGGTCCTGGTCTGCCTCAGCTGGATCTGGGACCACCGGATTGTTGACCTCTGGTGCCAGCTGCACCTGCGTGACGTCATCTGGGTCCTGGTCCTCATCCTCCGGAGTAGTGTCGCTGTGCAGGTAGAACTCCGGTGCATCGGCTCTCAGTGGACGGTGATTTTGATCCTTCCCAGCTCGTAATCTGATTATGGCACTCCAACCCTCGTCATCTTCATCATCCGTGCTGTTTTGTCTGTCTACATTCCTTTGTCTTTTAGACTCTCTTTCTCTTGTTTGATTAGAGGCATGCTCCACTGTTTCCATGGAAAGAAAGTCACAGGGTAGCAAAAGGTTTCTGTGCATGACCCGAGTGCGTCCCTTGCCATTTTCAGGTCTGATTTCATATACTGGACTGTCTGGGTACTTCTTTTGGGTCACGACATACACCTTGTCTTCCCAGAATGATCTTAATTTTCCTGGCCCACCTTTTTCGGTCAAGTTTCGGACCAGTACTCGGGATCCAGGGGACAACTCAGCACCGTGAACCTTTTTATCATAAAGTGCTTTACTTCTCATCCCTTCTTTGTTTGCTGTTTTAGAGGTGAGTTTGTAAGCTTCAGTCATTGTAGCTCTCCACTTTTCAGCATAGTCCTGCTGAGAAACACTCTGCTCTCTTGTTGTGAGGCCAAACATTAGATCAATAGGCAACTTTGGACTACAGCCAAACAACAGAAAATATGGCGCGTACCCCGTAGCCTCACTACGCGTACAATTATAGGCATGAACCACTTTTGCCAGGGAGGACTTCCAATCTTCCTTGGCTGCTTCGGGCAAATTTCTGAGCATTGCCAACAGTGTACGATTGAATCGTTCCACCTGCCCATTCCCTTGGGGATGGTAGGGCGTTGTTCGGGACCCCTGCACACCACTGTACTCCTGGAGTTTTGCAAAAAGTTTATTTTGGAACTCTCTACCCTGATCATGATGGAGTCATGTGGGGAAACCAAACTTGAGGGCGAAATCTCCAAAGATCTTCTCAGCAGCGGTGTGGGCGGCTTTGTTGCGACAAGGGTAAGCCTGGGCAAAACGAGTGAAGTGGTCCATTAAAACCAGGATATACTCATATCCTCCTTTGCACTTCTCCAAGTGCAGGAAATTAACCGACACCAATTCGAATGGGTACGTGGTGACAATGTTAGTCAGTGGTGCCTTTGTTGTCTTATTGGGACGTTTGTTCTTCAAACAACTGCAAACTTTAGTGATGTAGTGCTCCACATCTCTTTGCATATGAGCCCAATAAAAACACTCTCTTATCAAGTTCATCACTCTCTCTACCCCTAAATGGCCCATGTTTTCGTGGAGCTCTTTGAACACGAGCTTGTGAAACTTTTGGGGTAGAAGTAGCTGGTCATGCGATGCCGTTCTCCTGTAAAGCAGTCCATCATCTTCCAAGTACAGCTTGTGTTTTTGCCTGACTAAAGCTGCAATCTTACTGTTCAGCTGCTTTCCACTTCTTGGCCATTGTTTTGACAACACATAACGCAACACCTCTCCAATCACGGAGTCTTCTTCTTGAGCTCTTTTTAGAGCAGTCTTTGATATTTCAGCTACAGAGCTGGCTTCTTGATCTGCTTCACTAATGAGAGTAGAAATGGTGACTGGGCAAAGCCATGGTTCATTTTCTTGTGACTTTACCTTGACTGCCTGCGCCACACAATTCATCACATCAGGATCAACATTTTGTGTGCATTGGTTCATGTACTGCTCCATATCTAGGGGCATACGTGAGAGACTGTCTGCATCTCTGTTTGCTTTTCCAGGGCGATACTTAATCACAAACTGGAAATCAGCTAGTTCTGCTACCCACCTCTGTGTGGTTGCATTTAACTTTGCGGTGGTGAGCACATACGTTAGGGGATTATTGTCCGTATAGACAATGAATGGCGGAGAATAGTACAGATAATCCCGAAACCTCTCACAGATGGCCCACTTCATGGCAAGAAACTCCAGCTTCCCTGAATGAAGGTGGTAGTTCTTCTCTGAATTTGACAGTGTCCTGGAGCCATACGCTATCACCACCAGTTTGTCTTGTTGTCGCTGGTATAACACCGCTCCAAGCCCCTACTGTGAAGCGTCACAGTGCAAAATGAAGGGTTCCTCAAAGTTCGGGTAACCTAACACTGGGGGTTGGGAAAGAAAGTCAACAAGCTGACAAACTACTGCTTGATGCTCTGGGCGCCACCTGATTACATGGGATGAGGGCAACTGGCCACCATCGTTCTTTTTGACATGTTTCTTTGAGTTTTTCTTTGCTTTATCTGTGTGGTCGTTAGCAAGAAGGTCGTAAAGAGGCTTTGCTATACGGGAGAAGTTTGGAATATAGCTACGGTAATATGAAATAAAACCTAGCAATTTCCTTAGCTCTCCAACAGTGGAAGGTTGCTGCTGTTTGAGTGTCTGTACCGGGGCAATGTCCGCAGGGTCCATGGTGTAGCCCTGTCCTGTTACCATTTTACCAATAGGCCGTGGGACGAGGTCTGAAAAGATGAACTTTCGTTTGACGACTCACCGAACCAAGTTCTGTTAGTTGCATCTTAAAGATGACATATACTGTAATATTAAAACACATTTTTCTGGAAAAATAAGTTGCACATTAAATTATAGAACTAATTTAAAAGCTTATCTTTACAGCGACCCAAAACTGACTCCTGCCTAGTTTAGCACTTTCTCACTAGATGGCCTATGTGCAGTTAGCTAGCCATTCAAAGTGCTTGTCTCATTCCCAGCCAATCAGAGATGATTTTACAGTCTGATATTTTCCAAGATGGCAGCCTCCATGGAATGCTGTGTACATGTTGTCGCTGACGATAATACTGAGGTTATAAAGCTAACTATGGCTAAATATAAGAAGATATGTCAAAGTATTGAGCAGTGGAAGGATATAGATAGCAGAGAAGGGAAAATTGCACTGGAATTGTGTGGAATAGAGGGAAAATGCCCCAACCATGTGACTCTGTTCTCAGGCGAGGATTCCTGCACAGAATGTACCGTATGTTTACCAATGTTACTATCCAACTTTGGCGGTCACAAACGATGTTATGCTAAGTTTACTGATGTCACCAGAATCAGAGATGCGAGAAAAAGGATCGAAAGGCGGAAAAGTGATCCAGAACATTTCCTTCGATCAGCCCTTGACAATCCACTAAAAAAAGTAAGGCGTACAAAATCAGCGGATTTTGAGGAGAACAGGAAGCGACTGGATCTGTTCCCGGCTGAGTGCTGCATCTGTAAAAGGAATAAATATGAGAAGGACTCTCACAGAAAAGTACGGAAATTAGCACCGCTAACCCAATGCCTGACATATCAAGCAGCTGATGCACTGAAGGAAGCAGCAAAAGAAAAGAACGATGAGGAACTGCTTTTGAAAATAAGGCAAGTAGACATAGTTGCAAAGGAAGCAAAGTATCATAAATCTTGCTACAGGGAATATTCAAGAACAACATCTTGCAGCAAAGAAAGAGCAAGTGTCAGTGATACAAATAAGTTTGACAATCAATTTGCAAAATTTTGCACTGACATCATTGAACGACGAATCATTGAAAGTGGGGAAGTCATTAGGATGAACAAGCTGACTCATATCTTTGTAGAATACCTGAAAAAAGAAGCTGGTGGTGAGCCATTTGAAGACATATTTAGGAATTGTCAACTGAAAAGGCGACTCGTGAGCAGATATCCTGGCTTAATCTTTGTCAAAAATAAAACTAGGAATTTATGTGAACTAGTTCTTAGTGAAGTAAACAATGTTTCCAAGGTGATAGCTCAGGATTTTGGAAGCACAACTGAGATTGAAACTGAAGAGACAGAGTCTGAAAGTAAGGATAGTGGTGGCAATGCTGAAAATGCACATGTTTATCTAGAAGAACAACGTCACTTGTACACAACATCGCTCTTCCTTCGAAACAAGATCAGTAAACTCCCAGATCAACAAGGACCATGGCCACCTACAGGCAAATATTTGGATGAAAATGCAGTGAAGGCATTTGTACCCCATGAACTTTAACTTTCTGGCGTGGTGTATTGGTGAAACAGACGTTATTAACTTTGAGGATTACCTCAGTGTCAACGCTGAAGCAGAACGCAAGATTCTTTCTGTTGCCCAAGATATAGTGTATCTAGCATCTTGTGGGAAAAAATGCACACCCAAACATTTGGTTCTTGGCATGACTGTCCGGCACTTGACTGGATCATCTAAGCTTGTAGGAATTTTGAACGGCCTTGGCCATACCGTGTCACATTCCAAACTTCTGGAGTATGACACAGCTCTAGCTGAACGTCAAGCTGCTTTAAATGATGCTCTACCCCCAGGTTTGAGTAAGAACATTCCCACCACATTGGCATGGGACAACAACGATGTCGGTGAAGACACTCAAACAGGTGCTGGCACAACCCACAATACAAACGGTATTGCCATTCAGCGGAACATGCAGGTGGACAAAAATCCCAATGATTTTCATCCACTTACAAAGAAATCACGCAAAAGAACCCTTGCGACGCCGGAGAAGAATCTGGCCCATTATTATGGTGGGAAGAAGGTTGGACCACCACATTCACTTGAAAATCAGGGCATCCACATAGATAAACTGGAAGAAAACAAAGCTGAGCATGTTGACTTGGCCTATGTTGTGACCAAGATGGCGGACACGGAGGATCCTCTCCCTGGTTGGACTGGTTTTAATACTCTACTACAAAGGGACATTCCTTCCATGAGCACTGTAGCATACTTACCAGTTATTGATGCTAGCCCAACAGACATGTCCACTGTGAACACTGTTATACAAAGAAGTCTACTTATTGCTGAGCAGCTGCAGTTGGAATGTATCGTGTTGGTCTTTGATCAGGCAATATACCATAAAGCCCAACAGATCAGATGGCAAAGTGAAGACTTGCAGAGAAAGCTAGTAATCAGACTTGGCCAGTTTCACACAGCTAAAGCTTACCTTGCAGTGATGGGCAAACGTTTCAGTGGTTCTGGTCTTGAAGACATCTTTGTGGAATCAGGGATTGTGGCTCAAGGTTCAGTAAATGCAGTCCTCACAGGTAACCATTACAATCGGAGTGTCCGTGCACACAAAACCATGTACGAAGCCCTTATGAGGCTATGCTGGATGGAATTTCTTAAAAGTCTTCCAGAAGAAAGATGCTGTCAAGTTCAGGAAATCAGCAAAGAACTTTCATCAGCTTTTCCAACCGCTGTTTTTTCAGGATGTAGCTGAATCAGAGGAGTTCAGTGCACTTAGTAGTGCTTTCAACAAGTTTGTGAGTGACAAATGTAATGAGAGCCAAACCTTTTCATTCTGGTGGTCTTCCATCAAAATGTTTGGATATTTCTTAATGTTTGTCAGGGCCTCCAGACAAGGCAACTGGGATCTTCACCTGTCTTCACTGGCAAGATTAATTCCTGGCTTCTTCGCCTACGATCGCACCAATTATGCCAGGTATGCCCCAGTTTATCTCCATGAAATGATGAATCTTGCAACAACGCATCCAGAAATCCATGCAGACATGAAAAGGGGAGGTTTTGTGGTTCAAAGGCAGCAACTCTACGGTTTCAGTCAAGTTCCAGTTGATCAGACCATTGAGCAGACCATGAACCGGGACTCCAAAACAAAAGGTGGATTGACCGGGATCACATTGAAAAAGGGAGCTGTGCACAGGTGGATCCTTTCTTACCCAGCTAGAGCTGAACTTTGTGCAAGATGCGAAGAAATGGCTGGCAAAACTGATCAGACCAGAGCACGGAAGGATCTCGACAAATCCAGAATATCTTCTGATGAGCAGGCTGTACAAAATATGATGACAACAGTCAATCAGAATCAGAATCAGAATCAGAATCAGGTTTATTGCCATTGTTCATGTAGTACACAAACTAGGAATTTGTCTCGGTACAATGCTGCAACATTAAACATGATAAGATAAGAGAAATAAACTATACATGTAATAAAGTGTAGGATAAGATTAAGTGATACTGGTCAACAGTTAAAATATATATTAGCCAGCAGCAGATACTGTGGAGAACTATATAGTGCAGTCGGTAATGCAGGAAGAAAACAGTGATGATTGACATGAGTCTGGTTGAGCTGCTGTACATGGTGCACGAGAGTCACTTAGTGTTCAGCAGTCTAATGGCAGAGGGGAAGAAGCTGTTCATGTGACGGGAGGTTTTAGTCTGGATGGACCGAAGTCTTCTACCAGAGGGGAGGGGGGCAAACAGTACGTGACCAGGGTGTGAGGGATCGGCTATGATCCGGCCAGCACGCCTCCGGGTCCTGGAGATGTACAGATCCTGGAGAGATGGGAGCTTGCAGCCGATCACCTTCTCAGCAGTGCGCACGACGCGCTGCAGCCTTAGTCTGTCCCTGGCAGTGGCTCCTGCGTACCACACGGTTATGGAGGTGGTGAGGATGGACTCGATGATGGCTGTGTAGAACTGCACTAACATCTTGGTGGGTAGCTTGAGCTTCCTCAGCTGCCGCAGGAAGAACATCCTCTGCTGGGCTTTTTTGATGAGTGAGCTGATGGTCAGCTCCCATTTGAGGTCCCTGGTGATGGTAGTGCCTAGGAAGCGGAAGGAATCAGCAGTGGTGATGGGAGAGCCTGAGAGGGTGAGGGGGGGCAGAGGAGTAGTGACTTTCCTGAAGTCTACAATCATCTCCACTGTCTTCAGAGCGTTCAGCTGCAGGTTGTTATTGCTGCACCAGGACGCCAGCTGGGCCACCTCTCTCCTGTAGGCGGACTCGTCGCCGTTGGAGATGAGCCCGATGAGGGTGGTGTCGTCCGCAAACTTGATCAACTTGACAGACTGGTGGCTGGAGGTGCAGGAGTTGGTGTAAAGGGAGAAGAGTAGGGGGAAAGTACACAGCCCTGGGGTGATCCGGTGCTGATGCTAGTATAGTCTGAGACAGTCTTTCCCAGCCGCACATGCTGCCTCCGGTCCGTCAGGAAGTCGATGATCCACCTGCAGAGGGAGTCAGGCACGTTGAGCAGGGACAGCTTGTCCCGGAGCAGAGCGGGGCGGATGGTGTTGAATGCGGAGCTGAAGTCCACAAACAGGATCCTGGCGTAGGTTCCCGGGGAGTCCAGGTGCTGCAGGATGGAGTGGAGGGCCAGGTTGACTGCATCGTCTACAGACCTGTTGGCTCGGTAGGCAAACTGCAGCGGGTCCAGGAGAGGGGTGGTGATGGACTTGAGGTGGGACAGGACCAGGCGCTCAAAGGACTTCATGACTACAGAGGTGAGCGCTACAGGTCTGTAGTCATTAAGTCCAGTGATCCGTGGCTTCTTGGGGACAGGGATGATGGTGGAGGATTTGAGGCAGGATGGCACGTGGCATAACTTAAGGGAGGTGTTAAAAATGTCTGTGAATACAGGAGCCAGCTGTTTCGCACAGAGTCTCAGGGTGGAGGGAGACACGCCGTCTGGGCCGGGGGCCTTGCGCGGGTTCAGTCTGGAGAACTGTTTGAGCACATCCTGCTCACTGATGATAAGGGGAGGGGGGGAGGAGGGGGGGGTGCCTTAAATGAAGTAGGGAATGTGGAGGCTGTGGAGCTGGAGGGAGGGGGGGAGTTGGACACAGATGACGAGGTGTCAAAACGGGCATAGTGTTGGGACAGTCTCTGACAAAGGGCTTTGTCATCCTGACCTTTAGGAGCCTGAGGCCGATAGTTGGTGATCTGCCTCAGTCCTCTCCACACGGAAGCCGAATCATTAGCAGTGAACTGCTGCTGGAGTCTCTCTGAGTACACAGATTTAGCCCTCTTCAGCTCTCTGTTAAACCGGTATTTAACCTCCCTGTAGCAGTCCCTGTCTCCACTTTTCAGCGCTGCTTCCTTCTCCTTCCTGATCTGTCTGAGCTTAGCTGTGAACCAGGGTTTGTCATTAGAGTAACTCACCCTGGTGCGTGATGGAAGAATGTTCTCTTCACAAAAGTGGATATATGAGTTCACAGTGTCCGTGTACTCATCCAGATCATGCGTGGCTCCTTTAAGCATGCCCCAGTCAGATATTTCCATGCACGTTTCCAGCTTCTCCTCAGCATCACTGGTCCGTATCTTCGTAGTGCTCACAACAGGTTTAGTGAGCTTCAATCTCTGTCTGTATGTGGGAATGAGGTGAACCATCACGTGATCAGATAATCCCAGCGCAGCTCGAGGGACAGCGCGATATGCGTCTTTCACTGTGGTGTAACAGTGATCCAGTGTGTTTAATCCTCTGGTGGGGCATTTAATAAACTGTTTGTAGCGGGGGAGATCATGGCTCAGATTGCACTGATTAAAGTCGCCAGCCACAATAATCAGCGAGTCTGGAAAACTCCGCTCTGTGTGTTGAATGTGATCCGCGAGCACGCGCTGAGCTTCGCGCGTGTCCGCGTCGGGAGGGGCGTACACAGCGATCATTATAAAAGAAGCAAACTCCCGCGGGGAATAGAAGGGCTTGCAATTGATAACAAGAAATTCCAAGGCAGGAGAACAGTGTTTGGAAATTACCGTTACATCAGAGCACCAGATGCAGTTGATGTAGAAGCAGACTCCGCCTCCTGTGGTCTTGCCGGAAAGCTCTGTGTCACGATCAGCACGGAAGAGCTGGAAGCCGTCGAGGCGCAGCGCGCTGTCCGGTATATTTTCCCGGAGCCAGGTCTCAGTAAAGCAGAGGGCAGCTGATGAGGCGAGGTCCCTAAAACGCATCAGCAGTCTCAGTTCATCCACCTTGTTAGAGAGAGAGTTGGTATTGGACAGAAATATGCCAGGCAGCGCCGTTCGCGAGCCTCTCCTGCGAAGTCGCACGAGAGCGCCCGCTCGTCTTCCTCTCTTCCGCCGTCTCACTTTCCGAGCCAAACAATAAACCAGATCGGCGGCAGGGGCTAGAAAAACTGGGAGGAGGTCCGTGGGGGTGAAAGTCCTGATATTTAAAAGTTCTTCACGGGTATAAGTGCAAGCAGACACACAATTGACAAACAAAAACAAACAAAGAGCGCAGCGAAGCACCATGTCGACCGCTGTGGGCGCCATCTTGGATCGTATCCAAGATGGCGTATGCCATGTGCAATCCTTTTGCAGTGGATGAGGACAGACTGATGAATATTGCTACAGGCAGAATAGCTCCAGCAGAGGTTGAGAATGACTTAAAGAGAGCTGAGGAAGTGGGGCAGTTGGCCTTCCAGAATTACGTTGAGGAGAGACTTGTTGAAGAAAATAAAGACATATATTCTCCGATCAAACGCATGAAGTTAAAGACGTTTTCTGATGTATCAGGTAGTGTGCCAACTAAGGAGAAGTCCCAAAGTGTAGCCATTAAGGCCAGTACAGACCTGCTAGGGAGAATTATTGTTATAGGCAGAATAAGGAATGTTGACATGAAAGAGGCTCTGAAGTACAGCCTGCACCCGTTTCCTCCATCTATCGCAACGCTTGAGGGAACGCTGGCAAAAACTGACAAGTCAAAGCTACGGAAGCATCTGATGAGCCTAGCACCAACTGATTCTTCTGAAAGTCATCAGATTCATGAGTCAACAGCATGCATTATGGATGGCATGGCTCTAATTCGAGAAATGACTGACGTTCCATCCACTTTTGGGAAGCTGGCCAAGCAAGTTCTTGAAAGGTTGGTTTCAGTTGCATTTCGACATGGTGCCAAACGAATAGACTTCGTTCCAGACCGATATCCAGTACACAGCATCAAAGGGGGCGAGAGGGATAGGCGTGCATCTCATGGCACAGAAAGAATGAAAATTACAGGTGCTGATCAGAAAACCCTGCGACAGTTCAGAAAGTTTCTACTCTGTGGAGAAAACAAGGAAAATCTGATTGAGTTCTTCTTCCATCAATGGAAAAATGCACAGCCCGATCAGATTAAGGACATTCATGTTGTAGTGGGTCATGGACCAGAGTGCCACCAGCTTTATGTTCAAAATGGGTGTGTCACAACATCAGCTGTTGAGGATCTCTGCTGTGACCACGAGGAGGCTGACACACGAATGCTGCTCCATGCGCAACATGCTACTAACCAGGGTGGTTTCAAAAATGTCGTCATTCGTAGTCAAGACACAGATGTATTTGTGGTAGCTGTGGCCTTTTCGGAGGACATAGCCAGCCAAAACCTGTTCCTACATCTAGGCCCATGGAGTGAATTCCAGCTGGTTGCCGTCAACCCACTTAGTAGACACCTAGGGGAATCCATCTGCAAAGCCCTCATTGGTCTTCACTGCTTCACCGGATGTGATAGCACCAGTGCCTTCAAGGGGCAGGGAAAGGTCAAAGCATTCAATATCATGATGAAAAACAGCGCCTATCAGACCTTATTCCAGGCCCTCGGTGCTGAATGGGACCTTCCTGAAGCGTATATGGACGATGTGGAAAAAATTGTCTGTGAACTGTATGGCAAGAGTGACATAGATTCGGTTGATGAAGCCAGGAATTGTATTTTTAGATACAAGTTCAAAATTGATGCTGCCTTGCCCCCCAACAGAGATACTCTCTTGAACCACACAAAAAGGGTCAACTACCAAACAGCAATTCATCACCGGTGTCTGAAGCAGCACGTGGAATGCCCCAGTCCAGTTGGCTTTGGATGGCACATTGCCGACAACTGTTTGCTGCCAGTCTGGAATACACTACCATGTGCCCCTGATTCTGTTTTGAAACATATTAAGTGTGCTTGCAAGAAAACAGGCTGCGCAAAAGGAAAATGTTCTTGCCAGGAGCAAGGACTTTAACCCTCATAACTGCCTAATGTCTTTTGACCTCTGGGGTCAAAAATGACCCCACCTGGTTTATTTAAAGCATATAGTATATAAATTTGGGCAACTCGGTGGTGCAGTGGTTAGCACAGGCAGCACAGCAAGAAGCTCACAGGATCAATTCCATCCCTGACCATTGTGGGTTTGATCCCACCCCCAGACCACTGGTGACCTTTCTGTGTGGAGTTTGCATGTTCTCCCCATGTCTGCGTGGGTTTACTCTGGGTACTCTGGTTTCCTCCAACAGGCCAAACACATGCAGGTTAGGTTATTGGCATCAACTGGGGATTCTAAATTGTCCTTAGGTATGAATATGAGAGTGAATAGTTGTCTGTCTCTCTGTGTTGGTCCTGCAATGGACTGGCGATCTGTCCAGGGTGCACCCTGCCTCTTGCCCAAAGATTGCTGCGATAGGCTCGATAGGCTCGATAGGCTCCAGCCCCCACATGACCAGAAAAGGATGAAGCGATAAAAGGTGGATGGTATATAAATTGCCAATCAATTCTGTGTTTAGTCTTACTTCAGTCCAACCCATTACCGTATTTTTTTCCCTTTGTTTTGGAATGTAGGGCCCATAGACCTTGTTTCAGAACCCCAAGGACATCATGAGGCTTGGATTCTGTGCTTCTCCACTCCTCATCCAAATTGTAGCATCTGAGTTTAGTTCGTTACAATCAAACTCTATGTCATTTCCTCTGTTAATGCAGTTCGTTTTATCTGGTGAGAACACGGTAATCGCACTCCGATGTGCACCAAAGCAATCATACCGACACCGCCTGAAAGAGGTGGGCTCGATTCAAATCAACTGGCAAACTCTGATGGGGTCCTGCAGGTGAGAAAAAGACCATACTAAAACAGGACCAGCAGCAAACGGTGAAACATTTTATGCCACTGTACATGCAGTGGTGTGAAAAAGTGTTTGCCCCTTCCTGATTTCTCATTTTTTTTGTATGTTTGACACACTTAAATGTTTTAGATCATCAAACAAATTTAAATATTAGACAAAGTTAACACAAGCAAATACAAAAAGCAGTTTTTAAATGAAGGTGTTTATTATTAAGGGAAAAAAAATTCAAACATACATGGCCCTGTGTGAAAAAGTGATTGCCCCCTAAACCTAATAACTGGTTGGGCCACACTTAGCAGCAACAACTGCAATCAAGTGTTTGCCATAACTGGCAATGAGTCTTTTACAGCGCTGTGGAGGAATTTTGGCCCACTCATCTTCGAAGAATTGTTGTAATTCAGCCACTTTGGAGGGTTTTTGAGCATGAACTGCCTTTTAAGATAAGATAAGATAAGATAAGCCTTTATTAGTCCCACAACGGAACTTTTTTAAGGTCATGCCACAGCATCTCAATGGGATTCAGGTAAGGACTTTGACTAGGCCACTCCAAAGTCTTCATTTTGTTTTTCTTAAGCCATTCAGAGGTGGACTTGGTGTGCTTTGGATCATTGTCCTTCTCCAGAACCCAAGTGCGCTTCAGCTTGAGTTCTCAAACAGATGGCCGGACATTCTCCTTCAGGATTTTGTGGTTGACATCAGAATTCATGGTTCCATTTACCACAGCAAATCTTCCAGTCCTGAAGCAGCACAACAGCCCCAGACCATCACACTACCACCACCATATTTTACTGTTGGTATTATGTTCCTTTTCTGAAATGCTTTGTTACTTTTATGTCAGAGGTAATGGGACACACACCTTCCAGAAAGTTCAACTTTTGTCTCGTCAGTCCACAGAGTATTTTCCCAAAAGTTTTGGAGACCATCATGATGTTTTCTGGCAAAGCTGAGATGAGCCTTTATGTCTTTTTGCTCAGCAGTGGTTTTTGTCTTGGAACGCTGCCATGCAGGCTATTTTTGCCCAGTCTCTTTCTTATGGTGGAGTCATGAACACTGACCTTAACTGAGGCAAGTCAGGCCTACAGTTCTTTGGATGTTGTGGGGTCTTTTGTGACCTCTTGGATGAGTTGTCGCTGTGCTCTTGGGGTAATTTTGGTCAGCCAGCCACTCCTGGGAAGGTTCACCACTGTTCCATGTGTTCACCATTTGTGAATAATGGCTCTCACTGTGGTTTGCTGGAGTCTCGAAGCTTTAGAAATGGCTTTATAACCTTTTCCAGACTGACAGATCTCAATTACTTTGTTTCTCATTTGTTCCTGAATTTCTTTGGATTGCAGCATGATGTCAAGCTTTTGAGGATCTTTTGGTCTACTTCACTTTGTCAGGCAGTCCTATTTAAATGATTTCTTGATTGAGAACAGGTGTGGCAGTAATCAGGCCTGGTGGCTAGAGAAACTGAACTCAGCTTCCCAAAAATGTGATAAACCACAGTTAAATTCTTTTAACAGGAGGGGAATCTTTTTTTTTTCCACACAGGGCCATGTAGGTTTGGATTTTTTTTTACCCTTAATAAACACCTTAATTTAAAAACTGCGTTTTGTGTTTACTTGTGTTATCTTTGCCTAATATTTAAATTTGTTTGATATTCTGAAACATTTAAGTGTGACAAACATACATAAAAAAAGAGAAATCAGGAAGGGGGCAAACACTTTTTCACACCACTATACCTGATGGATCTTCGAAAATATCTGTGGCTGAGAATGTCACGGTTCTGGAGGATTAATGAACGCTAACGTTATTTTCTATCCATAGCCGCGCTTCGTTTTGGAACTGCACGATTGGCCGAAAGTGGTATATGCACGTAATGCAATAAATGATAACCAGGGTGATGAAAACCCACCATAGATTATGCTCCATTGTATTATTTTCTCCCCAGAAATGCATAAATACACAGTAGTCATTCTACTTCCTGTATTTACCTTTCCTGTTCTGGTGGCAAAAAAATCTGACCAATAAGAACAGAGAACATTCTTACGTAAGTCTCCAAGGATTTAATGTTACGAAATTTGGTCTGCTTGAAATTTTGCCTGTGTGAACGTGAACCAAGCCAAGGAGAAAAAGATAAAAAGTAACAAATTTATGAACTGATTCAGACCAAAGTAAACAAATTTAGGTGTGAAAGCACCCTTAGTATCCAAATGAAATACCAAATTTGCTTTTATCAGAATATCGGATTTGGGACCTCTGAGAAAAATGACCATGTGATGCCAGTATCCAAGTGTTTGAAGCTAAAGGCTAGTTTACAGCACTTGTTCCTAGAAGGGCTTTTAAAGAAAAACAAGGGAAACATTTTAGAAATGAGTATAAAACAGACTGTAGTGAGTGATGAAGAAATGAAAACTAACAATTAACCAACATGTCCAAATGTACTGTACTATCTATTCTGCTTTTCCATATTCCTGATTTTTTGGGGGTGAAGGGATTTGTGTGCCCTAATGATCCCAGGAGTTATGCTGATGGGGGCAACTTGCACCTGGGTGAAGGGCCAGGCCAAGAGTAGTCTAGTAGATCCCTCTGAAAGAAGTTACAACAGGGACCCAGAGTAACCAAAGGATGGTTCACACTGTTTGCATTTCCACATTCCTGTGAATCATCTACGACATCTTCTGAGTGCTGTTTCTGCCCCTTAGTAGGCTTCCTTAAATCAGCGAATCATAAAACATTTTAGGGGTGCAGGCCTTAAAGAGGATGAAGTGTGACTCTGCCAAAAGTGCAATATCCCGAGAAAAATGGTGTGAATAAACCTGCCCCCTGTAGTGCAGTGATATTAGTCTTTATCAGTTGTGTCATCTTAGTTAAAAAACAAGTAAAAATAAGATTCCAAAATGCAAAAGTGTAAACTGTGAATATTTTACTTAAGTACAAATGAAACACTGACAATATTCAAAATCTTAAAAGTAATCCAAACTCATATAGGCTCCAGAAAACATTACAATATTCATAACAATAATAATAATATGATAATAGAAATAATAATGATAGGAGGAGGATCTGTGGTGGGGGTTCCCTGCTGCAGAGCTGCCTAGCACAGTAATACTGATAGAGATGAGGACACATTGTGCTGTACAGGCAGACACACACACTCAGGAAAACAGACGATAGTACATTCTGGAATAAACACACTTCATAATTGCCATCATGCAATTTCTGTTTTAAACACATAAGACATTGGTGATCATTATTTCAATCCACAATCAGATACATATCAAATATAGACATTTCTTCACAAATATAAACTTATTGCATTGCCATTATCACTTCATATAAGACACTATATATGGGATTTATCTCTATGGAGATGACTGTAGGTTCTCTGATTGTCCTTTTGTTGTCAGATGGCTTCTAGTTCATGTGTGCAGAAAGGAAAGATCCCTTTGTTCAGCTACTGGCCTCACACAAAGGGAATGAAGACCCAGACTGTTCTGCTGCTGCTTTGCATCACAGCAGACCATTCACCTGGTAACACTGTTAGAGGTGGTGTCTAGAAAATACTCAGCTTCGACTGATAACACGTTCTCATTCATTCTCATCAAGGAGTCACACTGAATCTCAGCCCAAATGCAGGAGATCTATGGTTGGAGTCCTTGCCGACCCTCCTTCCTGCTTTTCTTTTCTGGCACAAATTAGGGCAAAGAAGCACTAAAGAAATATTTTTAAAATGTTAATTAGAGGAGGCTGTTGTACCAAAGAAAAGATACTTAAGCAATATTATGGAAGAGACAGTATTGTATCAGTGATTATAGTTTGGCAGTAATTCAGTTATAATCCTGACACACAGCAGAGGAAGTCATGCTATATTCATGATACTGCATGACCTAAAGAGTACTATTGCTTTCATACAATGGTTGCACAAAAATAATTTAAAATAAGCATCAACAGATTATTATTTGTTTAATATTCAATTGCTCTGCCAAGATTACCGTCACCATGTGAAAACCAGTAGTTTCCAGTTGCTAGTCTTGAATGTTGTTAACTAACCCAAACACTGAGCATGATATCAAATATAAGAGCTTTGCCATTTTACACAAGATCAATGAAATTTGCTGTTGTTTGTAAACATACTTCTCCAGAAGCCATTGGTCCAATTTTTTTAGGCGAATGACCAGCTAACTAGCGCTTTCCACTTCTATGTTCTCTTTGCTCCTTTCTCATTGGCATTGTCAGATGAAGTAAAGAGTCAGAATCATGCACTACATTGTGAGGTTTCAGTAGAAACTGGACACTGCAAAGTTTCAAAGTAAACTGAGCTATGAGCATGAAGCTGGAACATAACACATCTTCCAGTTTGTAAAGTCTGTCTCTTTTTCAAATGCTGCCTCCCTGTGTACACAACAGACTACAATCCTCAGATACTGACAGTTACTGTAATTTAATACTAGAACATCGCTGAGAGAGTGATACATATTTGGTGAACCATGTGATTGAAGTCATCAGAGAATATATTAACTTTTAGAATCCCTGTTGTCCCAATATTGACTGGTGCTTGATTATGTAGGACGTTACATTACAGCCCCTCCGTGGATCGCCACCTTATCATGGTGGAGGGGTTTGTGTACCCAAATGATCCCATGAGCTATGCTGTTGGGGGAAACTTGCCCCTTTCGGGTCTGTCAATACAAACGTCCTAGGTGAAGGTCCAGACCAAGAGTAGTCCAGCAGATTACAATGAAACAAGTTACATCAAGGACCCAGTGTAGCCAAAGGTGCCACGTGGGTCACCCTGCGGTGGGCTCAGCACATGCAGAAGAGATCATGGAGATCATGGTTGGATGGCCTACATTACTTTATGTACAACATGGTCACCCTCCTCTCATTTATTTTTTTTTAAGAACAAATACAATTATATTATACATTATCTTAATGTTATTTTTGTACAGGCAAAACATTCCTTTGAAATATACAGCATGGAACTCATGGAAACTGGTTCTCGTGAAACCTTGCTATTACGACGATGTTTTTACCCTAAAATGGGGAAGTTCACCTACAGTTTAGCTGTTCATGCATATGACACTGGGTTTTTGGAGGTGTGAAAGTGCAGAGATTTGAAACCAGTCTCCAGAGTGGAGGGGTTTTATCGGTACCGAGTGTACAGATCTAAACACTAACAGTATGTTATAGCCCCAATTTACAATAGATTTCAGCCAGTCCACACACCATGGACCTTGTATTTCTCATAGAAATACAAGGTCCATGATTAAACTTTAAGTGTAATGCATTTATAGCTAGGATTAGGTGAAAAAAAAAAGGGCTCTTAACAATATCTGTGAAATGCTGGGGTTTTTACACAATAGATGCAGCCTTATAGCGAAAAATAATCATCAAATTTATAACTGAGGATGATCTACATCCCTAAAATGATATCTACCTTTGCTGAATGATGAAAACAATCCAAAGTTCCTAGTAAAGCTTGTACTTGTCATCCATTAGTTACAACAGCAGTTTTCACACCTTTGGTGGAGCCATGTGCCTGTGTGGTTGCTTCTATGACATGTCATGTGCACGCAGCTTTCTCTTCGGCTCTAAATGAAAACACTGTCATGTGCACCAGGCCTAAGAGAACTGCAGCCCATTTACTCCATTCACGTTACAGCTTCTGTTTTTTTTAGAACCCACTGTACTCCTCTGAGAGGAATGGGGCTGCAGTTCACTTTGTCTCTGGAAGTTCTCAATCCAAACGGTCAATGGGGAAGTAGCTCATTCTGACCTGATGA
Source organism: Pholidichthys leucotaenia (assembly GCA_020510985.1). NCBI lineage: Eukaryota > Metazoa > Chordata > Actinopteri > Cichliformes > Pholidichthyidae > Pholidichthys > Pholidichthys leucotaenia. The sequence continues at coordinate 82,580,935 of CM035844.1, forward strand.
AATCACCCCCAGAGCGCTCCGATCTAGTTTGTGAAACATTGGGGCAATTGCCTAGGAGGAGTAATGATTTTTGTGAAATCATAAATGCCCAGATCTCCTGACCATTGACAATGACTTTGACCTTGAGCCCAACCTGAATGCAAGCAAACCTGAGGATCATTGTGAGGGATTTAGTGACCACTGGGGCAATTGCCTAGGAGGAGTAGTAGTTCCTGTGAAATGTGGACGGATGGACGGATGCTGGATGTCACATCATCACATTAGCTCCTTTCAGCTTTGCCAGAATGAGGTTAAAAAACCCCAGAGTTTACAGAAGTTCCATACAGGACATTTAAAGGAGCTAGTCCTAAGTTGGATCATGCTAATAAAACAGAAATAACCACACCAGCGATTAATTAATTAAGTTGAAAAAGTGGCTTCTTCAACATCTTTACAGCATGGATACTGGCATTTAAAAAAGTTTATAATTGTCCAGGAAAGGTTTGATTTTGTTTTCTCTTGGCTAGACTACTTCCTACAACCAGAGCCAATTACATTTCAATCCCCTGTGATGCCAGACAAGAGGCCTCAATACAGTGTACAGCAGTCAGGGAAACAGGCAAGAATACAGGTCCAGAGATCAATTTAGAAAGAGCTTGCTGTGTAGGAGTCATTGTTACTTGCCATAGTGTGCTATTCCCTGTACATTCTCAGTGTTGTCCTTAACTTGAAAAGTCAGGAGAGGAGACTGGAGGAAGGGAACAGTACTTTACAGTACTTTGAATTTGGACTGTAGTAACATTTTAAAATGAGAAGTGTTGGGATTACATAATGTTCTTTGAAAGGTAAGTAAACTAAATAAATAAATAAATGTTTGGTAGAAGCTCTGTTGTGAATACTAAGTACTGTACTCTTGACCTGTGGTACCTGAAAAACCAATAGAGCATTTCAACTTTTGCCACAAAGTGGATATCTCTTCAAATCTTATTAATCACATCACGAGTGATTTTATGAGGACTGTAAACAGAAGTAAAGAAAAAGTAGCATTCGATGCACTTATAGAGTACTAACAAAACTTTATGACCACCACATCCACTAAAGTGTTACCAGGCCAGTTTTAGAGAACAACTTGCTGTCAGAGTGAAATACTTCACTGCAGAGCCATGACAACAACAGCACAGCCTGGGCTCCACCACTCCTCTTTTGTGTCTGACTTTTGATCTGGCACTTTATTCGGTCCGGCTGACTTCAGAGACTGGGTTAGGTCTGGGTAGGCTGGCTCAGTCTGTGAGCTTTAACACTGCTGAGGTTAGAGGTAAAAGCACTATGTCCACATGCCCGTTCTCTTGTACCAGAAGCTTAGAATTCTGAGTGCGGCTCGGACTCTGGCTAATGAAGGGGTCAGCAACCTGTGACTCCCTGCACACAATTCGGCCAAATTTGAGAGAAATGCCAGACAAATTTACCAAAAAAAAGCATTTTTTAAAAAATAAAAAGTAGCAAATGCTTATTTACAAGAAAAAGGTTATACAGCTGTGAGGAAAATTCTCTGATTACAAAAATGAAAAATAATGAGCCTTGTGCTATGCCGCTCAGGTGGTAGAAGAAGTCTGGACCCTGGCTTTGTAAACTTGCTATAGGGACATGGTTGGGCATCTGATGAGGATATCTCCCGGACCCCTCCCACATCAGGTGCTTTTACGCACATCCCACTGGTGAGAAGACCCCGGGGCAGACCCAGGACATGCTGGAGAGACTTATTTCTCCTGGCTGGCCTGGGAATTCTCCTGCTCAAATTGGCTTCTTCCCAAAGTAGAGGTTGCCAACCCCTGGCTGAATGTAATCTTTTCATATAGAGGTGGGAATCACCAGGCCCCCCACGATACGATGTTATCCCAATAGGTTGACTATTGTGATATCATATATTATACTTTCCCATTTCCTATCTTTGTCTTGTCCAACTCTTGGCCAGATCTCCTGAGGCACTCCTTTGCTGTGCTGACCTCACCAGACAATGAGCATTTAGCACTATCTAACAGACTGAAATTTCCTTTGACTTTTATGATCATTGTACAAAAAAAGTTATTTGTATCTGAAACATGTATGAACAATTTTCACTAAAATATCACAATACTGGTGTCTTGTAAATGATATCATTATTGTCACAGCAAAGTATTGCAATATTACGCCGTATGCATTTTTTGCCAAATCCATTTCCAAACAAAAGAGACGTCTAGATTGCGGGAACCTTGCTGCCTTCTGTGCACATGTGTGAGCAACTAAGGGAATTTCAAGTGATGTATTGGACGGACGTGTTGCCATAAAGCACATCTCGTCCTTGTCTGTCTGTCGAAGTGCAGCTGGTCACGGCCGCACTTAAACACGCAGTAAGCTTGGTACAAGAAGAAATGAGTCATGGTACTAATGTTCCCTCCTAAGTGTTTTCAGAGGAAGAGCTGGCTGCTGGGCTGCATGGATCAACACTGTTGGTACAAAGCCAAATGCTTCTTAAAGGTCACACTCACACATGCACGCACGCACACACACACATACAGCAGAACACACTTCACCGAGGGAAGCCAAGTGATTAACTCTCCGCTGAATAATACTGTTGATAGAAAAGCTTTGCACCGCTGTGATTGTTTGAAACGCAAGTCAGTCACTAGGAGTCGATTGTCATCACTGCTTTCTCTTCCTTGTGCCACCACACTCTCACCCCAAGACAACCCCCCAGCATCCTGAAAAGACGCACTGAGGCACTTTGGAACACTCACAGTCAGTGAGAGACAGAGAGAGGGGGTTTAGGGGCATTGAACACTCAGAGCTGCTGGAGGCCAGCGCCCAACATGATGAGAAGGCCCAGGAGGAGGAGGCAAAGGTCAGGGGCCAGACGTGAAGGTGCTGAGCCCATGGAGGAGTGGACGAAGGAGGTTTTGATCTCGGAGGCAAGAAAAGCAGAGAGGGGGACGTGGGAGACCAGAGTGGGGCTGGCGTAATTGATGAGGGAATCAATCTTCTCGGCTTCCTTACTGCATGCTTCGATCTGGAAAACAAAAGAAAGAAAAGGGTGAGTTCAACACAGGCTCTGCCTCTCTCCATCTGTGTCTGGGTACGTGCAGCCCTGAGGAAGAAATTCAGTTTGAGACTTTTTAAGGACATGTGATCGTTCATGAGCAAAAAGTATATGTCATCATAGTTTTGTGCAAATGCTAGTTCATCTAAAAAAACTACAGCTGGGAAAAATAAGTATTGAACACATCAACATTTTTCTCATTAAACATATTTCTGATGGAGCCGTTGACCTGAGATTTTCACCAGATATCAGTAACAACCCAAGTAATCCACACATATAAAGAAATCAAGGCAGCTGTGTTCACAAAACAAGTTATATTTGATAAAGTGGAATGACACAGAGAATAAGTATTGAACACATGAAGAAAAAGAGGTGGAAAAAGGCATAGAAAGCCAAGAAACCAGCTGAAATCCATCAGAATTTAGGAAGCCATCCCATCCCCCATCAGTGCAAATTGATTTCAGCTGGTTAAGTTCAGTTCAGTTTATTTATACAGCACCTTTCAAGCACATGTGCAACCCCACGTGCTTTACAGAACCACAGTCAAACAGAAACACATAAACACACAAAAAGGTAAGAGGTTAAAATATTAAAAAATATGAAGGCAAGAAAGGAACTGATTAAAACAACTTTTAGACAATAAAATCACAATAAAACAGTCAAAGTGAGAGAATTCCACAAATTTGAAATCAGTGAAAATAACAACAACAACAACATTACTAATAATAACAATAGAACTAACTGTAAGCTCTATCAAAAAGAAAAAATTAAGCTTGATCTTAAAGGAAGAGAGAGATTGAGCATCCTGTACCCAGGCAGGGAGCTGGGTCCACAGAAGAGGGGCCTGAGAGCTGAAGGCTCTGCCTCCAAATTTACTTTAAAAAAATCTGGGAACCACAAGTAAGCCTGCATTCTGAGAGCGAAGAGGTCTTGAAGGGTTATATGGAACAATAAGGTCTTTAAGGGAGGAAGAGGCTTGGCCGCCGAGGGCTTTATAAGTAATGAGAAAGATTTTAAATTGGATCCTAAATTTAACAGAGCCAATGTAGAGAGGATAAGATGGGGAAATGTCATCTCTCTCAGTAGCACCTGTCAGTATTCTGGCAGCAGCATTTTGAATCAATTGAGGAATTTTGAGGGAACTGTTTGGACACCCAGCCAACAGGGCATTGCAGTAGTGCAGCCTAAATGTAACAAATGCACAAACTAATTTTTCAGCATCAGTTTGAGACAGGATGTTCCTGATTTTTGCAATACTGTGCAGATGAAAGAAAGCAGCTCTAGACATCTGTTTAAAGTGTGAATTAAAAAACAAATCCTGGTTGAAAATTACTCCAAGGTTCCTCACAGTAGTACTGGATGCCAAGGTAAAGCCATCCAGTGTAACTATGTATATGGTTAGACAGGGAATCTCTGACTTTTTTAGGGCCGAAAACAATTACATCAGTTTTGCTTGAACATAACATCAGGAAGTTACCAGTCATCCAGGCCTTTATGTCTTAAGATAAGATAAGATAAGCCTTTATTAGTCCCACAATGGGGAAATTCCAGGATTGCAACAGCACAGGGATAGCAACACTCAGAGCAATAATTTAGAAGATAAGAAAATAAGAGCAGTCAATATACATATGTACACATAAATATATAAATATATATACACAGTGCGGAGCATTGTAGCTAGATGCAATAAACAGCATAACTGTCTATTTAGTTACTCTACATGGTATGAATATGCACCCATACATATTGTCACCCTCCGTAGCGACTGATATTGTCCTAGTTGCATACTGGAGGGGACCATTTGTGTAAGTCTGTTGCGTCTTTTGCATTCCATACTATTAAGTCGTCACGTTTTTTTGCTATCTCTGCGAGCAGCCCTGCTTAGGTTTAGCAGGGCTGCTCGCAGAGATAGCCCTTAGTCTTCAAGGCAAGCCTGTAATTTCACTAACTGATGAGTGTTTTTAGTGTCCATGGCTAAACAGACCTGCGCGTCATCAGCATAGCAGTGAAAATTCATATTGTGTTTTCTGATAATAGCGCCCAGTGGAAGCATACACTACTCAAAAATTTAGGGATATCTGGCTTTCGGGTGAAATTTCAGGATGCACCTAAAATGCACTATAACCTTTACAGGTGAACTTAAGTTGACCTTTTCTAACCTTTTGAATGCACATGTCCAGCTGTTCAATGTTTCAGTACTTTTTGCATAACATGCTGTTCTCTAACAAGGTGCTTAACGGCAAAATTCATCACAGGTGTTGGATCCATGAATCAACCAATAAATTTTCTGGTTCAACTAGAATTGGTATTTAAACAGTCCTCTTCATCATGCTGTTCACATTTTGACATCATGAGACCAAGACAACACCCAACAATTGATCAACAGTGCTTCGCCATTGCGAGGCTTCAAACAGGATGTTCTCAGAGGGAAGTGGCCACTGAGCTTAGAGTGTCACAGAGTGTCATCAGCAGGTTGCAACAGAGATCCAGAGAGACTCATAAAGTCACAGAAAGGCACAGCAGTGGACGTCCTTTGCCCACATCCCACGCTGATGACAGCTTCATTGTGAAGAGCGCCCTGTGGAACTGGATGATGAATACTACTCAACTCCAGGCACATTTAAGGGAGATGAGAGGCACCCAAGTGTCACGTCAGATCATTTGAAACGTTTACATCAGCGTGGTCTGTGTGCTAGATAACCTGCAAGGGTACCTGACCACAACATCAGGCACAGGCATCATTGTCTTGCATTTACACTGGACAAGGGACCAGTGGGCCTCAGTGCTGTTCTCTGATTCATGCTGAGCAGAAATGATGGCCGCCAACAATGTTGGCAACATCAAGGAGAGTGCTATGCATCAGCCAGTCCCTCCAGAATTTCACGATGTTGCGATCACACCAATTCATGCGAAATCAGCCAATCAGCGCAACTATTGTGCAACCTTGCAACTTTATCCAATCATGGCAACTTTCCCGAAATTTTGGCCAATCCTCATCGACTTCCGCCAATTTCACCAATCAAATTTGTCTCCAACGTGCTGAGACGCTCAGTTGAACCAATCAAATGCATCGCTGCACCGCGTTCAATTCCGTGTTTACAGTGAGTTTATAGTTTACAGTGAGGAACACAATAACAAACAGAGGGTGTGATTTAAAAAAAAAACACATCACAAGGTTTTCAACACCGTCCCTTCCTCCGTCTCCCCCAGCCTGCCTGTGGACGCCTTGCCACATCTCCGTCCTGACAGCGTGGACGAAGCGCGGGGTTTGTGTTGAAAAACATGCGCCTGTCCAAAAGCATCTCATTGCGGGAGCGCACGTGAGGAGAGTACACTACACTACAGCGAGTGTTTGAACATTTTATACATATTTAGAGGTAAAATCATTACTACATCTGGTCAATGAGCTTTAAAACTGTTAATCTCCGGTGTGGATGGACAAACTCCACCCCTCGCCGTCCCGCTGTAAATGAAAGGTGTGTGTGTTTGTGTGAGAGAGAGAGAGAGAGAGAGAGTGAAGCCTGACATGCAGCAGACAGACAGGTAAGCGTGGAAAGAGAGAGAATATTCTCTGCATTTTTTTTTCAGAAAAACACAGACTCCAGTAACCAATACAGTGCAACAGAATAATTTATTTTTTCCTCTCCGCTCGGTACCGAGTGGTTGGGAACCATAGGGAGTTTTCAAATGAAGGTGCTGCCAATAATTTCCAAATCTCTACTCTTTAACATGCGTTCAGTGCAATTTAGCTGTTGTAATGGATATTGTGTTAATGTTTGTATTTGCTGTTGCACAAGAGTTTCTCTGTGTAGCAGAAGTTTCTGCTTAATTTACAAATCACTGTAATAAGAAATGTTTGACAACGCTGTGCTTTTCTTGTATTGTTATATACAGGTACATCTCAAAAAATTAGAATATCATGAAAAAGTTCAATTTTTTTTTGTCACTCATTTCAGAAAGTGAAACCCATATAGTATATAAATTCATTACACAGAGAGTGATATATTTTAATTGTTGTTTTTTTTAATTTTGATGATTATGGCTTACAGCCCATAAAAACCCCAAATTCAGTTTCTCAAAAAATTAGAATATTACATAAAATTAATTTTAAAAAATAGTTTTTTAATAGAAATGTTGGACAACTGAAAAGTATGTCCATGTACACACTCAATACTTGGTTGGGGCTCCTTATGAATTAATTACTGTATCAATGTGGTGTGGCATGGAGGTGATCAGCCTGTGTTATTGCTGAGGTGTTATGAAGGTCCAGGTTACTTTGATAGTGACCTTCAGCTCGTCTGCATTGTTGGGTCTGGTGTCTCTCATCTTCCTCTTGAATACTCCATAGATTCTCTATGGGGTTTAGGTCAGAGAGTTTGCTGGCCAATCAAACACAGTGATGCCATGGTCATTAAACCAGGTTTTGATACGTTTGGTAGTATGTGTGTGTGTGTGGGGGGGGGGGGGGTGCCAAGTCCTGCTGGAAAATGAAATCAGCTTCTCCATAAAACTTGTCAGCAGAGGGAAGCATGAAGTGCTGTAAAATTTCCTGGTAGACGACTGCAGTGACTTTGGTCTTGATAAAACACAGTGGACAAACACCAGCAGATGACCTCTGTTCAGATAAAAGTAACTTTTGCATTTCATTTGGAAATCAAAGTCCCAGTGTCGGAAGAAACAGTGGAGAGGCACAGAATCTAAGTTGCCTGAGGTTTAGTGTGAAGTTTCCACAGTCAGTGATGATTTGAGGAACCATGCCATCTGCTGGTGTTTCTCCACTGTATTTTCCACTTTTGGTAAAATACTCTGTTGACTGACGAGACGAAAGTTGAACTTTTTGGAAGGTGTGTGTCCCATTACATCTGGCATAAAATTAACACAGCATTTCAGAAAAGGAACATCATACCAACAGTAAAATATGGTGGTGGTAGTGTGATGGTCTGGGGCTGTTTTGCTGCTTCAGGACCTGGAAGACTTGCTGTGGTAAATGGAACCATGAATTCTGCTGGCTTCCAAAAACCCTGAAGGAGAATGTCCGACCATCTGTTCGTGACCTCAAGCTGAAGTGCACCTGAGTTATGCAGCAGGACAATTATCCAAAACACACCAGCAAGTCCACCTCTGAATGGCTTAAGAAAAACAAAATGAAGACTTTGGAGTGGCCTAGTCAAAGTCCTGACCTGAATCCCATTCAGATGCTGTGGCATGACCTTAAAAAGGCAGTTCATGCTCGAAAACCCTCCAAAGTAGCTGAATTATTACAATTCTGCAAAGATGCGTGGGCCAAAATTCCTCCACAGGACTGTAAAAGACTCATTGCCAGTGATCGCAAACGCTTGATTGCAGTTGTTGCTGCTAAAGGTGTCCTAACCAGTTATTAGGTTTAGGGGGCAATCACTTTTTCACACAGGGCCATGTAGGTTTGAATTTTTTCCCCTTAATAATAAACACCCTCATTTTGTATTTACTTGTGTTATCTTTGTCTAATATTTAAATTTGTTTGATGATCTAAAACATTTACGTGTGACATACAAAAAAATGAGAAATCAGGAAGGGGCAAACACTTTTTCACACCACTGTAACAGGAATGTAATGAGTGTCATCTGACCTCTCTGAATATCAGGCTGTGACAGATTTACAAGAGTGAAGGGTCAACTCAATGTTTGTGGCGACGGTCCTTGATCCCTTGTGATTTGGGTGGAGCCCATCAAATCTAAAAAGTTCTGGATGGTTAAGAAAAGATGTGAAATTATCTACAAATGGAATACATCTCTTTGTGCAGAAGTCTTTCAGCCAAATGTGAAGCTGGCAGATGCAACTAAACATCAAATCACCATAACGAGGGGAGGGCAATGGGCCTAAAATGACACACTGTTTCCAGTATCCAACAGAGCGTCAATCAGGCCCTGTTAATTAAGTCCTGACAGCCTTTAAAAAAGTCTGTAAATATCAGATTGTCACACCACAAAGAATTCATGATGTGTAGAAGCAAAGAGCTCTTTCTAGACTTTTTCAACCTTACTGTTGCAAAATATCATGATGACATTGGTTACAGGTGCATTTCTAAACTGCTGAATGTTCCAGTGATCATTTGGAAGTGGAAAGAACATCATTTTACCATAAACCGGCCACGACCAGGAGCTACTTGCAAGATTTCTGACAGAGGAGTCAGAAGAATTACCAGAAGGGTTATCCAAGAGCCAAAGACCACTCATGGAAAGCAGGTTCTGCTATTTCAAAGAAAACAATAAGTAATGCACTCAACCGACATGGGTTCTATGCTTGCTCACCTCGCAAGACTCCACTGCTGAAGAAAAAGCATGTTGAAGCACGTTTAAAGTTTGCTGCACAACCTTTGGGCAAGCCAGTAAAATACTGGGAAAATAGAGTCTGGTCAGATGAGACCAAAATTGAACTTTTTGGATGCCACAACACACAGCATGTTTGAAGGAGAAATGGCACTGCACATCCCATCTTGGTGTGGGGGTGTTTTTCAGCACATGGTACAGTCAGCTTCAAATAATTGAAGGAAAGACCAATGGACAAATGTACAGAGACATCCTTGATAAGAACCTGTTGCTACCTGCCAAGATGCTGAAGATGAAATGAAATGAAATGGTCATTTCAGCAAGACAATGATCTCAAACACACCATGATCCCAAAATAAAACAGCTAGAATGGTCCAGTCAGTCACCTGGCCTAAATCCAACTGAAAATCTATGGAATGAACTGAAGATCAGAGTTCATAGAAGACACCCATGGAACCTTCAAGATTTGACAGTTTGTGTGGAAGAATGGGCTAAAATCACTCCTGAGCAATGCCTGCACCTAGTTTCTCCATACAGGAGATGTCTGAAAGCTGTTATTACCAACAAGGGCTTTTCTACTAAATATTAAATGAATTTCCCCAAGTGTGTTCAATACTGATTCCCTGTGTGATTCCATAACTTGTTTTGTGAACACAGTTGCCTTGATTTCTTTGTATGTATGGATTACTTGGGTTGCTACTGATATTTGGTGAAACTCTCTGGCCAATGGCTCCATCAGAAATATGTTTAAAGAAAGAGAAAACTGTTGACGTGTTCAAGACTTATTTTCTCCGCTGTATATAAATAAACTTCTCCTTTCCACTGCTCCCTTTAGAGGTCGCCACAGCAGATCATCTGCCTCCATCTCACACTATCCCTTGTATCTTCCTCTGTTACACCAACCCTCTCCATGTCCTCCTTCACTATATCCATGAACCTTCTGTGTGGCCTTCCTCTTTTCCTCCTGACTGATAGCTTCATCTTCAACATCCTTTGCCCATTTACTCCATTATCCCTCATCTGCACATGTCCAAACCATCTCAGCTTTGCCTCTCTTACGTTGTCTCCAAACCGCTCAACCTGAGCTGTCCCTCTGATATACTCATTTCTAATCCTCTCTCTCCTAGTCACTCCCAATGAGATTCTTAGCATCTTAAACTCTGCCATGTTCAGCTCTGCCTCCCGTCTTTTTGCGAGTGGAGAATCCTGCCTGACCTCATCCGTCAGCCTGGCCATTATCATTGCAAACAAGAAGTGGCTCAGAGCAGATCTCCTATGCCATTCCACCCCCACCTTGAATCCATCCGTCACTCCTACAGCACATCTCACCACCATCTTGCTGTCCTCCTATATGTCCTGCACCACCCTCACATACTTTGCTGCCACTCCTGACTTTCTCATACAGTACCACATTTCCTCTCTTGGCACCCTATCATCTGCTTTCTCTAGATCCACAAAGACACAGTGCAACTCCTTCTGACCTTCTCTATACTTCTCCATCAGCACTCTTAGGGCAAACATTGTATCAGTAGTACTCCTTCTTGGCATGAAACCATCCTGCTGCTCACTGATTGTAACCTCTCCTCTGAACCTGGCTTCAACAACTTTCCCATATCTTCGTAGTGTGGCTGATCAACTTTATGCCTCTGTAGTTACTACAGCTCTGAGCATCACCTTTGTTCCTGAAAATTGATACCAAAGCACTTGTTCTCCACCCCTCAGGCATCCTTTCACTCTCCAAGATTGTGTGAAACAATATAGTTAAAAAGTCCACTGCCATCTCTCCTAAACATCTCCATACCTCCACAGGTATGTCATCTGGACCAACCACCTTTCCAGTCTTCATCTTCTTCAAAGTTGCCCTCACTTCTGCCTTGCTAATCCTCAGGACTTCTTTGTTCACCATCTGCCCTTCATCCATTCTCCGCTCTCATTTTCTTTATTCATCATCTCTTCAAAGTACTCCTTCCACCTTCTCAACACACTCTTGTCATTTGTTAGTACAGACATTACCATGTCTGTCCTTAATCAGCCTAACCTGCAGCACATCTTTTCCAGCTAAATCTCTCTGTCTAGCTAATCGATACAACTCCATTTCTCTTTCCTTAGTGTCCAGCCTTTCATACAACTCACTATCTGCCTTTTCCTTTGCCACCTCTCTCTTTGCCATCCACCTAGATTACAAATACTCCTGTCTACTTTATTCATCTCCTTGACTATCCCACTTTTTTCTTTGCTAACCTCTATCTTTGAAAACTTTCCTGTACCTCCTCATTCCACCACCAAGTCTCCTTGTCTTCCTTCCTCTGTTCAGAGGATACACCACATACCTTTATACCCGTTTCCCTCAATACTTTTGCTTTACTTTCCCAGTCATCTGGTAAGTTTTCCCTACCACCCAGAGTCTGTATCAGCTCCTGAACTCTGTGCAACCTTGTTCCTTCAGTAACTTCCCCCACTTAATCTTTGGCTCTGCCTTCACTCTCTTCCTCTTCTTTCTTTCCAAAGTCATCCTACAGACTACCATCTGATGCTGCCTAGCTAGCCTTGCTTCCCTTCCATCTGGTTTCTTGGGCACACAGTATATCTACCTTTCTTCTCTCCATCATATTAGCCAACTCTCTGCCTTTACCAGTCATGGTCCCTACATATAAAGTCCCTACTCTCACCTCCACTTCTATTCAATTCAATTCAACTTTATTTGTATAGCGCCTAGTCACAACAAAAGTCATATCAAGGCACTAGATACATAAGCACAAATCGTGAATAATTCAGAGAAAAGCCCCAATGATCAAATGATCTTCCATGAACAGCACTAGGCAGCAGTGGGAAGGAAAAATACCATCCTGGTATTTTTGAGGGGCAGAAGACTTCTGAGGGGCAGAAGACTGCCCCTCGGGGAGGGGCAGTCTTCTGTCACGACTGGTTGGGGGTGAAGGGAGAAAGGAAGAAAGAAGAGACATACTATTCATAACATAACTTCTCTTTTCTTTTCTCTATCTCCCTACTAACATGCCTTCCCCTGCTCCTCCTCCCCGATCTTTAAACAACAGAAGCCTAATTTCCACCAGCACCCTGTCAGTTGACAGCACCGGTGGTAGCCTCGACCAATAAGGTATGAAGTTGTCATTTGTCATGATACGGATGTTTGATTTGACAAACGTTTTACGTTGGACGCCCTTCCTGACACAACCCTCCCCATTTACCTGTGCTTGGGACTGGCACTAGGAGTACACTGGCTTGTGCACCCCCTGTAGCTGAGTTTATCATGACACTACACTGTACCAATTTCTTCCTCCCACCCCTAGACAAAAGTCCGCTGTAATCATCAATGGCAACTGTCATGACAGGAAAAGCTAATCTGACAGAACTGAAGAATATGGCTAGTGATGTGAATATCACCTTGGTAACTTTTCATACTGATATAGTGATATTTTTTTTTTCTGGTTTTGGTGTGATTGTGACTTCAACATTAGTCATCACTTTGATTCCCATTAGACATCACTAGTTGGACTTGAATATGTTTCCTCATCAAATTTATGTGACATTGTTATAACTTAATCAATCTAAGGGTGTTTTCACGCCTAACCTGTTTAGTCTGGATTTTCAAACTTTTCAGTTTCAGCTGGACCAACATTTTAGGTGTGAATCCTCCCCTCAAACACAGTCTAGACCACAGTGCTGAAATCTGGTGTGGCAAAAAGAGGTGGTCTTGGTCCAAATCAAACTGAACCTTGGTCCAGCATGTTTACAGTGTGAAAGCAATTTTCAGAAAGGTTTAGACTTTCAGAACAAACACAGGAGGTTAATGGTGCCAAAAAGACAGACAATGATCAGTGACAGCCTGGGGCATTTCCTGGTTTTGGGGGGTTCTATGCAAGATTTTGTTTGGGGTGTTCCTGACTGATCAAACTAAGTGAGCTGTGAGGATTTGAATAAGTTTTACATTCAGGTAACATGCACACTGCGAGCACCAAATGTGTGTAGTCTAGAGCACTCCGAGCACCACTCTCCTTCCATCTGCTGTGTTTGTTCCCAAAATGTTTTTAACTGCATTACCAGGCTGATAAAGCCAATGTAGCAGAAAAACATGGGGGATTAGTTGAGCATATGGCAGTGGTGCTGTTTTCACACAACATGAAGCACATTTATCAACCTCTCTGTTTCTATCAACCTGCTGTCATTCTTGGCCAGCAGTGAATTGCGCTGCTGGATGACAACACACTACATTATCAAGCCAGGTTGAGGTATTTTTTGCCAAAGGACCATGATGACATCATTATAGGCCATGGGCCAGATAGCGTCACCACGCACTGCTCCACCCGTCTACAAAATTGTTTTTCTGAAACATATGGATATACTGAACATGAAAATAAATGTTAATATTTATTTTCAGACTTGATCATACCTGAAGATAAAGGGTCGTAACAAATGGCTGAGTGAACCAAGGAGCATAACTAGTGAATAACTCCCTTTAAAATGAACAGGACACACATTTTAGAATATTCTTCTCAAAGTGCAAACAGAAACAGGATTATAAGAGACCCACCACCTAATAATCAAAAGAGCACTCTGAGTCGAGTGCAGTATCTCCCGCTTGTTTTCTTTGATACCTGTTACTCAGTGTTACTGAAGGAAAGCAGATTTCAACATTTCCATGGAATTACTGGGGCAGAACCAAATTATGATAAGCCTATCTTCCATGAATGTACAGCAAAAACAGTTATATACAACCCATAGTTGTTGGTCAGGATCCCAAGGTGAGCATGTGTACCAGGTTTACAGAGCCTAGAGAGCTTCTACTGTAAGAGGGCCTAGGGAATGCTAACCTTGGCCTTTGGACCCTAAACCCATAGTCAGAGGTCATGGTCTCAGGGTGAAAATGTGTACCATGTTTGGTGACTGTAGCTTTACTCGTTCTATAGTAATAGTGCAAAGGGAATGTTAACAATGATGTGTTACCTTTTGACCACAAACCCACAGCAAGAGGTCAGGATCCCAAGGTGACCCTGTATAGCAAGTTTGGTGGCCCTAGCCTTCTTTGTTGTTGAGATATAGCTTGTAAACCATTTTGATGTTGACCTCTGACCTTGTGATCCCAAAACCATAGTCACACTTCAAGGTAACAGGGTGAACCTTTGCAATAAGTTTGGTGACCCTAACTTTACTCATTGTACAGTAATAGGACATAGGGAATGTTAACCTTGATGTTTGGCCTTTTGACAACAAACCCACAGTCAGAGGTCAGGATCCCAAGGTGAACCAAGATGACATGTAAAATCACATAAGGATTGTCATATCCAGTCTGTGTTGTGTTGTAGCTTAGTTTTTTGTCACATTTTGTCTTAGCTTTGTTCTGAATTGTAATCGCTCTTGTTTTGTTTTTCTTTTGAATTCTTGGATGGAATATGGGTGGGCAATATAAGCTTCAGCCTTCACCCATTTTGGATAACTTATGTTGAACTGTATAATCAGAGGAGTTATTGTCTAATTTGACCTTGTTGAATTTTCTTTCCCCCTTTGTTATATTATTCTGTTTTTTTTTTAATCTTTACTTTTAATCTATCCGAAATAAAAGATTAATTCATTCATTCAACCTGTGTACCAGGTTTGGTGGCCCTAGCTTTACTCGCTTTAAAGTAATAGTACATTTATCATTTTTTGGTAAATGGTATGTTAACTTTGACCTTTTGATCCCAAACCCATAGTCAGGTCAGGGTGTAAGTTGTCCAAGATGTGTCTTAGATACAACTACTGTATCAATTTGAAAAGCCTACATAATTTCTTTCAGTAATTATTGCATTTACGAGATTTAGGGAAAATCTGACCTCTTAAATCAACCCCAAGATCATCCGATCAGAGTCAAATTGCAATATGTGCATCATCAGTGTATATCAAAGCCTGGTACCAAGTTTCAAAACAATTGGGATAAAAGTGTCAAAGGAGTTGATTTCACAAAAGTTGGACAGATGGCTGGTCTTCGACCGGTGGGAGATAAAAAGGGGAGTTCTATCACAGTTTAGAAGAAACTCAAGGCCAAAAATGCACGAGGAGAACTGAAAACTGATTAAGAAAAGGGATGCATAGAAAAATTTATACAACACTTAGTTCTGGCAAAGCAACTGGATTGGCCAAAAGGGATTCCAGGAGTTGCTATATTTCCCAATAACTGTACTTTTCACCCCTGGATTATTCATGCATACACGGAGCTCTGACCACTTCAGACGACAGAAAACACATGCTGCTGTAGACAGTTTGGGGATATTAGACTCTTTAAAACCTGAGCTCAAAACTGAGCTCAGGTGCGTCCTATTTCCAAGGTTCCAAGGTTGTCATAGCCAGGAGCGGCACTGGGGTTAAGCTCCCAGTGCTCATAAAATGCTCCTTATGGCGTGCGTCTCGAAAAGCCTCTGACAACTAAGTACAACTCCTAGCCTGCCCGTGTGGTTTAGTCTCTAAGCCCGGCGGAACTGCTTTTACTAATAGGAGAAGGGGCGAGGGCGGATCTCTGGCGCCTTAAAACCAGATGCTTCGGGTAGATGGTGGCTCGTCAACCTGGGAAGGTAGCCCATCTAGGGGAAGGTAAACCCTGATTTCAAACCTCCGCTGCCTTGCGGCACACCCGGTCACAGGAAAGGCTTCGGGAGTCAACCCTGAGGAAAAATCCGGAGTCGGAGCCCCTAAGGCAGTTCTCTGTTGTGCTCAACATCGTTCTGGCAGCTCCTGCGACGGCGCTGGTGCCAAACTGTAGCAGCCCCGCTGTTCCTTTGGATTCATCAGTGACGTGGAGAGGGGGGACATGCTGCATGGGCAACATCTTGTCCTCCATATCTTCCTGCCCAGGCTTGAATCCTACCAACGCCCAACGCTGGAAGGTAGAACACCGGATCACTGAAGAGGACACTCCAGCTTCGCCTTTGGCGTAGACAAAACACGGGAAATGACAGTTACCGGTTATAAGCCACCGCTCAATTGGCGTAGAGCGCGGCGCCAGGGGTTGTTCCTGACGGTGGGAGGGATCATCGGATCTCACTGGACAGCTACCGCCCGCCTCAAGCTGGGCAGCCCCCAGCCAATAAGGTGTTGTCCCGCCACAGCTTGCTTTCCTCATTGGGTGCATAGGGATGAGGAGAAGACCGAACAGCAGGCTGAGAACCTTCGCACCAGGCAAGACAAAAAAACAAAAGAGACCAACTCTAAAACTGGGAACTTGGAACGTCTGCACTATGATGACAGGACTCGCTGCTAACCTCAAGGACATCAACAACACCAGGAAGACTGCCATCATCAATAATGAGCTGAAGAGATTGGGAGTGGATATCGCCACTCTCCAGGAAACACGGTTGGCTGACGCAGGAACACTGAGAGAGAAGGACTACACGTTCTACTGGCAGGGAAAGGGCAGTGACGAACACAGGGAACACGGAGTGGGCTTCGCAGTGAAGAACACCTTGCTGAAGATGGTGGAACCGGGCAGCAATGGCTCTGCACGACTCCTCACCCTCCGCCTCAACACCACTCAAGGCCCAGTCACCCTCGTCAGTGTGTATGCCCCAACACTGACAGCCACACCAGAGGCAAAAGACGAGTTCTACGAGAATCTCGCAACAACTGTTAGGATCATCCCCAACTCTGAACAACTCATTCTCCTTGGAGACTTCAATGCCAGAGTGGGTGCTGACCGCAACTCCTGGCCCTCCTGTCTTGGACCATTTGGCGTGGGCAGAATGAACGACAACGGACAGCGGCTGCTCGAGTTCTGCACATATCACGATCTGTGCATCACAAACTCGTTCTTCAAGACCAAGCCTCAACACAAGGTTTCCTGGCGACATCCGCGCTCAAAGCACTGGCACCAGCTGGACTTGATCCTGACCAGGCGCACCTCACTGAAGAACGTGCTAATTACCCGTTCGTTCCAGAGTGCAGATTGCGACACAAACCATTCATTGGTGTGTTGCAAGGTCAAGCTGCAGCTGAAGAAATTCCATCATGCTAGGCAGCCTTGAAAGGCACGGATTGACACCAGCAAGATGGCCCAACCAGAACTTGTTGAGCAGTTTGCCTCCACCTTTGAGAAGGAACTTGGTGTACCACAAGAAGGAGAATCTGCAAAGCAGAAGTGGGAAGAGCTGCGAAACACCATCCACCGCACAGCCTTGGCTACCTTTGGGAGGAAGACCTCGAAGTCACAGGACTGGTTTGACGCCAAGTTGACCGAGATGACCCCCGTCACTGAAGCCAAGCGCTCAGCACTTGCTGAGTACAAGAAGTACCCAAATGAGAAGAATCTCCAGATTCTCAGGGCTGCGAGAAGCAAAGTTCAGCAGACTGCTCGGCGCTGTGCCAACGAGTACTGGACTCAGCTCAGCCAAGACATTCAAACCGCTGCCATAACAGGGAACATCCGTGGTATGTACGATGGCATCAAGAAAGCACTTGGTCCGGCTCAGAGCAAGACGGCCCCCCTCAAATCCTCCACTAGGGAGGTGATCGCAGAAAAGAACAAGCAGATGGAGAGATGGGTGGAACACTACTCCAACCTCTACTCCAGACAGAACACCATGACACCGTCAGCCCCTGATGCCATCAACTGCATGCCATCCATGGACGAACTTGATGCCGAGCCAACCATCGACAAACTCAGCAAGACCATTGATAGCTTGGCCGCTCGCAAGGCACCCGGCAACGACGGCATACTCCCTGACCTGATCAAGCACTGCAAGACCGCCCTACTGCTGCCATTGCATGACGTCCTCTGCCAGTGCTGGAAGGAAGGTGCCGTACCACAGGACATGAGGGACGCCAAGATCATCACCCTCTACAAAAACAAAGGGGAGAGAAGCGACTGCAACAACTACAGGGGCATCTCCCTCCTCAGCGTTGTTGGCAAAGTCTACGCACGAGTTGTTCTCGTTCGTCTACAGAAGCTTGCCGAACGTGTCTACCCCGAGTCTCAGTGTGGCTTCCGCGCTGAGCGATCGACGGTAGACATGATATTCTCCATCCGCCAACTCCAGGAGAAATGCAGAAAACAGAACATGCCCCTGTACGTCGCCTTCATCGACCTCACCAAAGCGTTCGATCTGGTCAGCAGAGAGGGCCTTTTCAAAATCCTGCCAAAGATAGGATGCCCACCAAAAATGCAAAGCCTCATCGAATCATTTCACACCAACATGCAGGGGATAGTGCAGCACGACAGCAATGTAACAGAGCCATTCATCATACGCAGCAGAGTGAAACAGGGCTGTGTACTTGCGCCAACCCTCTTTGGGATTTTCTTTGCTATTCTCCTGAGGCATGCCTTCTGCACAGCAACAGAGGGAATCTACCTGCACACAAGATCTGATGGCAGGCTTTTCAACCTCGCCTGCCTGAAAGCCAGAACCAAAGTACGCGAGGCTCTAATCAGAGACATGCTGTTTGCAGACGACGCTGCAGTCGCAACCCACACACAGCAGGAGCTTCAGACCCTGATGGACTGCTTCTCCCAGGCATGCAAGGACTTCGGGCTTACCATCAGCCTGAAGAAGACTAACGTCTTGGCGCAAGGCACGGAAGCACCACCAACCATCACCATCGACGACTACAAGCTGGAAGTCGTGAATCATTTCACGTACCTGGGGTCCATGATCAGCAACAACCTCTCCCTTAATACAGAGATCGACAAGAGGATTGGAAAATCAGCCTTCACACTCGCTCGCCTCACCACACGAGTATGGGAGAATCCCAAACTCTCTGTCAAGACGAAGATGGCAGTGTACAACGCTTGCGTCATCAGCACACTGCTCTATGGGAGTGAGACGTGGACAACATACGCCCGGCAGGAAAAGAGACTGAACTCCTTCCACTTGTGCTGCATTTGCCACATCCTGGACATATCCTGGCAGGACAAAGTGCCCAACACAGAAGTTCTGTCCCGCGCCGGCCTTCCTTCCATGTTCACTCTACTCAGGCAGCGCAGGCTCCGCTGGCTAGGCCACGTTCACCGTATGGAGGATGGCAGAATCCCCAAAGACGTCCTCTACGGAGAACTGGCGACTGGCAGGAGAGACGTTGGCCGCCCACAGCTGCGCTTTAGAGATGTCTGCAAGAGAGACATGAAGGCCCTGGAGATCAACACAGAGCGCTGGGAGGACCTTGCAACGGACCGCTCCAAATGGAGAGGCACCCTGACCAGACAGCTCAAGGCGGGTGAAAAGAGACTGACTGCTGCAGCAGATGAAAAAAGGACCCGCAGGAAGAACCACCACAGACCCAGCAGCACGGAGACCACCCACAAGTGCGACCTGTGTGACAGGGACTGCCATTCGCTTATTGGCCTGTTCAGCCACAGGCGGTGCTGTTCCAGCAGAGTAGACGTTTAGGATTCTCTTCCATGGTCATCATAGACCGATGGAGGCCGACGACGACGGACAGGATATGGAAAGGCACACACCTGTCTATATACAGTCATGTGAAAAAAAAAATTAGGACACCCTGTATAAGCCTGTGTTTTTTACATATTTGGACATATGATATTTAATATCAATGTTAAAAAAGTACTGGGAGATTCATGTAATACAACTAAACAATTAAAAATGAATTAAAGACTTTTTTCAAATTTTCTGTAAAATGTACAGTAATTCTAAATAAATAGTGAGGAATAAATAAGGCACCCGCCATCTTTTTTAGGACACTCCCACATTCATTCCCACTTAAAATGACTAAAATAAATGTTAAAAAATGCAAATAAAAACAAAAACAAGGTTAGACAGAGATATGTGAACATTTCTGAAAGAAAAATTCCATATTAAGATAAGATAAGATAAGATAAGATAAGCCTTTATTAGTCCCACAACGGGGAAATTCCAGGATTGCAACAGCACAGGGATAGCAACACTCAGAGCAACAATCTTATTATTAATTATTCTTATTTCTTATCTTAATCTTATTATTAATATTATTCTATATTATTCTTTTATATTGTTTATTCTGTTCATTACCTCCGCCAAAGGGGGAGGTTATGTGATCATCGGTGTTGGTTTGTCTGTTTGTTTGTCTGTTTGTTTGTTTGTTTGTCTATTTGTCTGTTAGCAAGATAACTCAAAAACTTATGGACGGATTTTCATGAAATTTTCACACATTGTCAGAAATGGGGTATCCTACAGATGATTACATTTTGGGGGTGATCCGGATCACCGTCCACAAGAAAACCGCCATTACGCAAAATGACATTTTCGTGAATAACTACTAAACCACTAATCCTATCATTGTCAATCCAATTGTTGTGAATCCAATTGCTAGTCATATGTTTACATGGTGAAGAAATCTGAAAACGTACACACAAACACTATATGGGGGGAACTGTGGCGCTAAACCGCCATTACGGAAAATGCCATTTTCCTCAATAACTACTGAACCACTAATCCTATCATTGTCAATCCAATTGCTTGTCATATGTTTTCATGGTCAAGGAATCTGAAAACGTACACACAAACACTGTATGGGGGAACTGTGGCCGCCATTAAGGAAAATGCCATTTTCCTCAATAACTACTGTCAATCCAATTGCTAGTCATATGTTTTCATGGTCAAGGAATCTGAAAACGTTCACACGAACACTGTATGGGAGGAACTGTGGCCGCCATTATGGAAAATGCCATTTTCCAGAATAACTACTGAACCACTAATCGTATCATTGTCAATCCAATTGCTAGTCATATGTTTACATGGTCAAGGAATCTGAAAACGTACACACAAACACTGTATGGGGGGAACTGTGGTGCTAAACCGCCATTATGGAAAAATGCCATTTTCGTCAATAACTACTGAACCACTAATCCTATCATTGTGAATACAATTGCTTGTCATATGTTTTCATGGTCAAGGAATCTGAAAACGTACACGCAAACACTGTATGGGGGGAACTGTGGCCGCCATTACGGAAAATGCCATTTTCCTGAATAACTACTGAACCACTAATCCTATCATTGTCAATCCAATTGCTACTCGTATGTTTTCATGGTCAAGGAATCTGAAAACGTACACACAAACACTGTATGGGAGGAACTATGGCCGCCATTATGGAAAATGCCATTTTCCAGAATAACTACTGAACCACTAATCCTATCATTGTCAATCCAATTGCTAGTCATATGTTTTCATGGTCAAGGAATCTGAAAACGTACACACAAACACTGTATGGGAGGAACTGTGGCCGCCATTACAGAAAATGCCATTATCGTGAATAACTACTGAACCACTGCTTGTCATATGTTTTCATGATCAACGAATCTGAAGACTCTATGGGGGGAACTGCGGCGCTTGGCGGAGGTCTGCGCTCTCCGAGTGCTTTTCTAGTTCTTCATGTGGCCTTCAGTAGCCCCAGTCTGTGTGAGTGTGCCTGAGTTAGCGATTGTGGTCATGCAGCTGTACTGATACCTTATTGTTTTGGATGTCTAGTTCTGTGTGACTGGGAGATGTACTGTCTCCATGTTTCCTGAGAGCAAAGATAAGGACTATACACCCGGTCTTGCCAAGATGTACTCAAGGACAATCTCTAAGTCTCCCTGGACAATCTCTACCCCCCCCCCCCCAATGGATAACACTGCTTTAAAAGTTTGAACAATGGGTGACTGAGTTCAGAAGTGTGCATGTGTGTAGATTTGGAGCTGCATCATGTGACTTCTCCTGACCAGAGGAATAAAACTTCTCATATCTCAAGATCCTGCCTAGCTTTTGTCTCAGATTAATTTTAACACAAAATTAATCTAACAATTTCTTAATAAAGAACTGACTCTTTAATGGGGTTTCCTAATTTTTTCACATGACTATAAGGTCCCACAGTTGACAGTGCATGTCAGAGCACAAACCAAGCATGAAGTCAAAGGAATAGTCTGTAGAACTCTGAGACAGGATTGTCTAGAGGAATAAATCTGGGGAAGGGTACAGAAAAAATTCTGCTGCTTTGAAGGTCCCAATGAGCACAGTGGCCTCCATCATCTGTAAATGGAAGAAGTCCAGAACCACCAGGACTCTTCCTAGAGCTGACCAGCCGTCTAAACTGAGTGATTGAGTGAAGGGCCTTAGTCTGGGAGGTGACCAAGAACCCGATGATCACTCTGTCAGAGCTCCAGCATTCCTCTGTGGAAAGAGGAGAAACTTCCAGAAGGACAACCATCTCTGCAGCAATCCACCAATCAGGCCTGTATGGTAGAGTGGCCAGACGGAAGCCACTCCTTAGTAAAAGGCACATGGCAGCCTGTATGGAGTTAGTCAAAAGACACCTGAAGGACTCTCAGACCATGAGAAACAAAATTCTCTGGTCTGATGAGACAAAGATTGAACTCTGTGGCGTGAATGCCAGGAGTCATGTTTGGAGGAAACCTGGCACCGTTCATCACCAGGCCAATACCTTCCCTACAGTGAAGCATGGTGGTGGCAGCATCATGCTGTGGGGATGTTCTTCAGCGGCAGGAACTGGGAGACTAGTCAGGATAGAGGGAAAGATGAATGCAGCAATACATCAGTACAGAGACATCCTGGATGAAAACCTGCTCTGGAGTGCTCCTGACCTCAGACTGGGGCGACGGTTCATCTTTCAGCAGGACGACGACCCTAAGCACACAGCCAAGATATCAAAGGAGTGGCTTCAGGACAACTCTGTGAATGTCCTTGAGTGGCCCAGCCAGAGTCCAGACTTGAATCCGACTGAACACCTCTGGAGAGATCTGAAAATGGATGTGCATCAAGGCTTCCCATCCAACCTGATGGAACTTGAGAGGTGCTGCAGAGAGGAATGGGCCAAACTGCCGAAAGATAGGTGTGCCAAGCTTGTGGCATCATATTCCAAAAAACTTGAGGCTATAATTGCTGCCAAAGGTGCATCAACAAAGTATTGAGCAAAGGCTGTGAATACTTATGTACATGTGATTTCTTAGTTTTTTTATTTTTAATAAATTTGCAAAAATCTCAAAAAAACTTTTTTGACATTGTCATTATGGGGTATTGCGTGTAGAATTTTGAGGAAAAATGAATTTAATCCCTTTTGGAATAAGGTTGTAACATAAAATGTGGAAAAAGTGAAGCACTGTGAATACTTTCCAGATGCACTGTATAGCCCATTACAGTATACGCAGGTAATAATAATAATGTTTTATCTGGAGTTCTTAAATGTAGAATCCACAGAATGGATAAAAAAAAAATTGCTGTCCATTCTTCCAATTTTTTTTTGAATTCTGTGACAAAAAGTGTAATGCATTTTCTTTTTGTTTGCATAGATTTCTTATAACAGAGTGAGAGCAAATAGCCTGTAAAATCCAATAAATAAAATTTTGTTTACCCCTACAAAATCTAATTAATTCATCAGTTCACGTTCAACCTCTACTGAAATTTCACAACAATCCCTCCAAAGCTCTGAGTTATTCACTCCCCCACACACGCTCGAACAAACTGAACCAAAACCATTAACCTCCTATGTAGTGCATCCATCCATCCATTCCATTTCAGGCCTGTAACCCTGCTAGTCATGAGGTGAAATGAAATGAAAGCACCACAGGTGCTGATGCCTTGGTGCTTGTGGCATGGTAGCATGGGATGACTAAGTATTGTGTCAGGCCATCAATGCATGGTTTTGAAATGCTTGGTATTTGTTTACACAGGTATGATCCAGACATCACTGTTATAACACACACGAGGTGTACCTCATCCCTGGGCTATACGCTGGCATTTTTGTGAAGGAGCTCGTAAAAGAAAAAAATATAAAAGCACAAGAATAAATCAGGAGCACACAGAAAAATGCTGGAGTAGCATATTTTATGAATTTAATGGATGTATATTTACATGACAGCATGCAATAGTGGGTAAAAGTTATTAAAATTTCCAAAACTAAAACCATAATTATCAAGATTAATATTTATTTTTATTTTAAATTATTTTTTATTCTAAGTATTATTTATCTGAAGTCGCACTGCCACCTCTACTGGCTGGGCACAGTTATTACAATAACTTTTTTGTCAGTTGTTTTTCCGTTTAATTTGAAAACAAAGCCTTATCTTGAAATTCTGGCAAATTAAAAGTTGAGAAAATATGGCGATACAATGAAACTGTGGGGAAAATAAGTATTGAACACATCAACATTTTTTCAAACATATTTCTGATGGAGCCATTGACCTGAGATTTTCACCAGATATCAGTAACAACCCAAGTAATCTATACATACAAAGAAATCAAGGCACCTGTGTTCACAAAACAAGTTATATTTAATAAAGTTTTCCTGCTAATAAAGCATTCCTCCTGCCAAGCCATCCTGGACTCTGTGGCTCCATCAAAAATTAGGTAGCCCAGTGTCAAACTTGAGCCATGGTTCAATGACATAACTCGGGCAGTCAGAAGGGAGTGCCGCAAAGCTGAGCGCAGGTGTAAGAAGGACAAGCTGCAGGATTCTTGTCAAATTTTAAAGGACTGTTGGCATCGTTACCAGAGTGCTGTTAAAGAGGTTAAAAGGGAACATTTGTCTAATTTTATTGTATCTAACCGTCATAATCCACGTATGCGCGTATGCACGGTGGCGCAGTGGTTAGTACTGCGGCAGCACAGTTTACCCTTGGCCGGGGGATTGTGGGGATCGTGGGATCGTGGGTTCGATCCCAGCCCCCGACCAACAGTGATCTGTGTGGAGTTTGCATGTTCTCCCCATGTTGCGTAGGTTTACTCCGGGATTTCTCCGGTTTCCTCCCACATGCCAAAAACATGCATGTTAGGTTAATTGGCTGTTCTAAATTGTCCCTAGATATCTGTTTCCTATAGGCCCTTAGAATAGAGGGTTAGTATTAATGAAAGCACTTTGAGTGGTCTTTGTGACTAGAAAAGCGCTATATAAGTGCAGGTTAGTTTGTTAGTTAGTATGTTATTTAAGACCGTTGACTCTGTTTTTACTGCCTCATCATCTGAAATGTGCAATTGTGGAGCCCATAATTCTAACTTATGTGACTCACATGTGGCAGGCTGGAATTCAGCTGAGAGAGACTTTGAGCTAGCCAGGTGTATTGACATCACACCTCAAGAGGACGAGGTGTCTGCACCCCCCGTGGACTCAGAAGGAAGGAGAAGATTACCCGGCCTGACCTTTCGGGGTCAGAGAGGAGAACAGAAGGACGCTGGGTGTTCTATAACAGATGAAAGGATGTAACTGGGTCGTGTGACTTTTGTGTGATGTATTGTGACTTGTGTATGAGGTATTGTTCGAGATAAGTGTATAAATGTATGTGTGTGACTGCGTCCTGTCTCTTTTCACTCCGATCGAGAGAGGACGTAGGATGAATGAGAATTAAAGCAGATACTGGAAAATCATCCAGTCTCCTCAATTCTTGACTCCTACAATTGGTGACCTATGCATGAATCTGAGCACGCCGAGGCTGGAGGACAGCCTCGTGATCGATATGGAAGAGCTGGGAGACAGCCACTCAGACCCGGATTCACCGGGGAGTGCCAGCAGGGGCACAAAACTGATTAGGCTCCCTGAGTTCTGGCAAAACGACCCGCACTCGTGGTTCCAGCATGTGGAGTCGCGGTTCCTGCTCGGTGGAGTATCAGCGGATGACATTAAATTCCATAATGTCATCGCGACGCTCGACAGCCGCACGGCTCGGTGTGTGCGGAGCCTGGTGCAGCAGCCACCCGCTGCCGGCAAATACGACGCGCTGAAAGCCACCCTCATCAGGAGCTTCGTGCCGTCGGCTGAGGCAAGGGCCAGGCAGCTACTGGACCTGCGCGACAGGGGTGGCGCAGGCCGACTGTCCTCATGGAGGACATGCTACAAATGATCGGGACGGACAACGACGCATTCCTATTCAAACACATCTTCCTGCGGACCCTTCCAGCGCACACGAGAGGTCCCCTGTCCAGCAGACGGTGTGTGAACCAGCAGGACTTCCGCAAGCTGGCCCAAGAGGCGGAGTAACTCTTCAACGCCTGCGAGGAACAAGAGGCTTCCGTGGCAGCGGCAGACCTCGGCGCGGCGGCCGGGGGCAGTGTGGAGCCAGAGACAGCAGTGACCACCTCAGCGGCGACAGCAGCGGCGAGATTCCGTGGCAGGGGAGATGACAGCCTCTGTTTTTACCATCGACGTTTCGCTGGGAAGGCGCACAAATGCATCCCGCCCTGCAAGTTCAAAAAGCAGGGAAACGACCGGGCCGGGAGCCGTTAGCAGCTTCCACTCTCGGCGAACGGAACAAGCTGCTTTATCTGACAGATGCGGACTCCGGGCGGCAATTCCTAGTGGACACCGGAGCCCAGAGGAGCTTCATCACTGCGACCTATGCTGATCGGGTCGCTGGACCCCGTGGAGACGGAGCGACAGCGGCCAACGGCTCCAGCATCAAGACGTACGGAGAGAGAACCTTGTCTCTGTCCTTCCACGGCCACACCTATGAGTGGAACTTCATCGTAGCGGCAGTGAGCTTCAATATGTTAGGTGCTGATTTTCTGTGTTCACATGGTTTGTTAGTTGATCTGGCCAACAAGCGCCTAGTAAATGCACTCTCTTTCTGTTCTATCCCTTGTGCAGCTCGGGTGTCCCCGCCGCCAGTACAGACCAACGTCGCCACAGCAGGTGGTAAGTTCCACAGCCTTCTACACCAGTTCCCAGCACTCACAGTTCCCACTCTTTCAGCTAAGGTGGCGAAGCACGGGGTGGAGCACTTTATTAACACGAGTGGTCCACCGGTTTTTGCGAAGGCTCGGTGCTTGGATGCAGCTAAGCTCTCCGTTGCGTGCGAGGAGTTCGCCAACCTGGAAAGGTTGGGCATAATTCGCCGCTCGAAGAGCGCCTGGGCTTCCCCCCTCCATATGGTACCTAAAGCTGACGGCTTGTGGCGATTACCGAAGGTTGAACAATGCCACAGCGCAGGACCGATACCTGATTCCGCATATCCAGGACTTTTCAGTGCACTTGGCGAAGGCGCGCATTTTTTCTAAAATAGACCTGGTCCGCGGTTATCACCAAGTCCCGGTCCGACCAGAGGACATCCCCAAAACAGCTGTAATAACCCTGTTCGGGCTTTTTGAGTTTTTACGCATGCCTTTTGGCCTTAAAGGCGCCGCACAAACCTTCCAACAGATGATGGATGCAGTGTTGCGCGACCTTTCTTTTGTTTTTGTCTATTTTGACGACATTTTGGTAGCCAGCACCTCCGAGGAGGAGCACGCAAAACACCTCACGACAGTTTTTCAGAGGTTAGGAGAGCATGGGTTGATAATCAACCCGGCCAAGTGCCATTTTGGCGTGGCACAAATCGATTTTTTAGGGCACCGCGTTTCCTCGGAGGGAGCAATTCCTCTGCCGGCCAAAGTACGCGTAGTGGCAGATTTTCCCCAGCCTCGAACGGTAAAAGCGTTGCAAGAATTTTTGGGGATGGTAAATTTTTATAACCGTTTCATACCCCACGCAGCGCAACTTATGCAGCCTGTGTACACCGCGCTTAAAAAGCAGAAGCCCTCCCATGTGATTGAGTGGTCCCCGGAGCGGGAGCGCGCATTCACAGAGGTTAAACAAGCACTGGCAAACGCGGCACTGTTGGCCCACCCAGACCCGGCAGCCCGCATAGCGCTAACCACAGACACGTCAGATGTGGCCATAGGGGCCGTTGTAGAACAGCAGGTTGCCGGGGTTTGGCAGCCACTCGCATTTTTCAGCAGATCCCTACGCGAGGCTGAGCGAAAATGCAGCGCGTTTGACAGGGAGCTGCTGGCGCTCCACTTGGCTATTCGCCATTTCCAGTTCTGGCTGGAAGGGCGGCGTTTCACCGCGTTTGTCGACCACAAACCGCTCACTTTTGCGATGTCCAAAACTTCAGAACCGTGGTCAGGGCGGCAGCAGAGACAGCTGGCTGCAATTTCTGAATTTACCACCGATATTCAGCACGTAGCCGGTAAAATCAATGTGGTGGCAGACTGTCTGTCACGCGCAGTAACAGCACCCGTCCGCGCGGAAACGGATTGCGCGACCGCTTACCCAGAGCGCGGTAACAGCGCAGACACGCGCGCGGCTCCGGTCCACGTGGAAATAGATTATGCAGCCATGGCGGCGGAGCAGAGCGAGGACGCGGACGTGCGCACGCTCCTGTCTGGACCAACAGGATTAAGGCTGGAACGCAAAAATCTACAAACCGGTTCCCACCCGCTTATCTGCGATGTATCCACAGGGCGACCGTGCCCGGTGGTGCCAGCCGCGTGGCGCCGTCGCATTTTTGACGCCGTGCACTCCCTAGCGCACCCAGGGGTGCGCGCTTCGGTGAAAATGGTGGCGGAGAAGTTTGTTTGGCCGAGCCTGCGCAAGCACGTGAAAGAGTGGGCTAAAGCCTGTATGGCTTGCCAGCGGGTGAAAATTCACAGGCACACTAAAGCGCCCTTAGAGCCGTTCCACATTCCGGCTAAAAGGTTCGATCATGTGCATGTGGACCTCATGGGCCCCCTGCCCACATCAGAAGGGTTCACGCATCTCTTGACGATGGTGGACCGAACCACTCGTTGGCCGGAAGTGGTCCCGTTAACATCGACCACAGCGGCAGAGGTGGCACGCGCTTTTTTAACAGCCTGGGTAGCGCGGTTCGGGGTCCCGTCAGATATTACATCTGATAGGGGACCTCAATTTGCGTCGGAACTGTGGTCAGCAGTGGCCAGCGGCTTAGGAGCGGCGGTACACCGCACGACCGCTTATCATCTCCAGGCCAACGGTTTATGCGAGCGTTTTCACAGGTCTTTGAAGGCAGCCCTCAGAGCGTCACTGACGGACACAGATTGGGTAAACAAGCTACCATGGGTTTTATTGGGGTTGCGTTCGGCACCCAAAGAGGATCTAGATGCCTCACCAGCAGAATTGGTCTTTGCACAACCGCTCAGGCTGCCAGGCGAGTTTTTACCCAACCACACGGCACCAGGGCCCTCCCCGATCCGGGGGTCTCTGAGTAACACAGGAGCAGAAATGCTCCCGGGCCCCGCTCATCACTCTTTCCCGCGTGTGTTCGTGCCCCAGGCTTTACGAGACGCAGAGTTTGTTTTTGTCAGGCACGATGCGCAGCGGCATAGCCTCCGCCCACCTTACGACGGTCCATTTCGAGTGCTGGAAACCGGGGAGAAATATTTTGTGCTAGATTTGGGGGGCAGGAGGGAGACGATCAGTATCGATAGATTAAAACCTGCTTTTGTGTTGCATAACGAGTCTGTACGGCCGGCGGGCGCGCCTCGACGCGGCAGGCCTCGCAAGGGGTGGCCCCTGGACCCCCCATGAGGGGCAAATAACCCTTCTCCCCCTCACTCCACAGATGCACAGCAAGACGGCCCAACACAGACCAGGAGACCTGCATACAGCAGATTTGGGAGGAGATTGAAACCCAGGCTGCACGCAGAATGATGTGGTTTTTTTGATCAGGTTGTTTAGAGGGTGCTGTGAGATTATGTTGGGGGAATGACGTATACTGTATGACCATTGTATTACTGTATGTGTGTGCCCAGTCTTTCGCGTGGGAGGGGGGAGTGATGTGGAGCCCATAATTCTAACTTATGTGACTCACATGTGGCAGGCTGGAATTCAGCCGAGAGAGACTTTGAGCTAGCCAGGTGTATTGACATCACACCTCAAGAGGACGAGGTGTCTGCACCCCCCGTGGACTCAGAAGGAAGGAGAAGATTACCCGGCCTGACCTTTCGGGGGTCAGAGAGGAGAACAGAAGGACGCTGGGTGTTCTATAACAGATGAAAGGATGTAACTGGGTCGTGTGACTTTTGTGTGATGTATTGTGACTTGTGTATGAGGTATTGTTCGAGATAAGTGTATAAATGTATGTGTGTGACTGCGTCCTGTCTCTTTTCACTCCGATCGAGAGAGGACGTAGGATGAATGAGAATTAAAGCAGATACTGGAAAATCATCCAGTCTCCTCAATTCTTGACTCCTACACAATAACGTTTTACATTTCTTTATTGATAAGGTCACCACCATTAGGACTTCATCCCAGCTCCTGCCTTGGTCCTTTGCTCTGCTGTCTTCATACCTGTCAAGGCATACCTCATGCCTCCCTTATTGGGGGGGCTTTCCCACCTGTACTGAGTACTTAAAAACTGTATTTATCGGCAGATGAAAGAAAACTGAAGCAAAAAAAACCAAACAAAAAACAAAAACAATTCCCATGGAATACTGTGCAATCTAAAAATAAACAAATAAATAATAAATAAAAAATAAAAGAATTTGGTCAAAAGTGGTCTGTATGCAAGCAAAAAAAAAAAAAAAAAATCCATTTAGTACCTCATGAAGTTGTCAATTTCCGCAAAAATGTTGGTGGCTTTTCCCGATGCTGGAATGGGCATGTCCAGCAGCCTGGTCTGGGACATCTCCCCATCGAAAATTCTTGCAAGGATGACGAGACGCTTTTCAGTGTTCTTGTCGTTGCTCTCATCGACCATGATTGAGAAAGGCCCCTTCCTGCATGCTTCTATGACTTGTTCTGTGTAGGCAGGTGCCAGGCTCTCTTTGATATCATGGTCGTTTTGGTTCTTTTGCAAGCAAAGTCTCGAGCGCTCTTGCTGTCAGGAAACAATGTTGACACCAAATCACTGAAGTGATCTGCCACTGATGGGGGTAGATTGTGCTCTGCCACAAAATGACAAAACATCACTTCTGCTAGTGATGCATTGGATTTGGAAGGCGTCTGTTCTCTCACTGGCTAAAAATGTTCATCCATCCATCGATACGTTTTCGATTTGGCTACACAGTTTTTGTGGCCCTGTGTAGTGAAGTGTGACTTCAGGTCGAAAATCCCCGATGCAGTCACTTTTATGCTCTTCCTACATGGAACACAGAAGAAGTGTGTAGGGCCCTCTGGAGAAGCCTTTATCCATCCAGCGTATTTTCCCTGCTCGAAGCTCGGACTCTCCCATTCTTTTCGGTGACGTCCAGTCCCTCAACTTCCCTTTTCTTCAAGCTTTGTTTTCTTCGCCGCCGGCGCGCTGCATGAAGCCATTTTGAAAATCACAAAAAGACTGCTTAGGTGCGATCAATTTCGCCAGGCATCAAATTACTGTTCAGTTGATTTTAGGTTCTCTCAATATTTTTTTTTTCTCTGTATATTTTTCTTTTTGGCGTACAGAAATGGCAATACACCCGTATTTGCTAAAATTGCATTTTCCCCATATTAAAATACGGTGAAACTGTATCACTTGACGGGTATGTGTCTTTAATCAGTTTGAACCTATGACCCTGTTGCAATTAGAGTATGTGGTTGGTCATATTAAGCTCTCAGGTTCCCCTTGTGATGCTCTTTCTTCTCGCTTTTTTAAAAGAGGTTTTATCTAGTATAGGTCAGTCAGTTTTAACAATTTTAAACAACAGTTTGTCTTCTGGTGTGGTTTCTGCACATTTTAAACATGCAGTAGTAAAACCTTTGATAAAGAAACCTGGTCTTGATCAGACTGTGCTGGCTAATTTTAGACCTATTTCAAAGCTGCCTTTTCTTTCAAAAATAATAGAGAAAAGAGTTACTCTCAGTTAAAGGCCTTTCTGGATGAGAATGGTGTCTTGGAGGTGTTCCAGTCTGGATTTAAAACCCTACATAGCACGGAGTCAGCTTTAATAAAGATTTTTAATGACATCTTCCTGGTGTCTGATTCTGGTGATTTTGTGATTCTCATCCTGCTTGACCTAGCCGCCACCTTTGATATGCAGTGGACCATGACATTTTAATATATCGTCTACAGCATCTTGTGGGTATTTGCTGTACTGCTCTGGAATGGTTCAGGTCTTACTTGACATATAGAACCATGTGTGTAAGCCTTGCTGGTTTTGAATCTTCCTCTGCTTTCCTGTCATGTGGGGTCCCACAGGGCTCAATTTTTGGGCCCCTGCTTTTCTCCCTGTACCTGCTTCCACTGGGTTCCATTCTTAGAAAGCATGGCATCTCCTTCCACTGTTACGCTGATGACACTCAGATATATGTACCATTAAAGCGGAAGGAGACCTCTTCATTGAAATCACTCCTTGCATGTCTTGATGACATTAAAGATTGGATGGCCTTAAACGTCTTAAGTTTTAATGAAAATAAGACTGAAGTGATGGTGTTTGGACCCAGTGGCTCTAGTGAGTCCCCACCTGCTGACTTGGGCCCCTTGGCACGGTTTGTTAAACCAACCGTTACTAATCTGTATTCAAGATTCGGCAAGATGGTGCCGTTGTGTGTGGCTGGATGTCTACCTGTGCTACGTCTTATGTGTATAGTTGTCTTTTTGTTGCTTCTAGCTCAGAACGTGTCATCGCTACTGGTTTATGATCGCCTGACTCTTCTAAATATTTGCAATTCTGTGGACAAATTCTCGAACTATGAATTTAATGGTCAGCCTCCTCTGCCTCTGTTGGCGTCTATACCATTCTATCTGAGACGCACATCCAGTGGGCTGTTTCGAAACAGCCACCACAAAAGACGAGGTCGGAGAGACGGAGTATCATGCAGACTGAGGGCTTACCTAACTTCTTCCTCAACTTACAACCCTCGTCAACTGCTGACTGAGCTCCCCAGGAAGTGTACCGGCTTTGACGTACGAGGATCCATGGATTATTGCTACCGATGGCTGTTGCTGAATGTCCCGGAGGCTGGATACCCACTTCCCTGCCGCTGGCCCGTGTGGATTCGCAGAAGGGGCTGCGCACAGGAGAATCTTCACCCCATCAGTCGTGTTTCCCAGCAGGCTGATCAATGTTTGATTCGCATGGCTCTGATTAACACCAGATCCATCGCAAATTGGCACTTCCGGCGCCACACGAGTCGGCTGCCTTTTTGCAACAGTGGCTCAATTTCTTCCTATTTTAGGAAGATTTCTATCCTATTTACTATCTGGCTTCTCTTGCTAAACTTTCTGATCCGGCGACACCTTATTCATCACAGACACATAGATCGCCCAAATGTCTCTTGAGCCAGCAGACGGAGCCTCTGCTTATAGTGGGAGGCAGTACAACAGGGACCAGCTGTTAACCGGCCCATGATGCTAACGCAAAAACTCGACATACCGGGAGAAATAAGACAAAAACGGCGTGGATATTGAGCTGGAGTAAGACGGCGGCCAAGGAATATAAGGTACAGACCCGTCCTCCCATCCGTTATTATGGGGAATGTCCGATCGCAACTCAATAAGACCGACGAGCTAGCGGCTATTGCCCACTACGAAAGCATCTTCAGAGAGATTAGCGTGATGTTGTTTACTGAGACGTGGCTAACAGAACTAGCAACAGATGCTAACATCGAACTGGAGGTTTTCCATGCAATACGGGCAGACCGGACACCAGACAGTGGGAAGGCAAGGGGCAGAGGAGTGATAATGTATGTCAATAACAACTGGTGTAAACTGGGACATATCACTGTTAAAGAGCAACATTGCATGCAGCAAAGACATTGAGTTGCTAGCTGTTAGCATGCGGCCTGCTTATCTCCCGAGGGAATACTCACACGTGATCTATATTGTTATTTATGCAAATCCAACGGCGAACACGGGGACAGCGCGTGACGCCATTCACTCAGTAACTGGCAGGCTGCTGACATAACACCCAGATGCTCTCCTCCTCATCTCTGGTGATTTCAACCATATTTCACTGTCCCCCATTCTGCCCACATTCACCCAGTATGTCACATGCCACACTAGAGACAATAAAACATTGGACTTATTCTATGCAAATACTAAGGAGGCGTACACCTCATCACCACTCCCCCCACTCGGGAGATCGGATCACAACTTGGTTCATCGCCGGCCGGTGTACAAAACCCTACTACACAGACAACCTATGCGCATGGTGAAGATATGGTCTGAGGAGGCAATGGACGTGCTAAAGGACTGTTTTGAAATCACTGCCTGGGAGCAGCTCTGTGATCCACATGGTGAGGACATTGATGGCCTCACTCACACCATCACGGACTACATCAACTTCTGTGTAGACAACACCGTACCCACCAAGATCATACGGTGTTGCTCGAACAAAAAGCCCTGGATCAACCCTGAGATAAAAACACTTCTGAGAGAGAAGAAGAGGATCTTCAGGTCGGGGAACAGGGAGATGCTGAAGTCCATAGAGAGGGAGCTAAGGAGGAAGATAAGAGAAGGCAAGGACAGCTTCAGGAAGAAGATGGAGAACAAGCTACAATGAAGCAACATCGGCGGGGTCTGGAGAAACCTCAAAACCATCTCTGGGCTCTAGAATACCTCCTCCCAGGCCATGGGGGCAGGGAGTGGGTGAACAATCTGAACCTGTTTTTTAATAGGTTTGACCAACCGCCCTCCCCTGCACACCAACCACTGCTGTCTCTACAGTCATCGAGACCTGCTGTCCACACACCCCTCCACCAACACCCCCCCACTCCCAGCACACAGCCCCCCAACCTGACCCTCACTAAGACCCAGGTGAGGATGGAGCTGAAGAAGATCAAGGCGAGGAAGGCCTCGGGACCAGACGGCAGTCTGACATCAGTGCGAAGCTCCTCAAGTCCTGCACAGACCAGCTGTGTGGGATTGTGGACCAGATCTTCAACCTGAGCCTGAAGCTGGGGAGGGTACCACAGTTGTGGAAAACATCTTGTGCGGTACCCGTACCAAAGACTTCCCACCCCAGAGACCTGAACAGCTACAGGCCAGTGGCCCTGACGTCTCACCTGATGAAGACCCTGGAGAGACTGCTCCTTGCTCACCTCCGCCCCCTGGTGGGCCCAGCAATGGATCCACTCCAGTACGCCTACCAGCATGGCATCGGGGTGGATGATGCAGTGATCTTCCTCCTTCACCGTTCCCTGTCCCACCTGGAAAAGCTTGGGAACGTGGTAAGGATCATGTTCTTTGACTTCTCCAGTGCTTTCAACACCATCCAACCGATGATCCTGAGGGACAAGCTGCTATGCGCAGGGGTGGACCAGCATCTGTCATCTTGGATCCTGGACTACCTCACAAACTGACCACAGTTTGTTTGAACCCGGGATTGTGTGTCCGATACAATCATCGGCAGCACGGGGCCCCCCCAGGGAATGGTGCTGGCTCCTTTTCTGTTCACCCTTTATACTGTGGACTTCTCACACAACACAACACACTGCCATCTGCAGAAGTTCTCTGATGACTCTGCAATCGTTGGCCTCATCTCCAATGGAGATGAAGCTGAGTAAAGAGGACTTATCCAGGACTTCATGGACTGGTGCCATCGGAACTGCTTCCAGATCAACGCGAGGAAAACTAAGGAGCTAGTGGTGGACTTCCGCAGGCAAGGACAACCCCTCACAGCACCAGTAAACATCCAGGGAACAAACATTGAGATGGTGACATCTTACAAGTACCTGGGTGTTCATTTGAATAATAAACTAGACTGGTTACACAATACCAACGCACTATACAAGAAGGGACAGCGCAGGCTGTTCCTACTGAGGAGGCTCAGGTCTTTTGGTGTACAACGGGTGCTCCTGAAGACATTCTACGATTCGGTGGTGGTATCAGCCAACACTTTTGGAGTGGTCTGCTGGGGCAGTGGCATCACAGCAGCCGATAGGAAGAGACTGAACAAACTGATCAAGAAAGCTAGCTCTGTCCTGGGGCAGCGCCTTGACACAGTGGAGGAGATAGGAGAGAGAAGGATGGTGGCTAAGCTGTCATCTCTGCTGGAGTCTGAGTCCAACCCTATGCAGGGCATACTGAATGCACTGAGGAGCTCATTTAGCAGAAGGCTACATCATCCTAGGTGCGCGACCGAGAGGTTTCGCAGGTCCTTCCTACCTACAGCTGTCAGACTTTATAACCTAAGCAGGGCTGCGCAGAGATAGCAAAAAAACATGACAACCTAATAGTACTGAATGCAAAAGACGCAACAGACTTACACAAAATGGTCCCCTCCAGTATACAACTAGGACAATATCAGTCGCTGCGGAGGGTGACAATATGTATGGGTACATATTCATACTATGTGGGGTAACTAAATAGACGGTTATGCTGTTTATTTCCATCTAGCTACAACGCTCCATACTGTATATATAATATATTTATGTGTACATATGTATATTCACTGCTCTTATTTTCTTATCTTCTAAATTATTGCTCTGAGTGTTGCTATCCCTGTGCTGTTGCAATCCTGGAATTTCCCCATTGTGGGATTAATAAAGGCTTATCTTATCTTAATAAGACTTTTATTCTGAATGACTTTTTTATTTCACACTCCTTGGATTTTCTTCTGATGGCAGAAACATGGGTTAAACCAGGTGAGACCACCGCCTTCTCTGAGCTCCTCCCTTCCATCTGTTCTTTCTTCAGCTCCCCACGAGCATCTGGTCGGGGTGGGGGTTTGGCTTCTGTTTTTAATGATAGTTTTAAATATCGCCTTCTCTCCACAAATACTTATTCCTGTTTTGAGCTGCACCTATTTGTGGTGGATCTCACAAGTCCTGTGTTATTTGCTGTTGTCTATCGTCCTCCCAAATTTAATAAGGACTTCATTAATGAGTTCTCTGAATTCTTGGCAGATGTTATGCCAAAATATGATAAACTATTGATTTGCGGGGATTTTAATATGCATGTTTTAAATTCTTTTTAAATCAGAACTTAAAACATATTTGTTTAGGGTGGCTTTTAATACCCAGTAGTGGCGACATCTGTTTTGACATTTGTTTTTATTTTTAGGTATTTATGCTTATCTCTTTGTTTATGTAATTTGTTTTAAAGTAGAACTGAACCCACCTTTTGGCGCAAAAAGTAGAATAGCAGATTAATTCCTTATTACCTATTGTATTTTTCAACACATAAAATAAATTTTTAGGCCGTGCGATGGCCAAGCTATAAGCCGATAAACTTTTGCCTCTGGCTGGCAGTGCCAAACAAACCGGAAGTAGTGCAGACGACGCTGCGTGACGTCACGAGTGTGATCCCTAAACAAAACAACAATGGCAGATGATAGCAGTTCCAGCAGTCAAGAACACCAGAGTTTTCAGAGTGAAGAGGTATTCAGGATCGGTGACGAGACAGAGGAGGATGCAGGAGTGTGGCAGGTGGCAGGCGTGCACGCAAGCCCGGGAGACAGCGACCTAATGCACCTGTGACAGCAGCTGGCAGACGGCGATGCAGAGGCGAGGTCCGCCGCCGGGGAATACACCTGTGCACAGGGGAGAGACTGGAAAGGCAAAGGTAGGTATGCTTACGCTGTAGATCTTGCTGGGAGATGAGGGGGTTCCTCTGCAGCAAGAGGGCTGAAGGAATCAGACGGCTTCATGCCGAAGCCCAGGGCAGAGTGGCTTATATCCCACGCTGCTGACGAGGCGCAAGTGTGCGCGCAGCTGGCGCCGCTAATGAGCGGCGAGTTGTAACATATTCAGCTTGTGTTGTGTTGTAGCTTAGTTTTCTTTTTTCTCTGTCATATTTTGTCTTAGTTTTGTTTTGAATTGTAATCGCTCTTGCCTGTTTTCTCTTTTGAATTCTTGGATGGAATATGGGTGGGCAATATAAGCTGCGGCTTCAGCCATCACCCATTTCGGATAACTTACGTTGAATTGTATAATCAGATGAGTCATTGTTCAATTTGACCTTGTTGTTATATCATTCAGTTTCTTTCAACCTGTACTGTACTATCCGAAATAAATAAATTCATTCATTCATTCAAAAAACTGGGCTATGTATTACAATACTTCTACAGACTATAGTGGCAATACACATGAACAGAACTGGCCTCTGCATTTGACTGTGCTATTTATAAATACAGTGATCCCTCGCTACTTCGCGTTTCACCTTTCGCGCCCTCAGTGCATCGCGGATTTTTCAAAAATATTCATCAAAAATTCAAAATTGAGAAAAAATGGCACGAAAGTTGCCCGGGCGCTAGCAGAAGGCAGGGAGAGTACATTAGAACATCAGGTATCAACACGGAGAGCCCGCACAACTCAAAATCCACCTCTTTGACCACCGCTCCACTCCTCTCCGCCCACCTCTTCACCGCTCGGGAATCTTGCAAGCTGATTGGCCGAGACGTTTTACCCAGCTTCTCTCCCTGCAGAGCGCACATACCCAGCGAAGGAAGACCGCATTCATTGTTCTTTATCGCTTGTGTTGCTTAGTGGCACTTTTCGCTGTTCTCTTGTGCCTTTTTGTGCAAAATAGTGCTTGTGACGCCCTTGGGGGGGGGGACGCTACTTCGCGGTCGGTTCTGGTCCCCATTAAACGCGATAAGTGAGGGATCACTGTAATATCTATATCTAGAAACGCATCGCTTCCCGGTCGCTTTTCCTCCCCCTTTCTTTTCTTTTGTCGCCATGACAGCTTTCCTTGGCCACTGAACAGATCTTCCCAGGTGTTGGAAGTGTTTTGTAGTCGACTATCATGACAAAATGCACCAAAAACAACCAGTGTCGACGTGCTCGCAATGGTAAACATGGAGGACTGTGTCACACTCGTGACGTCACGCGGAACTCCGGCTGCACTTCCGGTTAATCGGCGGATTTGTCTGATTTTTCAGGGCGGGAAATTCAAAATCGCGATTTTCTCCAAGATTCCGGGATTTGTGGAGGGGGTGCCAATGATAAATTATCTTTATAATTGTATGTACTATCACCCAGTGCCGTTCAATGCCGTTCAGTTCAGTTCTACTTTAATGTTGTGTGTGTTTCTAGTGCTGTTTAATTTTCTGTAAAGCACTTTGGTCACCTACGGGTTGTTTTAAAGGGCTATATAAATGAAATACATTACATTACATTACATAATCTGGGCATAACTTGGGCGGTGCGGTGGCACAGTGTGATCTGTGTGGAGTTTGCGTGTTCTCCCCGTGTCTGCGTGGGTTTACTCCAGGATTTCTCCGGTTTCCTCCCACAGGCCAAAAACATGCAGGTTAGGTTAACTGGAGACTCTAAGGCCCTAGGTGTGAATGTGTGTGTGAATGGTGAAGGGATAGCGCCGTACCGTGGCTGCTTCATCCATTAAGGTGGATGTCCTGAATTTCCCCTCTGGGGATCAATAAAGTACACAAAATCCAAATAAATAAAAATAATCCGGGTTTCAAGTTGGACAGTGATTTTAAATTAGATCCTCAAATCAGTGCAGTAGTCAAGCCCAGCTTTTTTCATCTAAGGCAGCTGGTAAAGGTTAAACCAATCCTTTCAAAGCAGCACTTTGAAACAGTAATCCATGCTTTGATCACATCTCGGCTGGATTACTGTAATGCACTTTATTTTGGAGTCAGCCAGTCTTCCCTCTCACGTCTCCAGTTGATTCAAAATGTTGCTGTGCATCTTTTAACTGGAACACGTAAGAGGGACCACATTACACCCATTTTAACTTCCCTTCACTGGCTGCTTGTGCATTTTAGGGTGCATTATAAAATTATTTTATTTGTTTTTAAATCATTAAATGGCCTTGCCCAGCCTTACCTCTCTGAGTAGCTCCATCCTTACTCTCCTGCTCGGTCTCTCAGGTCAGCTGCTCCTGGAGATACCGAAATCAAAGAGCAAGCTCAGAGAGGACAGAGCTTTTTCTGTTGCTGCCCCTAAATTCTGGAACAATCTGCCTTTGTCCATCAGAAAGGCCTCTTCGCTGTCCAGATTTAAAACTCATCTTAAAACCTATTTTTATTCTCTGGCTATTGACAGTTTGAGACACTGATTTTATTTCTTCCTATTGTCTCTATTGTATGACTACTGTTTTGTTTGTGTTGTTTTGTACTTTTTTTAGCTGTATTTTATTCTTTTTATGTTTTTATATTTTAGTTTTCATATATGTACAGCACTTTGTGTCAACTGTCATTCTTAAAGTGTTTTATAAATAAAGTTGGATTGACTGTAAAGTAGAATGACACAGGGAATAAGTACTGAGCACGCTTGGTGATATTCCTTTAATATTTAGTCAAAAAGCCTTTGTTGGTAATAACAGCTTCCAGACCTCTCCTGTTGAAGAAACTAGGAACAGGCATTGCTCAGGAGTGTTTTTACCCCATTCTTCCACACAAACTGCCTTCAGATCTTGAAGGTTTCGTGGGTGTCTTCTATGAACTCTGATCTTCAGTTTGTTCCATAGATTTTCAATTGGATTCAGGTCAGGTGACTGACTGGGCCATTCTAGTAGCTTTATTTTCCTTCTCTGGAGCCAGTTGAGAGTTTCCTTGGCTGTGTGTTTGGGATCATTGTCTTGCTGAAATGTCCACCCTCGTTTCATCTTCAGCATCTTGGCAGATGTCAACAAGTTCTTATCAAGGACGTTTCTGTACATTTGTCCATTAATATTTCCTTCAGTTATATGAAGTCTGGCTGTACCATGTGCTGAAAAACACCCCCACACCATGATGCTCCCACCTCCAAACTTCACTGTTGGCATGGTGTTTCTGGGCTGATGTGCAGTGCCCTTTCTCCTCCAAACACGCTGTGTTTGGACAAAAAGTTCAATTCTGGTCTCATCTGACCAGACTATATTCTCCCAGTATTTTACTGGCTTGTCCAAATGTTGTGCAGCAAACTTTAAAAGAGCTTCAACATGCTTTTTCTTCAGCAATGGAGTCTTGCAAGGTGAGCAGGCATAGAGCTAATGTCGGTTGAGTTTCCTGAAACATTTAAGTGTGACAAACATACAAAAAAAAAAAGAGAAATCAGGAAGCCACATTGGACGGTTTTCAAGCATGAACTGCCTTTTAAGGTCATGCCACAGCATCTCAATGGGATTCACGTCAGAACTTTGACTAGGCCACTCCAAAGTCTTCATTTTGTTTTTCTTGAGCCATTCAGAGGTGGACTTGCTAGTGTGTTTTGGATCATTGTCCTGCTGCAGAACCCAAGTGTGCTTCAGCTTGAGGTCACGAACAGATGGCCAGACATTCTCCTTCGGGATTTTTTTGGTAGACAGCAGAATTCATGGTTCCATTTACCACAACAAGCCTTCCAGGTCCTGAAGCAGCAAAACAGACCCAGACCATCACACTACCACCACCATATTTTACTGTTGGTATGATGTTCCTTTTCTAAAATGCTGTGTTACTTTTACACCAGATGTAATGGGACACACACCTTCCAAAAAGTTCAACTTTTGTCTCATCAAGTATTATCGAGTATTTTCCCAAAAGTCTTGGGGATGATCATGATGTTTTCTGGCAAAACTGAGACGAGCCTTTATGCTCTTTTTGCTCAGCAGTGGTTTTTGCCTTGGAACTCTGCCATGCAGGCCATTTTTGCCCAGCTTCTTTCTTTTGGTGGAATCATGAACACTGACCTTAACTGAGGCAAGTGAGGCCTGCAGTTCTTTGGGTGTTGTTGTGGGGTCTTTTGTGACCTCTTGGATGAGTCATCACTGCGCTCTTGGGATAATTTTGGTCGGCCGGCCACTCCTGGGAAGGTTCACCACTGTTCCATATTTTCACTGTTTGTGGATAATGGCTCTCATTGTGGCTCGCTGGAGTCCTAAAGTTATAGAAATGGCTTTATAACCTTTTCCAGATGGATAGATCTCAATTACTTTGTTTCTCATTTGTTCTTGAATTTCTTTGGATCGCAGCATGATGTCTAGTTTTTGAGGATCTTTTGGTCTACTTCATTTTGTCAGGCAGGTCCTATTCTTGATTGAGAATAGGTGTGGCAGTAATCAGGCCTGGGTGTGACTAGAGATAGCTTTCAGCTCAGCTTTCCAAAGATAATTTATGTTTTAACGGGGGAGGGGGGCAATCACTTTTTCACACTACTGTATATCATAATGCTTCAGACACCTGTGTCTGTGACTCTTTTCCTCTGTGATATTACATTTAAATAAAATGAGAATAATATTTGAATTTACAAAAATAGCCTCAAACCTTGAAAATTTATTAGATTAAAGTCTCAAATCCCCTCCGTGGATCGCCACCTTACCGTGATGGAAGGGTTTGAGTGCCTGAATGATCCCAGGAACTATGTCGTCAT
This sequence comes from Pholidichthys leucotaenia, assembly GCA_020510985.1. Classification (NCBI taxonomy): domain Eukaryota; kingdom Metazoa; phylum Chordata; class Actinopteri; order Cichliformes; family Pholidichthyidae; genus Pholidichthys; species Pholidichthys leucotaenia. The sequence continues at coordinate 82,623,193 of CM035844.1, forward strand.
AGGCAACTTGCACCTGGTAGAGTCTCCCAAGGCAAATTGGTCCTGGGTGACGAGCCAGACTGAGAGCGGTCCAGTGGATTTCCATGAAAAACGTTACATCAAGGACCCAGTCTACCCAAAGGAAGCACACGGGTCCACCCTCCAGTGAGCTCACCACCTGCAGGAGGGATCATGGGGATCATGGTGCTATGTGAACTGGGCAAAGTCTGGGCTGCTCTGCCTGGACTGATGCCCCCATGACTCAGATTCCCGGAAAAGTGGTAGAAGATGGATGGATGGATGGATGGATGAATGAATGGATGGATGGATGGAACTGTCAAATGTACAAAACAAAGTCACAAATTGTCAAGGACACAAATGCAAATTTATGGCAATAAACCTTCAAATTTATGTGGAAAAAATGAAAAATTATGTAAAAAAGCTTCATATTTAGAAATAAAAGTACTTAACTTTAAAAAAAAAGGCAAACTTTGAGTTAAACCCCTGCAAATGTATGAGAAAAGCTTCATACATAAGAGAAAAATGTCAAAAACTGGTGAGAGTAAGGTTTTTACCCAAGTAACTTTTTAAGAGATACGTCTTTACTCAGTAACTTATTTGGTGATTACTCTGACTTATTAACCTCGCCAGGCCATGTGACAAACGCGCAATGCATTCTGGGCAGGGTAGGTTCAGCGATCGTAAACGGACTGCAAGCACACAGCGCTTCGGCATTTCTTGTGAATGAACGGGAAAAAAAAAAACACAAAATGGACCGTGAAGGAAAATTTAAAGGGACCGTACTCCGCCAAATTGAATGGGACTGCAAAGGCACGCAATTTGGCGAAGCTTGAAGGGGTTAATGGACTAGATCCCTACCAACATATCACATGGAGTTCGGATGTAAACATTCTGCCAAACTTCGACCATGCCTTCATTTATAATTATATGACTGTAAGCATAAGTCCATACACGCATGAAGTTTTTAGTAACTTTAGGTCTTTGAAGCAAGCAAACGTGCAGTTCACAGACGGATGGGTGCATGACTTGTAGATGCACAAGGTAGACTTGAAGACAATTGTGCTCACAAAGGTGTTTTTTTTTAATTTCTCGTCTTGATTACAAGTATTTATTTACTAAATAAAATAAGTGCATGCCATAAATTGAATTATGCACCCAATATACATGTGAAAGTGTGCTTATAATATTTTATAATCAACCCATCTTTTCCTGAAGTTGGTGCAACCCCTGATGCACTTGTGTCCTGCACCTGTTGTGAAAAAGGCTGTGTGGAAATAAAATCCCATATAAGCACCGCAACAACAACATCCTGCAGGCCTGGGCAGACAAGGATTTTTACCTGAAACTCTCTGATGGGAGACTAGAACTCAAGCACCGTCACAAGTACTACAAGCAGGTACAAATGCAAATCTTTGTGACAGGCTCACATTTCTGTGACTTTGTTGTGTGGACCACAAAAAGTTGTGTTGTTGTATGCGTCACACCAGATTCTGACCTGTGGGAGCAAACACTTTTACCAGTGGCCCAGAACTTTTTTTTATAAAGTTTTCCTACCTGGGCTTGTTGCCCGTCACTTTACTGACTCTGAGATCCCACAACACAAAAGAGGAAAGCTGCAGTTGATAAACCCACCCAGAAGCCCAAAAGATGACGTCTAACTGCATTACAGCCAGGTCCCACACACAATCCCAAAAGACGAAGAAGTGTGGTGGACTTGCAGGCAGCCAGAAGAGCTGGGTGACATGGTTGCCTGTGATAACCAAAACTGTGAAATTCAGTGGTTCCATTTAGGATGTGTGGGACTCAGTGAAGCACCAACCCCACAGCAGCCGTGGTTTTGCGATGTGCACATTAGAGTAGCGCTGTAGCATGAGACAGTTATGCGCTATAACATTGTGTGAACAATGATACATGTCGATCATGCATGTCAATTTATATTCTTGTATTGTGTCATGGTTCCGGTTCCGCCGCTGGTTCCGGTTCCGCCGGACCGGCGGCGCCACACGAGTCGGCTGCCTGTTGCAGCAGCCTTTTTTTTTATCTTCCTTCTTCTTTCTACACCTTTCACTCTGTATATATATCACGGACGCACGGATCGCCCCGGGGGTCTCCCGGGTCGGCGGACGGAGCCACGGTTTGCAGCGGGAGACGTTACAGCGGGGAGGAGCTGGTGCTAGCTAGCACTTGGCCGCCGCCCGGTGCTAATGGGAAACTCGACATACCGGGAGCTGTAGCGAAAACGACGCGGGTGCCGGGCTGGAGTTTAGGCGGCGTGAAAGAAATATAAGACAGAATAATAAAGAGCGATGGCAAGAACCAAGCAGACCGCCCGTAAAATCTACTGGAGGAAGAAGCCCCCCAGGAGACAGCTAGCCACCAGGGCTGCTCGGAGAGGCGCTCTGGCCACCGGCAGAGTGAAGAGGCCTCGCCGTCAGAGGCCCGTGGCTCTGAGAGAGATCCGTCGCTACCAGAAATCCACGGAGCTGCTCATCCGTAAGCTGCCCATCCAGCGCCTGGTGAGGGAGATCGCTCAGCACTTCAAGACCGTTCTGCGTTTCCTGAGCTTCGCCGTCATGGCTCTGCAGGAGACCAGCGAGGCCCACCTGATGGGTCTCTTCTTCGCTAAGGGGGTCACCATCATGCCCAAAGATTTCCAGCTGGCCCGCTGCATCCGCGGAGAGAGAGCTTAGACTTTCTGCTGCACATCCACCAGCCATAATGCTCTGCACTGTGTGTCTATATATATACATTTATAGTAATATGGACATATGTTTACTAGATGTTGTTTTTTCTTACCTTCTGATTGTTGCTCTGAGTGTTGCTATCCCTGTGCTGTTGCAATCCTGGAATTTCCCCATTGTGGGACTAATAAAGGCTTATCTTATCTTATCTTATCTTATGGTTATGGTTACAGTTTTGCATCTTTGAAATAAAGAGCTGGAGTTTGTAAGCCATTGTGCACTTTATTCCAAAAATTGTTACAAAGCAAGCAAGTGTATTTATATAGCACATTTCATACACAAGGGCAACTCAGTGTGATTTACATATATAAAAAGAGGAAAGAAAGCAAAATGTTTGAGCAATAAGAAAAATTGAAGAAGTGCTGCTTTACCTGCTTCAATATTATTGACACAGTTAAAGACATGATGCCAAAAGGGCTAAACCACACCAAAAACATGTCCGTGCCTACATTCTAAAACTAAAAAGTTCAAAGCAGTCAATAAAAACTGTGACCTTACTGCCAAACATTTCAAAGTACTGATGTGGCATGCTAGCCTGCAAACTGTTTCTTTGGCCAGGACACCAAAGGGCTGAGGTGTGCATGGAGCACATTTATGGTGTCGCAGAATAGGATGGATGCGGTTTGTCTGCTTATGTCAAAAAGGTGTGCAATATGTTCAAGAGGCAAATTAATCCGCAAACGCATCATAGTTAAAAGGAGAATTTGAAAATGGGAAATTTTTTTCTGTCTTTGGTAGGCTGGGGAAAAATTGCATCAGCAGAGCCATTAAACTGAAAGATGGAAGCCCAGTGTAGTATTTCACCTTTGAGTCATTATCAACTGGTGCAGACCGCATAATTTTGTTTATGTCGAATCTAAAAAAATCAATTCCAACCTTGTTGAATTTAATAAAGAATTTTGGGGAAATATCAGGATATAAAATAAATAAAACTAAATCTTCAATATTAATGCTAAATGAGACCCAGAGAAATTACCCAGACCCTGAGGTAAATCAATTCAATGTTGTAAATCAGTTTAAATATTTAGGAATCCAAATTGTGCCTAAGCTAGAATCAGTCGCCAGTGTCAACTATGAAGCCTTAATGTCAGATATCAATGAGTTAACTCAGAGATGGATGTCACTACCAATGTCGATGATCGGGAGAATCAATATACTTAAAAGTAATATTTTACCTAAAATACTTTATTTATTTCAATACATTCCCTTACCACCACCTTTAGATTTATTCTCAAGAATTAAAAAAAAGTTAGTGGAATTTATATGGAACAACAGGAGGGCTAGATTACGTCTGTCTTTATTATATTTACCATTTGATCGTGGAGGTCTGAAATGTCCAAATTTTATGTTGTATTATTGGTCGGCACAACTGAGGTCTATGACATATTATTTTTCATCAAATGATCTCCCTCACTGGACTGAAATGGAATCATACAATTTACCTTTACCTCTTCCCATATTCATATACTCAGATTCGGCAAAAAAATTACAAAAACAAGTTAAAAATCCATTTGTAAAGCATATGATCAAAATATGGTGTTGTCATATAATGTGATATTTATATGTGGTGTGTCTTTAAGACTGTGGTGACGTCACAGGTCAGAGTTGACCTTCACCGAGTGATATGATATGAAAATGGCGATGTGTTGATGTTGCCGCCTGTTAATGTTCCCGCTCCTAGTTTTAAAAGAGAACTTTGTTGAAACCACTATTCGTGTGGACCTCAGTTCTTTACATGGTGTCAGAAGTGCTTGACGGACGCTCTGCTTCAGTAAGATGGCCTTGTTTAATCCCCCGGAAAGTTTTCCTTTTCATCGTCCAAATGAATGGGCGGGCTGGAAAGAGCGCTTTCTGCGTTTCCGGACGGCTACAAAACTGAATAAAGAGGACGGCGAAATTCAGGTCAGTTCACTGATTTACGCCATGGGCCCCGAAGCTGAAAACATCTTGAAATCATTCTCATTTACTGAGGAAGCGGATCAAAAGAAGTTTGACGTTGTGTTAGGAAAATACGACGAGTACTTCTGTCCCAAACGGAACGTGATCCATGAGCGCGCTTGTTTTCACCAGAGGCTGCAGCGGCCCGGTGAGAAAGTGGAAATGTTTATCAGAGCCCTTTTTGAGATGTCAGAACACTGTGACTTTGGTGTAAAGAGAGATGAACATATCCGTGACCGAATTGTTGTGGGCATCCTCGATAAAGAGCTGTCACGTAAACTGCAGATGATGGCTGATCTAACGCTTGCCCAAACCATTCAAACAGTTCGCCAGTACGAGGAGGTTGTCCTCCAGGTTCACCAGCAGGGGGAGGCACACGCCACGGTGCAGGAGATCCAGGGAAAAACAGCAGGCAGAGGAAGATCTCCATTTAAACCAAGGAAAGGAAAAAGTGGAGAGCAGAAAGACTCATGGTGTGGAAGATGTGGAAAATTAAAACACAGAGATCCTGAAAAGTGCCCAGCCATGAAGTCAACATGCAACAAGTGTAAAAAGGTGGGTCACTGGGAAAAGAAATGTCACAGTAAATCAGTCAGAGAAGTCACTGAAGAGACAGTTTCCCAGACACCATTTTTTTTGGGCGCAGTCACAAAAACAGACAGAAATGATGACCCATGGACCATACAGCTTACAATTGGAACAACACCAGTCAATTTTAAAATTGATACAGGTGCAGATGCAAACATTATGGGACAAAAGACATTTAACGAACTAGTTCCTAAGAAGGAATTAGAGCCATCTAATGTCACACTGTGCAGCCCGGGTGGTCAGTTGGACTGTATAGGGAAATTTCAAGCCTTCACAGAATACAAAGAAAAACCATATACTTTTCCTGTGTATGTCATCAGTGGCAATAATGCAAACAATTTGCTGGGCAGAGACACACCAATGTCGATGGGGCTTGTGAAGCGTGTTGAAGAAGTACACAAAGCATTTGGTGAGCATGGAACACTTAAAACAGAACCAGTTAAAATCCTGTTAAAAGAGAATGCTCAGCCATACACAGTGCACACTGCCCGTCGTGTCCCTTTGCCACTTTTGCAGAAGGTTAAAGAGGAATTGCAGCGTATGGAGGAGAATAATGTGATTGAAGCTGTGATTGATCCTACAGATTGGTGCGCGCCAATGGTACCAGTCCCAAGGAAAAATGGAAAAGTGCGGATCTGTGTTGATTTAAAGAGGTTAAATGAAGCTGTACGAAGAGAGAGGTATGTTCTTCCTACTGCAGAGGAAATCACTGCAAAACTTAGTGGAGCAACCACATTCACATCATTGGATGCTGCCTCCGGGTTTTGGCAGATTCCTCTCCATCCAGAAAGCAGTAAATTAACAACCTCTATCACACCCTTTGGGAGATATGCATTCAAACGTCTTCCATTTGGGATCACAAGCGCTCCTGAAATTTTTCAGCGCAAAATGACAGAAACCCTCAACGGCCTGGAAGGCGTGGCTATCTACATGGATGACATACTGGTGTACGGCGACACTCCTGAACAGCACGACCAGCGTCTCAGCAAGGTAATGGAAAGGATCGAGTCAGCCGGACTTAAACTGAACAGAGAAAAATGTAAGTTTAGACAAAACAAGCTTCACTTCTTGGGCCAAGAAATTGACAAATCAGGCGTGAGACCCGACCCTGATAAAGTCAAGGCAATCCGCGAGCTCCCTCCACCACAGAACGTGCATGACCTCAAGCGTGTCCTGGGCATGTTTAACTATCTACGGAAAATAGACACCATAAAGACTGCTACAGCAGCTGACTGTAACCTACAGTTGGTGTTGCGGTACATCAAGTCAGGATGGCCAGAATACATAGGCAATGTCCCAGCAGCTATCAGAGACTATTTTCCCATTAAAAATGAACTGTCTGAATGCGATGGAATTATCACCAGAGGAAGCCGCATGTTGATTCCGGATGTGCTCAGAGCAGACATCTTGGATCGAATACATGATGGACATCAAGGTCTGACAAAATGCAGAGAGCGGGCCTGCACATCTGTGTGGTGGCCTGGCATCTCATCTGAAATCAAACGCAAAGTCCAGTCCTGTCAGGTGTGTCGTGAGATGAGACCAGCTCAGCGAAAAGAGCCTCTCTTGTCAACCCCTCTACCTGATCGACCCTGGAAGAGACTTGCTGTTGACCTGTGTGAGCATAACAAGCACACTTACCTTGTTGTGTCAGACTATTTCTCTCGGTTCCTCGAGATACTTCATCTGCCAGTAACCACTGCTTCTCAGATGATCTTAAAGCTGAAGGCAGTGTTCGCGAGGTTTGGTTGTCCAGATGTGGTTGTATCTGACAATGGGTCTCAATTCTCATGCCAAGAATTTAAAAAGTTTGCAAGTGAGTTTGACTTTTTGCACATCACCTCAAGCCCACATAACCCCCAAGGAAACGGACATGCAGAGAGGGGAGTTCAAACAGCAAAAAGAATCTTAAAGCAGCAAGATCCTTTGCTCGCCCTCATGTGCTTTTGATCAACGCCCTGCACCACCACAGGCGTGAGTCCTGCAGAGCTACTTATGGGTCGAAAGATCAAAACAACTCTTCCTACACTCGAAGTGAATCTTCAGCCCCGATGGCCTGATCTGGAAGTCGTCAGGAATAAGGATGCAATGGAGAAACAGAAACAAGCATTCTACTTCAATCAGCGCCATGGAGCTAAACCCCTACCTTCGTTGAAGCCAGGAGATTCAGTCCTCACAAAGCTGGACCATCAGAAATCCTGGAAAACACCCGCTGTTGTCACAGGAGAAAGCAGCACACCTCGCTCCTTTTTTATTGAAACACCCCAGGGAGCAACTTTGCGACGCAACCGCCGTCACTTGCAACATGATCCTGAATCAGCCAGAGAGATACCCTCTTCAGCTCCAAATGACCTGCAGCCAGAGATTGTCGATCAGCAGCCTGAAACTGCAGCTGCTGCTGACACTATTTTACCAGAATCCAGTGTCAAACCGCCAGACCCAAAGCAAGGACTGTTGTTTACCCGGTCCGGTAGAATGATTAAACCTGTGCAAAGACTAGATATGTAGAGAAAAAAAAAAAGAAAAATGAAAAGAGAGAAATTCACGTGTTCACTGTGATAAGTGTGGTTATATGTGGTTCAATAATTAAGCCATGGGCTGTGGGGAAGGGTGAAATGGAAATGGAAAATGTTTGAATTGAAAATTGTTTTGTTCTGAAAAAAAAAGCTAAAAAAGGGGGAGATGTCATATAATGTGATATTTATATGTGGTGTGTCTTTAAGACTGTGGTGACGTCACAGGTCAGAGTTGACCTTCACCGAGTGATATGATATGAAAATGGCGATGTGTTGATGTTGCCGCCTGTTAATGTTCCCGCTCCTAGTTTTAAAAGAGAACTTTGTTGAAACCACTATTCGTGTGGACCTCAGTTCTTTACAGGTGTGAAGCTAAAAACTATTTAAAAGAACCACAGTTATTGTCACAATTTAGTCCAATTTGGGGTAATCAATATTTTAAACCAGGGAGAGAGGACGCTGTATTTAAAGTATGGAATTTAAAAGGGATACAAAAGATTCAGGATTTATATTTGCCATGTGCAGATAACATAATGTCTTTTGAAGAGCTGAGGATCAAATTTAATCTCAATAGAACACATTTTTTTAAATATCTTCAACTTAGAAACTTTATTCGATCAAATCAAAATAAAGCTCTCACTCGACCTATTTATTCATCCTTGGAAAAAATGTTGATGAAAGATAGTAAAAGAAAGGGTATTATTTCAGAGTTTTATAACTCATTGACACTATCTTCAAGTGAAAATTCACTGAAAAGATTAAACTACTGGAAAGAAGATCTGCAAACTGAAATTTCAGAGGAACAATGGGAATTGGCTTGTACAGAAGCTCAAACCAAATCAATAAATGTATGTCTTAAATTGATACATTTCAAATGGTTAATGCGGATGTATGTTACACCGGAGGAGTTAAATAGATATAACAAAAATATACCAGATACGTGCACAAAATGCATGGAAAGTAAAGGAACCCTATTTCATTGTGTATGGGAATGTAGATTAATAAGAATGTTTTGGGAAGAGGTGAGGGTAACAATTGAAAAAATAATCTCAAAACAAATCATATTGAATCCTAAACTGTTTTTGTTGGGTCTGTACCCAGAAAAGCATAATTTTAATAAAAGTGAAAGAACATTCATAGACCTCAGTTTGCTTAATGCCAAAAAATGTATTGCACTATTATGGAAAAAGACTCATAGACCAGATGTGACTCAGTGGTTAAGACAGATGTTAACAAACCTTCCATTAGAAAGAATAACATATATACTGAAATCAAAGGAAATTGTGTTTGAGAATATATGGAGACCTTTTATTGATTATGTAAAAAATTTAAACATAACTCTTGAAGAAGAAGGTGATTGATGTGTGTGGACCTTGTAAATTCCAAACTGGTGAACATAATATGTATACTTATGTATTGGATTGTCTAGACTAAACAGAGGAGCATTGTTGAAGACTTGATTTTGTTGGTGGTTGTTGGTGTTTTTAGTGTATTTTTTTTTGTAGTACTTTAGTGTTAGTGTTTGATTGTTTGTATCATGTTTGTTAAAAAAAAAAAAAAAAAAAAAGGTTCAATAAAGATATTGTGGAAAAAAAAACTGGTGCAGACCGGGACATGTCGTTAAACAACAACACTGCAGCAAAGACATTGAGTTGCTAGCTGTTAGCATGAGGCCTACATATCTCCCGAGAGAACACTCACACGTGATCTGCATTGTTGTTTATGCAAATCCGACGGCGAACGCTGGGACAGCGCGTGACGTCATCCATTCAGTAACCAGCAGGCTGCAGACAGAACACCCAGATGCTCTTCTCCTCATCTCAGGCGATTTCAACCATGTTTCACTATCTCCCATTCTACCCACGTTCACCCAGTATGTCACATGCCACACTAGAGACAATAGAACACTGGACTTATTCTACGCAAACACTAAGGAGGCGTACACCTCATCACAACTCCCCCCACTCGGGAGATCGGATCACAACTTGGTTCATCTCCGGCCGGTGTACAAACCCCTAGTGCACAGACAACCTCCGGCCATGCACACAGTGGAGTTATGGTCTGAGGAGACAATGGACACTCTAAAGGGCTGTTTTGAAGCCACCGCCTGGAAGCAGCTCTGCGATCCACATGGTGAGGACATCGATGGCCTCACTCACACCTTCACGGACTACCTCAGCTTCTGTGTGGACAAATCCATTCCCACCAAGACCATACGGCGTCGCTCAAACAACAAACCCTGGATCAACCCTGAGATAAAAACACTTCTGAGAGAGAAGAAGAGGATCTTCAGGTCGGGGAATAGGGAGATGCTGAAGTCCGTACAGAGGGAGCTGAGGAGAAAGATCAGAGAAGGCAAGGACACCTTCAGGAAGAAGATGGAGGACAAGCTGCAACAGAGCGACATCAGCGGGGTCTGGAGAAACCTCAAAACCATCTCTGGGCTCCAGAATACCTCCCCCCAGGCCACGGGGGCAGGGAGTGGGCGAACAATCTGAATCTGTTTTTCAATAGGTTTGACCAACCACCCTCCCCCCTGACTGCACAACAACCACTGCTGCCTCTAAAGAAATCAAGTCCTGCTGCCCACTCCCCACTCCACCAACACCCCCCCACTCCCAACACACAGCCCCCCATCCTGACCCTGACCAGGACCCAGGTGAGGACGGAGCTGAGGAAGATCAAGGCGAGGAAGGCGTCGGGACAGGACGGCATCAGCGCAAAGCTCCTCAAGTCCTGTGCAGACCAGCTGTGTGGGATTATGACGTATATCTTCAACCTGAGCCTGAAACTGGGGAGGGTACCACAGCTGTGGAAAACATCTTGTGTGGTACCTGTACCAAAAACTTCCCACCCCAAAGACCTGAACAGCTACAGACCGGTGGCCTTGACGTCCCACTTGATGAAGACCCTGGAGAGACTGCTCCTTGCTCACCTCCGCCCCCTGGTGGAACCAGCGATGGATCCACTCCAGTTCGCCTACCAGCATGGCATTGGGGTGGAGGATGCGGTGATCTTCCTCCTTCACCGTTCTCTGTCCCACCTGGAGAAGCCCGGGAATATGGTGAGGATCATGTTCTTTGACTTCTCCAGTGCTTTCAACACCATCCAACCGATGATCCTGAAGGACAAGCTGCTGCGCGCAGGGGTGGACCAGCACCTGTCATCATGGATCCTGGACTACCTCACGAACCGGCCTCAGTTTGTGAGAACCCGGGACTGTGTGTCCGACACGATCATCAGTAGCACGGGGGCCCCCCAGGGAACGGTGCTGGCTCCCTTCCTGTTCACTCTTTATACTGCGGACTTCTCACACAACACAACACACTGCCATCTACAGAAGTTCTCTGATGACTCTGCGATCGTTGGCCTCATCTCCAATGGAGATGAAGCTGAGTACAGAGGGCTTATCCAGGACTTCGTGGACTGGTGCCATCGGAACTGCCTCCAGATCAACGCGAGGAAAACTAAGGAGCTGGTGGTGGACTGCCGCAGGCAAGGACAACCCCTCACAGCACCAGTAAATATACAGGGAACAGACATCGAGATGGTGACATCCTATAAGTACCTGGGTGTTCATCTGAACAATAAACTAGACTGGTCACACAATACTGACGCACTCTACAAGAAGGGACAGCGCAGGCTGTTCCTGCTGAGGAGACTCAGGTCTTTTGGTGTACAAGGGGCACTGCTGAAGACATTCTATGACACGGTGGTGGCATCAGCCATCACTTTTGGAGTGTTCTGCTGGGGCAGTGGCATTACTGCAGCCGATAGGAAGAGACTGAACAAACTGATCAAGAAAGCTAGCTCTGTCTTGGGGCAGCGCCTGGATCCGGTGGAGGAGATAGGAGAGAGAAGGACGGTGGCTAAACTGTCATCTCTGCTGGAGTCCGAGTTCCACCCTATGCAGGACATACTGAATGCACTGAGGAGCTCATTTAGCAGCAGACTACATCATCCCAGGTGCACAACCGAGAGGTTTCGCAGGTCCTTCCTACCAACGGCTGTCAGACTGTACAACCTAAGCAGGGCTGCTCGCAGAGATAGCAAAAAGACGTAACAAACTAATAGTTTTTTGAATGCAAAAGATGCAATAGACTTACACAATGGTCCCCTCCGGCATACAACTAGGAAAATACCGGTCGCTATGGAGAGTGAGAATATGTATGGGCACATAATCATACCATGTAGGATAACTAAGTAGACGGTTGTGCTGTTTCATCCCATCTAGCAACAATGCTCTGCACTGTGTGTGTTTATATATTTACATATTTATTCCATCTAGCTACAATGCTCCACACTGGGTGTGTTTATATTTATATATCTATATATTTATTCCATCTAGCTACAATGCTCCGCACTGTGTGTTTATATATCTTACATATTATTCCATCTAGCTACATTGCGCCGCACTGTGTGTGTTTATATATTTACATATTTATTCCACCTAGCTGCAATGCTCCGTACTGTGGGTGTTTATATATTTACATATTTATTCCATCTAGCTACAATGCTCCGCACTGTGTGTTTATATATTCATATATTTATTCCATCCAGCTACAATGCTCTGCACTGTGTGTCTGTGTGTGTGTATATATATATTTTACAGTAATATGTACATATGTATATTAGCTGCTCTTGCTTGCTTGTTTTTTTTTCTTGCCTTCTGATTGTTGCTCTGAGTGTTGCTATCCCTGTGCTGTTGCAATCCTGGAATTTCCCCGTTGTGGGACTAATAAAGGCTTATCTTATCTTATCTTATCTTATCTTTGAGGAAATTCTCATCCAGGGTCTTTCTGGAGAGCTCTCCCTTTAACTTTCTATTCTCCTCTTGCAAGAATAAAATTTCTTTAAGCCTAAGGTGACACATGCTGCAGTTCTGTAGTTCTTGCACATTTTCCTCTGGAGCATCATCAGCCTGACAGATCAGTGCTGCTTCAACAGATGTTGTCTCCTCCATCTCAGCCAGAGGTGTGGTGTTATCTGTTGCTGATCAGGACAATAAACAACTGTAGTTAATATATTTTGTAATCAAAAGGAATCCCAAGACACATTTTAGAAAGAAAAACACAGGTAAAAAAAGACTACCTGAAGGAGTTACATTATCCATCTCAGTCACGGGGCCAGTGATGCTGGGGGTTCACTTGCATGCCCTGCCGATTCTTTTTGTCGTAATCTCGCCCATCTGCATAAGCGGTTAAACCTGTCAGGAGTGGTAGCTGGAAGCTCTGCATGCCCAAGGTTTAGAGAAGGTGCCCAGTCAGGATCACAGTCTAGCATTTCATAAGCTGGTCTGCCTGTTAAAGCAAAGGAAACGGGAAGAAAATACTTTGGTGTAGAACAAATTAAACCCGCTTACACAGGTGTGTGAGTGGTAACTTTTTCTAGCTACTCGGATAGCGGAGTCTTTCTTTAGCTTAGCTCTGTTTAGCTTAGCACTGCTGACGTAGGGTAAAAGCTATGACCAAGCAAGTCTTAACCACAACACAGGCAAGTTTTAATAACAGACATACACAACAAGTCATAACGTACCTTTATGAAAATGCTTTGAGCACACCACCGTCAATTCAGGTGTGTGTTTGAAAGTTATGTTGGGTCTTCTGACTGCTGCAGTCCAGGCCAGGCGTCGCCTCTTAGTTACATCCGAAACGTGAGCTGTGCTGTTCTTCTTCCATGCTGGAAAACGATAAAAGCCTATTCCGTGGTTTACCTTTTCTCCACGGCAGTTGTGAGAACAACTATTACAGTTTAAAACACAGCTGCTTTGTGACGATGTCTCCTACACCAGAGCAAGCAAGGAGTATAATGATCAGAGATGCTACTGACTTAAATAAATACAGATGAACACCGATTAAAAAAATTATGAGTCAATGATAATCCATATTCATACACACAATAAGAATAGTTCTTTTGATACTCCATGCCAAAGTACAGTGGTACCTCTACTTACGAACGTCTCTACATACGGAATTTTCAGGTTACGACACGCCTCAACGGGAAAATATTGCCTCTTGTTACGAACGAAATTTCAGGATACGAAAGGCAAAAAAGTACGCGCTCCTCGCAGCTCCCGTAGTTTACCGAACGTAAACATACCTGTAGCTGCTCTGCCATTGGCTATCGCCTAGCATCTTCCTGGTATCCCATTGGCCACGAAGTTGTTTTTTTTTTTTTTTCAAAACTTTATTAAGAACAAGGTGAAAGTTTTACGTGTGTGTACAGTACAGAATTAACATTTATTCGCTATGGGCCCCAAGAAAGTGACGGAGATAAGTGGAAAAGGAGAAAAGAAGAAGAGAGGTTTTTTGTCCATACAAACAAAGAAGGAGATAATCGAAAGGTATGAAAAGGGGATGCGTTTGGTTGATCTCGCCAAAGAATATGGCCGTAATACATCAACGATCAGCACGGTATTAAAACAAAAGGAAGCACTTACAAGCCGACAAAAGAAAACGTCCTTGGATCAGAACATGAACCAAAGAAGGCAAAAGGTGACGACGTCGACGACGATAGCAGTTAAAAGGTAAATGAACATAATTTTTATTATTCTTTCTCTTTTATTATTCTCTTTTAATATTCTTTCTCTCATTTTAAACTCTCATTTTATGTTTATTGTGCAGTAATCTAATTGTAACATGTATTTGTTACATGTTTTGATGCGTTTTTATGATTTATAAAAAAATTATGCCCGAATTTTGGGGGGCTTGGAACGGATTACGGCATTTACATGTAAAACGCGCCTCTACTTACGGAATTTTCACGTTACGAGAATACTTCCGGTACGAATTAATTTCGTAAGTAGAAGTACCACTGTACTTTAAAAAAAATAAGCAAAATAAACAAAAACTTATGACCGACTCGAGTAGACAACAATTATCCCCAGCTGGAGGAAGTCATCTGACACAGAGTGAGGAAACTCAAACTCTGAAAATATGCCACTATGCTGAACATAAACCACAAGAGATGGAGAATGATATTGATCCTGATAACCACTTTTTCAATAATATTCATAACCACTGTGAATATTACACTGAAAAGCAATTCAAAAGTCAAGTGCAATTAGATGGTAAACTGTCAATAATACACTTCAATAGTAGAAGTCTTAACAAAAACTTTCCACAGATTCAGGACTATTTAAAACAGCTAGACAGAAAATTCACAGCTATTGCAGTCTCTGAAACCTGGCTTAATGAAGAACAGGCTCCCCTGATGGCAATAGAGGGATATCAGATGTTTTATATTAACAGAACTCAATAAAAGGGCGGTGGTGTTGCACTGTATATTGATGACCTGTATAGGTGTAAGCTTGTAAATGAAATGTCCTCAGCACTACCAGGGATCTTGGAATGTGTCACTGTTGAGATTGACCTAGACAAAACAAAAAATCTAATCATAAGCTGCATATATAGAATGCCGGGAACTTGCATTGAGACATTCAGAGATAAATTAGTCGAGCTGTACAATAATATTACTAGTAAGAAAATGGTAGCAATTTGTGGAGATTTCAAAATTGATTTACTGAATCCACATCAACAAAATGTAGTTACAGAGTTCATGAACTCTATGTACAGCATGAGTCTATATCCCACAATAACACATCCCAGTGGAATCACAGTTCACTCTGCTACACTTATTGACAACCTGTTTGTCAATGTTATCGATAAGAAAATAGAAAGTGGATTATTGATAAATGATATAAGTGACCACTTGCCAACCTTTGCACTTATCCATGGCCACACGGGGCCCAACGCAGAAAAAATTTCAAAATCGTTCAGATACAAATCACCAAATGCAATCAATTCTTTTAAAGAGGACTTGCTGAAGCAAGACTGGACAGAAGTCTATGTATCAGATGTAAATGAAGCCTATGACACATTTATAAACATTGTAACCACTCTTTATGAAAAAAACTGCCCATTAGTTAAAAAAAAAGCTTAAACACAAATTTGCTGATAAGCCATGGTTAACCAAAGGACTACAAAAGGCGTGTAAAAAGAAAAATTTATTATATAAAGCTTTCCTAAAGGACAAAAGAAGCAGAGCAGCGGTATAAAACATACAAAAATAAGTTAACATATATAATAAGATGTAGTAAAAGAGACTATTACAGTAAAAAACTGGAGAAAAACAAAGACAATATTAAAAATAAATGGACAATACTCAACAGTATCCTTGGAAATAAAAGCAGAAATACAAGCAACCCAACTAATATTCCAAAAAATAATAAAACAACTCAGAGTGTGAATATAGCTTCACCTGCAGATGAATTTAATAATTTTTTTGTTAACATTGGACCTAATCTGGCCCGAGAAATACCCACTACGGTGCCTACAGGTGATACAATATGCAATAACACTGCTGTAAAAGACTCCATCTTCATAAAGAACACAGACGAAAGAGAGGTCATTGAAATTGTTAAATCGTTCAAAAGTAAAACATCTACGGACTGTGATGGTATTGACATGCTATTAGTCAAAACTGTTATTGAATGCATAGTAAAACCACTGACGTATATCTGTAACCTGTCTCTCCAATCAGGTATATTTCCCAATGCAATGAAAATAGCTAAAGTAATTCCGATATACAAGACGGGTGACAGAGGGGAACTCTCAAACTATAGACCAATTTCACTATTACCACAATTTTCCAAGATACCTGAAAAAATATTCTATGAGAGAATTGACAACTTCATACTGAAGAATGATTTATTGTGTGAGCAGCAATATGGGTTCAGACACAAGAGGACAACTGCATATGCCCTAATGGAATTTACAGAAAAAATATCAACAGCCATTGAAAATAAAGAGTATTCAGTTGGAGTATTCCTAGATCTTAAAAAAGCATTTGATAAGATAAGATAAGATAAGATAAGCCTTTATTAGTCCCACAACGGGGAAATTCCAGGATTGCAACAGCACAGGGATAGCAACACTCAGAGCAACAATCAGAAGGCAAGAAAAAAAAAAAAAACAAGCAAGCAAGAGCAGCTAATATACATATTTACATATTACTATAAAATATATATATACACACACACAGACACACAGTGCAGAGCATTGTAGCTGGATGGAATAAATATATGAATATATAAACACACAGTGCAGAGCATTGTAGCTAGATGGAATAAATATGTAAATATATAAACACCCACAGTACGGAGCATTGCAGCTAGGTGGAATAAATATGTAAGTATATAAACACACACAGTGCGGAGCATTGTAGCTAGATGGAATAAATATATAGATATATAAAAACACAGTGCGGAGCATTGTAGCTAGATGGAATAAATATATAGATATATAAATATGAACACACCCAGTGCTGAGCATTGTAGCTAGATGGAATAAATATTGATACAGTAGATCACAGTTTATTATTAAAGAAACTACAAAATTGTGGTATTAGAGGGGTAGCACTGTCCTAGTTAAGTAGTTACTTAAAGAATAGATATCAGTATGTATGTGTTAGCAACAAAAACTCAGAGTTACTGAAGGTCACCTGTGGAGTCCCACAGGGTTCAGTTTTGGGACCATTATTATTCAATATGTATATAAACGATATATGTAAAGTTTCAGAAAAAATGGACTTAATATTGTTTGCCCATGACACTAATCTGCTATGCAGTGGAAACAATTTGGAACAACTTCTGGATACACTCGGAAAGGAATTAGGAAAGCTTAAACTGTGGTTTGATTCAAACAAATTAACGCTCAATTTAAGTAAGACAAAATTTATAGTCTTTAACAACCATCACAACAACCCAGTAACCAAACTCAGTGTAAATGGTGTAGAGATTGAAAGGGTATCTGAAACTAAATTTCTTGGAGTAATAATTGATAACAAACTGTGTTGGAAGTCACATATTAATTATATTAAAGGTAAAGTATCCAAATCAATTGCAATATTACACAGAGTGAAATATTTGCTGAATCAACCCACACTATACACCTTCTATCATTCATTAACACTCCCATACATGACATATTGTAATGAAGTATGGGGAAATACATATAAAACAAACATATATCCACTCTTTATGCTTCAAAAGAGAGCTATTAGAATAATAAACAAAGCTGCTTACAGGGAACCAACAAACCCACTTTTTCTTAAACAAAAAACTCTCAAGTTGAAAGATCTGGTTGACTTTAAAACCGCAATAATAATGTTCAAAGTGAAGAATTTATCACTGCCCGCAAATATCCAAAAGTTGTTCCAAACAAGGGAGAAACGATATCACCTCAGAGGAACATGTATATTTCAAAAGCCTACAGTGAGAACTACCACCAAGCAACACTGTATTTCAGTGCAAGGAGTCAGATTATGGAACGATTTTGGACCTGAATTAAAATCATGTACAACGCTTGGACAATTTAAACAAAAACTAAAGGAAGAAATACTCCAAACATATTTACAAGACGACATGTAAACTCACATAAGGATTGACATATCCAGCCTGTGTTGTGTTGTAGCTTAGTTTATTTGGGTTTTTTTTGTGTCACATTTTGTCTTAGATTTGTTTTTGAATAGTAACCGCTCAACTTAGCCTAGCTTAGTTTTCTTTTTTCTCTCAGTCACATTTTGTCTTAGCTTTGTTTTGAATTGTAATCGCTCTTGTCTTGTTTTCTCTTTTTTTCTCTTTTGAATTCTTGGATGGAATATGGGTGGGCAATATAAGCTGCGGCTTCAGCCATCACCCATTTCGGATAACTTACGTGGAATTGTATAGTAGGAGGAGTCTTTGTCTAATTTGACCTTGTTGTTATATTATTCAGTTTCTTTTAACCTGTACTGTACTATCCGAAATAAATTCATTCATTCATTCATTCATTCATTCATTCATTCATTCATACGTTGACGTGAGCTCAGCGAACTAACGGTTCCTACCCTACCCAGAATGCACTTGGTCAATTCTACGGACACTACGTAACACTGGCGGAATCAATACTTGAGTAATTAATATAATAAGGGAATGCTTTTACTCAAGTGCATAGCATCCCAATCAGGGCTGGGATAACTAAGACATTGTGGAGAGAGGAATAACCAGGCAGCGAGGTCCAGATCATATCAGGCTTTATTCAACTATCTCTCACATTTCTCTAGAAACACAAGCAACAAAAGAGTAACAGATCTCAGACACCTCTGCTCTTAAATAATACCACTCGGTCAGCCTTCTCTGTGTGCTGCATTAACATCAAAGCCTTTGTAATTCCCATTCTCTTTGTCACTGTTCACATCAACACACCACCCCCGCATCCACACACAAACCTCCCATGACGATTCCTTTTTGTCTTTAAGTCTGAGTGTAAATATACAGAGAGGGATTCCCACAACATTATTTTTTGCAATTAATGTTGACTATGTTAAAAAAACAAAACAAAAACAACTTAGTGCTATGCTTGGTAACGCCCAGTCACTGACACCAGTCAAATGCACTAGAGAATGAATTGGATGAATTTGACTGATGACTAAATTGACTGATGATTAAATTTCGACATGTTTAGATAATTCCACCTACCAGCAAGCAGACATAATCACATGACTTCCTTGGCAGAGCTTCCTCAACACCTTGTTGCTCTCAGTAATTCACCATAATTCTTCAGACATTGTTCCTGTTCACCACCATATGATGTCAGCATTAGCTACGGTCTCACAATGTCTGATCAGGTTCATTTGTTAATATTGTTGCCAGAGCACAAGACAATGGACACAATGTAGAAATGGTTTCAAAGGAAAAGCAAGTGAAGCAGATGCATCCTCCCCCTCAGTTTACCCTGTAATTACGGCATGAATATTTATGTCCAGCGGGAAAGCACTGGCTAATTAGAACTAAACACTGCTGTGTTTGGCAGCTGCTCGAGTGTATTTACGCTGATTTTCACAAATATGCGTAAAAAGTATTGGGACAATGAAAATACCTTGGCAACATGAGAAACTGGCTCACATTATGACTGCAGAAATATGTGGATGAATCCACGTTTTACAATGGTGAGTCATCCTGGAAGGCCACAGTTGTGAGAAACGTCAAGAGGAAGACAGTTTTTTCTTAGACTCCACACACATTCTGATGAACTGTTCAGCAGTCAACCCACCCACTCGTTTATTTAGATTTTGCTTTTTAAGGAGCCAGGCGTTCTTGTAATTTCTGAAGTGGTCTTGAGTAATAGTTCTCCAGACTTTCTGAATGCCTTTCAAAGTTTTTCTTTGGACAGTGGATTTTACACTCATTCTCAGTGTAGTCCTTGTACCTGACTTCACATTCATTATAAGGGTTGGGACATGACTGTGCTCATGTCCTCACTTCATGTTCCTATGTGATCTTTGTTATTCTTAGGACATGAGGTCAGACATGCCCTCGCCCTTTGTTAGTTATGCTTCTCTTTAGCCATGTATTTCCAGCGATCATGCTTATTATTTATTGGTCAGTTATGCTTGAAGTCTGTGTCACCGCAGTCCTGTCTCTCCCTGTCCTCTGTTCATGTCTCATGTGTTGCTGTTTGACTCCTTTTGTTCCAGCTCCTCATGTTTTCCGTACCACTAGCCACTGCCCTCTTTGTCTCTACAGCCTCACCCATCCTGTTTGGTAGCTGCTCTCCTGTTGTCTCTCAGTTAGTCCCATCTGTCCTATGTTTAGTCAGTTATCTGTTTCCACCTGTCCTGTGTCTGCTATTTATCCCCCGTCCATACATGTGTGTGTCATTCCTTGTCAGACGTGGCATCATTAATGTCTTCATGTCGGTCTTGTCAGTCAGTAACTCATGTCTGTAGCTGCGTTACGATCGCCCAATAGTGTACTCCAAAGTGGACTGCACAGGGTATTCTGCCATATTAAGTGAGATTCCAAACCTAAGACAGCGAACGGTGTTCACTTCAAAGGGAACTGAGAACTGAGCAGGGAAGAAGTGAACAACCAGACATCACTTCATCGGAAGTTGACAGGAAGATTACCCATAAGCCATTGCGCCTCAAATACGAGTAAAACAAACTATTGTTGCTAACGTTATTAACCCTTTGACATCCTTGGTTTCATGAACAGATAGCGCCCCCACTGTCTGTGGCGCAGTTCTGTGCCTGTCATGTCATGTGTCATGTGATGTAATAAAAATCCTCACTTGTACTAAGTATTCCATCTCACACGGTGGCAGACACATACAATTTACTGCTCTTGCCTTGGAGGACTCATGGCCCTCAAATGGACTTCAGCTCCGCATTCAACACCATCCGCCCCGCTCTGCTCCGGGACAAGCTGTCCCTGCTCAACGTGCCTGACTCCCTCTGCAGGTGGATCATCGACTTCCTGACAGACCGGAGGCAGCATGTGCGGCTGGGAAAGACTGTCTCAGACTATACTAGCATCAGCACCGGATCACCCCAGGGCTGTGTACTTTCCCCCCTACTCTTCTCCCTTTACACCAACTCCTGCACCTCCAGCCATCAGTCTGTCAAGTTGATCAAGTTTGCGGACGACACCACCCTCATCGGGCTCATCTCCAACGGCGACGAGTCCGCCTACAGGAGAGAGGTGGCCCAGCTGGCGTCCTGGTGCAGCAATAACAACCTGCAGCTGAACGCTCTGAAGACAGTGGAGATGATTGTAGACTTCAGGAAAGTCACTACTCCTCTGCCCCCCCTCACCCTCTCAGGCTCTCCCATCACCACTGCTGATTCCTTCCGCTTCCTAGGCACTACCATCACCAGGGACCTCAAATGGGAGCTGACCATCAGCTCACTCATCAAAAAAGCCCAGCAGAGGATGTTCTTCCTGCGGCAGCTGAGGAAGCTCAAGCTACCCACCAAGATGTTAGTGCAGTTCTACACAGCCATCATCGAGTCCATCCTCACCACCTCCATAACCGTGTGGTACGCAGGAGCCACTGCCAGGGACAGACTAAGGCTGCAGCGCGTCGTGCGCACTGCTGAGAAGGTGATCGGCTGCAAGCTCCCATCTCTCCAGGATCTGTACATCTCCAGGACCCGGAGGCGTGCTGGCCGGATCATAGCCGATCCCTCACACCCTGGTCACGTACTGTTTGCCCCCCTCCCCTCTGGTAGAAGACTTCGGTCCATCCAGACTAAAACCTCCCGTCACATGAACAGCTTCTTCCCCTCTGCCATTAGACTGCTGAACACTAAGTGACTCTCGTGCACCATGTACAGCAGCTCAACCAGACTCATGTCAATCATCACTGTTTTCTTCCTGCATTACCGACTGCACTATATAGTTCTCCACAGTATCTGCTGCTGGCTAATATATATTTTAACTGTTGACCAGTATCACTTAATCTTATCCTACACTTTATTACATGTATAGTTTATTTCTCTTATCTTATCATGTTTAATGTTGCAGCATTGTACCGAGACAAATTCCTAGTTTGTGTACTACATGAACAATGGCAATAAACCTGATTCTGAAATCACCCCCCCCCCTCCACAAAACCTCACTTCTGGACACCACAGAGGAAGAGTTTGTAAACAGATATTGATGTGCGCGATCGCAAGACGTAGGAGGGATTTGCCCCCAAATTTGCCAACTATGATTCTAAAAAGAGATTATTTAGCTTATGAAGGTAAATATCTACATTTTGTTATAACAGAGGGTGGGTGAAGCTGGTTGATGCTCACCTGTCATTGACCCCAGCGCCAGCTGAACATGAGCAGTTGTAGAACGCTCACGTCGCGTCGCGTCAAAGCGTTATCTTGTCCACTCTTGTTTGTTTTTATTAACTTTGTTTTAAATTTTTTTTATCTCTTTTTACTGATATTTGCTTTTTACTTAGTGTTAGCTTAGTGTTGGCCTAGCAGAAAGCCCGATTGGTACACAGGTGAATCAGACCCCGGGCAGGGCTGTTTTCACCAGGCTAGGCTAACCTGTTTTTAGCTAGCTCGCTAAGCTAGGCGAACCTGTTTTTAGCTGTTTTTAGCTAGCTAGCTATCCACTTCTCGCCTGGAACGTCATGACACCATCCCCGACATGTGTCAGCTGTGTGTCCCTCTTTAAGGAGATTTCTGAGTTGGAAGTGAGACTCTCCAACCTCTATAAGATTCGGGAGGCTGAAGACCACCTACACACTATAATTCTCGGGAGAACATCGGCCCCAGCAACTGACTCGCAGCTAGCAGAGACGGCTACTTACCTGGGTGAATTCAGCACATCGCCATCCACTTCCACCCCTACTCCGGTCTCCTCAGCTGTCCAGGACCCCAGCAATAAACACTGGCTTCAGCTCAGAGCTAAACCCAAAGCCCTGGGTGGTCTTTCACATCCTCAATGCACGCCCTGGACCTTGGTTGGGCCAACTAGCAAACATCAGCAATTGACCAGACAGCCGCACCTCCTCTCTTCCCTTGCTCCTGGAAAACAGATTCAACATCCTTTCCCTGGAAGATTTTCCTCACCTGGATGTCAATCATCCTCCCATGGCCTCCCCCCCTTCCTCCTTCAGCAGCGGCCCAAACCCACAAGCCTCGGATTAAAACTACTTTAGGTGTGCCAAACTATAAACCAGTTCCAAAAAGAAGAGAGCGCATCACCCCGCCATCACAACAACAACAAAGGCAAAATTATCCACCATTTCAGAAACCACCGGCAAGACTCCCCCAGACGATGTTGGTAATTGGTGATTTGATTATGAGGAACGTCAGAAGCAGGTACTGTGACACTAAATTTTTTCCTGGGGCTAAAGTGTCAGACATCAAGGCTCTTACCCCTGACCTATTAAATGATTACCCCCACGCTAAAACTGTCATTGTACCTGTTGGATGCAACAACATCTCAGATGAAGCGTAGGAGATCTTAACCCTTTGAGTGTGAGAATTTTCGTGCCCCTAGAGGCAGAGTGCGGCACTGTGCCTGCCTTCTCACTCTGACTTTGTCAAAAGTAAGTGAGAAATTTATGTTTTTTTTTTAAATGTACTGATTTCTTTTTCATATACTTTGAAGATAAGATGATGAGGTACCTCTGTACAAAAAACGGTGTCAAAAGACTGAACCATTTTTTGTGTAAATACGTCCAAAGTCCAGTTTTGACTGAGTTTTGGAATATAAAGAGGTGCTGTGACATTATGTAAATTAGATGCATAAATTTATTCATATCTGAAACTTTGGATCGGGCGGCACGGTGGCGGAGTGGTTAGCACTGTGGCAGCATAGCAACTCACCCTTGGCCGGGGGATCCTGGGTTCGATCCCAGCCCCCAACCAATAGTGATCTGTGTGGAGTGTGCATGTTCTCCCCGTGTCTGGGTGGGTTTACTCCGGGATTTCTCCGGTTTCCTCCCACATGCCCAAAACATGCAAGTTAGGTTAACTGGCATCAAAACTGGGGATTCTAAATTGTCCTTAGGTATGACTGTGAGAGTGAATGGTTGTCTGTCTCTCTGTGTTGGCCCTGCAATGGACTGGCGATCTGTCCAGGGTGTACCCTGCCTCTTGCCCAAAGATGCTGGGATAGGCTCCAGCTCCCCCGCGACCCGAAACGGACTAAGCGGAAGAAGATGAATGAATGAATGAATGAACTTTGGATCATATTTTATATCTTTCTAATTGACAGTAAGTCATTATCTCTTACCACTTTCAAGTTATAGCCTTGGAAATCTGAACTATTTTGTTGACAAAAAATACTTACCACTTTTGACCAAAAGGGGGTATGTTGCAGTTCTGCACCATACACACTCAAAGGGTTAAAAAGTGACTTCAAAAGCCTTCTGTCCACTCTTATGAACTGTGGCAGACATGTGTTTATTTCTGGGCCCTTGGCCCCTTTCAGACAAGGTTGCAATTATAAGATAAGATAAGCCTTTATTAGTCCCACAATGGGGAAATTCCAGGATTGCAACAGCACAGGGATAGCAACACTCAGAGCAACAATCAGAAGGCAAGAAAAAACAACATCTAGTAAACATATTTATAAACTAGTAAACATACATTTATATTACTATAAATGTATATATATAGACACACAGTGCAGAGCATTATGGTTGGTTGGTGAATGTGCAGCAGAAAGTCTAAGCTCTCTCTCCGCGGATGCGGCGGGCCAGCTGGAAGTCTTTGGGCATGATGGTGACCCCCTTAGCGAAGAAGAGACCACCAGGTGGGCCTCGCTGGTCTCCTGCAGAGCCATGACGGCGAAGCTCAGGAAACGCAGGATGGTCTTGAAGTCCTGAGCGATCTCCCTCACCAGGCGCTGGACGGGCAGCTTACGGATGAGCAGCTCCATGGATTTCTGGCAGCGACGGATCTCTCTCAGAGCCACGGGCCTGTGACGGCGAGGCCTCTTCACTCTGCCGGTGGCCGGAGCACCTCTCCGAGCAGCCCTGGTGGCTAGCTGTCTCCTGGGGGGCTTCTTCCTCCAGTAGATTTTACGGGCAGTCTGCTTGGTTCTTGCCATCGCTCTTTATTATTCTGTCTTATATTTCTTGCACGCCGCCTAAACTCCAGCCCGGCACCTGCGTCGTTTTCGCTACAGCTCCCGGTATGTCGAGTTTCCCATTAGCGCCGGGCGGCGGCCAAGTGCTAGCTAGCACTAGCTCCTCCCCGCTGTAGCGTCTCCCGCTGCAAACCGTGGCTCCGTCTGCCGACCCGGGAGACCCCCGGGGCGATCCGTGCGTCCGTGATATATATACAGAGTGAAAGGTGTAGAAAGAAGAAGGAAGATAAAAAAAAGGCTGTTGCAACGGGCAGCCTACTCGTGTGGCGCCACCGGTCCGGCGGAACCGGAACCGGAAAAAAAAAAAAAATATATATATATAGTTAATTATTATTATAAATTATTAATTATAATTATTTTAGCAGAACTCTCAGTCTTAATACCTGGTTGTGTTCAACATGTCCTACTTTTAATATTGGTTTTGTAGACAATTTCAACCTGCTTTGGAACCGCTCATCACTTATGAGGCCAGATGGCATCCATCCAAACAGACTTGGTGCACGTGTTTTAAGGGACAATCTGTTCTATTCCATTCAGCATTTTTTAGTACAGTGACTGAAATTTGGTGCGTTAACTCACCCCGGAGTTCCTGGGTCTGCCAACCAGCCTTACTTTGTTTCCACTTCTCATATTAATCCAAATAATCCTCACTGTTTAGAGCAGTCTTCAATTGATAACCCCATACAGATTGTATCTGTCTCCTGTTACCCAAAATATTATAATGTTACCCGGCCTCAGTTTGTGAGAACCCGGGACTGTGTGTCCGACACGATCATCAGTAGCACGGGGGCCCCCCAGGGAACGGTGCTGGCTCCCTTCCTGTTCACTCTTTATACTGCGGACTTCTCACACAACACAACACACTGCCATCTACAGAAGTTCTCTGATGACTCTGCAATCGTTGGCCTCATCTCCAATGGAGATGAAGCTGAGTACAGAGGGCTTATCCAGGACTTCGTGGACTGGTGCCATCAGAACTGCCTCCAGATCAACACGAGGAAAACTAAGGAGCTGGTGGTGGACTGCCGCAGGCATGGTCAGCCCCTCACAGCACCAGTAAATATACAGGGAACAGACATCGAGATGGTGACATCCTATAAGTACCTGGGTGTTCATCTGAACAATAAACTAGACTGGTCACACAATACTGACGCACTCTACAAGAAGGGACAGCGCAGGCTGTTCCTGCTGAGGAGACTCAGGTCTTTTGGTGTACAAGGGGCGCTGCTGAAGACATTCTATGACACGGTGGTGGCATCAGCCATCACTTTTGGAGTGGTCTGCTGGGGCAGTGGCATTACTGCAGCCGATAGGAAGAGACTGAACAAACTGATCAAGAAAGCTAGCTCTGTCCTGGGGCAGCGCCTTGATCCGGTGGAGGAGATAGGAGAGAGAAGGATGGTGGCTAAACTGTCATCTCTGCTGGAGTCCGAGTTCCACCCTATGCAGGACATACTGAATGCACTGAGGAGCTCATTTAGCAGCAGACTACATCATCCCAGGTGCACAACCGAGAGGTTTCGTAGGTCCTTCCTACCAACGGCTGTCAGACTGTACAACCTAAGCAGGGCTGCTCGCAGAGATAGCAAAAAGACGTAACAAACTAATAGTTTTTTGAATGCAAAAGATGCAATAGACTTACACAATGGTCCCCTCCGGCATACAACTAGGAAAATACTGGTCGCTATGGAGGGTGAGAATATGTATGGGCACATAATCATACCATGTAGGATAACTAAGTAGATGGTTATGCTGTTTCATCCCATCTAGCAACAATGCTCTGCACTGTGTGTGTTTATATATTTACATATTTATTCCATCTAGCTACAATGCTCAGCACTGGGTGTATTTATATTTATATATCTATATATTTATTCCATCTAGCTACAATGCTCCGCACTGTGTTTTTATATATCTACATATTATTCCATCTAGCTACATTGCTCCGCACTGTGTGTGTTTATATACTTACATATTTATTCCACCTAGCTGCAATGCTCCGTACTGTGGGTGTTTATATATTTACATATTTATTCCATCTAGCTACAATGCTCTGCACTGTGTGTTTATATATTCATATATTTATTCCATCCAGCTACAATGCTCTGCACTGTGTGTCTGTGTGTGTGTGTATAAATATATTTTATAGTAATATGTACATATGTATATTAGCTGCTCTTGCTTGCTTGTTTTTTTTTTTTTTTTTCTTGCCTTCTGATTGTTGCTCTGAGTGTTGCTATCCCTGTGCTGTTGCAATCCTGGAATTTCCCCTTTGTGGGACTAATAAAGGCTTATCTTATCTTATCTTATCTTATTATAACCCAAGACAAATACAACATAACTTGATAAATTCACCCCTTTCTGCAGCTCCTTCTCATCCGCCACCCCTTAACTTAGCCCCTGCCTTCCCCCTCAGAGAACCTTTGTCTACTCCCCCCCAAAGTTAATAAAATTATAATGTATAAACATCCCAAAGTGATTAAACAAAAAGTTGGTAAATCTCAAATTAAACATCAAGTCTCTAAATTTAATGGCTCGGCCTCTCTTCCTCCTCATAATGTGAAAATTAAATGCGGTTTGTTAAATATTAGGTCTCTAACTCCCAAGTCTCTACTAGTTCATGATCTATTAATTGATCATCTGATTTAATATCCCTTACAGAGACTTGGTTAGGGCAAGATGATTATGTTGGTTTAAATGAATCAACTCCCTCTGGTTATCTAAACTATCATAATCCTAGAAGCTCTGGTCGTGGAGGTGGAGTAGCAGCAATTTATGGTACCATTCTAAATTACTAGTTAATGTAAAGCAAAAAATATGTTTTAATTCCTTTGAGGGCCTGGTCCTCACTATGGGACATGTTAGCAATCTTAGCTTAAGTCCAATTTTCTTTGCCATAGTTTACCGTCCTCCCTCAGCCTACTCAGAGATTTTTATCCGAATTCGCAGAGTTGATCTAGTGTTGAGATCAGATAGAATAATTATAGTAGGGGATTTTAATATACATGTTGATGTAGATAGTGACTGTCTTAATAAGGCATTTAATTCAATATTAGAATGAATGGGGTTTTCCCAGAAAGTAGAAAATTCTACCCATTATCTCCACCACACATTGGACCTTGTTCTGACTTATGGTATAGAAATAGAAAATCTGGTAGTGTCTCCTCATAATCCTGTACTGTCAGACCATTGTCTGTTAACCTTTGATTTCACTATTTCACTATTTCTATTTGACTCCTAAAGAAAAATATTACTACAGCAGATGTCTTTCAGATGATGCTGTTACCAAATTTTTGCAGATTGTCTCCTCTATATCATGTGCCAACACAACAGAAATAAAAGATGGAGAGCTTGCTCCTTCGGTAATTGATAGCATGGTAGATAGTGTTACAGCTTCTCTGCATCAGACTCTAGACTTGGTGGCCCCTTTAAAAAAGAAAAAGTCTAATCAGAGATTTCTAACCCCTTGGTTTAACACAAAAACTTGTAGCTTAAAACAGAAGACTTGTCAATTAGAAAGAAAATGGTGTTCCACTAATTTAGATGAATTCTATTTAGCGTGGAGAAATCATCTCCTAATTTACAAAAAATCTCTTAGAAAAGCTAGAACAAGTTAGTACTCTGCTTTAATTGAAGAGAATAAGAATAATCCCAGGTTTCTTTTCAACACTGTGGCCAGGCTGACAAAGAGTCAGGACTCTGTCAATCCTCGCATCCCCCTAGAGCTTACTAGTCAGGACTTTTTGAACTTTTTCAGTCATAAAATTTTATCTATTAGAGATAAAATCAATCAGATTATTCCCATTGTAAACTTAAAGTCCAAATGTCACCTAATTTTTTTTGCCAAATGCCAACGAATTTTGATAAAATACACATAGCTTAAACCAATACCGGAGACCATATCACCCACCTGTATTTACATAATTGCACAAAATACACCAGGCGAATGCCCCGCGAGCGGCTGGCAGTGTGTGACAGCCAATCCAGACCACGCCCATGTTTTTGACGTCACAAATTTCACCCTGGCTACCCTGCCATATCCACATTCACACTTATCAACATTGGACAATCATGACAGAAAGTGACAGCGATTGTGAACAAATTAGTTTAGTTTTGTCCTCTGGTGAATCGGACTTGGAATTCAGGGAAGACGACACCCCAGATACTGATGACAGTGGTTCAGACAGTGACAGAGGCATAGAACCTTTCAGGTTCGAGCCGTCCGAGACGGAATCAGATGCTTTGTCTGATGACAACAGTTCTGACGATGACCAGAGAGCAGAACCAGTGGAAAATGTCATTGAATTGGACATTAATCGCCTCCAGAATGTTGAATGGTAAGCCAAAAGAAATCTGTGATGTTTAATAAATTAATTATAACCACCGGCAAAATTGGGAAGCCGAAGGGGGTCTGTCGAGGGCGCCCCATAAATATCGATTTTTCGGAAGCCATTATCATGACGATACAGTGGGGCGCTAGCTTACAGTAGAACCCTTTCTTTCCTCATTCAGTTGTAGCAACAAAATCAAGGATGAAATGGAAGTAATTGTGGAAAATGACTTGTATTAAAATCCCCAGGATCGTGTGTATAGGGCCATAACCAGGAATGTTCCTTTCTCACTGTAGACGAATTAGAAATCTAGCTTGTTGTTTTGTACGCCAGCTTCAAGGTTTGATAACTAGAAATAATTGGGAAAAAACTATGTCTCTAGCACATGGCACTTCATGGGGAGGGCTTGAAAGTTCTATTAATAAACAAAGACGACATGAATAATGCAATGGATCTTTTCACTTTATTTTACATGAGTTCTGCAAGGCATTTATGAGGTGGATATGGTGTAAATAATATGGACAGGATGTGAACACATTATTGAATATTATATATATTATTTTGTTACAAAATTTATAAAAATTTATAAATATAAATATAAATTTATAAAACCTCATGTGGATATTCATTTTGACAGAAATGTTCAGCTTGGGAGCACAAATGGTGACTTTCCTTTGTAAGTGGTTGTTATATGCAGGTGGCGGACATAGCATGTTTTACGGTAATTACCTTTCGCAACATGCCAAACGTCATACAAATGGAGTACTTGTGGCAGATTTTCACGGATCCATTTAGCAATGGACCTGTGTCGGTCTGTTACAAGGATGCTGATTTCTAAATCACATACCTGTCAAGGCATACCTCATGCCTCCCTTATTGGGGGGCTTTCACACCTGTACTGAGTACTTAAAAACTGTATTTATCGGCAGATGAAAGAAAACTGAACCCCCCCCCCCCCCAAAAAAAAACAGCAACTGCAACATGACCTATTTTAAACATATTTATTCAAATGTACACTTTTATGGACACAATCTTGAGCCACAACTTTTTGGTAATGTGAAAATAATAAGCCAAGTAGCACAAAAAAAATAAATAAAATACAAAAAAATACAAAAATATTTTTCAAATTTACATTAGCACAAGGTAGATTGCTTAATTTGAAAGTACACAATAAGAATTATTCTGAATATAGTTCTTAATTGTCAGCTAGATACTGTATATACACTTGGAATTAAAGAGTTTTTATTTGTCAGCTTTGTTACACTAATGCACTTGGATGAACTTGAAACAAGAAAATGTTCACTGATGCTGCTTGTTATAGCTCCAAGTAGCAGCCTTTGCTGACTCTAGCATTTCTGAAGTGGCAGATCAGATCAGGTGGCAGATCAGAAGTGATCTGCCACCAATGGGGGTAGATTGTGCCCTGCCACAAAAAAATGACAAACCATCACTTCCTGCTAGTGATGCATTGGATTTGGAAGGCGATTCCTCTCTGTTCCGGAGCCGCAGGACAGTAGAAAGTGTGAGACCATCAGCCTAATGATTGAGTCCACACTTCTCACTGTAGTGATAATAGCTCACGTTGAGCGCTCTGCCCGCCCCGGCCATCAGCCTAATGATTGAGTCCACACTTCTCACTGTAGTGAGAATAGCTCACGCTGAGCGCTCTGCCAGCCCCCTAGCTGTGGGGGTCACACACACGACGTCTTCCTCAACACACTCACTAATTTTTTTTCCCGTATATTTTTCTTTTGGGCGTACAGAAATGGCAATTTGCCCGTATTTGCTAAAATTGCATTTTTCCCCTAATTAAAATACGGCGAAAACTTATCACTTGACAGGTATGAAATCATTGTCTGAACTTTCCGTGTCCATTGTGCCGCTACTTGGTGATCTTTCGGGAAAGTAAATAGTGAAACACCATCCTTGTTGGTATTGCTGCAATAGCCAGCGATACAACGTTTCCCACCACTGCCAGGCATGGTGAAATATCCAATTTTTTCTTTCTTGTTGCTCACTTCAATCTTCCAGTCTCCATATAAACAATCAATGGGGATACCCCAAGCATCAAACTAGGGCGCAATCTGTTTCGTCACTTCCGCCTTCTTTCCCAGGCGATTCCGGGGGCCCTGAGTGGGAACGTCAGGCCAAGCGCGGCAGTTTTAAATTAACGAATGTTCCGGCGTTACTGAAGCATATGCACCAAGACCCGAACGGATCGGTTCCCTTTTATATCTAGTTTCAAGACATTTTAAGGACCCTATTATGTGACATTTGGACTTTAAGTACAGCAACTACTACAACTCCTTCAATTGATATCTGTTTGGATAAGTTTACTCCAATTGACCTTTTAGAGTTAGATAAAATAATCTCCTCATCCAAGCCTTCAACTTGTCTTTTAGAACCTATTCCTACCAGGTTATTTAAAAAAGTCTTCCCATTTATTGGCAGCCGTATTCTTCAAATAATCAATTCCTCTTTAACCTTAGGTTATGTACCGCAGGCTTTTAAAATTGCTGTAATTAAACCCTTACTCAAAAAGCCAACGCTCGACCCAGGAGTTTTAGCTAACTATCGACCAATCTCTAATCTGCCTTTCATTTCAAAAATCTTAGAGTTGTTGCTACGCAATTATTTGACCACTTGCAGGGAAATGGTTTATGTGAAGAGTTTCAATATGGGTTCAGAATTCATCATAGTACTTAAACAGCCTTAGTGAAGGTTACGAATGACCTTCTTATCGCATCTGAAAATGGACTTGTTTCTGTACTTGTTCTTTTAGATCTTAGTGCAGCCTTTGATACTATCGATCATGGTATTCTACTTGATAGATTAGAACACTATGTTAGACTAAATGGTACTTCACTGCAGTGGTTTAGATCTTATTTGTCTGATAGATTTCAGTTTGTTCATGTCAATAATTAGTTTTCTTCCAACTCTAAGCTCAGTCATGGAGTTCCACAGGGATCTGTGTTAGGCCCTACTCTTTTTAGTTTATATATGCTTCCATTAGGCAACATCATCAGAAAGCACTATGTAGAGTGACCTTGAGTTCCAATTTACAAAATTATTCTTTGCTTAAGAATTTCTTTTTTCAACTCAAAAGTCTGGATTTTGAGACTGCTTCTCTCACCCAAGAACTAGAGCTGTAACCCTATCCATCGGCCATAAAGAGGAAGTTAATCCCTTTCTCCAAGACTCTTTGGCAAAGGAATGTTCGAATTTACAGTTTTATGATTGACATAGTCAAGACTTTGGAAGCCAGGACTCTCCAGTAAACAACCTGTTTCACTGTGCCATCTGGTGGACGAATCAGGAATATTTAACTTTTTCCTTTGCAGTGGAATTTATGCCTTATGGACTATGAACTAACTCATATTCTTTCTCTTAAGTGAATTCTGGGACGGACAATGGGTTTCAAATGCTTTTATTGATATGATTCAATTTGATATGATTGTGATATGTTCTGCTATTTTCAGGAAGAAATTAATGTTTGCATGCTTATTATCACAAGTTAATTACAGTAGATGTAGATGCATTTTATGCTCCTTTATTGAGTAGAATATCTTAGTCACTAAAGTCGAAGGAATTTATGCTTTTTTCAGCAACATGTGTCTTAAAACGGGGTCTCACTTCTCAGATCAAATGTCTCTTCCCCTCCTCATTCTTCAGGAGACCACAGCTGTACTTTAACTGACCAACAGAGTTCAAAGCTTCATTGCATTTCCATTTTTAGGTTGAGTTTATGATCCTTGTTGGAAGAAGCTCAAATACAATTGGGCCACCTCAGGTCTCATGAAGTTTTGGGACCACCCTGCAACACTAGAGAAAACTTAAGTTTTATTGCTCTTTGTTCAGAGTCTGCTCTGGGGTGTTGGCCAAAAGCTGTGAGCAGCTTTCTCTGCTCCTCCAATTTCTCCTATCTCTTTTAAAAAGGGCCCAGAGCCTGTCATGCTCTGTGTAAATCCTGTTTCTTTTCTTTAAAATTCATTTTTCTTATTTTCTTCTTCTTTTTCTTTAAATTATCGTGCAAGAAGATTTTGTTTAATTTTTTTAAAGCTTAAACCAACTCATTTAAACCACCAACATCGGAAGAAACGAGTTTGTGATTTAATTTGACTTTTCAATGAGACTTTGCACAATAAACCAATTCCTTCTTCAGTGCATAAGAGAGGACCTCACCTAGTTTGCTGGAACAGGCTTTGTGATCCCGGGAGGAGGCCATAACAGAGGTGAGCCTGTTTGCCAGCCTCCCCACAGACCCACACTGGTCCAGTGAAAAAGAATCCGGTGGACGTCCACGGGGACGCAAAGTTTCTGCAAAAAGGACGCAAAGTTTCTGCGGCTGACGGTCTGTTATGTAATTTACACTTGTCTTCAGAATATTCCTGGTATAAGTTTGTTGAACCTAATCTTATGCAAACACCCACCAGAATCTCAAAATGCATGCTGTCTTTCATTAATCTACGTTCTTTTTCAGAGTAAAACAAATTTTCTAATTTTTTTTTATAAAGTTAATTATCATTTTCTGCATAACATCGCATCCACTTTTCTCAACCAATGCTATTTTATGGTTTTCCAATTTCCAGTATACTGACAAATTAAATTATGCTTCATGTGGTTCCACAACTGCTTGATTCATAAGTAACTCAGTAACAGTCTATGATGCCCATGATACATGTAAATTCTCTGTTTTAAAGTTATGCAAATATGTTACCCTATTCTGACATTTCTTATTAAATCATTGAAAGACATATGGGAGTTATTGTTTGATTTCATGTCCATCTTCTTGATCATCAGAGACAAGAACTCACACAAGGGTTTATTATGAGACTGATCAAATATTTTCAATAGGATTATTAACTAAGGCTTAACTTACCAATTGCTAAATTCTTAAGCTTAAGTCTGTGCATAAGAGTTTCCACCTCTATACAACATGGATGGTGCCCTAACAAGGAATTGAGTGTGATGAAAGTAAATCTCCATTCCTACTCACATTCATATTTACATTAATACGTGTACCAACATTAAATTACCTATAAAACCCTTTAATTTCACTACAACTATATACATTTTCATTGTTACGCAGATGACACACAATTATAAATCTCAATGAAGCCCGATGATTGCAATCAACTAGACAAGTTAGATGCTTGTCTTAAGGAAATCAAAGCTTGGACGACTTGTAATTTTCTGCTATTAAACCCAGATAAGACTGAAGTCATTCTTGTTGGTCCAAAAAACCTTAGAAATACCTTTCCAAATCAAACTCTTAATTTGGATGCGGCTACTCTTACTTTGAATAGTTCTGTGAGGAACCTTGGAGTTATTTTTGATCAAGATTTGTTTTTTAATTCACATATTAAATTTGTTTCTAAGACTGCTTTCTATCATCTGCGCAATATTGCCAAGATTAGGAGCATTTTGTCTCTGAGTGACGCTGAGAAACTAATCCACGCTTTTCGTTATTATCAGGTTGTCCTAAAATATCTTTAAAAAGTCTTCAGCTGATCCAAAACGCTGCGGCAAGAGTTTTAACAGGTACTAGAAAGAAAGATCATATCTCTCCGGTACTGGCCTCCCTTCATTGGTTTCCCATAGAGTTTAGAATTAAGTTTAAAATCCTTCTTCTCATTTACAAAGCTCTTAATAATCAGGCCCCCTTTTATATAAAAGATCTGATATTACCCCATCATCCTAACAGAGCACTACGCTCCCAAAATGCTGGATTACTTGTAATACCTAGAATCTCCAAAAGTACAATGGGAGGCAGAGCCTTTTGCAATCAAGCTCCTTTCCTGTGGAACCAGTTACCAATCTGGGTTCGGGAGTCAGACACGATCTCTGTTTTTAAGAGCAGGGTAAAAACCTTCCTCTTCAATATAGCCTACAATTAGGGAGGGATCTTGTGTCTCTTAACCCTCCCTTTGTTTTGCTGTTAATAGACTTAGACTGCCGGGTGACCTCCAATAATGTACCCAGCTTCTCTCCGTTAATGTCGGCACTCTTTACGTCTGTTCTTTCCATCTTCTCTATCCCCTCACCACCCAGCCAGTCGCAGCAGATGACTGCCCCTCCCTGAGCCCGGTTCTGCTAGAGGTTTCTTCCTGTTAAAAGGGAGTTTTTCCTCTCCACCGTCACCAAGTGCTTGCTCACAGGGGATCGCCTGATTGCTGGGGTCTTTCTGCAATTGTGGGGTTTCCCCTACATTTGGAAGTGCCATGAGATGACTGTTGTTGTGATATGGCGCTATATAAATAAAGTTGAATTGAATTGAATGTGACTGGAGAGAACAATTGTGCCAGTTCTGTGCCGTCATATAAGATAAATAGCGGCGGAATAAAGGCAAACTTGAGTTGGAATAATCATAACAGTTTCTGGAGGTAGGAGAGAAAGTGAAATTGACCAGGAGAGGACAAAATAACGACCAGGTTGCTGCAAAAGGACGAAGAGAGCGAGCCGCCTGGCCAGTGGTAAGTGACGAATGTCTTTGTTTGTTTACATTATACTGATTTTCTGGTTCATATACTTTGAAGATAAGATAACAAAATGCCCAAAACAAAAAACAGTGACAAAAAAATGAAACCATTCTTTGGGTAAATATGTTCAAAGTCCACTTTTGACTTAAAGTTATGTAATTTGATATGGCTGCCATGGCATTATGCAAATTAGATGCATAAATTGACTCCTATCTCAAACTTTGGATCATATTCTACATCTTTCTAATTGACAGTATGCCATTATCTCTTACCACTTTCAAGTTATAGCTTTGGAAATCTCTGACATCTGAACTGAATATTTTCTTGAAAAAAATCTTGACCACTAGGGGCTGACAGCGCAACGGAGCGCCATAGGCAGTCAAACAGTTAACAAGCTAAACTGATTTTGGTTATTGTTTATATCAACTGATAGTAATAAAATATATATTTGTATTGCTATTTAAGAAATATAAATTCAGGGATAAGGGATAAGGACCTGCACTTATATAGCGCTTTTTCTAGTCTCAAAGACCACTCAAAGCCCTTCACTAGTACTAACCCTCTATTCTAAGGGCCATAGTACCAGTACATGTCCATGGTTACCGTGGTAACGCACGAAGGAAGGAGCCGACGGTTATAGGGTGTTTCAAATGGAGAAATTTTGTGAAGGGCAGTTAACTGATATTCCTTGAGAATGGAGCAGGCAATACAGCTGAAGTACACTGTGGATTGGAACGTAGCTTGTGTATTATCCCAGTCTAGCCTAGCTTTGCCAGTCATACTGTATGCTTTTTGTTTTTATTTGCAGCCCACATGCTATCATTTATTTGTGTTCAAGTCTTTATTATTAAATCATTGTTTCTGCACTGTATCTCTGCCTGTATCTGAGTCCAATCCCTTCACCACCACATCTGCTCAGTAAAAGCAGATTGTTGACATTAATGCCTTACTCTCCACCAGTGCAGTTCCAGGGGTAAGTATCAGTCACTGGTAATCAAATGGAACTACTGCAGTAGGATTTGTTGTGAGGCTGGACTGGGAAAGCTCTCAGGTGTACATAAATCCCATATAAAACCAAATCTGCATTGTCTAAAATGGTATCTTTTTTTTTTTTTTTTTTTGTTACTTATTTGTACCCGTAGGTAGATTTGGTTTGCAGTCTGGTGACAAGCCACCGGCTGCCAGTCGCTGCGTGCGCGAGCGCCCTAAACCTACATGTTTTTGGTATGCGGGAGGAAACCGGAGAAATCCCGGAGTAAACCCACGCAACACGGGGAGAACATGCAAACTCCACACAGCTCACTGTTGGTCGGGGGCTGGGATCGAACCCACGATCTCATGATCCCCGCGATCCCCCGGCCGAGGGTAAAACTGTGCTGCCACAGTGCTAAACCACTGCGCCACCGTGCAGCCCGTGCAGCCTCTTATGCCCTTATTTTGACAAAAAACTGTCAAAATCTTTCTCTTTTCCTCCTCCTTCAAATGCCAGGATCTGTGATTACTCCCACCCACATCCCACAAGGCTAACAGTGGCTAGCAATACATTAAATAGCATAAGTCCTGTGATAAAATGACTTACCAGTTGAAGGACACGCCCACTTGGATGCACGGTGGCCAAGGATAATGACTGAAACTGCAATTGAAGAAGTTCTTTTAATTTTCATCTGAAGCTTGATTGAACTTTTAAACTTCCAGATCCAGAAAGGTTTTAATAAGATGGACTAGTTTGTTTTCTCTTTTACTTTTATGGATTTGAATGTTACTCTAGTTTGTTTTGAACATGCAGAGCTACAACAGCTTTCCATGGCACAGCAGAAGCTGCTATTTGAGTCTTTGCACTTTATTTTGGGGTTATAAGACTGCATTTTAATTTCTGTTATCTAACTGTGTTGCTCCAAACACTTTTTGTTAAGCTTTCAAGTTCAAGTTTCCAACTTGTTTCATGGGTCTTTATTCTATTTAGCTATGGGAACTTTTTTTATAACAGGCTACATTCTGTTAAGACAGAGACTGACAAAGTGATTTTCACAGGTGTGCAGACTTCAACAGATGAGGTTAAACATGACCTGGGGCCCCGAACAGGAGCTGTGCTAACAGGAAGCTGAGATGACGGACATGACAGAAATAATTGTGACTGGTCGACTAATCGAGTCGTTAGATGAGTCGATTGTTAGTTGCAGCCCTAGCAGTGAGACCTTCTATGATGTATGGTTTGGAGACGTTGGCACTGCCAAAAAGACAGTAGGAGGAGCTGGAGGTGGTAGAACTGGAGATGCTAAGATTCTCATTGGGTCGTGACTAAGAGGGACAGGATTAGAAATGAGTATATTAGAGGGACAGCTGTGTTTGAACGGTTTGGAGACAAAGTAAGAGAGACAAGACAGAGGGTTTGGACATGTGCAGAGGAGGGACAGTGGATATTGAGGTGTCAATAAAATACATGGCATTCATTTTTTAAAAAATAACTTTAATGTAATTAATGGTGTGTAGTTTGCAAGAAGGTGTTATGGGAAAATGTAAGTAGATCAGGACATTTATAATTGTTGACATCATGAAAATTATGCCACTGATATGATAATAGTCTTTGTACATCCTTTCAAAGAGCATCAAACCTTTATTTGTCAACAACATTCAATGTTGGGATTGAAATGTGGAAAATGATTTGCCATTGACATGCCCACACAGTAGATGGCAGTGATGCTCCACCAAACTGGTTTGAACAACCAGAATTAAGCAAGAACATGATGGCAGCTCATTTCAGTCGAAACAATGGTGTACAGCAAATACAAAAATAAATCTGTGAAATCAGTTTTTATATTAACTATCATGACAGGCTCGGGCTGAGTAAAAACAAGTTTCTACACACGGTAGAATTCAGTGACATTTTAGTGGTAAATCAGTGCAACAGAATATTAAGCACACAGCTGGTGCTGGCTAACAGACTGATGAATACTTAGTATCCCTGTGGGATTCATCGACTCTAAAATTAGTGTCTAATTAGTAAGTGTAAGGAACTGAAAGTGTGAAAGGCCAGATATTTTTCCCATAGAAGAAAATAGCAATAGCAATTGTATTTATATAGCTAAATTCACGACAAGCAACTTCAATGTACTGACCAAGCCACACAGCAAATGAATGTACCGACAGTCAAGCATGGTATTAATACTTTTAACAAATATCATTATAGTGTCAGCGGCCACTTCTGTTTTTAGTAATTTACTGACAGTATAAGAAATATCTTTCAGTATTTAATCTGATAAACATTAAGAAAAGAAGGCATTTAAGTTTAACAGTTTCAAACTGTCTTCCGTCTTCCATGAGAGATTTCACCACAAAGCGACCTTCTCTTGAAACAAAGGCTTGAATGTAGTAAGTTTTTTGCCATTCAGGTCAGAATGCGTTGAGGGAGTTTATGAAAAAACAAACTTAAATGGAACATTTGAAGACTTTCATTAGCATACACTCAACAAGGTGACAAGAGTAACGCACTGTAGCAAAAGGCTGCAGACACGAGTGTGCAGAATGGAGCCTCAACATTAATTCCTCTGTGTGACACATTATGGAGCCGTGTTGTGGCATTATGACCAAAAACAGGTCCCCATGATGTAAATCATTACATGTTACAGTCATAACATGTTGGTGTTAGGGATAGACAGAAGGAATGAGTCAGGTCTCTAGAAAATGAATTTAAGTTCATGTAATGTCCCCTTACGTGATGGTCATCAGACTCTCTCTCTGTGTGTGTGTGTGTGTGTGTGTGTGTGTGTGTGTGTGTGTGTGTGTGTGTGTGTGTGTGTGTGTGTGTCTCTGTGTGTGTGTGTCACCTGGAGCGCTGTGGGCTGCTGATCCACGGGAGCGATGAGGACTACCAACTCGTGGTCAATACTCAGGTATCCAAAGACGTCACACTGTGGGACGGACACGTGGAGCCGCAGGATCTGCAGAACGTCATGGACCGTCACCGGCTGGTTCTTGTTCAGCTGCACACAGGGGTCAAAGGTCAGTGATGGACAGCGTTACTTTATTGTATCCTTCCAACTGTCAGGCCAATCCTCTGTGACCGTCAGATTGTGGGATGGGTCTCATGTCCTCATCCTAATTTATCATTGTATCATCTTGTTTTCAGGGCCTCAGCCCTCATCCTGAGTTCATTTTGGGGACTTTCTGTATCTCGCTCTTTTCTTGGTTTGCCATTATTATTATTCTGTATTTCTCCAGTGGTCATCCTCGTAGTTTAAAGTTGTCAGTGTGATTTACTATTGTCGTCGTCTCATGGTCTTGTCTCCCCTGGTTCCTCTGCCCATGTTTGGTGCATCGTCTGTGTGTGATTGACTGTTCAGCCCCGCCCATCCTGTTCTCTGTAACCATGCTCCGCTGTCTCTGTTCTGTATTGTGTTTGCCGTCCTGTTCTGTATCGTGTTGATTATTCCTGTGTGTATTCATGTCAAGCCCCAATCTGTGTATGGTTATGTCTGTCGTCTCATCATACTGCGTGAACAACATGCTTCTAACCCTGATTTATATCCAGCCTGAATGATCTGTATCTCTGCCTGAGCTTGCCTGACTTTTTGAAAGATTTGTTCAGCTCCCAAGCTCTTAATTATTTTTGTGTTTTCTCCAGCTGCGCCCATTTAGCCAGCTCATTAATTACTACCGAACTTTGAATATTGCGTTTGGGTCAAATTCTCCACCAAAGCGTGGCAGTGACATTTGAAAATGCTAAAAAAAAACTTTGTTAAATGTTGAGTACACTGGAATAAAGGTGCACTCAACAAGACCCATCCATGTTTGTGGGATTTAAACTTCTGATATGCTTTCTGGGGTTGTATTATTACTGTGAAAATATTAAAATCTCTATTAGAAATATTTATATTTATACACTGTATATTAAACACTGTGGTTTATTTATATCTTTTTTCATACTTACTGTGCAGTAAAACTTATATAACAATATCAGTTTTATCAGTAAGAAGACAAAATGAACCTGTATGAGATATTACTGCACAGTAGCCCGATGGAGCACCCACAACTTCATTGTACTTTACAACTGTACAATGTCAATAAAGCCTATTCTATTGGCGGCGAATTGATTCTTTTGTTGACATTGATGATGTTCAGCCTTTTCTATAAATACCTGCTGTGGTAATATAACTTTATACTGTATAACCTCCATCCATCCATCCATCCATCCATCTTCTACTGCTTTTCTGGAGGTCCGGGTCACGGAAGCGGCAGTTAAAGCAGAGAAGCCCAGACTTCCCTCTCCTCAGCCACCTGCTCCAGCTCTTAAGAGAGGATACCAAGACGTTCCCAGACCCCCTGGGAGACACAGTCTCTCCAACGAGTCCTGGGTCTGCCCCAGGGTCTCCTCCCAGTGGGATGTGCCTGAAACACCTCAAGTGGGAGGAATCCTGATCAGATGCCCATACCATCTCAACTGGTTCCTTTCAATGTGGAAGAGCAGTGGTTCTACTCTGAGTCTCTCCCGGATGACTGAGCTCCACACCCTATCTCTAAGGGTCCAGCAATCCTACAAAGAAAGCTCATTTCAGCCGCTTGTATCCGCAGTCTTGTTCTTT
Organism: Pholidichthys leucotaenia; assembly: GCA_020510985.1. Classification (NCBI taxonomy): domain Eukaryota; kingdom Metazoa; phylum Chordata; class Actinopteri; order Cichliformes; family Pholidichthyidae; genus Pholidichthys; species Pholidichthys leucotaenia. Next base: position 82,664,790 of record CM035844.1, read on the forward strand.
CAGTCATTACCCAAAGCTCGTGACCATAGATGAGGGTAGGAACGTAGATTGACAGGTAAATCGACAGCTTTGCCTTAGAGCTCAGCTCCCTCTTCACCACAACAGACCGGTACAACGTCCACATCACTGCAGATGCTGCTCCAATCCGTCTGTCAACCTCCTGTTCCATTCTCCCATCACTCGTGAATAAGACCCCAAGATACTTAAACTCCTCCACTTGGGGCAGGGGCTTGTCCCCAACCCGGAGAGGACAATCCACCTTTTTCCGGCTGAGGACCATGGAATCGGACTTGGAGGTACTGATTCTCATCCCAGCCGCTTCACACTCAATGGCAAACCATCCCAGTAAGACCTGTAGGTCATTGCTGGATGAAGCCAGCAGGACAACATCATCTGCAAACAACAGAGATGAGATCCTGTGGTCACCAAGCATGACACCCTCCAATCCTTGGCTGCGCCTAGAAATCCTGTCCATAAAAATTATGAACAGGATCGGAGACAAAGGGCAGCCCTGGCGGAGTCCAACTCTCACTGGAAATGAGTCCGACCGAGTGTTGGCAATACGAACCAAACTCTCACAACAGTCGTACAGAGACCAAATAGCTCGTAACAACAAGTTCGATACCCCATACTCCCGAAGCACCCCCCACAAAAAAACATGAGGGACGCAGTCGAATGCCTTCTCCAAGTCCACTAAACACATGTAAACTGGTTGGGCAAACTCCCACGAACCCTCGAGGATTCTCGAGAGGGTAAAGAGCTGGTCCGATGTGCCACGGCCAGGACGAAAACCACATTGCTCCTCCTGAATCCGAGGTTCGACCAACGGCCGGACTCTCCTCTCCAGTACCTTGGCATAGACCTTGCCAGGGAGGCTGAGGAATGTGATCCCTCTAAATTTGGAGCACACCTTCCGGTCCCCTTTATTGAAGAGAGGAACCACCACCCCGGTTTGCCATGCCAAAGGCACTCTCCCTGACCTCCACGCAATGCTTTTTTTTTGTTTTTTTTGTTACTTATTTGTACCCGTAGGTAGATTTGGTTTGCAGTCTGGTGACAAGCCACCGGCTGCTGGTCGCTGCGTGCGCGAGCGCCCTAAACCTACATGTTTTTAGTATGCGGGAGGAAACCGGAGAAATCCCGGAGTAAACCCACGCAACACGGGGAGAACATGCAAACTCCACACAGCTCACTGTTGGTCGGGGGCTGGGATCGAACCCACGATCTCATGATCCCCGCGATCCCCCAGCCGAGGGTAAAACTGTGCTGCCACAGTGCTAAACCACTGCGCCACCGTGCAGCCAAAGGTGTGTCAACCATGACAGCCCTACAACATCCAGGGCCTTGAGGTACTCAGGGTGAATCTCATCCACCCCCGGGGCCCGACCACCAAAGAGATTTTTAACCACCTTGGCGACCTCAGCCCCTGTGATAGGCGAGTCGTCCCCCTCATTCACAAGCCCTGCTTCCTCTGTGGAAGGCGTATTAGTGGGATTGAGGAGATCCTCCAAGTATTTCTTCCACTGCCTGACGATATTCCCAGTCAAAGTCAGCAGTGCCCCATCCGCACCATACACAGTGTGGACAGGGAGCTGCTTCCCCCTTCTGAGCCGCCGGACAGTTTGCCAGAATCTCTTCGAGGCTGACCGAAAGTCTTATTCCACGGCCTCACCGAACTCCTCCCATACCCAAGTTTTTGCTTCAGCAACCACCCGAGCTGCACTCCGCTTGGCCTGGCCGGTACACCTCAGCTGCTTCGGGGGTCCCACAAGCCAACCAAGCTTGATAGGACTCATTCTTCAGCTTAATGCCCCCCCTCACCACTGGTGTCCACCACTTGGTTTGGGGATTGCCACCACGAGATGCCCCAACGACCTTGCGGCCGCAGCTCTGGGCAGCCGCTTCAACAATGGAGGTGGAGAACATGGCCCATTCAGACTCCATGTCTCCAGACTCCCTCAGAATGAGGCTGAAGTTCTTCCGAAGGTGGAAGTTGAAGACCTACCGGACAGGGGCCTCAGCCAGACGTTCCCAGCACACCCTCACTATACGTTTGTGTCTACCAGTTCTGAATGACATCCTCCCAAGCCATCGGATCCAACTCACCACCAGGTGGTGATCAGTTGACAGCTCTGCCCCTCTCTTTACCCAAGAGTCCAAGACATACAATCGCAGGTCTGATGACACGATAACAAAATTGATCATTGACCTGCGACCTAGGGTGTCCTGGTGCCAGGCGCACATATGGACACCCTTATGCTTGAACATGGTGTTCGTTATGGACAACCTGTGGTTAGCACAGAAGTCCAATAACTGAACACCACTCGGGTTTAGATCGGGCAGGCCATTCCTCACAATCACCCCCTCCAGGTTTCACTGTCGTTGCCCACGTGCGCATTGAAGTCCCCCAGTAGGACAATGGAGTCTCCAAGAGGAGCACTCTCCAGCACCCCGGTCAGAGACTCCAAAAAGGGTGGGTACTCTGAAACATCACTTGATGCATAGGCACAAATGAAAGTCAGGACCCATTTCCCAACCCGAAGGTGCAGGGAAACAACCTTTTCCTCCACTGGGGAAAACTCCAATATAGAGGCAGCAAGGTGGGGGCATACAAGAATACCCACCCCTGCTCGCCATCTCTTGCCCGAGGCAACTCCAGAGTAGGCCAAGCTCCAGCCCCTCTCCAGGAGACTGGTTCCAGAACCGGATCTGTGTGTTGAGGTGAGGCCGACTATATCTAGCCGGTATCTCTCAACCTCATGCACCAGCTCAGGCTCCTTCCCCACCAGAGAGGTGACATTCCACGTCCCAAAAGCCAATTTAGGAAGCCTGGGATCACACCACCAAGGTCTCTGCCTTTGACCACCACCTGATCCACATAACATCAGACCCCTCCTGCAGGTGGTGAGCCTACTGGAGGGCGGACCCATGTAACTCCTTCGGGCTGAGCCCGGCTGGGTCCCATTGGCAGAAACCCGGCCACCAGGCACTAGCCATTGAGCCCCTCCCCCAGGCCTGGCTCCAGGGTGGGGCCTCGGTAACCCCATACTGGGCGGGGTACACTGAATCCTTGTTCTAGCATTCATCATGAGAGTCTGTTGGATCGTTCTTAGTCTGGCCCTTCACCCAGGACCAGTTTGTCTTGGGTGACCCAACCAGAGGCCAATTGCCCAGGACAACATAGCTCCCGGGGTCACTAGGGCACGCAAACCACCCAACATGATAAGGTGACGATCCATGAGGGGATTGTCACCTTATCGTATAACCTGTACAACCCAATTGAAAAACAAACTAAAATCTTTTAAGGGGAACAACAAAAAATAAAAAAAACTTCCAACAACCTGATTGCATAAATATGCATACCCTTAAGCTAATACTTTGTTGCACCACCTTTGGCCTTTATTACAGCACTCAGTCTTTTTTGGGTCGGAGTCTATCGGCGTGGCACATCTTGATGTGGCAATATTTGCCAACTTGTCTTTGCAAAAATGCTCCAAATCTGTCCAATTGTGAGGGCACCTCCTGTGCACAGAAGTCTTCAGATCACCCCACAGATGTTCGATCTGATTCAGGTCTGGACTCTGGCTGGGCCATTCCAGAATCTTAATCTTCTTCTGGTGAAGCCATTCTTTTGTTGATTTGGATGTGTGCTTCGTGTCACTGATGTGCTGAAACTGAAGGTTTTGTGCCAACACTGACTGGTATATGGAACTGTTCATAATTCTCTCCACCTTGACTAAGGCCCCAGTTCCAGCTGAAGGAAAACTGCCCCAAAGCATGATGCTGCCACCACCATGCTTCACTGTAGGTATGGTGTTCTTTTGGTGATAAGCAGTGTTGTGTTTGCAACAAATATATCTTCTGGAATTATGGCCAAAAAGTTCAACCTTGGTTTCATCAGACCATAACACATTTCCTCACATGCGTTTGGGATATTTCAAATGTGTTTTTGCAAAATGTAGCCAGGCTTGGATGTTTTTTCTTTGTAAGATAAGTCTTTCCACCCTAGATGGGAGATTGTTGTCACATGTACTAAACAGCCAGTACTTGCCAGAAATTCCTGCAGCTCCTTCAATGTTGCCGTCGGCCTCTTGGCAGCCTTTCTGACCAGTATTCTTCTTGTCTTTTCATCAATTTTGGAAGGACATCCAGTTCTTGGTAACACCACTGTTGCGCCATATTGTCTCCACTTGATGATGACTGTCTTCACTGTGCTCTATGGTGTATTTTATCCCTTGGAAATTCTTTTGTACCCTTCTCCTGACTGATACCTTTGAACAATGAGATCCTGCTGATGCTTTGGAAGCTCTCTGTGGTCCATGGCTTGTGCTGTAAAATGTGACTACAAACATGTCAGGAAAAGCCTACTAGAACAGCTGATCTTTATTTGGGGTTAATCAGAGGCACTTTAAATGGTGGCAGGTGTATGCTGACTCCCATTAACATGAGTTTGAATGTGATCAGTTAATTCTGAACACAGCCACATCCCCAGTTATAACGGGGTGTGCATATTTATGCAAGCAGGCAAAGTTTCTTTATTTTTTATTTTTCCCCTTAAAATATTTCAGTTTGTTTTTCAATTGTGTTGTACAGGTTATAGGTCGCATTAATGGCGGAAAAAGTTTTGAAATGATTCATCTTGGTCTCATTTTGTCACAAAAACCTGGCATTTGAACAGGGGTGTGTAGACTTTTTATATCCACTGTAGATAGCTTCATAACTCAGCAGTGTTGACTGCGTTTACCCAGACAAAATTATGCCCAATCAGATAAGAGCTGATGAATGTTAATGAGTAGGCAGACCAGGCAGACAATGGTGGAGTACCTCACTCCGGCCTGACGAAATCACCCCAGGAGTGCTCAGATCTTTTTGACCTTAAGCACAGTCTAGATACAGGCCCATTAGGATGTGCTGAAATTCAAGGTCAATGGCCTAAGAGGAGTAATGTAAAGGATTAAGTGGCTGAAGAATGAATGGATGAAAGAATAAAGTGACACTGTGGCACACATATTTTGGATGCTTTGACTGCATATGTATAGCACAGTGATTGAGATGTTTAAGACTCCATAATGACTATGTTCTATCGGGCTTTTATTGAATCTGTTTTATCCTTTTCTTTAATGTCATGGTTTGGTCAGATAAAACTGAAACAGAGGAAATCCTTGGATCAGGTAGTCAGATGGTCCAGTCGTTTGCTTGGTGAGTCACAGCTGAGCCTGACATCCCTGTACACCAGACAAGTACAGAGGATGGCCGACTCGATTTTAAATGATGACTCCCACCCTTTGCACTGCAACTTTCAGCTTCTTCCCTCCAGACGGAGGTTTGCTGTCCCAAAAAGTAGAACCCAGCGCTACAAAAACAGCTTTGTCCCTGCTGCTGTCAAAGAGTTGAACAAGCTATAAAAATTATATTGTACATATTTTATATTTACCTATTTTGTAAGATGTGTGCCTGTGTTTGTGTCTATGTTGAATGTAATTAGTGGCTTGTAAATATGGATGTCACCAACTGCAAAACAAATCTACCTGCGGGTACAAATAAAGTAACCTGAACCTCAACCTGAAGACTGCATATGTATTTTGTAACCTCACGTCTTAGAAGGAACAATAAGTCTGGACCTCCTGGGGATAACAGTAGGAGGTGGAGGTACCCTTAGCAATGACTCTGAAAGGACTTCCTGACCTCCTGGGGTCAGGTGGAGGAAGAAGAGGCCTGGGGGAGAGGTATTGTCGATGGGGGGTTTAATGACAATGTGATTCTGTACTTTGATGTCCCAGGTATAAAAGTGGGGGACTGGAGTAGTTCGCTCTCTTTTCCTGTTTGAGAGATGGTTGGAGATGTGAGATGATTAATAAACCTGAATTGAGAAATAAATTCAGTCTCTTCATTTCACGCTCTCCACATTGGTGACCTGAAGACGTACAATGACCAGAGACAGTTCCCCCGAGCCAGACTCGCCAGGGACCGCTGGAGCAAGCGTGGTCTCAGTCAAGCTTCCAGAGTTCTGGCAGGACAACCCAGACTCGTGGTTCCTCCTGGCCGAAGCCCAGTTCGCACTCAGGGAAATAACAGCAGATGGCACAAAATTCTACCATGTCATCGCCAAACTCGACAACCGCACAGCCCGACACGTGCGGAGCCTGGTGCAGCACCCGCCCGCTGGCGACAAATACAGCGGGTTGAAAGCTGCCCTCATCCAGCGTTTCACGCCCTCAGCTGAGGAGAGAGCTAGGAAGCTCCTAGCTCTGCACGACTTGGGAGGACGCACGCCTGTCGACCTGATGGAAGACATGCTGCAGCTGAGAGGCTCAGACAACAACGATTTCCTCTTCACGCAGATCTTCCTGAGAACCCTACCATCGCAGACGAGGGCGACCCTGGCAGGCCCTCATTTTGTGACCCAGCGGGACTTCCGCGCGCTGGCCCAGGAGGCACAGCGGATCCTCAACTCCAGCGAGGAGCACACGGCCACCGCAGCAGCGGCAGATCTCGGCGCAGCGACCGGAAGCAGCGGGGGGCCAGAGGCGACGGAGGCGATCCCACCAACAATGGCGGCAGCGAAGTCCCGACGCAGCGGAGGAGACGACTTCTGCTTTTACCATCGTCGTTTCGCAGAGAGGGCGCGCAAGTGTGTACCGCCGTGCCAGTTCAAGAGCTCGGGAAACGCCAGGACCGGGAGTCGCTAGCAGCGGTGACACTCGGCGAACGGGACAAGCTGCTCTACTTGACGGATGCGCGCTCTGGGAGGCACTTCCTCGTGGACACAGGCGCCCAAGTGAGTTTCATCACCCCAACCTACGCTGACCGGCTGGCAGGCCCCCGTGGTGACGGAGCAACAGCAGCGAACGGCTCGAGCATTAAGACCTTCGGTGAAAGGACTCTGCTTCTGTCCTTGCACGGCCGCACATATGAATGGACTTTTATTATAGCGGCGGTGAGTTTCAACATGTTAGGTGCTGATTTTCTGTGCTCATATGGGTTGTTAGTTGATCTTTCCAATAGACGCCTAGTTAATGCACTCTCCTTTTACTCCATTCCTTGTGCAGCTCGAGTGTCCCCGCCACCAGCACAGACCAACGTCGCCACAGCAGGCGGTAAGTTTCACACACTCCTCACTCAGTTTCCAGCACTCACAGTTCCCGCTTTTTCGGCAACAGTTGCGAAACACGGGGTGGAGCACTTTATCACTACCACTGGCCCCCCCGTCTTTGCGAAAGCTCAGTGCTTGGATGCAGCTAAACTGTCCATAGCGCGCGAGGAGTTCGCCAACCTGGAAAGGTTGGGCATCATCCGGCGTTCAAAGAGCCCATGGGCCTCCCCACTGCATATGGTCCCTAAAGCTGACGGCTCGTGGAGACCTTGCGGTGATTTCCGCAGGTTAAACAATGCCACAGTGCATGACCGCTACCCAATCCCACATATTCAGGATTTTTCGGTGCATCTGGCGGGGGCGTGCATTTTTTCTAAAATAGACTTGGTCCGCGGTTATCATCAAGTCCCAGTGCGCGCTGAGGACATCCCCAAAACAGCGGTGATAACTCCGTTTGGACTTTTTGAGTTTTTAACGCATGCCGTTTGGGCTTAAAGGCGCCGCGCAAACCTTCCAGCACATGATGGATGCGGTGTTGCGTGATCTCCCTTTTGCGTTCGTCTACCTGGACGACATTTTGGTAGCCAGCGTGTCCAAAGTAGAACACGAAAAACACCTCACGGACGTTTTCCGGAGGTTGGGAGAGCACGGGTTAATAATCAACCCAGCTAAGTGCCAGTTCGGGGTGGCGCAGATCAACTTTTTGGGGCACCGCGTTTCCCCAGAGGGGGCAGTTCCGCTACCGGACAAAGTGCGCGCAGTGGCAGATTTTCCCCGGCCACAAACGGTCAAAGCACTACAGGAGTTTTTGGGAATGGTGAATTTTTATAACCGTTTTCTCCCCCGCGCAGCGCAGCTCATGCAACCATTATATGCCGTGCTTAAAAAGCAAAAACCCTCCAATGCAATCGAGTGGTCTCCGGAGCGGGAGCGCGCATTTGCGGAGGTAAAAAAAGCCCTTGCAGACGCTGCGTTGTTAGCTCATCCAGTCCCAACGGCCCGCATAGCGCTCACCACTGATGCGTCAGACGTGGCCATAGGGGCGGTAGTGGAAGAGCACATGGCCGGGGTTTGGCAGCCGCTGGCCTTTTTCAGCAGGTCCTTGCGTGAGGCCGAGCGAAAATACGGCGCGTTTGACAGGGAGCTGTTAGCGCTCCACTTAGCCATTCGCCACTTCCAATTCTGGCTAGAAGGTCGGCGTTTCACCGCATTTGTCGACCACAAACCGCTCACTTTTGCGATAGCAAAAATTTCAGAACCATGGTTGGGCTGGCAGCAGAGGCAGCTGGCTGCGATTTCGGAGTTTACTACTGATATTCAACACGTAGCGGGTAAACTCAATGTAGTGGCAGACTGCCTCTCTCGCGCGATAACCACACCAGTCTGCGCAGAGGTAGATTATACTACCGCAGCCGCTGAGCAAAATACCAGCGCGGAAGCGCACGCGGCCCCAGTTCACGTGGGAATAGACTATGCAGCCATGGCAGCGGATCAGGGTAGCGATGCGGACGTATGCGCGCTCCAGTCTGGACCAACAGGGTTAAGGCTGGAGAACAGGAGGCTGCAAAATGGTATGCCCCCCCCTAATCTGCGATGTCTCTACTGGACGACTGCGTCCAGTAGTGCCGGCCGCATGGCGCCGCCGCGTTTTTGACTCGATTCACTCCCTGGCGCACCCAGGGGTGCGCGCGTCTGTGAAAATGGTAGCAGAAAAGTTTGTTTGGCCGGGCCTGCGCAAGCACGTTAAAGAGTGGGCACGAGCCTGTATGGCTTGTCAGCGGGCCAAAATACACAAGCACACAAAAGCCCCCTTAGAGCCGTTTCACATCCCGGCCAAGAGGTTTGATCATGTGCATGTCGATCTCGTAGGCCCCCTGCCGTCGTCGCAGGGGTACACACACCTTTTGACAATGGTGGATCGAACCACGCGTTGGCCGGAAGTGGTCCCACTGGCATCAACCACAGCTGCAGAGGTGGCCCGCGCATTTTTAACGGCTTGGATAGCGCGTTTCGGGGTTCCGTCGGATATTACGTCCGACAGAGGACCTCAATTTGTGTCTGAGCTTTGGTCAGCGATGGCCCACAGCTTAGGTGTGACAATTCACCGCACTACCGCTTACCACCCCCAGGCTAATGGTTTATGCGAGCGGTTTCATAGATCATTGAAGGCAGCCCTCAGAGCGTCGCTTACGGATGCAAATTGGGTAAACAGACTACCACGGGTTTTATTAGGGTTGCGTTCTGCACCTAAAGAGGACTTAAAAGCCTCCCCAGCGGAGTTGGTTTTTGCACAACCTCTCCGGCTGCCAGGAGAGTTTCTGCCAGATAATCCGGTGCCAGGGCATTCCCCTGCTCAGTGGTCACTGATTGACACGGGAGCAGACATGCTTCCGGGCCCCGCTCACCACACCTTTCCGCGTGTTTTTGTGCCCAAATCTTTAAAAAATGCCGAGTTTGTTTTTGTCAGGCACGAGGCTCAGCGCCCAGCCCTGCGTCCACCCTACGATGGCCCATATAGAGTGCTGGAAACAGGTGATAAGCATTTTGTGCTAGATTTGGGGAACAGGAGGGAAACAATTAGTATAGACAGACTAAAGCCTGCTTTTGTGATGGCCGACGAGACTGTGCGAGTGGTGAGGGCTCCTCGACGCGGCAGACCCCCCAGGGAGCATGCCCCAGACCCCCCGCAGGGATCAACTAACAGTTCTCATCCTCAGATAGCAGATTCACTGCAAGATGGCGCCGCAGGAGCAGCGAAGCCCGCCTACAGCAAGTTTGGAAGACGGTTGAAGCCCAGACAGCATATGGACTGATGTCGTGGTTTTATCATGTTGTGTGGACTATGTTGTATTGTTTCATCTTCGACGTTTGGGGGGGGTTATGTGGCACACATATTTTGGATGCTTTGACTGCATATGTATAGCACAGTGATTGAGATGCTTAAAACTGCATATGTATTTTGTAACCTCATGTCTTAGAAGGAACAATAAGTCTGGACCTCCTGGGGATAACAGTAGGAGGTGGAGGTACCCTTAGCAATGACTCTGAAAGGACTTCCTGACCTCCTAGGGTCAGGTGGAGGAAGAAGAGGCCTGGGGGAGAGGTATTGTCGATGGGGGGTTTAATGACAATATGATTCTGTACTTTGATGTCCCAGGTATAAAAGTGGGGGATTGGAGTAGTTCGCTCTCTTTTCCTGTTTGAGAGATGGTTGGAGATGTGAGATGATTAATAAACCTGAATTGAGAAATAAATTCAGTCTCTTCATTTCACGCTCTCCACAACACCAGTGAAAATCAAGTTTTTCTTCTTAACATATAAAGTGTTTTTATGACTTACAAGACATATCCAGCCCCGCGGCTGCCGGGCTGGAGTAAGGCGGAGGACAAAAAATATAAGGTACAGACCCTCCCTTCCATCTGTTGTCATGGGAAATGTATGGTCGATACTGGGAAAGTTAGATGAGCTAGCGGCTATCTCCCGTTATGATAGCACTACCGGGAGTGCTCTCTCCTTTTGTTTACAGAGACGTGGCTAACTGAACTAGCAGCAGATGCTAACATTGAGCTGGAGGGTTTTCACATGATACGAGCTGACCGAACACCAGACAGTGGCAAAGCGAGGGGCGGTGGAGTGATAATGTATGTTAACAACAACTGGTGCAGACCGGGACATGTCACTGTTAAACAACGACACTGCAGCAAAGACATTGAGTTGCTAGCTGTTAGCATGAGGCCTACATATCTCCCGAGAGAACACTCACACGTGATCTGCATTGTTGTTTATGCAAATCCGACGGCGAACGCTGGGACAGCGCGTGACGTCATCCATTCAGTAACCAGCAGGCTGCAGACAGAACACCCAGATGCTCTTCTCCTCATCTCAGGCGATTTCAACCACGTTTCACTGTCTCCCATTCTGCCCACTTTCACCCAGTATGTCACATGCCACACTAGAGACAATAAAACACTGGATTTGTTCTACGCAAACACTAAGGAGGCGTACACCTCATCACAACTCCCCCCACTTGGGAGATCGGATCACAACTTGGTTCATCTCCGGCCGGTGTACAAACCCCTAGTGCACAGACAACCTCCGGCCATGCACACTGTGGAGTTATGGTCTGAGGAGACAATGGACACTCTAAAGGACTGTTTTGAAGCCACTGCCTGGAAGCAGCTCTGCGATCCACATGGTGAGGACATCGATGGCCTCATTCACACCTTCACGGGCTACCTCAGCTTCTGTGTGGACAAATCCGTTCCCACCAAGACCATACGGCGTCACTCAAACAACAAACCCTGGATCAACCCTGAGATAAAAACACTTCTGAGAGAGAAGAAGAGGATCTTCAGGTCGGGGAACAGGGAGATGCTGAAGTCCGTACAGAGGGAGCTGAGGAGAAAGATCAGAGAAGGCAAGGAAAGCTTCAGGAAGAAGATGGAGGACAAGCTGCAACAGAGCGACATCAGCGGGGTCTGGAGAAACCTCAAAACCATCTCGGGGCTCCAGAATACCTCCCCCCAGGCCACGGGGGGCAGGGAGTGGGCGAACAACCTGAATCTGTTTTTCAATAGATTTGACCAACCGCCCTCCCCCCTGTCTGCACAACAACCACTGCTGCCTCTAAGAAATCAAGTCCTGCTGCCCACTCCCCACTCCCCCGACACCCCCCCCCACTCCCAACACACAGCCCCCCATCCTGACCCTGACCAAGACCCAGGTGAGGACGGAGCTGAGGAAGATCAAGGCGAGGAAGGCGTCGGGACCGGACGGCATCAGCGCAAAGCTCCTCAAGTCCTGTGCAGACCAGCTGTGTGGGATTGTGACGTATATCTTCAACATGAGCCTGAAACTGGGGAGGGTACCACAGCTGTGGAAAACATCTTGTGTGGTACCTGTACCAAAAACTTCCCACCCCAAAGACCTGAACAGCTACAGACCGGTGGCCTTGACGTCCCACTTGATGAAGACCCTGGAGAGACTGCTCCTTGCTCATCTCCGCCCCCTGGTGGAACCAGCGATGGATCCACTCCAGTTCGCCTACCAGCATGGCATTGGGGTGGAGGATGCGGTGATCTTCCTCCTTCACCATTCTCTGTTCCACCTGGAGAAGCCCGGGAATATGGTGAGGATCATGTTCTTTGACTTCTCCAGTGCTTTCAACACCATCCAACCGATGATCCTGAAGGACAAGCTGCTGCGCGCAGGGGTGGACCAGCACCTGTCATCATGGATCCTGGACTACCTCACGAACCGGCCTCAGTTTGTGAGAACCCGGGACTGTGTTTCCGACACGATCATCAGTAGCACGGGGGCCCCCCAGGGAACGGTGCTGGCTCCCTTCCTGTTCACTCTTTATACTGCGGACTTCTCACACAACACAACACATTGCCATCTACAGAAGTTCTCTGATGACTCTGCGATCGTTGGTCTCATCTCCAACGGAGATGAAGCTGAGTACAGAGGGCTTATCCAGGACTTTGTGGACTGGTGCCATTGGAACTGCCTCCAGATCAACGCGAGGAAAACTAAGGAGCTGGTGGTGGACTGCCGCAGGCATGGGCAGCCCCTCATAGCACCAGTAAATATACAGGGAACAGACATCGAGATGGTGACATCCTATAAGTACCTGGGTATTCATCTGAACAATAAACTAGACTGGTCACACAATACTGACGCACTCTACAAGAAGGGACAGCGCAGGCTGTTCCTGCTGAGGAGACTCAGGTCTTTTGGTGTACAAGGGGCGCTGCTGAAGTCATTCTATGACACGGTGGTGGCATCAGCCATCACTTTTGGAGTGGTCTGCTGGGGCAGTGGCATTACTGCAGCCGATAGGAAGAGACTGAACAAACTGATTAAGAAAGCTAGCTCTGTCCTGGGGCAGCGCCTTGATCCGATGGAGGAGATAGGAGAGAGAAGGACGGTGGCTAAACTGTCATCTCTGCTGGAGTCCGAGTTCCACCCTATGCAGGACATACTGGATGCACTGAGGAGCTCATTTAGCAGCAGACTACATCATCCCAGATGCACAACCGAGAGGTTTCGTAGGTCCTTCCTACCAACGGCTGTCAGACTGTACAACCTAAGCAGGGCTGCTCGCAGAGATAGCAAAAAGACGTAACAAACTAATAGTTTTTTTGAATGCAAAAGATGCAATAGACTTACACAATGGTCCTCTCCGGCATACAACTAGGAACATACCGGTCGCTATGGAGGGTGAGAATATGTATGGGCACATAATCATACCATGTAGGATAACTAAGTAGACGGTTATGCTGTTTCATCCCACCTAGCAACAATGCTCTGCACTGTGTGTGTTTATATATTTACATATTTATTCCATCTAGCTACAATGCTCAGCACTGGGTGTGTTTATATTTATATATCTATATATTTATTCCATCTAGCTACAATGCTCCACACTGTGTTTTTATATATCTACATATTATTCCATCTAGCTACATTGCTCCGCACTGTGTGTGTTTATATACTTGCATATTTATTCCACCTAGCTGCAATGCTCCGTACTGTGGGTGTTTATATATTTACATATTTATTCCATCTAGCTACAATGCTCTGCACTGTGTTCATATATTCATATATTTATTCCATCCAGCTACAATGCTCTGCACTGTGTGTCTGTGTGTGTGTGTGTATATACTGTATATATTTTATAGTAATATGTACATATGTATATTAGCTGCTCTTGCTTGCTTGTTTTTTTTTCTTGCCTTCTGATTGTTGCTCTGAGTGTTGCTATCCCTGTGCTGTTGCAATCCTGGAATTTCCCTGTTGTGGGACTAATAAAGGCTTATCTTATCTTATCTTATCTTTTGTCAGATTCAAGTTATTTCTGTGACCATTGTGGGTTTTTCTTTCATTAACAGAGGGGGTACCAACAATTTTGTCCATGGCTGTATTATTTATAGCGGAAGAAGAGCACCAGGATCCTGAGGCAGAGATATGCAATAATGCCCCAAACAATGAACAGATTCTAGCATTCTTCTCTAGGTCCAAACCTGGTACCTACTGTACATCTATGGGTTGTCCTCACCTACAATGGACTTTGGTTACAATGCACAGCACAACACATGATCATCTGCATTTATTAAGCTAGCCAGTCTGTCATAATGAGATGACATTTTGTTATATAAACAGCAAAATAACAAGTTAAACTGACAAAAAAAAATCATAATCTTTTGTCATGTATTGTTGTCAATCAAGAAATTGTTGTATAATAGCAGTATCCCACTCAAAGTCATGTGGTATCATGAATATATCAGAGATGATGTCTTCAGCCCTCCCCTGGGCATGGAGGATACCACAATCCCTCTCATGTAATATTGCTTCATCATAGTGCTCTTGTATGTGGGAGGTTGGCGGCAATCAAACAGACCAATGTTCCATTTACAAAACTGCATTTTCTGAAGAAGTTATTACTGTAAGACAGTGAGGTAATGAGATGAAAGAGGTGGCTTTCTCACAGCAGGGGGGCTTCTCACCGCAGTCTAACACCATCACACTGAGCAGCAGCAGATCAAATCAACTCTCTAGGGCTTGGCATTTAAGCCTTATTCATGCTGCATTTCCCCTCTAGTCTGCTTTGGTCCGTGTGCGCTTTGGATGAGCCCGGCACGCACGTGGCACTGTATATGCTCACTTTTTTCATCTACCCAGGCCAAGCGATTGACGCATGCGCACAACCATCATTTGTAGTTTCACTCCCACCCTATAGGTAGCGCTAATGCGCTGACATGCCAGGGTTTTCAAGGAAGAAGAAACGCTGCTTGCTTTCTGTTGTTTGACTTCCCGGTTTTCACTCCTTTTCCACGAAGATGCTGCTGCTGCTGAAGTATGTATAAATGATTCATGTATGTTTATTCTCGTCTTCCCCTTCCTCGTTGTTTTCTTAGTGTACTTTGTCTTGGTATGCTGTGTCGATATCGCCACCTCGTGAATGGGACGTTCAGTCCTGCACACACGCTTTTCAATGCGTTCAGGTCGTGAGCAGGCGGTGCGGTCACAAAATTTGGGCTGCACGTCGTCGTCCGCGGTCGAGCACTGCGGACACTAGCGGAGTGGAGACGATGACGTAAATTTCGTCACACAAGGTTTCCGGTTACACGTATGCAGACAGCAGAGGTGCAGCATGAATCCAGCTTTACACACTTAAAGCTGAGTCATGCTGCGATGTGCCGGTGATGGGGGTTCCAGCCAACGAGGACTTTGTTGTATTATTTAGTTGATCAGAATGAAATGCCGAAGGATGCATTTAGCAGCTAAAGCGTCAGTGTTTAGGCAGCAGCCAGCCAGGACGCTCTAACCACTCTTCATCCAACCAGGCACACATCCAGATTGGCTCATGGGAGGTATGTGAGAGGAAGGTGGGGGCAGACGGTTGGAAAAAAGGAGTGAATTCTGATTAATGTGCTTTGAATGGTAAGTTGCTCAATTCTCCTTTTAAAATATTCCTGAACTTGCAGCAGACAGTGTGGGACACAATGCTGAGCAAAACACCCCTGCATTTACACTGACTCTGGATGCAGTCCGTTAGGACTGCGATCTGGGTGCCGCAGCAAGTAGATTCCATCCTAATTAATGTTCTGATCCCCACCTGGTCCAGACCACTAAGGAACAAATCTGGCTTGTCGAATGTGGATCACTAATGAAATGCAACAAGTCTATTTTTGACAGGTGCAGGATCCAATCCAGCTCACTCCAAAAGAGTGAGCGTTGGCAACACTGGCAAGGCCAGGAGCTATCCAGCTAATGCTAGCAAAAGTGATGTAAGAGGAACAGCAAAATTGAATCTGGTCTGAAGACTTAAAGTGACACCAACTGAGAACGGCAGGAAAAATAAAGAACTAATTGTTTGTGAGCAGTTAAAATGTAGAAAAAATGCAATCAATGACCTCTAAACACAGGCAGCACAGTGGAACAGTAGTTAGTACTGTGTCAACACGGCAAGAAGGTCACAGGATCAATCCCACCCCTGAGCATTGGTGACCCTTCTGTGTGGAGTTTGCATGTTCTCCCCCGTGTCTGCGTGGGTTTCCTCCAGTTTCCTCCCACAGACCAGAGACATGCAGGTTAGGTTAACTGGCATCAACGGGGGACTCTAAATTGCGATGGACTGGAGATCTGTCCATTTGTCACCCTGCCTTTCCCCCAAAGATGCTGGGATAGGCTCCAGGCCCACTGCAACCCGAAAAGGATTAAGCTGTAGAAGATGGACGGATGGACCTCTAAACTAGCCTAGTGTCAGCCTCAGTTTCATCTTAACATCAAGCATGAAGCCCCAGTATTGTGGGTGCCCTTTTTACTTCTTCACTCTTGCCAGTCTGAGGCCGCCCCTTTGGTCACTACCCTACTGGGGATGAAAGGTGGTGGTGGTGGAGGGGTGTGGTGTGTGTGTTGTGGTGGTGGTGGTGGTGGTAACTAAGTGACACAACTCATTCACCTAACAAGCAACCTTCATGTGTCTGAAACAGTGGACATTTTTCCTCGAGCTCAAAGTGATATCTGTGTTTAGAGCAGGTCTCCTCATGCTCTGTGATGGTTGCTTCGGCCCAATTACACAATTACATTCAGTTACCTATGGATGAGACCGATACAGATTCTGACTAAATCAGAATTTTTCACCTCTGGTGCCACATATTTCCATTTAAATGACTCCCCTAAAAAACATCCCCTCTCGTGTTATTTTTTGAAACTCTCTGCTGTCATCTGCACTCTCTGCTTTCTGTTCTGCTTCCTGGTACATGAGTGGAATACAGCTGACGTTAACAAGAATTGGATTCACAGCTCTCCCAAGTGTCCAGCACCTGCAATTACACCCTGCAACACTCCAGAACACTGACCAACAACCAACACTTGGTTGGATGGTCACCTTCCTAAGGATGCAGTAAGTCATGACCAAGGCCATGGAGGGCCCACAGCCCTGCAGGTGTTCTCTGCAGCCAGAGTCTCTGACAGGTGACTTCAGTGGATTCCTCCCCACTGGCTGCTGATCAGTGAGAGAACTGGAAAGAAAACCTGCAGGGTTTTCTCCCTCCATGGCACATGATTGGGCACCCCTGCAGTAAGTAGTTAGTGGGGAAAAAAAATTCACTTACAACCAAAAAGCATGGTGGTATAGTGCTAGGACTATTGCCTCACAGTAAGAAGGTTGTGGGTTTGAATCCACCAGCAGGGCTGTGTGGAGACGGGAATTGTTTTCTGGGTGCTCCGGTTCCTCCCACATTCCAAAAAGATCCAAGTGAGGTTAACTGGAGCGTGTAAAGTGGCCCTAGGTGTGAATATGTGTGTGGATGGTTAGTATGAGGGGATTGGTGCTGCACCGTGGAGGCTCTCGACTTTCCCTCTGGGATCAATTAAACAATCAACCACAAACAGAGTGATGAACCAAATGTGTCCATCATGTACGGAGCTGTTACGCTAAATTGTTGGATGTTTGACAATCACAAAATGTTTGGAGGGTATTTAAAAAAAACCTAGTGAATCTTAATTTACTTTGTCCTTTATTTCACGGCAGACAGTATAGAAATAGAAATTGCAGTTGCCAGGGGCACTGATACAACCCCACAGCATGATGGAGCCTGGTTTTGGACTTGTTGCTGACAGCAGGGATGTTCTATTTTATATTTGGTCTGGAACACCGGACATCCATTTCTTCCTAAATAACTTGGAATACTGGTTCATTTAACCACAGTACGCCTTTCCAATGTCCGATGGTTCGTTCCTGATGCCTCCGAGACCAGAGAGGTTCTGAACAAGGCAAGTATAATCCTCCTGTTTGGCACAGTATACTTTTAATAGCATTATGAAAGTACAGTAACTCTGTATTACAAGAGCACTCTGAGCCCAGTGCAAAATCCCCCACCTCCGTTTTCTCTGAAGATCCCAATACTTACTGATGGAGAGCAGTTTTCAACTTTTCAACATAACTACTGTGGCAAAACCACATAGCAGTTGTACTGTACTACTGTACAATGACAATAAAGCCTATTCTATTCCATTATGATAAGTATAGTAGAAGGAGTCTTTGTCTAATTTGACCTTGTTGTTATATTATACAGTTTCTTTTAACCTGTAATGTACTATCCGAAATAAACAAATTCATTCATTCATTCATTCATTCATTCATTCATTATGATAAGCCCATCCTCCATGAATAAACAACAATGTATATAACCCATAGTTGTAGGTCAGGATCCCGAGGTGAACCTGTGTAGCAAGTTTGGTGATCCTAGAGAGCTTTACACATTCTACAGTAAGAGGGCATAGGGAGTGTTAACCTTGACCTTTGACCTTTTGACTCCAAACCCATAGTCAGGTCAGGGTGTAAGTCATCCAAGATGTCTCTTAGATACAACTACTGTATTGATTTAAAAAGCCTAGGTCATTTCTTTCAGCAGTTATTGCGTTTACAAGATTTGGTGAAAAACTGACCTTGACGTCAAGGTTGTCTGATCAGATTACAATGTGCACATCACCAGTGATTATTAAAGCCTGATACCAAGTTTCAAAACATTTGGAACAAAACTGTAGCAGGAGTTGGTTTCACAAGAAAAAATAGCAAATTTATTCAAAAGAAGCTCATGTCCTCTCCTCTCGGCGCCACACCAGTCGGCTGCCTTTTGCAACAGCGGCTCGATTCCGAGTTTTTTTTCCCTTCCTCTCTCTTTTGATCACTTTTTTTTTTTCACCCCACTTATATCACGGACACACAGATCGTCCCAAATGTCTCCTGAGCCGGTGGACGGAGCCACTGTTTATAGCAGGATACGATATAACAGGGAAGAGCTGCTAGCATTTAACCGCCACCCGGTCCCACTGGAAAAACTCGACATACCGAGAGAACTGAGGCGAAAACGCCGCGGCTGCCGGGCTGGAGTAAGGCGGAGGACAAAAAATATAAGGTACAGACCCTCCCTTCCATCTGTTGTCATGGGAAATGTACGGTCGATACTGGGAAAGTTAGATGAGCTAGCGGCTATCTCCCGTTATGATAGCACTTACCGGGAGTGCTCTCTCCTTTTGTTTACTGAGACGTGGCTAACTGAACTAGCAACAGATGCTAACATTGAGCTGGAGGGTTTTCACATGATACGAGCTGACCGAACACCAGACAGTGGCAAGGCAAGGGGCGGTGGAGTGATAATGTATGTTAACAACAACTGGTGCAGACCGGGACATATCACTGTTAAACAACGACACTGCAGCAAAGACATTGAGTTGCTAGCTGTTAGCATGAGGCCTACATATCTCCCGAGAGAACACTCACACGTGATCTGCATTGTTGTTTATGCAAATCCGACGGCGAACGCTGGGACAGCGCGTGACGTCATCCATTCAGTTACCAGCAGGCTGCAGACAGAACACCCAGATGCTCTTCTCCTCATCTCAGGCGATTTCAACCACGTTTCACTGTCTCCCATTCTGCCCACTTTCACCCAGTATGTCACATGCCACACTAGAGACAATAAAACACTGGATTTGTTCTACGCAAACACTAAGGAGGCGTACACCTCATCACAACTCCCCCCACTTGGGAGATCGGATCACAACTTGGTTCATCTCCGACCGGTGTACAAACCCCTAGTGCACAGACAACCTCCGGCCATGCACACTGTGGAGTTATGGTCTGAGGAGATAATGGACACTCTAAAGGACTGTTTTGAAGCCACTGCCTGGAAGCAGCTCTGCGATCCACATGGTGAGGACATCGATGGCCTCATTCACACCTTCACGGGCTACCTCAGCTTCTGTGTGGACAAATCCGTTCCCACCAAGACCATACGGCGTCACTCAAACAACAAACCCTGGATCAACCCTGAGATAAAAACACTTCTGAGAGAGAAGAAGAGGATCTTCAGGTCGGGGAACAGGGAGATGCTGAAGTCCGTACAGAGGGAGCTGAGGAGAAAGATCAGAGAAGGCAAGGACAGCTTCAGGAAGAAGATGGAGGACAAGCTGCAACAGAGCGACATCAGCGGGGTCTGGAGAAACCTCAAAACCATCTCGGGGCTCCAGAATACCTCCCCCCAGGCCACGGGGGGCAGGGAGTGGGCGAACAACCTGAATCTGTTTTTCAATAGATTTGACCAACCGCCCTCCCCCCTGTCTGCACAACAACCACTGCTGCCTCTAAGAAATCAAGTCCTGCTACCCACTCCCCACTCCACCGACACCCCCCCCCACTCCCAACACACAGCCCCCCATCCTGACCCTGACCAAGACCCAGGTGAGGACGGAGCTGAGGAAGATCAAGGTGAGGAAGGCGTCGGGACCGGACGGCATCAGAGCAAAGCTCCTCAAGTCCTGTGCAGACCAGCTGTGTGGGATTGTGACGTACATCTTCAACATGAGCCTGAAACTGGGGAGGGTACCACAGCTGTGGAAAACATCTTGTGTGGTACCTGTACCAAAAACTTCCCACCCCAAAGACCTGAACAGCTTCAGACCGGTGGCCTTGACGTCCCACTTGATGAAGACCCTGGAGAGACTGCTCCTTGCTCATCTCCGCCCCCTGGTGGAACCAGCGATGGATCCACTCCAGTTCGCCTACCAGCATGGCATTGGGGTGGAGGATGCGGTGATCTTCCTCCTTCACCGTTCTCTGTCCCACCTGGAGAAGCCCGGGAATATGGTGAGGATCATGTTCTTTGACTTCTCCAGTGCTTTCAACACCATCCAACCGATGATCCTGAAGGACAAGCTGCTGCGCGCAGGGGTGGACCAGCACCTGTCATCATGGATCCTGGACTACCTCACGAACCGGCCTCAGTTTGTGAGAACCCGGGACTGTGTTTCCGACACGATCATCAGTAGCACGGGGGCCCCCCAGGGAACGGTGCTGGCTCCCTTCCTGTTCACTCTTTATACTGCGGACTTCTCACACAACACAACACATTGCCATCTACAGAAGTTCTCTGATGACTCTGCGATCGTTGGTCTCATCTCCAGCAGAGATGAAGCTGAGTACAGAGGGCTTATCCAGGACTTTGTGGACTGGTGCCATCGGAACTGCCTCCAGATCAACGCGAGGAAAACTAAGGAGCTGGTGGTGGACTGCCGCAGGCAAGGACAACCCCTCAGAGCACCAGTAAATATACAGGGAACAGACATCGAGATGGTGACATCCTACAAGTACCTGGGTATTCATCTGAACAATAAACTAGACTGGTCACACAATACTGACGCACTCTACAAGAAGGGACAGCGCAGGCTGTTCCTGCTGAGGAGACTCAGGTCTTTTGGTGTACAAGGGGCGCTGCTGAAGTCATTCTATGACACGGTGGTGGCATCAGCCATCACTTTTGGAGTGGTCTGCTGGGGCAGTGGCATTACTGCAGCCGATAGGAAGAGACTGAACAAACTGATTAAGAAAGCTAGCTCTGTCCTGGGGCAACGCCTTGATCCGATGGAGGAGATAGGAGAGAGAAGGACGGTGGCTAAACTGTCATCTCTGCTGGAGTCCGAGTTCCACCCTATGCAGGACATACTGGATGCACTGAGGAGCTCATTTAGCAGCAGACTACATCATCCCAGGTGCACAACCGAGAGGTTTCGTAGGTCCTTCCTACCAACGGCTGTCAGACTGTACAACCTAAGCAGGGCTGCTCGCAGAGATAGCAAAAAGACGTAACAAACTAATAGGTTTTTTTTGAATGCAAAAGATGCAATAGACTTACACAATGGTCCTCTCCGGCATACAACTAGGAACATACCGGTCGCTATGGAGGGTGAGAATATGTATGGGCACATAATCATACCATGTAGGATAACTAAATAGACGGTTATGCTGTTTCATCCCACCTAGCAACAATGCTCTGCACTGTGTGTGTTTATACAGTATATTTACATATTTATTCCATCTAGCTACAATGCTCTGCACTGGGTGTGTTTATATTTATATATCTATATATTTATTCCATCTAGCTACAATGCTCCGCACTGTGTTTTTATATATCTACATATTACATACACTCTATGTGCAACACATCAGATTGATTGTCTTTGATTAATTGTCTATGTTTATTGCACTGTCCCTGTCAAATAAACTAATCTACTACTACTATTATTCCATCTAGCTACATTGCTCCGCACTGTGTGTGTTTATATACTTGCATATTTATTCCACCTAGCTGCAATGCTCCGTACTGTGTGTTCATATATTCATATATTTATTCCATCCAGCTACAATGCTCTGCACTGTGTGTCTGTGTGTGTGTGTGTGTGTGTATATATATATTTTATAGTAATATGTACATATGTATATTAGCTGCTCTTGCTTGCTTGTTTTTTTTTTTGTTTTGTTTTTTTTTTTTCTTGCCTTCTGATTGTTGCTCTGAGTGTTGCTATCCCTGTGCTGTTGCAATCCTGGAATTTCCCCGTTGTGGGACTAATAAAGGCTTATCTTATCTTATCTTATGTAATAATTAGTTCCCACCAAGCGATCTGATTGGACAGAAGGGATCCCAGGAGTGCGCTGTGCTGCAATAATCTT
The DNA here is from genome assembly GCA_020510985.1 of Pholidichthys leucotaenia. Classification (NCBI taxonomy): domain Eukaryota; kingdom Metazoa; phylum Chordata; class Actinopteri; order Cichliformes; family Pholidichthyidae; genus Pholidichthys; species Pholidichthys leucotaenia. Next base: position 82,687,400 of record CM035844.1, read on the forward strand.
TAAATTATAGTTAATATAGTATGGCTTCTTATATGTGAGAACTGTGTTGGATGCCAGACCTCCGTCACCTGGAAGGGCCACCTTTGTAAACATCTGGTTAGATGTTTCACGGCTGTTTGCAACAAAATAGACAAGCTGGAGTTGGATTTACTGTCTGCATTAGCCAACAATACTACGTTTGTGCTGATGGACTCGTTGCTTCCATCATAAAGACCAAGCAAGTGAACTGCCTGGAAACTAATATGGAAATGTGGAGAAGCTAAATCGCTGTTAGCCTCTAACCGCTATCTGTGTCAGCTCGACTGTTTACAGTGGGGGAACGAATGACAAAATGGACAAGCTGAGGTTGTATTTACCATCCCAAACAGAGACTGCTCATCCCTATGTGGTGATACAATCATTGTGGCTGTGGAAAGGACTCCCTCAATACAGCTAGCAAGCTAACTAGTGACCGGCATGAGTCACGTAACTCATAAAACCTACCCACTTTACAATGAGTCCATTATTCATTCACTCCACAGATAGTGGTAAGCTACTTCTGTAGCCACAGCTACCCTGGGGCTTCTCTTCTTCTTCTTCTTAGCAGTCTGTCGGGGGCGACAATGACTGTTTCATTTAGGTCTGATCAGATTCCTTCACACAGCTCTGTCCTTCGCCCTCCGCTCCCAGGAACTCCTGACCTTGTTAACCTGGGCGACGTCCGAGCCGGCATGAGTTGCTTTCTGACTGACCATTTCACGAAACTGCTTGCAAAGTATTTGCGTACCGCTAGCTTTTGCTGGACTAGCAGCACATTCTTGGCAGATAGAGGAATTATCAGTGGCAAGGACAGGCCAAGACAAACTGACTCCAGTATCTGTTGCAGTGACTGACCAGATGATAGGTTTGTTTATCTCTGCTTTTTGTGTAGTACATGTCACGATGCACCGACCGGCAAAAGTCCACCACAGACCTTTGGACAGATGTGCTTATCTGCCAGGATGTCCAGTCTCACCCCGTACCCTGGGGCAAACTGATGAACACATGGCTGCCAATCCGAGCCAACGACCTCTCCGACCACAACTGAACATTTCATACGCCAGTGTCATGGACGCTGGAGGTAAGGTAAATGGTAAAACAGCGTTCACTTATATAGCACTTTTTGGTGGGTGTGTCCTTGGGTAAAGTGTCTTACCCAAGGACACAACGGCAGGGTGGGGGGAGTGGGATTCGAACCGCCAACCTCCTGGTTATTAGATGGCCTGCTCTACCTCCTGATCCCCTTCTTCACTCTTATACCTGCCTTGCTCTCATTCATACACATACATTGTGCCTTGCTTCTACCAACTTTCATTCCTCTTCTCTCCAGAGTATACCTCCACCTCCCCAGGTTCTCTTCCACCTGCTCCCTACTGGTAATGGGTAATGTTAAGATAGGGATGCTTGTCAATTCCCTGATTTTCATATTTTTCAAATTGCATCCCATGTCTGTATTTGCATGTGTTCTGAATTTTTACAGCAGTAAAGTGACGGTACTTTGTGTAGTGTTGTAGTCAAAACCACACCAAGATGGAGACTAGAGTGGACCAAGACCAAGACCCAGACCAGACCAAACCACAACTTTAAGAGATCAAGAATAAATCGAGAGCAAGTCAAGAACAAAACCTACATACTGTACACAGTGAACTTGGTCTCGAGCCCTAAAGTCTTGGTACACTCTGGTCTTGGTCTGGTCTCGACTACAACACTACCTTTGTGGTCCATCAATTTATTTGTGTCCCTGGAGTCACTTCCACTGTGTTGTGAGAATTGGCGGTGCATTTCTCTGTCTGCAACTGTTATGAGTTTTTTCTGTTTGCTATTTTGACAAAGATTTTTTCTTAATTTGATTTTCTTTTGTCTGTTTGCAGTCGTTTCTTTAAGCTGCGGTGATTTGGGCTCTTTGGGCCACCGCAGCAAACAGTTGTGTACCTGTGAGAAAGCGTTGATCTGCTTTTTGTTCCAAAGGATCTGCAGCATGCTGGCACATATGGGACAGCAGGCTCCTGGAATCAGGACAGAGCTGTTATTCAGTCTGCTGCTTGAAAGCAACACACACACACACACACACACACTGGCTTTAAGGTGCACTCACCGGGCGGGGTGACGGGGTGGCAACCTGCCGGGGACAGAGCTGGACAGGGGACTGAACTGCACACGGAGTCAGAGGCCATGTCAGACACGGCCCCCACGGCATGACAAGGACCCTCGTAGTCTACGGCCACGTGGTCAGAGTGGGCTTCGCACACCGTGTTGTAGGTCTCTCCGTTGTGACCACACACTTGACAGGGTTTCCTACAGGCCTCCTGAAGACAGAGCACACAGATCCACACAGAACTGTTCACACCGCACACTGTACTTGTCTGCAACACTGTATAAACAGCAGCACTGAGGTCAGAAGTCAGCGCAATAGCTGAGCACACCCTGAGCTCTCCGTCTCTCTGGGGGAACATACCTGGCAGTGGCCCATGTAGGCCAGGCTCTTCCCAGTTTGTTGCAGATGACAAAGGCTGAGGTGGACCAGGCCGTCCGTGTCGCAGACGGGCTCCACGCAGTTCTTGTCGCAGGATCCCGGACGGCCCACACACTCATACTGAGGGCAGTCTGACGTGTCACTCAGACACACGCGATACTTTGGGACACACCTGCAGAGGCAAACCCACAGAACCAATTTAGTCATTCAGGGGTCTTCAAGCGGTGGATCCAGAGCCACATGTGGCTCTTTCACTCATTTTCAGTGACTGTGTTGCATTGACAAAACTGGTGCTTGCCTCAAACTCCCAAACCCTTCCCCAGTCAGATTAGGGGCTCAGTAGTGCTCAGTGAGTAGAACTGAATGTGTTTCAGAGAGAGCTTTAATGAAAGCTGTAAAACCACATAAAACTTATTTTTGCTCTTTAAGGGTAATTTTATACCTAAAATGTTTGGTCTGGATTTTTGGACGTTTCAGTTTAATCCAGATCAAAATTGTAGGTGTGAAACCTCTCCCTGACCACAGTCTGGACCAATGAGCCAAAATGTGGTCGGGCAAAGACAGGTGGTCTCACTCCAGATCAAAGTGAACCTTGGCCCGCTTGATTTTCAGCCTGAAAGCAGTCTTCAGAAATATCTGGACTTGAACCTTTGTACGGAATTTCAGGTGTAAAAACACCCTAAAACTACATTTATACAACAGTTCCAACCAAGCAATTTGATTGGGCAACAGGGATTCCGTAAAGTTACCGTATTCCCCATAACTGCATTGCGACCCTTCACTGCGTATGTATGACTGCACTTCAGAGGTGTTCTAATAACGTTTAATTACAGTAACTCTTTGGCTTCTTATAATATGTGAGGACTGTAATGTGTTGTGTATCTGAATTTAAACAGTGAGATGCTGTCTGAGAGAAGACAGACTTCCCAACCTGGAAAATGTTTTTGTGTTTTGGGTTCATGCTAATTGTTAGCACTGTGAGCTCGTTTTATAATTACTTACCTCAGAGTTTGATTAAAACCTCACATTGTACAGTTTCTTCTGAAGCCGTATAACATAATGCTTGCTGCTAACACTGTACTTCATCTGAAGATGGCTATAAGAAGGCAGTCACAGACATGTAAACAAAAGTGGCAATATCCATCAGGCACTAGCTAGCTAGCTAGCCAGGTAACAGACGGCTTGACTAAAGAGGCCAGAGTTGTTAAAAAAAAAAACTATGTACATATACAATATACACAATGACTGGTGGGCAATGAATTTTGTTAAATGTGTACAATGACAACAAAGCTATTATACTTTCATTCCTCTTCTCTCATGTGCATACCTCCACCTCTAGAAGTTCTCTTCCACCTGCTCCCTACTCTCACTACAGATCACAATGCCATCTGCTAACATCATGGACCATGGAGACTCCTGCCTGACCTCATCTGTCACCACAGCAGGCAAGAAGGAGCTCAGAGCCAATCACTGATGTCATCCTACTCCCACTTTAAATCAATGTGTTGTCCCTTATCGCTGCTAGATAATAAATTGCTTTTGTGGAACTGTTGTATAAAAGCAACATTACACTAGATATCATATAGCACGTGTCGGGCCTATGACTAAATCACCACATTCATTGATACCACACTAAAGCCAAGTATACAGTATGTCCTTGAGGATGTCAAACTACCTGGAAAATGCACAATATGAGAGCTTCACTGTCAGTTTTTATTTTTCATTGTATTACATATTGTTTACATTCTCCAATAATTTAATTCCATCAACTACAATGTGCATTAGGACTTCCGGTCATGGCCGCCACGTAGGAGGACGTGCTTCCCTCTACTCTGCTCCTAAAAATAAAAAAAATCGACAAATAACTCTCTCAATTGGAACAAAACTATCCCAGCGTTTGGGCGAGGATATGCCAGTAAAGCCTAAGGCTGGGAAATCAGGTGGAGGAAAAAGTGAACCGCCGAAACAGTCCAAATTAACGGACTTTCACATCCGTGACGCAGCAGAAAAACCCCTAGATATGGCAGAGCAAGCTAGCGGAGGAGCGGTGACTGCTGACGACGGCACAGGTGCGGTGCTTGCTGCCATTGGCTCAATGAGAGCAGACTTCTCTACTAAGTTTGATGGGATTATAGCAGCGATAGAGGGTTCGAGAAAGGAATTAAGTGATTGTATGGAACGTGTAACGCAGGTGGAGCTCCGAATTTCCAGCACTGAGAATGACGTCACCAGCCTACAATTAAAGGTGCGCACATTGGAATTAAACAATAAACGTCTGGAAGATAATGTCCTGGATAGAATCCCGGTCGAGACGGAACAACCTGAAGCTGGTGGGTCTTCCTGAGGGTACGGAGGGGCGGGACTCATGTTCCTTTTTGGAAAAGTGGATCCCAGAAGCGCTGAACAACGCGGAGCTGCAGTCATCAGTCGTTCTGGAAAGCGCCCACCGAATTGGCCCACAGAGAGATAATAAGGCAGCACCGAGGACGCTGATTATGAAGTTCCTCAACTACAGAGACAGGATGACGATCTCCAACGCGGCGCGGGCCAAAGGAGAAATTAAATACCAGGATCAGCAGGTGCGGTTCTACCCAGATTTGGCCACAGGAATCCAACAATTAAGGAAACAGTTTGACCCCGCCCATAAAGAGCTGCGCAACCTTGGGATTCGTCATGGAGTGATTTATCCTGCAAGACTGCTGGTCACGTATAAAGGGAGAACTCACACCTTCAAGACCCCAGAAGAAGCGCAGGAGCTCATCAAGAAGATCCAAGAAGAGACTGGTGGGAGCTAAGCATGAAGCATGAATAAGATATAAGGTAGAATATTTAAGCATTTGCACAGGCATCTGACTGATCTGAAGCAAATAACAAGTTCACAAAATACAGATTGTATTGAATTAAAAAAAAAAAAACCTATGATGTACAAAGTTGCTATAAAATTTTGCAGTTAAGTTGGAAAACTACAGAAGAGAGTTAATGTTATGTCATTAAAAGCAGTAGAGTCAGGGTGATTGAGAGGAGAAAGAGAGAGTGGTTTTGACTGATCCTTGCGAGTGAGGAGCAGTCAATGGCTATAGCGGGAGACGGAATTTTTTTTTTGATTTTGGGGGGATTACCACGAATGTGGGAAGGGGAAATTTGTTTGTGTGTAGTTTGTAGGATGAATGTTCAACCACTCATGTTTTTGCTTCTCTGTATGAGCATGTTTACATTGCGAGGTAATCCCAAACTCCTTATTGATCATAGACCAAAGCGTTAATCTTAATTTAACTTCATGGAATTGCAGAGGTCTACAAAATTTTAAAAAAACTTAAACAAGTTATGAATAAAATAAAAGACATAGGTTCAAAAATTGTGTTTTTACAAGAAACTCATCAGAGGAGGATGTAAAAAGAATTAAAAAAAAGATGGCAGGGAAGTGTATTCACCTCATCATTTTCATCTCGAGCCAGGGGAGTTATGACTCTCATACACAAAACAGTCCCATTTCAAGTGAAAAATGTAATTGGAGACAAATTAGGAAGATACCTAATCATTCAAGGATCTTTGTTATTAGAAAATATAAATTTGGTGAACCTATACAGTCCCAATATAGATGATCAAAACTTCTTTGCTAATTTATTTCTTATTTTATCATCACTTACAGGGCAGCATATAATAGCAGGGGATTTTAATTGTACATTGAATCCCAGCATAGATAGATCAACAGGACTGGACTGTACGCACAATGGATGCAGGATGATCATTAATCATTTTATGAAAGAATTGAGATTGCTAGACATATGGAGAGAAATGAAACCGCAAGTTAAAGCCTACTCTTGTTATTCTAATACCTACAAGACATTCTCACGTATTGACTATTTTTTGATCTCCACAGAACTAAGGTCCAAGATTCAAAACTGTTTCTATGATAACATTGTGATCTCTGATCGTGCACCCTGCTGTCTAATATATGTAGATAAAAAATTGACAAAGGAATCAGGTAGATGGCAATTTCAGCATAAATGGCTTCAGGACAAGGAATTTGTTAAGTACATAGAAAAACAGATAGATGAGTTCTTTGATATCAATACTACACAAACATCAGCATGTGGGAGGCTTTCAAAGCTTTTATTAGGGGGCATATTATTAGTTATACAGGTTCAAAATCTAAGAAGACTCGAGAGGAGAGAGTCCAATTGGAACATAAAATAAAAATTCTCCAAGAAAAAGTGTATGCAGGAAGTGACCCAAAGTTAGAGAACTAATTACTGATTCTGAGAGCTGAATATGACAAAAAATCAGCAAATAGAGCCTCGAGTCTTCTAAGATTGAAGCAATCTTTTTATGAACAAGGTGAAAAATCAGGGAAATTATTGGCATAGCAGATTAAACAATTAGAATTTAAAACACCAATTACCAGTATTATAAGTAACGGACAGGCAGTTGTAGATCCTTTAGAAATTAACAGTGCCTTTAGAGATTATTATGAAAAACTATATGACACAAAAAATGAAACTGACTTAACAAAACTAAATGGGTTTTTGGACGAATTATCTGTACCTTGTATTCCAAATGAAAACAGGGAGATACTGGAGTCTAAAATTAGTCAAAAAGAAGTTGGGCTAGCCATTGATAATATGAAATCAGGAAAAAGTGCAGGACCAGATGGTCTTCCAGTTGACCTCTATAAAAAATTTAAGAATAAATTAATAAAACCTTTTTTGGAAATGGTTTTAGAAGCATTTCAAAATAGTAATTTACCATTGTACATGAATAATGCCTTAATTATACTGTTGCCAAAACCAGGTAAACCCTCTAATAAATGTGACAATATGAGACCAATAAGCCTATTTAATGCTGACCTTAAGATAATCTGTAAAATTTTAGCAAGACGGCTACAAGAAATATTACCAAATATTATTAACCGAGATCAGAATGGCTTTATAAAGGGAAGACAAGGCTTCCATAATGTAAGAAGACTATTTAATATTATCTATTCTAATAAAGAAGTACCGGATACAGCTCTCCTATCATTGGACGCCGAAAAGGCCTTTGATAGGGTCGAATGGCCCTTTCTTTTTGAAGTCCTACAAAGGTTTGGAATTGGAAATAATTTCATAAAATGGGTTCAGATAATATACAATAATGCTACAGCAGAAATCCTAACAAACAGCAATATTTCAAAATCAATAAAAATCAATAGAGGATGTCGACAAGGCTGTCCACTTTCACCTTTACTGTTTACTATGGCAACTGTACCTTTAGCGATGGCAGTACGTTTACATCCACAAATATATGGAATTAAAATAGGACCAACAGAACATAAAATCTCCCTGTATGCTGATGACATAATTTTGTTCATGTCGAATCTTAAAAAATCAATTCCGACTTTGTTGAATTTAATAAAGAATTTTGGGGAAATATCAGGATATAAAATAAATAAAACTAAATCTTCAATATTAATGCTAAATGAGACCCAGAGAAATCACCCAGGACCTGAGGTAAATCAATTCAAAGTTGTAAATCAGTTTAAATATTTAGGAATTCAAATTTTGCCTAAGCTAGAATTAGTCGCCAGTGCCAACTATGAAGCCTTAATGATAGACATTAATGAGTTACTTCAGAGATGGATGTCACTACCAATGTCGATGATTGGGAGAATTAATATACTTAAAAGTAATATCTTACCCAAAATGCTTTATTTATTTCAATACATTCCTTTACCACCACCTTCAGATCTATTCTTAAGAATTAAAAAAAAGTTAGTGGAATTTATATGGAACAATAGGAGGGCTAGATTACGTCTGTCCTTACTATATTTACCATTTGATCGCGGAGGTCTGAAATGTCCAAACTTTATGTTGTATTACTGGTCAGCACAACTGAGGTCTATGACATATTATTTTTCATCAAATGATCTCCCTCACTGGACTGAAATGGAATCATACAATTTACCTTTACCTCTTCCCATATTCATATACTCAGACTCGGCAAAAAAATTACAGAAACAAGTTAAAAACCCATTTGTAAAGCATATGATCAAAATATGGTGTGGAACCAAAAAATATCTAAAAGATCCACACTTATTGTCACAATTTAGCCCAATATGGGGTAATCAATATTTTAAACCAGGGAGAGCGGATGCTGTATTTAAAGTATGGAATTTAAAAGGGATTCAAAAGATTCAACACTTATATTTGTCAGGTTCAGATAACATAATGTCTTTTGAAGAACTGAGGATCAAATTTAATCTTAATAGAACACATTTTTTTAAATATCTTCAGCTTAGGAACTTTATTTGATCAAATCAAAATAATGCTCTCATCCGACCTACTTATTCATCCTTGGAAAAAATCTTGACGAAAGATAGTAAGAGAAAGGGTATTATTTCAGAGTTTTATAACTCATTGATATTATCCTCAAGTGAAAACTCACAGAAAAGACTGAATTATTGGAAAGAAGACCTGCAAACTGAAATTTCAGAGGAACAATGGGAATTGGCTTGTGCAGAAGCTCAAACCAAATCAATAAATATACGTCTTAAATTGATACATTTTAAATGGTTAAAGCGGATGTATGTTACACCGGTGAAGTTATATAGATATAACAAAAACATACCAGATACGTGCACAAAATGTATTGAAAGTAAAGGAACCCTATTTCATTGTTTATGGGAATGTAGAAAAATTAGAATGTTTTGGGAAGAGGTGAGGGTAACAATTGAAAAAATAATTTCAAAACAAATCATACTGAATCCTAAACTGTTTTTTTGGGGGTCTTTATCCAGAAAAGCATAACTTTAACAAGAGTGAAAGAGCATTCATAGACCTCAGTTTGCTTAACGCCAAAAAATGTATTGCACTATTGTGGAAAAAGACTCATAGACCAGTTGTGACTCAGTCGTTAAGACAGATGTTAACAAACCTTCAATTAGAAAGAATAACATACATACTGAAATCAAAAGAAATTGTGTTTGAGAATATATGGAGACCTTTCATTGATTATGTAAAGAATTTAAACATAACTTTTGAAGAAAAAGGTGAATGATGTGTGTGGACCTTGTAAATTCCAAATTGGTAAATGTATAATATGTATACTTACGTAATGGGTTGCCTAGACTAAATAGAGGAGCATTGTTGAAGACCTGCCTTAGTTAGTGGTTGTTGGTGTTTTTAGTATTTTTTTTAATTATTTTAGTGTTAGTGTTTGATTGTTTGTGTTTTGTTTGTAAAAACGTTCAATAAAAATATTGTGGAAAAAAAAACAATGTGCATTAGGGCATATGCCTATTTATCACCCTTTGTTTTCCAAAGTTGGCCAAAATTTGGTAGTTATGATTGGCATGGATGTTTACAATACTTGAGTTTCTTTGGCATTTTGACTTAATGTAAAAAAAACTGAAAATTTATTAGAAAAAAAATTGGTCATTTGGGAAACTAAAGCTGACAAATTTTGAAGAACATGTACCAGAAAAAAGTGTCACATATTTCTGAGAAATACCTTGCTGATTTATGAGGGGGAAAAAAAGCAAATCTCCAAAAGGAAATCTTGCAAATTAACAAGAAAAAAGCTCGCATATTTACACAAAAAATAAGCACACTAAAGACAAAAAACACACATTTAGGTGAAAAAGTGGCACATTTACAAGAAAGAATTTCTACTCCTCTTCCCTGGTTTCTGTAACATTAATGCTTGTTCAGTCATTCATCTTCAACCACTTAATCCTTTTTCAGGTTGGCGGGGGGGGTGGGTGGAGCCTATCCCAGCATCTTTGGGTGAGGCAGGCTACACCCTGGACAGATCGCCAGTCCATCACAGAACCAACAGGGACAGACAGACAACCATTCACTCTCACATTCATACCTAAGGACAGTTTAGAATCCCCAGTTTGATGCCAATGAACCTAACCTGCATGTTTTTTGGCCTGTGGGAGGAAACCTGAGCACGCAGAGTAAACCCATGCAGACATGGGGAGAACATGCAAACTCCACATAGAAGGGTCACCGACGGTCTGGGGTGGGATCGGACCCACAACCTTCTCTGCTGTGCTGCCACAGTGCTAACCACCGCACCACCAAGCTGCCCATGTTAACGTTGTTGTTCTAAATTTTCATAAATACAACAAAACATGATAATTTTTATATATATTATATATTTTTTCATACTGTTTTTCTGCATATTGCCACTCTGTATAGTTAGTCTGCTACTTACCTCACTTCACCTGTACTTTGCTCTTCTGTAATTTATGCTAACTTATTCCCATCTCTTACCATCCTCACCTGTACATAACTGCCCACCTAACTTATTGTACATTATTTGCACATAACGGTACTCTTAACTTTCTGCACTGACCTATCTGCATGTATTTGCTTAAATTGCACATACTGTCAATTACTGTATTTACTGCACTGCTGTCCTTTGCACTTCTGATTGGATGCTAAACTGTGTTTCGTTACCTTGTATTCATACATGTGTAATGACAATAAAGTTGAATCTAATCTAATCTAATTACCTCCACCAAGGGAGGTAATTATCATGTTTTTTCCAGCATTGGCTGGTTTGTCTGTCTGTCTGCAACATTGCTCCAAAAGTTATGAACGGATTTTGATGAAATTTTCAGGAAAGATGTGTAACGGTGTGGGGAACAGATGATTTGATTTTGGTGCTGATCCGGGTCACAATCTGGATCCAGGAATTTTTTGAATATTATTTTATAAGTTAATATTGCACTTTTTGTGTACTTCTCCTTTAAGACTGTCCGCTGAGCTACATGTGGAGTTACGTGCGTGGCCACGCACCTCCGCACCCCACAAGCAGTGCACTCTTACCACCAAACATTGCAGAAAAAGTAAAACGGCTTGGAACAAAAAGGAATGTGGTCTCCATCCACATGTGGAACTGTTTCTGCAGCTGCACGAGTTCAACTGCAGCATTCTCAATGCACTGCAGCCGCTTCTCAGCGTTGTCTATCCTGTTGTTCGCCGCTCTGACATCTTCTAAATAATTTCTTTAAGTGCATCTGACTTTTCACTGTGAAAATCTCGCAGTTCTCTAAATATAATCTCTGGGTTAGTCATGTGTTGAGTAGACTGGCCCCCTTCGTTCTGGCTACTCAAACTCGCCTCTACACCTGTTGGCTGGATAAACTCCTCGTCTTGGCCTGCTAGCTCATATGCTAGCAAAGCTTGTTGTTCATCCTCATTGCATAACTCAGGTTTATGGAACTTTTTCCAGATCTTTCTCTTTTCATAATCAATGCCCTTTATCTGTAACACTTGACATATACTTTTTTAACCACTGAGCGGGGCACTTTTTAAACTCTTACTCAGGAAACTCACTTTTTATGTTGCTGCCATCATGGAGGTGCACTGGAAGTCCCAATTCTCAGAGGTCATCACCCACCTAGAAGTTTGGTTGAGGTGGGGCAAGCACCATTTTCAAGCCACTGTTAGCCAGTTACATGTTAGCTACAGCGGCGGAGACAGACTGAGCTAACTAATGTAATTAATGAATGTGATTCTGTAAAAGCCCAAATAAAGCATCAGCGGGTACAGGGGCATACAAGGGCATAATAGCACAGAAACCACCATGAATGAATGACTTGTTGGCCCACTGCAGCTAACCTCAATGTTGGAATACTGTAGATATTCTAACCAGAGTGTATTATTCTATAGCCAAATAAGATAAAAAAAAAACAGCATCCAGGAATGAGATATGTGGACAAGTTTTGGTAGATTGACTGGGATCATGGATGTTGGAATGGGGTGATTGAGTTATATTAAGGGTGGCCACAAGCGCTAGCTAAGCTGGGCTAACTTGGCTAGCCTGTCTGCTGGTGATTACAGGGCCATCCAAGCCAAAATATCACAAAATACGCCACAGTAACTCCTGCAAGTGAGACATATAATCCAGTGTGGATTAATGAAGCACTGGCGAACACAGATCTCTGGTGTGGTGAGCTGCACTGACCGTGTTTTCTTTTGGAAGCTCAAAGGGACACAATTACCCCTCCCCCATTAAAATGGATGTAGATACAGCTGAAATGGTGGTGTTATTCCAACGAGCTCAGTTCCTTCTGTAAGAACAGCTCACTGAATGAGACCCTTACAGCTGACAGCGCTGTGTTTTTGAACTGGAATCCCAAATTGTAAGGAGAGACGCCACTACATCTACACAGAGGTGAGAAGAGAAAGTTGGTGTGTTTTTGCTGAACCCACCTCTGGTTCTTTGGACAGGATTTGCTGGAGCAGGGGTTACTGTGGCGGCACTGTCCGAACACGAACTGATTGTCAGGGAATCCCATACAGCGAGCAACACAGGCGCTGGGGTAGGTCCGCCCATTAGAGGCACACACTGGGACGAAGCGGTCAGGACAGCGACAGGGAAGACCTGAGGAAGGGGGAGAGGTCATGATGAGATCATACTATATGACACACTATGTGGTCTTTCACTGCACCTGGTCTGTTAGGTCTCCACAGTAACCAGCTGTCCCAAATAGATGGCATGAGAAATGACCTATGAAATTTCTGCGCAATGATTAGTTCTGAGCAACAAATACGGGTGAAGGAATGGACTGGTACACATTATGGTTATATTCCTGGAGATCTTCGCTTCTTTCCCTTCAAATAGTGCTGGAGTGTGTCTGGAGTTTGCAAACATTCATGGAGGGGGCATAGTTTCTTCTGGCTGCCATTCAAGTCACAAGAGCAACTTGAGGCTTTCTTGAGAAATGAGGTGCTTTTCTGTCATACGATGGCCCTACAGTTCTTACGTTTTTTGTAAGGGCACCTTGGGATCTTCCTACGGCATACTTACTGTCATCTTATGAAAATTTTCATGCAACTCATGACACTCTGAAGTCGTTGGTAGGAAGATCTTAGACTTTCGGCACATTTTGTCGGCACAAATGTCCCACGAATGACGTACTTCCACATTATGTGTGCCCCACTACCGCCTTACGCACGCTGTATGAATCTCTGTACAAATGGGGATTTGTACAGCATTTCCTACAACCCCTGTAAGGGGCCCTCAAGAACAACTTAATGTGTTCTTGACGCATACTTACGGCCAACATCTTGCGTAGTTCTTACGCTGTTCCTGTGGCATTCGTACAGCTGCCCTATGATGAGGGTTTTCGTGGGGCGTTCGTTTTCTCCTTTATACCCCACACTATCAAGTTTTTTAATGCCTAATGTTTGCTGTGAGGTGTGTGCACTGTACTGTGTGGGGTTTTTTTTGTGTATGCTGTTTTTGGTGTATGTTGTTTTTGTGATGCTGCAGCACAATAATTTTCCCATGGGGACAATGATTGATTGATTGATTGAAATCTTGGACAAGACCATCGACCTGGGCACAAACTTATGAACAGTCAACAGACGCTAGACTCTCCTATGGCTGTCTTAAGAAGGCCGTACGAATTGGCCCAAAAATCGTTCGTATGGTGTTCGCAGCATTTTGCAAGGCTATTTGTGGCTGTAGTTTAAGGCAGCTGGTAAGAGGGAGAATGAGCCATGGTAGCACCTGAGGAAATATGGCCATTAGTGGCATAGTCACTTGAAAAAAAATCATAACAATGCAGATACTTACCAGATATTTTCAGAGTGGATATGACAAGAGTTTTTTGTTTTGTTTTTTTTTAAATGGAAGCGTAATGCCACCTGAAAATCATCACGGCTGCTAAGAAGAACAAATATCTTTTTTAATGAAGACCTGGATAATATTCTAGCCTCACTAAACTAGTTCCCCAACGAACATGATGGAGTCTGAACCAGTTTTAGATTAAAGTGTGGTTAATGATGTGTCCAGAGGTGCAAAAAAACACCTTGGAGGGTGAGTAGCATGTTTGCTCAGTACTGGTCTGTGCTAACAACAGCAGGGTGCCATCATGACAAGACTCAAGGTGTGGTCATGCAAAGATCACTAGTTCGCTTGGAAAAGAAGTGGTGTGAAACCAAACCTAACTAGACTAAATGTAGACAATTTAACAAAATATAAACCTTGGTCCAGACCTTGGTGTGGACCTTCAGGTGTGAAAACACCCTGTTATTTATTTCCCAGGTTTTAGTTATTTCGTTTCCACATTTTAGACACTCCGTGTCTCATGTAATATTGCTTCATTAGGAACTGACCAATAAAGCGCCGATGGTTGTCCTCTGAGTCGCTAAGGCATTTTCTGGTGGAACAGATCGGCTCACCGGCAAAGCAGAAGCAGGTGTGGCAGTTCATCTTGAATGACGTCCCATGGCCTGATGAGAAGACAAGCAGCGCAACATGTTGGACTGAACACAATTATCACATCATGAAGCATTACTTTAAACACCACAGAATTGGACCTTTGTTAATATCATCAGCAATACCTGTTTCCCTACTACTTCATAGCAACATGGCTGTTGTTTGTATAGAGATTCAAAGGTTCAAAGATTTTATTTGCCAATACTACTATATGTACAAGACATACAGGAGAACTGAAATGCCGTTTCTCTCTCTTCAGTGGTGTGCGCAATATAAAAAAAAGGAATAAGGCTGGGAAAACAACAGCAGTCTGTGTACAGTAATGCTACCCATAGTGCAAATAGCGACAAAAGATAGACCCAGACCTCCCATAGTGCAAATAAAGATAAATGATAAAACCCAGCAATCCTATATACAGAAAAAGTAGAGCAGTAAAACTCATAGTTTCAAGTTCAGTGTGGTAGCGTAGGTGCAGACAGTGACAGATTGATGTCACATGATCAATACTGAAATAACACAGCAGCAGGTATGGCATTTGTGCAAATGGTTGCAGTAAAGTGCAGATACATACAGCAGCAGATGTAGTACTGTTGGTGTGCCAGTCTTTCTGTACCAACAGCTGGGGTAGTTATTATGTGGGTGAGTGCATTACAGTCCGGGGGTGGGTGGGTGGAAGTGGACACAGTTCAGGGTCCTGACAGCCTGATGAACAAAGCTGTTTAGCAGTGTTGTGGAGCTGGCTCGGAGGCTCTGGCACCTTTTCCCCAAGGGCAGGGGGCTGAAGAGGGAGTGTGTGGGGTGGGATATGTCACCTGCAATGTTGATGGCTCTGCAGATGAGGTGGGTGAGGTAGATGTCCAAGAGGGGGGGCAGAGGGGCACCGATAATCTTGCTGGCTACTTTCACTGTGTGTTGTAGTGTCTTCCAGGAGGAGATGGTGCAGCTTCCGTACCACACAGTGATGCAGCTGGTGAGGATGCTCTCAATGGTGCCTTGGTAGAATGAGCACATGATGGGGGTGGGACTGGTGGTCTCCTCAGTTTGTGGAGGAAGTGGAGGTGGGTTTGAGCCTTCTTGGCCAGTGATGTGGTGTTGTTGGACCAGGAGAGGTCCTCAGAGATGTGCACCCCCAGGAACTTGGTGCTGCTCACCCTCTCCACAGCTGCACCATTGATCATCAGAGGGGGACGCTGTGTATTTCGCCTGCTGAAGTCAACCACAATCTCCTTGTTTTTTCCCACATTCAGGAAGAGATTATTGTCTTTACACCACTGGACCAGTTGGCTCATCTCATTTTTGTAGTTAGCCGCCTCATTGTTGGTGATGAGATACATCATCAGATGATTATTGTGATAACATATAAAACTGCTCCTACAATTTGTAACTAACAAGCTCAATAAAATCTGCTCCATTTACTTTGATGGCAGATAAGCTGGACAGTGGCTGCAGTTTCTATGGTTTCCACTGTGATGACACATACTGTATGCGTGTTCCAATTGTCCACTCATTCACTATATAGTGCCTTCCATACTAGTGCATCTCAAATAAAGAAAAATGGTTGATTCAGTGCACAAGGCACTATACAGTGAATGAGTGGAGAATTCAAACAGTTTCTGAGTAGCTTTCAACGGCACAACTCAGCTGAGACTACTGGAAATTTATGTTGATAGCACAGGGTTATTCTGTAATGAGTAAATTCAACAAAATGTGTTCTGATGACTTTGATAACAAAAAAGACCTGTTTCACAGCCATTAGATTCATCAGACTGCCATAAAATTGTAGGTAAATATGACTGTATTTAAAGAAACAGTTTGTAACCATCTGGAAGGTCTTTCAGCCGCTCCCTTTTGGGGTCACCACAGTATATCATCACCTTATACAGTATTGTGATGATTTTCATGTTGATTTGGCCAAAATTTTTACGCCAGATCCCCATATTGACACAACCCTGCCCATTTATCGGGCTTGGGACCAGCACAGGGAGTATACTGGTTTGTGCTCCTTCTGTGAATGGGCAATCAACTTTCCTTCCCCCATTCAATTATGCTGAGCACCAAGCTAGAAGGCAGAAGTACCATTTTTATATGGTCTTTGGTGTAACCAAGCTGGGGCTTGAACCCACAATCTCCCAGTTCTGGAGTGGATGCGCTACCTCAAGGCCACCACTCCGGTGGAGGGTATTTTTTAGCATAAATTAAGAAACTTGTTATCAATAAATATGCTTTCATTACTGTCCAATCTTTAAAAAAAATATTAAAAACATCTGTCTGATTATCTTTGTCTTAGGATGCCATTAGACAATTTCCCATAGCCTTCGAAGGCTGACGAAGGCTGCAGTGAACAGTCGAAACATGTAAAGAAGGTAAAGACATCTCCTTTCTATTTTTGTCTTTAATAAGAACAAAAGGTAAATAAGACAATCACTATCTATATCTACATGTCTATTAAAGTCCCCAAAAGCTTTTTTATTATGTGCACAGTTAAAAAATGCTACATTTCCTGAGCAATGAAATTCTTACTTTGCTCTCCGAATGAATGCCAAGGTAATAGGTACAGAAACAACAATTCTAATAAGGTAATGACACACTAACACAGTAACTCAATCCTAATACTAACGGATGCTAATAACACACACACCAACACACAGTTAGGCAACTAGGACTCCTTAAGCACACCTTGATACTAAATACTAAAACTAATGAGTACTAATAACATACACTAGGCAATCTGGACAGTTAAAGCAGTTAAAGCAGTCAGACAAGACGAATGAAATTGAAAATTCCCTGGATGGCAAAAGTGAAAGTGGTATCTTGATATCAGGGATGATGTGAACCTGAGATGGCATAAACCTATGTGCAGTGTGCGAATGAGCATTGTGCAACGAGCAGTGCATAATTACAAATTAGCACCCGGTGCTAATTTCTCTGTAACAATATTATCAATAGACTGTACATGAAAAATAGCAGCAGAGATGATATGGACATCAGACAGGTGAGACTATATCTACCTATCTCAGCTGAGCAATGTGCAAATTTAGCAGCTGGTGTGTGAGTTCCTATATGCAAAGCTGTGTTGTGGAGTTTTGGGAGTTATTTGTTCAGGAGTCTGATGGCAGTGGGAAAGGAGGAATTTTTCAGTCTGGTTGTCCTGCATTTCACACTTCTGTAACTCTGGCCTGAGGGTAGAAGTGTGAACATCCTATGCTGGGGGTGGGTGGGGTGCTGGAGGATGGCGTCAGCTCTCCTTTGGACTCTGCTGTGGTAGATGCTCTGCAGAGAGGGGAGTGGAGTCCTGATGATTTTCTCTGCTGTCTTCACCACTCTCTGCAGGCGTTTGCGGTCCAGAGCAGTGGTGCTGCTGTACCACGCAGTGATGCAGTTGGTCAGGATGCTCTTGATGATGCAGCTGTAGAAATTGTTGAGGATCCTGGAGGACATGCCAAACTTCTTCAGCCTCCTCAGAAAGTACAGTTGCTGCTGAGCTCTCTTAAGCAGCTCCGTGGTGTTGTGTGTCCACTTAAGGTCCTCGCTGATGCGGATGCCCAGGTATTTAAAGCTGCTCACCCTCTCCACCTCAAGCTTTTAGATGAACACCGGCCAATGGGGTCTCCTCCTCCCCTTCCTCATGTCCACTATCATTTCCTTTGTCTTGTCCGTGTTGAGGGTGAGGTTGTTGTCCTCACAACATGACACCAAGTTGGCCACCTCCCTCCTGTAGGATAATTCATCATGACCAGTGATGCGGCTTATCACTGCTGTGTCATCCGCGAACTTTAGGATGATATTGTCCTTGCGGGAGGCAAAACAGTCATGGGTTAAGAGGCTGTAGAGGATGGGGCTGAGAACACAACTCTGTGGGACACCTGTGTTCGTGATGATACTGGCTGAGGTCCTGTTACCCATCCTGACAGACTGGGGCTTGCCAGTTAGAAAGTCCAGTAGCCAGTCGCAGGGGCAGGTGCAGGCCAAGTGAAGACAGTTTGTCAGTGAGTTTGTGAGGGATGACCGTGTTGAAGGCGGAGCTGTAGTCGACAAAGAGCATCCTAATGTAGGAGTCTTTATCTTCCAGGTGGGAGAGAGAATAATGGAGTGCTGCAGTAATGGCATCCGAGGTGGACCTGTTGGGCCGGTAGGTGTACTGCAGGGGACTCAGGGTGCCCGGTATGCTGTCCTGAATGAGGGGCAGCACCACTCTCTCGAAGCACTTCATGATGATTGGTGTGAGTGCTACCGGTCTGTAATCATTCAGACAGGTCGGCGGGCTCCTTTTGGGGATTGTCTTGATATGTCTTTTTTTCCTCTGATATATAAATATTAGAAAAAAGAGTTTCTGTACTTCATCTCAAAGAAACTGTATCTGTAGCAGGTACTTCTCAGCTCCAGAACATCAAAATCCCAGAGGAAAAGAGAGTCTGGAGCACACTGTCAAATTCACAGCCTGTACTGGTGCTAAGACTAACCATACATACACCCTCTTTGGTCTTCTTAGGTCATAGACCTATGAAGACTTTTAATATGTTTGCTATATAGCTATTTGCAATATAGCTGTTCTGATTCACATGTGGCAGGTAGTGGAAGATGTCAGTAAAATAATCGAGTGCATAATATATAATAACTTTTACACTTCTGAGTCTTCTTCAGAGTCAGACATCCTCTGATAATTCTTCCCTACCACCCAGAGCATGCATCAACTCCGTCCTGAACTTTGTGCAACCTTTTTCCTTCTGGAACTTTCCCAATGTAATCTTTAGTTTTGCCTTCACTCTCCCTGTTTTCCAAAGTCATCCTACAGACAACCATCTGATGCTGTCTAGCTACATTCTCCCTTGCCACCACCAGTCCCCCATCAATTTCAGATTTCTCCTTCTGCATGAAATGTAGTCCACCTGTGTGCACCTTCCTCCACTCTTGTAAGTCACTCAATGTTCCTCTCGCTTCAATCATTGAGACTTTATTTATAAAGCACTTTTCATACAGTATAGCAGCTCAAAGTGCTGTACAAAATAATAAACAGCATACACCAAAAGACAAACTACAGTCTCACCCAGCCCCACACACAAACACTCACAACACACCAACTAATTGACGTACCACATAAAACCATGTTAAAAAAAAATGTGTTCACTCCAGCCATTTCTTGGGCTTTGTGATATGACAAAAATTTCACATCATGATATACAGTACCTCACAAAAGTGAGTACACCGCTCACATTTTTGTAAATATGTTATATCTTTTAATGGAACCACACTGAAGGTATGACACTTTGATACAATGTAAAGTAGTCAGTGTGCAGCTTGTGTAACAGTGTAAATTTGCTGTCCCCTCAAGATAACTCAACACACAGCCATTAATGTCTAAACCGCTGGCGACAAAAGTGAGTACACCCCTAAGTGAAAATGTCCAAATTGTGCCCTAAGTGTCAATATTTTGTGTGGTCACCATTATTTTCCAGCACTGCCTTAACTCTCTTGGGCATGGAATTCACTACAGCTTCACAGGCTGCCACTGGAATCCTCTTCCATTCCTCCATGACGATATCACAGAGCTGGTGGATGTTAGAGACCTTGTGCTCCTAAACCTTCCGTTTGAGGTCCATATCATCTCTGCTGCTAAATTATCATTGTACAGTCTATTGGGTATTATCATTACAGAGAAATTCCCACACTGGGTGCTAATTTGTACATTGCTCATTTGCACACCGTACATAGGTTTATGCCATCTCTAGTTCATATCATCTCTGATATTAATATACCATTGTCCATTATAGTCATCCAGTGAATTTTCAATTTTCATTCTTCTTGTTTCCTCTAGTTTAACTGATTTAACTGTCCTAATTGCCTAATGTGTGTTATTAGTATTCATTAGTATTAGTACTTCGAATTAAGGTGTGTTTAAGGTGTCCTAATTGCCCAATGTGTGTTATTAGTACTCATTAGTATTAGGTGTGTTATTACCTTATTATTGATTTAGTATTGATGTGTATCTATTACCTTGGCATTCGTTCGGAGAGCAAAGTAAGAATTTCATTGCTCAGGAAATGTTGCATTTCGTAACTGTGCACATGATAATGAAGCCTTTGAAGCTGAATCTTGAGTTCTTTGCCATGAGGTGCCATGTTGAACTTCCAGTGACCAGTATGAGAGAGTGTGAATATGAGAGAGTGTGAACACCAAATATAACACACCTGCTCCCCATTCACACCTGAGACCTTGTAACACTAACGAGTCACATGACACTGGGGATGAAAAATGGCTAATTGGGCACAATTTTAAGATTTTTACTTAGGGGTGTACTAACTTTTGTTGCCAGCGGTTTAGACATTAATGGCTGTGTGTTGAGTTATTTTGAGGGGACAGCAGATTTACACTGTTATATAAGCTGACTACCACTGACTACTTTACATTCTATCAGAGTGTCATATCTTCAGTGTTGTCCCATGAAAAGATATAATATTTACAAAAATATGAAGGGTGTACTCACTTTTGTGAGATATTGTAAGTCAGCTTATATCAGGATAATGATATATCCTGATATATGATATAATATCACAATATACCTTTTCTGTAAATTCTAGTTTAGATAACACTGGTCAACACCAAATGTATTGTCTAAGTTTTTTTTTAGCTGATTTAGAACAATGTTGATGTGCTGAATCCCAAAATCACATTGGTTTTGCTCAATCAGGTCAACTTTTTGAACTATGGCCACATGTTTTTTACGTTTTTGTTAACACGTACGGTATTTTCGCTTTACATGATGCAAAATTCTTTTTTTATTTCTTGAAATTCTCTGAATTTTGAACAATAATGACGTAACATTCAATTTACATGTACTGTGGTGATGTGAAAATGACGAGGCAGAGTTCTCTCTCAAGTCAGCTTTATTCACAACACCATCATCTCAAAGCAGGAAAAGGGATTCACACAGTAAACTCTCGTCCTTAAATAACAGGACTCTTACACTTCACAGGTCACATGTCTCACAAACCACCTTGCATTATAAAGAAAGTCACAATGCATTTTCTCTCCATGATATCACTTCCACCCCCTCATGGATCGTCACCTTATCGTGGTGGGGGGGTTTTGCGTGCCCCAGTGATCCCAGGAGCTATGTTGTCCAGGGCAATTTGCCTCTGATAGGGTCTCCAAAGACAAACTGGTCCTGGGTGAAGGGCCAGACTAAGAACGATCCAACAGACTCTCATGATAAATTATATAACAAGGATTCAGTGTACCCCGCCCGGTATGGGGTTACCGGGGCCCCACCCTGGAGCCAGGCATGGGGAAGGGGCTCGAAGGCTAGCGTCTGGTGGCCGGGTTTCCACCCATGGGACCCGGCCGGGCTCAGCCCGAAGGAGTTACATGGGTCCGCCCTCCAGTGGGCTCACCACCTGCAGGAGGGATCATGGGGGTCCGGTGCTATGTGGATTAGGTGGCGGTCAAAGGCGGAGACCTTGGCGTACTGATCCCAAGCTTTCTAAACTGGCTTTTGGTACGTGGAATGTCACCTCTCTGGTGGGGAAGGAGCCTGAGCTGGTGTACGAGGTTGAGAGATACTGGCTAGATATAGTCGGTCTCACCTCAACACACAGCTCCGGTTCCGGAACCAGTCTCCTGGAGAGGGGCTGGAGCTTGGCCTTTTCTGGAGTTGCCCCGGGCGAGAGGCAACAAACAGGGGTGGGTATTCTTGTATCGCCCCACCTTGCTGCCTCTATATTGGAGTTTTCCCCGGTGGACAAAAGGGTTGCTTCCCTGCGCCTTCGGGTTGGGAAACGGGTCCTGACCATCATTTGTGCCTATGCACCAAATGATGTTTCAGAGTACCCACCGTTTTTGGAGTCTGTGACTGGGGTGCTAGAGGGTGCTCCTCTTGGAGACTCCATTGTCCTACTGGGGGACTTCAATGCGCACGTGGGCAACGACAGTGAAACCTGGAGGGGGGTGATTGGGAGGAACGGCCTGCCCGATCTGAACCCGAGTGGTCTTCAGTTATTGGACTTCTGTGCTAACCACAGTCTGTCCATAACGAACACCATGTTCAAGCATAAGGGTGTCCATATGTGCACCTGGCACCAGGACACCCTAGGTCGCAGGTCAATGATCGATTTTGTTATCGTATCATCAGACCTGCGACCGTATGTCTTGGACACCCGAGTAAAGAGAGGTGCAGAGCTGTCAACTGATCACCACCTGGTGGTGAGTTGGATCCGATGGCAGGGGAGGAAGCCATTCAGACCTGGTAGACCCAAACGTATAGTGAGGGTGTGCTGGGAGCGTCTGGCTGAGGCCCCTGTCCGGGAGGTCTTCAACTCCCACCTCCGGAAGAACTTCAACCACATTCCGAGGGAGTCTGGAGACATGGAGTCTGAATGGGCCATGTTCTTCACCTCTGTTGTTGAAGCGGCGGCCCAGAGCTGTGGCCGCAAGGTGGTCGGTGCATCTCGTGGTGGCAACCCCCGAACCAAGTGGTGGACACCAGTGGTGAGGGGGGCCATTAAGCTGAAGAAGGAGTCCTATCAAGCTTGGCTGGCTTGTGGGACTCCCGAAGCAGCTGAGGTGTACCGGCAGGCCAAGCGGAGTGCAACTCGGGTAGTTGCTGAAGCAAAAACACGGGTATGGGAGGAGTTCGGTGAGGCCATGGAACAAGACTTTCGGTCGGCCTCGAAGAGATTCTGGCAAACTGTCCGGCGGCTCAGGAGGGGAAAGCAGCTCCCCGTCCACACTGTGTATGGTGCGGATGGGACACTGTTGACTTTGACTGGGGATATTGTCGGGCGGTGGAAGGAATACTTCGAGGATCTCCTCAATCCCACTGATACGCCTTCCACAGAGGAAGCAGGGTTTGGGGACGAGGGGGATAACTCGCCTATCACAGGGGCTGAGGTTGCCAAGGTGGTTAAAAATCTCCTTGGTGGCCGGGCTCTGGGGGTGGACGAGATTCGCCCTGAGTACCTCAAGGCCCTGGATGTTGTACGGCTGTCATGGTTGATACGCCTCTGCAACATTGTGTGGAGGTCGGGGGCAGTGCCTTTGGCATGGCAAACCGGGGTGGTGGTTCCTCTCTTCAAAAAAGGGGACCGGAGGGTGTGCTAACTTTAGAGGGATCACACTCCTCAGCCTCCCTGGGAAGGTCTATGCCAAGGTACTGGAGAGGAGAGTCTGGCCGTTGGTCGAACCTCGGATTCAAGAGGAGCAATGTGGTTTTCGTCCTGGCCGTGGCACATTGGACCAGCTCTTTACCCTCTCGAGAATTCTTAAGGGTTCGTGGGAGTTTGCCCAACCAGTTTACATGTGTTTTGTGGACTTGGAGAAGGCATTTGACCGCGTCCCTCGTGGATTTTTGTGGGGGGTGCTTCGGGAGTATGGCGTATCGGGCTTGTTGTTACGAGCTATTTGGTCTCTGTACGACCGTTGTGAGAGTTTGGTTCGTATTGCCAACACTCGGTCGGAGTCATTCCCAGTGAGAGTTGGACTCCGCCAGGGCTGCCCTTTGTCACAGATCCTGTTCATAATTTTTATGGACAGGATTTCAAGGCGCAGCCAGGGAATGGAGGGTGTCATGCTCGGTGACCACAGGATCTCATCTCTGTTGTTTGCAGATGATGTTGTCCTGTTGGCTTCATCCAGCAATGACCTACAGCTCTTGCTGGGACGGTTTTCCGCTGAGTGTGAAGCGGCTGGGATGAGAATCAGCACCTCCAAGTCCGAGTCCATGGTCCTCAGCCGGAAAAAGGTGGATTGTCCTCTCTGGGTTGGGGACAGGCTCCTGCCCCAAGTGGAGGAGTTTAAGTATCTTGGGGTCTTGTTCACGAGTGAGGGGAAAATGGAGCGAGAGATCGACAGACGGATTGGAGCAGCATCTGCAGTGATGCGGACGTTGTACCGGTCTGTTGTGGTGAAGAGGGAGCTGAGTTCTAAGGCAAAGCCGTCGATTTACCAGTCAATCTACGTTCCTACTCTCACCTATGGTCACAAGCTTTGGGTAATGACCGAAAGAACGAGATCGCGGATACAAGTGGCTGAAATGAGCTTTCTCCGTAGGATTGCTGGACTCACCCTCAGAGATAGGGTGAGGAGCTCAGTCATCCGGGAGAGGCTCAGAGTAGAACCGCTGCTCCTCCACATTGAAAGGAGTCAGTTGAGGTGGTATGGGCATCTGATTAGGATGCCTCCTGGACGCCTCCCACTTGAGGTGTTTTGGACACGTCCCACTGGGAGGAGACCCCGGGGCAGACCCAGGACTCGGTGGAGAGACTATGTCTCCCAGCTGGTCTGGGAACGCCTTGGTATCCTCTCTGAAGAGCTGGAGCAGGTGGCTGGGGAGAGTGAAGTCTGGGCTTCTCTGCTTGAACTGCTGCCTCCGTGACCTGGACCTCCGGAAAAGCGGTAGAAGATGGATGGATGGATGGATGGATATCACTTCCACTGTCTCCAATGCATCCCCTTTTTAATCCTTTAATTAAACCCCCCACAGTCTCAAGCCTTGCATACCAAAAGCTAAGATTCTTGCAGCTTCCTGTAATCACTAAGGGAGCTGCCCTGCCTTTGTTCTGACCCAAAATGTGAGTCACCAAACAGGTCCCGTATGTGTGTCCGCCACACAAAGCCCCCCCAGCATTTTAGAATAAACAGAACAACAAGAGAATTACTACATGCATGCCGTGATAATATCAATACACATCAGTCCACATGCCGTATAGGCTTCAGCCTTCTGCCGTATCTGTTGTAGCTGGGATTCAACGTCTCTGCGGCACTGTCCTGGGGGTTTGCCGTCTGGGGGTGGAAACCTTTTGTCAGCACCTGTGGGTGTTCTGGGGAAACATTACTCTGCGAAGCCCCCCGCGGTGGTCTACCTCGCCGCGGGGCCCTCGCCAACGGCACCTGCTCATCTGCCACCACAAAAGCGGGTTTGAGTCTGTTTATGCCAATTTTCTCTTTCCTACCCCCCAAATCTAGCAAAAACTGCTTGTCCCATGTTTCTAGCACTCTGAATGGTCCATCATAAGGCGGTCGCAGCGGGGTTCGATGCTCATCGTGTCTAACAAAAACAAACTCTGCGTTCTTCAAAGTTTTAGGCACAAAAACGCGCGGAAAACTGTGGTGCGCGGGGCTGGGCAGCGTGCTTGATTCTATGTTGCTCTGCAACTGCTGAGACGGGGAGGCGTCTGGCGCAGGGTTATCTGGGAGAAAATCCCCAGGCAGCCAGAGTGGCTGCGCAAACACGAGCTCCGCTGGGGAGGCTTCTAAGTCCTCTTTAGGCGCAGAACGCAACCCCAATAACACCCACGGTAACTTGTCAACCCAATTTGTATCTGTCAGTGACGCCCTGAGAGCCGCTTTCAATGACCTATGAAAACGTCCGCATAACCCATTAGCCTGCGGATTGTACGTGGTTGTGCGGTGAATTGTGACACCTAGACTGCGGGCCATTGTTGACCAAAGCTCGGACACAAATTGAGGGCCTCTGTCGGACGTAATGT
The DNA here is from genome assembly GCA_020510985.1 of Pholidichthys leucotaenia. NCBI lineage: Eukaryota > Metazoa > Chordata > Actinopteri > Cichliformes > Pholidichthyidae > Pholidichthys > Pholidichthys leucotaenia. Next base: position 82,713,587 of record CM035844.1, read on the forward strand.
CTGACGGAACGCCGAAGCGCGCCACCCAAGCTGTTAAAAACGTGCGTGCCACCTCCTCGGCTGTGGTTGATGCCAGCAGGACCACTTCAGGCCAGCGCGTGGTGCGGTCCACCATTGTCAGAAGGTGTGTGCACCCTTGTGACAGCGGGAGGGGGCCCACAAGGTCCACATGAATGTGATCGAACCTCTTGGCCGGAATGTGAAACGGCTCCAAAGGAGCCCTCGTGTGCCTGTGTACTTTGGCTCGTTGACACGCCGTGCAGGCTGCTGCCCACTCCTTAACTTGTTTGCGGAGGCTCGGCCATACAAATTTCTCTCCTACCATTTTGACCGACGCGCGCACTCCAGGGTGCGCCAAGGAATGAACCGAGTCAAAAACGCGGCGGCGCCACGCGGCCGGTACTACTGGACGTGGCCGTCCAGTGGAGACATCGCAGACTAGGGGGGGCATACCGTCTTGCAGCACCCTGCTCTCCAGCCTTAACCCTGTTGGTCCAGACTGAAGCGCGCGCACATCCGCGTCACCAACCTGCTCCGCGGCCATGGCTGCATAATCTACCCCTATGCTGACTGGGGCCGCCACGGCGCGCAAGAGGCAATATGCCACTACATTGAGTTTGCCCGCCACATGCTGAATATCAGTGGTAAACTCTGATATCGCGGCCAGCTGTCTCTGCTGCCGGCCTGACCACGGTTCAGAAACCTTGGCCATCGCGAATGTTAGCGGTTTGTGGTCAACAAACGCGGTGAAAGAGCGTCCTTCTAGCCAGAACTGAAAGTGGCGGATGGCCAAATGGAGAGCCTGCAGCTCCCTGTCGAACGCGCTGTATTTACGTTCGCTATCGCGCAAGGTCCTGCTGAAAAAGACGAGGGGCTGCCAAAACCCGGCTACATGTTGTTCCACGACCGCCCCTATGGCCACCTATGAAGCGTCAGTGGTGAGCGCTATGCGGGCCGTTGGGTCTGGGTGTGCCAACAACGCAGCATTTGCCAAGGCTGCGTTCACCTCCGAGAACGCTTGGTCCCGCTCCGGGGGCCACTCGATCTTATCCGCGGGTTTCTTTTTTTTGAGCGCGGCATACAGCGGCTGCATGAGTTGCGCCGCGCGGGGGAGAAAACGGTTATAAAAATTCACCATTCCCAAAAACTCCTGCAATGCCCTGACCGTCTGCGGCCGGGGAAAATCTGCTACCGCGCGCACTTTGTCAGGAAGCGGAACTGCTCCTTCGGGGGAGACGCGGTGTCCCAAAAAATCAATCTGCGCCACCCCGAACTGACACTTCGCCAGGTTGATTATTAACCTGTGATCTCCCAACCTTCGGAAAACTGTGGCCAGGTGTTTTTCGTGTTCGTCTTCGGACGCGCTGGCTACTAAAATATCGTCCAAGTAAACGAACACGAAAGGGAGATCGCGAAGCACCACGTCCATCATGCGTTGGAACGTCTGCGCAGCCCCTTTAAGTCCGAATGGCATGCGTAAAAACTCGAATAGGCCAAACGGAGTTATTACCGCTGTTTTGGGTATGTCCTCAGCGCGCACTGGGACTTGGTGGTAACCGCGGACCAAGTCTATTTTAGAAAAAATGCGTGCCCCCGCCAAATGAACGGAAAAATCTTGGATATGAGGGATTGGGTAGCGGTCGTGCACTGTAGCGTTGTTTAACCTGCGGAAATCCCCGCAAGGGGACCATGCTCCATCAGCTTTCAGGACCATGTGTAGCGGGGAAGCCCAAGGACTGTTTGAGCGTCGGATAATGCCCAACCTCTCCAGGTTGGCAAACTCCTCGAGCGCTATGGCCAGTTTAACTGCGTCCAAACGCCGAGCTTTTGCAAAAACAGGCGGTCCGGTAGTGGTAATAAAATGCTCCACCCCGTGTTTAGCGACTGTTGCCGAAAATGTGGGGACCGTGAGTGCTGGGAACTGAGTGAGCAGTGTGTGGAACTTACCGCTTGCAGCTGTGACGTTGGCTTGTGCTGTTGGCGGGGTCACTCGCGCTGTACAGGGGATAGAATTAAAAGAAAGTGCATTAACCAGGCGCCTGTTAGCGAGATCAACCAACAAACCATGTGAGCACAAAAAATCAGCCCCCAACATATTGAAATTTACTGCTGCTACAACAAAAGTCCACTCAAATGCACAGCCGTGTGAGTCTTCTCACCAAAGGGCTTAATCTCCGAGCCGTTCGCTGCCGTCACCCGGGGACCTCCGGAACCAGCTAGTCTGTCCGCGTAGGAAGGTGTGATGAAACTCAACTGGGAGCCTGTGTCCACGAGGAACTGCCTCCCCCGATCGTGCGTCCGACAAGTAGAGCAGCTTGTTTTCTTCCCCGAGGGCTGCGGCTGCTACCGACCCCCGGTCTTGGTGTTTCCCGAACGCCTGAACTGGCACGGTGGTACACATTTGCATGCCCTCTCTGTGAAACGGCAATGATAGAAACAACGGACGTCCGATCCGCGTTCCCTGGCCCCTGCCGCCGCCGTCGTCGGTGAGTCTGGTACCGCTGCCTCTGGCCCCCTGTCGTCTCAGGTCGTTGCGCCGAGTTCCGCTGCCGCGGCCGTGGCACGCCGCTTGGTGGCGTTGACAATCCGCTACGCCTCTCGGCCCAGCGTGCGGTAGTCCCGTTGGACCAACAGTGGCGAACTGGCCAGGGTCGCTCTCGCTGCTGACGCTAGAGTCCTGAGGAAAAGGTGGGTGAAAATGAAGTGATCGTTGTCAGAGTCTTTCAACCTCAACAACTTCTCCATCAGGTTCGCGGGCATGCCATTTTCCAACTCCGTCAGCGCCAGGAGCCTCTCTGCTCGCTCCTCCGCCGAGGGGGTGAATTGCTGGATGAGTGCAGCCTTCAGCGTGCCGTATTTGTCGCTGTCCGGCGGCTGGTCGATCAGGCTCTCCACATGCTGGGCCGTGTTGTTGTCTAGCTTTGCGACTACGTGGTAGAATTTTGTGGCGTCTACCGATATCCCCCGGAGGTTGAACTGCGCCTCAACCGCGTTGAATCAGGAGCGCGATTGCTCTGCCAGAAGTCCGGTAGCTGGACTGTGGCGGCATTCGCTTGGCTGGGGGCTCCTGACGAGGCTGGCCCGGGGGAATTCTCCTCGTTCATGATACGTCTCGGGTCACCAGTGTGGTGATGTGAAAATGACGAGGCAGAGTTCTCTCTCAAGTCAGCTTTATTCACAACACCATCATCTCAAAGCAGGAAAAGGGATCCACACAGTAAACTCTCGTCCTTAAATATCAGGACTCTTACACTTCACAGGTCACATGTCTCACAAACCACCTTGCATTATAAAGAAAGTCACAATGCATTTTCTCTCCATGATATCACTTCCTTCCTTGGGCAGCACGGTGGCGCAGTGGTTAGCACAGTGGCAGCACAGCAAGAAGGTCATGGGATCGATTCCACCCTTGACCATCGTGGGTTCGATCCCACCCCCAGACCATTGGTGACCCTTCTGTGTGGAGTTTGCATGTTCTCCCCGTGTCTGCGTGGGTTTACTCCAGGCACTCCGGTTTCCTCCCACATGCCAAAAACATGCAAGTTAGGTTAATTGGCATCAAAACTGGGGATTCTAAATTGTCCTTAGGTATGGATGTGAGAGTGAATGGTTGTCTGTCTCTCTGTGTTGGCCCTGTGATGGACTGGCGATCTGTCCAGGGTGGACCCTGCCTCTCGCCCAAAGATGCTGGGATAGGCTCCAGCCCCCCCGCGACCCGAAAGGATTAAGCGGTAGAAGATGGATGGATGGATGGATGGATATCACTTCCACTGTCTCCAATGCATCCCCTTTTTAATCCTTTAATTAAACCCCCCACATTCTCAAGCCTTGCATACCAAAGCTAAGATTCTTGCAGCTTCCTGTAATCACTAAGGGAGCTGCCCTACCTTTGTTCTGACCTAAAATGTGAGTCACCAAACAGGTCCCGTATGTGTGTCCGCCACAGTACGTATTTTTATCAATGTCTACTACTCAATTTACAGTACAACTGTACAACTGCTGTACAACTGCTTTTTTTTTTTTTTGTACTTATTTTGTACCCGTAGGTAGATTTGTTTTGCAGTCTGGTGACAAGCCACCAGCTGCCGGTCACTGCGTGCGCAAGCGCCCCGTATCCCTAACCTGCATGTTTTTAGCATGTGGGAGGAAACCGGAGAAATCCCGGAGTAAACCCACGCAACACGGGGAGAACATGCAAACTCCACACAGATCACTGTTGGTCGGGGGCAGGGATCGAACCCACGATCTCATGATCCCCACGATCCCCCGGCCGAGGGTAAAACTATGCTGCCGCAGTGCTAACCACTGCGCCACCGTGCAGCCCGTGCTTATAACTTAACATAAAAACCTGACCTGATCGAGAGAAACGGATGTCATTTTCGGATTCAGTGGTGCAAAATTGTCTTAAATCAGCTGAAAAATCACAGACAACTTACAAAAAAATTATTTTTGTTATGTTGTGTAATCACATAAAAAAAGACCAACTCTGTTTATAAAAAAAAACTTTTTTTACATGCACCTTTTCCCTCATAATTTTGCAGTGTTGCTGTAAACAAGTTTTTTAATGTGCATTTGAGACTTGATTCTTATAAATTTCAGGTTTTTCTTCTAAATCATATCATATGAATAAAAAGTAAACATCAATAAGTTAAATATTTCTTGAGCCAGAGGAGAATAGTAAAAAAAAAACAACAACAAAAAACAGATAACATAAAGTCTGAAAATGAGAAAATTACCTATCACTACCATCTACAGATATAAATTAGCTGTTAGTTTAACTCAATTAAAATTTAAGAGTAGACCCACAGCCTGATGACTGCCATTCTGGCCTGATTTAACTGGTTTTCTTCCTAGTAAAAATATTTCAGATTGGTCATTGTCTGAAAATCAAAGACATAAAGGGTAATGTTATAAAATACATGTGATGACTTTAATTTATTCATTATCGCTATCTGACTAATTAAAATGATTAGAAATCAAATAAATTACATTAAGTGCCAACTTGCTCCTCTGACCCGTTTTAATTTATTATTTATTTTGCGTGTATGTGCTACCATCATGCATTTCTGCTGCTAAATTTTTTTTCAAACAAAACTAAGAAACTCAGCAGTAATTTAAACCAAAGAAACAACGGTCTGATACACCATTATGTTTCCAATTAGCACAACTTAGCACCGTCATGTAGCATTTGCCATTTTATAATTAGACACGATGTTAATGTTACTTACCTGCTATTAAAACAAGGTTAGCAGACTATCCTTTCTGATGCAGCACGATGGAAAACAGTCCCACAACCTCTCTGGCAAACAGAAGTAGCGGGCTAGCAGCTATTTGACCATACCCGGAGTTCAGCGTTAGCAACCACCGGAGAGCCTAGCCACACACCACACATGCTGCGCGCACTGCGGGGGAGAGGCGGGGTGCTGACAAGAAGTGTGAGGAGCTTTGCTTAAGAAACGGGGGTATGTGCATTTTCAATAATGATATAAACAATGGAGTATTCTATGAAACAATAGACATTTTTATATCGTCATCCGATATACAGTATATCATCATATCGCACAGCTCTAGCCATTTCCATCATTTTAGCAAAATCCACAACTATCTGTCCTTCCACATTTCTCTCAAGACCATACCTACCCAGCACCTCCTCATCACCTCTGTTCCCCTCACCTACAGGAATGGGTGGATAACAGGATCTGTGAAGTGCTTTGGTCACCCAGAGATGAGTAAAAAGCGCTATATAAGTGAACGCCATTTACCATTTACATGTTCATTAAAGACGGCTCCAATCACCCCCCCACCCCCACCCCCACCGCCCGGGAACACATTCCTCTTTATCTTCTACCTGACATCCAACTTGTGGGGCATACGCACTGACAACATTCAACATTACAGAAAAATATGTAATTTTTAAAAAGAGACACACAGGAGCCAACTAAAAAAAGAGTGAAGAGAGCCGTCAAAGAGATGTCAAAGAGCCACATGCGGCTCGAGAGCGACAGGTTTGCCACCCCTGAGATATAATATATTTTCGCTCAATAAATAAATGAAGGGATGTCACTCTGAAAGCACACATGTGAACAACGCACGTCAAAACAATTACTTGTGGCATCGGGGGCAGTAGGAGTTCAGGAGTATGCTGCTCTTGTGACAATTCCAGTTACCAGCCAATTATATCTAGCATCGCTGTCTGAGAGACAAAACTGAATCTGCAGTGTTTCCCCTACCATTATTTTAATTTTGTTGCCCTGTGTCAAAGTCGGCACAGATCAGTGATTGATTGAAATACAACGATCTATAGTTCAGTGGTTGCTGCTCTTGTCCTTCATTTCATCAAAGTGGGTTGCAAAATGCACCTACGATAATAAACCTACCACATTTTTTCATGTCAGCACTCAGTAGGTTTATATTTAAAAGAAGAGTGCGTGTGTGTTGTTTGTTTGTTGTTTTTTTTTTCCAGATGGAGCTGTCATGGACAAAAAGAGGAGCATATTTGCCCATTAATGTGAGATGAACTGGGAACCATGATGTAGAAAAGAGCACAGAACGGAGCTAACAAGAACCGCACTGAACCGCTGTCTCCAGCTGCCGAGATGGTCAGAGTACTGCAGACTCCACGTGGGAGTGAGTAAAAAAAGTGCTTGTTTTCTTCTCGCTCTCAGACACTGTGAAATTTGTGTAATTGTGGCACATGTTTGCCTGCTGCAGCTTCAAAATTAATCTGTCAGATTCATTTGCACTGTCACTATGCTGCAATTGTAGTAGCACACCGACAGTTTGGTGACCCAGTCCCCATCATCATACCATATGCACAAATAAAAGGGGGGGCAGGGGAAACATGTCCCCAAACCTGGAAAAGAAGAAACTGTCCCTCTCAATTCACACTTCCCTCCATATCATGCAACACAATTGAACAAAATGCATTTGAAGCACCAATGCTAACTGTTAAACTGTTAATTATAACAGAAATAACTGCATCTTTGGTCAGTCTAGTTAATTTTGTTAATACGTTTGTATTTCTTTGAAATCAGAGTTGAAATTATTGTTCTATTCTTGATCTGCAAAATTATCAAAGTTTCAATTATATGAGAAAAAAGAAAAAAATGACCACAAATGTTTCAACTTTATTAGAAAACAGTAATTTCATTATTAAAATAGACAAAAAAATTAACCATAAAATAACCCACAAATTAATGATAATAAAGTCTCAAATGTACGAAGGGGGGCTGAAAAGTTCATAGTGGTCAAATTTGACCAAATATGGTTTATTTTTCAACCGCAGGGATCCAAGCGCTGCAACACCGATAGAACAAGTGTGTGGACCGAAGGAGAGACCATTTTGAAGAACAAACCACATTTGGTCGAATTTGACCACAATGAACTTTTCAGCCTAGGAACTTTTCAGCGCCCCCTCATACAAGAAGAGTAATAATTTTACAAGAGGAAATCACATGTTAATGAAGAAAATAGTTGCAAATTTAGGAAAAAACAAATTTACAGAAAAAGGAAGAAAACTACGTACAAGAAAATGGTTATGAATTTAAGAGAAAAACCTCAGACTTTCAAGACTAAGTCATTACTCAAGCATTTTTTTAAGTGGGTGCTTTTGTACTCTTACTCAACTGGGAATTTTTTGGATGTCCAATCTTAATTATTAATTTCATAAGACAACACTGCTTTTACATAAGTACAATTTCTGGCTACTACACCCACCTCTGATCATATAATCAGTTAATGCAACTTCTGGTGTGAATTTAATAGATGTAGGGTTTCACCAGTCTTTGACTTATTGCTTATTATGAGTGTTAAGAGTGATTATTAATTCTCTTGTTCCCAGGTGGAAGCAGTGATTTATTGCTACCATTACTGCTGTGCAGGCTGTATTTCTTCTCTGTTACAGTAAAGATCCATCCGGTTGACATCTGGAGAAGCCTCAGTGACACAGTATTAAGCATGCAGAGGAAGCCAGACCTGCTACCACTGCTGAAGTCCCATCAGAGAAAGCTAACTTTTCAGCTCCTATTTCCTGTTGTGATGACTTCATGCTGTATTATGACTGAAACAAATCAATGAGGGATGAAGAGGGAAAAAACTAACTAATTATTAGTCTAATGCTATGTAAATAAGGACCGATGCTGTCGGACAAGCTTTGTTTATTAGGAATCTAATAAATGTTGTTCTATGCTCTTCTGCATATTGTTTTCAATTGATCAATCAATTTTGCTTCCATAACGTCTTTCTTTCAGACAGTTTGGGGAGAAAAACCTAAGTATTGTAATGTTTTTTTACTTTAGCATAGGACTAGGCGATATACCAAATATATTTGTTGTCTTGATACATTTGGCCACCCGTGATACATAAAATAGTGGTATCGTGCATATTCGAGTATTTGTCACATTAATATGAGCAGTGACTTCATGCTCTTCCCAGCTGCCACTGCTGAGCAGTGCTGAATGCTCAGCATGGCTGCCCCGCCCCCCTGCATGCGCTGCAAACAATCTACACTGCTGCGAGCACAGATAAAAAGGAACTCAACAGACTGAAAGTAAGCCCACTTTAAGCACAGGAAACATGGGGGAGCCAGGAGAAGATAAACATTTCCAGTCTGAACTCTGCAGATGTAAAATCAAGCTCACTTGGCAAACAAACTTTCAAAGTAAGAGCTCCTATCTGATCTTGCAACCCTTCAAAATAAGAGCAAGTGCAATGCCAAATAAAGGACTGATGAAATGTAGACACACAAAAAAAAACAATAGGCACGGTTACATGGGCAAAATTTCTTCAATCTGATTACAATTCAGATCAGAATTTTACTGTTTACATGGATCCTGAAAAAGCTGATCTGATTAGGACGTGCGTTTCCATGTGTCACAGGTTTGAACGGAATAAATCATTTTGACATGCACACATCGACATTTCGACATTCCAAAAATAGTAGAAGAAGAAGCAACTTCCAGTGTTAGCAAGCCCCGCTTCGTGTCGAAATTGACCTGTATTGTGTTATTCAGACTGTACTTTTGCTTCTGCTGGTCTCCGTAATGAAGCTACAAGTACTTACTTGTACTTATACTTCTGCATATGACGAACAGAGGGAGACAGCAGGACGATACAGACCAGTTTTGTTTTACTCCCGCTATGTTTTCTGCTAACTGCTGCTAAGGCGGAAATACGTCACGTCGACGTGTGGCTGGTTTACAGACATGCGCAGTAAACATATTTTCTGCAAATGATTCTTCAAAATGAAATTTTGATCCAAATGAGCGTGATTGGGTGAGAATATTCAGATTGGCGTGTTTACATGAAGCATTTTTATTCCGATCAGGCTTTTAGTCCGGTTACTTGCGTCCATGTAAACATAGCCAATGTGTGGTACACTGAAACATTTATGCCCATGTGGACAAACTTGATTACCTGATAATGTGAGTTCTGTTAAACAAAGCAAAAAAGACACTTTGCTCAGTTACATATTGTTGTGAAGAATTTTCTCTGACATAAGTTTTCATTTTATTATTCAGCATTTTCATAAGTGAAAAGAATATATATATATACAGTATACTGTTGTGAAAACGTGTTTGCCCCTTCCTGATTTCTCATTTTTTGTACATATGTCACACTTAAACGTTTCAGATCATCAAACAAGTTTAAATATTAGACAAAGATCGATTGATTTTATTTGAACATTCAGACAAAAAGAAAAAAAGAATTAAAAACAAATATCAAAACAAAAAAAAATGTTCAAAAGGAGTGGGAAGAAGCCAGTGCTTATATAGTCCCACCCCTTTTCCATACCCAACAAATTAAAACATCACTCTAGTCATCATTCATCCCACAACCATATTCACCATACAACACCATAATACATAATACACCCCATAATCAAATTATGCAACAGAAATGATACAACAATGACAGTCCATATTGACAACAATACCAACATCCAACAATAACTGTAACAATAATAAATAAATACTTCTAGTATGTTCAATACAATCATAGACAACACCATCATCATCACAATCACCATATATACCACCATATACCCCCACATGGCTTACAATACCTAGGCGCAATAAGTAACCATATAATAATAATAATAACCATAACAATAGGTAGCCATATGGTAGTTACAACAGCAACAATAATAATAATACCACCTGGCCTATACAATACTCCAAACAACTCCATCCCAACAACAATCCTAACACTATAATTCTAGTAATAATGATATCAATAATAACAGTACTCAGCATATACATTCACAATAACAACCTTTGTTCATTGAAGACACATTGTAATGTTACTGTCCTTTATTTTTATATTGTTCAAAAATCATTTCTTTATATGTTGATTTAAATACACAGCCGTGGACAAAATTGTTGGTACCCCTCTGTTAATGAAAGAAAAACCCACAATAGTCACAGAAATAACTTGAATCTGACAAAAGTGGTAATAAATAAAAATTCTATGAAAATTAACCAACAAAAATCAGACAGTGCTTTTGAATTGTGGTTCATCAGAATTACTTTAAAAAACAAACTCATGAAACAGGCCTGGACAAAAATGATGGTACCCCTAGAAAAGATTGAAAATAATGTGACCAGAGGGACATGTTCAACCAAGATGTGTCCTCTAATTAACATCACAGGTGTCTACAAACTTGTAATCAGTCAGTCGGCCTATTTAAAGGGTGACAAGTAGTCACTGTGCTGTTTGGTGACCACACTAAACATGGACCAGAGGAAGCAAAGGAGACAGTTGTCTCAGGAGATTAGAAAGAAAATTATAGACAAGCATGTTAAAGGTAAAGGCTATAAGACCATCTCCAAGCAGCTTGATGTTCCTGTGAATACAGTTGCACATATTATTCAGAAATTTAAGACCCACAGGACTGTAGCCAACCTCCCTGGACGCGGCCGCAGGAGGAGACGGATAATACGAAAGGTAACAAAAGAGCCCAGAACAACCTCTAAACACATTCATGGTGAACTTCAAGGTCAAGGTACATCAGTGTCAGATTGCACCATCCGTCGTCGTTTGAGCCAAAGTGGACTTCATGGGAGACGACCAAGGAGGACACCACTGTTAAAAACAAATCATAAAAAAGCCAGACTGCAATTTGCCAAACTGCATGTTGACAAGCCACAAAGCTTCTGGGAGAATGTCCTATGGACAGACGAGACAAAACTGCAACTTTTTGGCAAGGCACATCAGCTCTATGTTCACAGACACAAAAAATGAAGCATATCAAGAAAAGAACACTGTCCCTACTGTGAAACAAGGAGGAGGTTCTGTTATGTTCTGGGGCTGCTTTGCTGCATCTGGCACAGGGTGTCTTGAATCTGTGCAGGGTACAATGAAATCTCAAGACTATCAAGTTATTCTAGAGAGAAATGTGCTGCCCAGTGTCAGACAGCTTGGTCTCAGTCGCAGGTCATGGGTCTTGCAACAGGATAATGACCCAAAACACACAGCTAAAAACACCCAATAATGGCTAAGAGCGAAACATTGGACTATTCTAAAGTGGCCTTCTATGAGCCCTGATCTAAATCCTATTGAACATCTGTGGAAGGAGCTGAAACATGACGTCTGGAGAAGGCACCCTTCAAACCTGAGACAACTGGAGCAGCTTGCACATGAGGAGTGGACCAAAATACTTGCTGAGAGGTGCAGAAGTCTCACTGACAGTTACAGAAATCGTTTAATTGCAGTGATTGCCTCAAAAGGTTGTGCAACAAAATATTAAGTTAAGGGTACCATCATTTTTGTCCAGGCCTGTTTCCTGAGTTTGTTTTTTAAAATAATTCTGTTGAACCACAATTCAAAAGCACTGATTTTCATTGGTTAATTTTCATAGAATTTTTATTTATTACCACTTTTGTCGGATTCAAGTTATTTCTGTGACCATTGTGGGTTTTTCTTTCATTAACAGAGGGGTACCAACAATTTTGTCCATGTGTGGGATGTCTGGACATTGCCTGTGTTTCTCCCCCAACCCATTCCACAATTTTACCACACACAGACACACAAAAACCCTTCCTAGTAGATCTTATTAGGTGCATTTTAAATTCTGTGTTCCCCCATAAATTATATTTCCCTTCTCTCTCACTGAAAAGATTTTGTATATTGTGTGGCAAAAGGTTTTTACTGACTTTAAACATTAATTGTGCTGTACAATAATCAACCAGATCCCGTAATTTCAATAGCTTTGAATGTAAAAACAATAATTTAGTATGTTCAAGATACCCAACTTTGTGTATGACACGGACTGCCCTTTTTTGTAATATTAGCAATGAATTAAGTGTATTTTTATAATTGTTACCCCAGACTTCTATACAATAGGTCAAGTATGGAAGTACTAATGAGCAATATAGATATGAAGCGATTTGTAATCTAAGACTTGCTTAATTTTATTTATAATTGCAATATTTTTTGCAACTTTGTTTTGTATGTATCTGACGTGTGGTTTCCAACTAATTTTATCATCTAGTATTACACCCAAAAACTTGATCTCCTTAACATTTTCAATAATTACATTATCTATATGAATATGTATATCCTCTTTATTTTTACAATTACCAAATACCATTACCTTAGTTTTATCTATATTTAGTGATAATTTATTACAATCCATCCATTTTTTAAGCTTATTTAATTCATTATTTAGAGTATGGATTAGTTGATTATAATTATTTCCAGAATAAAATATATTTGTATCATCAGCAAATAATATTATTTTTAATAATTTAGAAACTTGGAATATATCATTTATATATATGTTAAATAATTTGGGGCTCAATACTGACCCCTGGGGGACCCCACAGGCAATTCCCATACATCCAGACAGATATTCTCCCATCTTCACAAACTGTTGTCTCAGATAAATAACTTGCAACCCAATTCAGAGCCATTCCCCTAATAAGATAAGATAAGATAAGATAAGATAAGATAAGCCTTTATTAGTCCCACAACGGGGAAATTCCAGGATTGCAACAGCACAGGGATAGCAACACTCAGAGCAACAATCAGAAGGCAAGAAAAAAAACAAGCAAGCAAGAGCAGCTAATATACATATGTACATATTACTATAAAATATATATATATACACACACACAGACAGACACACAGTGCAGAGCATTGTAGCTGGATGGAATAAATATATGAATATATGAACACAGTGCAGAGCATTGTAGCTAGATGGAATAAATATGTAAATATATAAACACCCACAGTACGGAGCATTGCAGCTAGGTGGAATAAATATGCAAGTATATAAACACACACAGTGCGGAGCAATGTAGCTAGATGGAATAATATGTAGATATATAAAAACACAGTGCGGAGCATTGTAGCTAGATGGAATAAATATATAGATATATAAATATAAACACACCCAGTGCAGAGCATTGTAGCTAGATGGAATAAATATCAGAATCAGAATCAGAATCAGAATCAGCTTTATTGGCCAAGTATGCACAATACATACAAGGAATTTGACTTTGGCTAAAAACTTGCTCTCGTTGTTCAGGTGAAGGATTTAAATAAGGATTCAATGACAACCAGAGTATGTACAGTAAATTACAGTCTGTCCACGTTTCTATAAAAGGATGCAAATATATACAGGAATATATGCAGTTATTTACTCGGACTAACCACACTTTGCAGAAATATATGAAAAAAATATACAATCACACAGTATTTCAATGTGGACTCAGATTCAGTGATATAATGTGAATGAAGTAAAAAGCAGTGTGAGAGTTATGTGCAATGTAATAATGGATGAAAAGTCATGAGTACAGCAACAGGTAGGACTAGGTGAATGTTAGGAGTTCATCAGAGTGATGGCTTGAGGAAAGAAACTGTTCCTGTGACGGGTGGTTTTGACCTTCAGTGATCTGTAACGACGACCAGAAGATAGAAGTTCAAACAGTTTGTGGCCGGGGTGTGATGGGTCAGCACAGATGTTTCCCGCCCGTTTCCTGGTTATGGACCGATATAAGTTCTCAATGGAGGGTAGGTCGGTACCAATGATCCTCTCCGCAGACTTAATGATCCGCTGCAGTCTGGTCTTGTCCTGTTTAGTGGCAGATCCAAACCAGACAGTGATGGAAAAGCAGAGGACAGATTGGATGATGGCGGTGTAGAAGACAACCAGCAGCTCCTGAGGCAAATCAAACTTCTTGAGCTGACGCAGAAAAAACAACCTCTGCTGGGCCTTTTTCCAGACAGTGTCAATATGGGAGGACCACTTCAGGTTCCGGGAGATTGTGGTACCCAGAAACTTGAAGGAGTCCACAGTGGACACTGTGCTGTTGAGGATGGTGAGTGGGGGGAATGAAGGGGGGTGTCGCCTGAAATCCACAGTCATCTCCACCGTTTTGGCTGGGTTAAGTTCAAGATGGTTCTGGCTGCACCAGAGGATCAGCTCCTCCACCTCCCGCCTGTATGCAGACTCATCATCATCCCGGATCAAACCGATGACTGTGGTGTCGTCCGCAAACTTCAGGAGCTTCACCGAAGGGTCCTCTGAGGTGCAGTCGTTGGAGTAGAGGGAGAAGAGCAGTGGGGAAAGGACACATCCTTGGGGGGCGCCAGTACTAATTTTTCGGGAGCTGGATGTAAATCTCCCTAGCTTCACCTGTTGCCACCTGTCAGTCAGAAAGCTGGAGATCCACTGGCAGGTGGAGGGGGGCACCTTGAGCTGGAGGAGTTTCTGATGAAGAATGCCTGGGATGATGGTGTTGAACGCTGAGCTGAAGTCGACAAACAGGATCCTGGCGTACGTCCCTGGGGAGTCGAGGTGTTGCAGGATGTAATGTAGTCCCATATTCACTGCATCATCCACTGACCTGTTTGACCGGTAGGCAAACTGCAGTGGGTCCATCAGGGGGCCTGTGATGACCTTCAGGTGGCTCAGCACCAATCTCTCCAAGGATTTCATGACCACAGAGGTCAGGGCAACAGGTCTGTAGTCGTTTAATCCTGTAATAGAGGGTTTCTTGGGAACTGGAATGATGATGGAGCGTTTGAAGCAGGAAGGCACTTCACGCAGCTCCAGTGATCTGTTAAAGATCCGGGTGAAGATGGGGGCCAACTCGTTGGAGCAGACTCTCAGGCAGGACGGAGACACACCATCAGGTCCTGCCGCCTTCTTGATCTTTTGTCTCTGAAAGACCCGGCGCACCTCCTCTTCACAGATCATTAGTGCTGGTGGGAGGTCAGAGTGGAGGAGGGATGGAGTTCCTGGGGCTGCAGATAATCCTTTTGTGTGGGTGGGAGGTGAGAACTGTAGGTTCTTTTCAAACCTGCAGTAAAAGCTGTTTAGGTCATTAGCCAGCTGGAGGTTTTCCGCAGGGTGGGGGGATGGTCTCCTGTAGTTGGTGATATTCCGTAGGCCTCTCCAGACAGAAGCAGAGTTGTTAGCTGAGAAGTTTTTTTGTAACTTCACACTGTAGCTCCTCTTAGCAAGCCTGGTCTCCTTCGTCAGCATGTTTCTGGCCCGCTTGTACAGAGTCCAGTCACCAGTCCTGTAGGCCTCCTCCTTGGTCTGACGTAGCTGCTTCAGTTTAGGAATGAACCAGGGTTTATTGTTGTTGTATATGCAGAAGGTCTTGGTCTGCACACACATGTCCTCGCAGAAACAGGTGTATGACGTCACAGTGTCAGTGAGTTCATTTAAGTTAATGGCTGCAGCTTCAAAAACACTCCAATCTGTGCAGTCAAAGCAGGCTTGTAACTTCAGCTTTGATTCCTCAGTCCATTTCTTCACAGTCCTTACAACAGGCTTGGAAGTTTTTAGTTTCTGTCTGTATGTTGGAATAAGATGGAGCAGGCAGTGGTCAGAAAAACCCAGAGCTGCACGGGGGACGGCATGATAGGCGTTTCTTAAAACTGTGTAACAGTGGTCAAGTGTATTTGTGTCCCTGGTGGGACATTTAATATGCTGTCTGTATTTAGGAAGCTCATTTGTGAGATTAGCTCTATTGAAATCACCCAGAATGATAAGCAGAGAGTCTGGATGTTTTTCCTCCACCTCTGCTATCTGGTCAGCAGATATATGTAAATATATAAACACACACAGTGCAGAGCATTGTTGCTAGGTGGGATGAAACAGCATAACCGTCTATTTAGTTATCCTACATGGTATGATTATGTGCCCATACATATTCTCACCCTCCACAGCGACAGGTATGTTCCTAGTTGTATGCCGGAGAGGACCATTGTGTAAGTCTATTGCATCTTTTGCATTCAAAAAAAACCTATTAGTTTGTTACGTCTTTTTGCTATCTCTGCGAGCAGCCCTGCTTAGGTTGTACAGTCTGACAGCCGTTGGTAGGAAGGACCTACGAAACCTCTCGGTTGTGCACCTGGGATGATGTAGTCTGCTGCTAAATGAGCTCCTCAGTGCATCCAGTATGTCCTGCATAGGGTGGAACTCGGACTCCAGCAGAGATGACAGTTTAGCCACCGTCCTTCTCTCTCCTATCTCCTCCATCGGATCAAGGCGCTGCCCCAGGACAGAGCTAGCTTTCTTAATCAGTTTGTTCAGTCTCTTCCTATCGGCTGCAGTAATGCCACTGCCCCAGCAGACCACTCCAAAAGTGATGGCTGATGCCACCACCGTGTCATAGAATGACTTCAGCAGCGCCCCTTGTACACCAAAAGACCTGAGTCTCCTCAGCAGGAACAGCCTGCGCTGTCCCTTCTTGTAGAGTGCGTCAGTATTGTGTGACCAGTCTAGTTTATTGTTCAGATGAATACCCAGGTACTTATAGGATGTCACCATCTCGATGTCTGTTCCCTGTATATTTACTGGTGCTGTGAGGGGCTGCCCATGCCTGCGGCAGTCCACCACCAGCTCCTTAGTTTTCCTCGCGTTGATCTGGAGGCAGTTCCGATGGCACCAGTCCACAAAGTCCTGGATAAGCCCTCTGTACTCAGCTTCATCTCCGTTGGAGATGAGACCAACGATCGCAGAGTCATCAGAGAACTTCTGTAGATGGCAATGTGTTGTGTTGTGTGAGAAGTCCGCAGTATAAAGAGTGAACAGGAAGGGAGCCAGCACCGTTCCCTGGGGGGCCCCCGTGCTACTGATGATCGTGTCGGAAACACAGTCCCGGGTTCTCACAAACTGAGGCCGGTTCGTGAGGTAGTCCAGGATCCATGATGACAGGTGCTGGTCCACCCCTGCGCGCAGCAGCTTGTCCTTCAGGATCATCGGTTGGATGGTGTTGAAAGCACTGGAGAAGTCAAAGAACATGATCCTCACCATATTCCCGGGCTTCTCCAGGTGGGACAGAGAACGGTGAAGGAGGAAGATCACCGCATCCTCCACCCCAATGCCATGCTGGTAGGCGAACTGGAGTGGATCCATCGCTGGTTCCACCAGGGGGCGGAGATGAGCAAGGAGCAGTCTCTCCAGGGTCTTCATCAAGTGGGACGTCAAGGCCACCGGTCTGTAGCTGTTCAGGTCTTTGGGGTGGGAAGTTTTTGGTACAGGTACCACACAAGATGTTTTCCACAGCTGTGGTACCCTCCCCAGTTTCAGGCTCATGTTGAAGATATACGTCACAATCCCACACAGCTGGTCTGCACAGGACTTGAGGAGCTTTGCGCTGATGCCGTCCGGTCCCGACGCCTTCCTCGCCTTGATCTTCCTCAGCTCCGTCCTCACCTGGGTCTTGGTCAGGGTCAGGATGGGGGGCTGTGTGTTGGGAGTGGGGGGGGTGTCGGTGGAGTGGGGAGTGGGCAGCAGGACTTGATTTCTTAGAGGCAGCAGTGGTTGTTGTGCAGACAGGGGGGAGGGCGGTTGGTCAAATCTATTGAAAAACAGATTCAGGTTGTTCGCCCACTCCCTGCCCCCCGTGGCCTGGGGGGAGGTATTCTGGAGCCCTGAGATGGTTTTGAGGTTTCTCCAGACCCCGCTGATGTCGCTCTGTTGCAGCTTGTCCTCCATCTTCTTCCTGAAGCTGTCCTTGCCTTCTCTGATCTTTCTCCTCAGCTCCCTCTGTACGGACTTCAGCATCTCCCTGTTCCCCGACCTGAAGATCCTCTTCTTCTCTCTCAGAAGTGTTTTTATCTCAGGGTTGATCCAGGGTTTGTTGTTTGAGTGACGCCGTATGGTCTTGGTGGGAACGGATTTGTCCACACAGAAGCTGAGGTAGCCCGTGAAGGTGTGAATGAGGCCATCGATGTCCTCACCATGTGGATCGCAGAGCTGCTTCCAGGCAGTGGCTTCAAAACAGTCCTTTAGAGTGTCCATTGTCTCCTCAGACCATAACTCCACAGTGTGCATGGCCGGAGGTTGTCTGTGCACTAGGGGTTTGTACACCGGTCGGAGATGAACCAAGTTGTGATCCGATCTCCCAAGTGGGGGGAGTTGTGATGAGGTGTACGCCTCCTTAGTGTTTGCGTAGAACAAATCCAGTGTTTTATTGTCTCTAGTGTGGCATGTGACATACTGGGTGAAAGTGGGCAGAATGGGAGACAGTGAAACGTGGTTGAAATTGCCTGAGATGAGGAGAAGAGCATCTGGGTGTTCTGTCTGCAGCCTGCTGGTTACTGAATGGATGACGTCACGCGCTGTCCCAGCGTTCGCCGTCGGATTTGCATAAACAACAATGCAGATCACGTGTGAGTGTTCTCTCGGGAGATATGTAGGCCTCATGCTAACAGCTAGCAACTCAATGTCTTTGCTGCAGTGTCGTTGTTTAACAGTGATATGTCCCGGTCTGCACCAGTTGTTGTTAACATACATTATCACTCCACCGCCCCTAGTTTTGCCACTCTCTGGTGTTCGGTCAGCTCGTATCATGTGAAAACCCTCCAGCTCAATGTTAGCATCTGCTGCTAGTTCAGTTAGCCACGTCTCAGTAAACAAAAGGAGAGAGCACTCCCGGTAAGTGCTATCGTAACGGGAGATAGCCGCTAGCTCATCTAACTTTCCCAGTATCGACCGTACATTTCCCATGACAACAGATGGAAGGGAGGGTCTGTACCTTATATTTTTTGTCCTCCGCCTTACTCCAGCCCGGCAGCCGCGACGCTTTCGCCTCAATTCTCTCGGTATGTCGAGTTTTTCCAGTGGGACCGGGTGGCGGTTAAATGCTAGCAGCTCTTCCCTGTTGTATCGTATCCTGCTATAAACAGTGGCTCCGTCCACCGGCTCAGGAGACATTTGGGACGATCTGTGTGTCCGTGATATAAGTGGAGTGAAAAAAAAAAAGTGATCAAAAGAGAGAGGAAGGGAAAAAAAACTCGGAATTGAGCCGCTGCTGCAAAAGGCAGCCTACTGGTGTGGCGCCGAGAGATTTATAGTTAATTTATAGTGGGAATTGCCTGTGGGGTCCCCCAGGGGTCAGTATTGAGCCCCAAATTATTTAACATATATATAAATGATATATTCCAAGTTTCTAAATTATTAAAAATAATATTATTTGCTGATGATACAAATATATTTTATTCTGGAAATAATTAATACCACACATTTGCAGTTTATCAAAAAGTATTGAATGATTCATTGAATCAAATGCTTTTCTTAAATACACCAATTGCATATTTTCCTTGATCTAATGCATTTATTATTTCCTCTGTTGCTTCCATTATTGCCAGTGATGTTGCACATTGTGTTTATTTAAAAAGTCCTCTAATCTGTTGTTGAAAAATTTTTCCAGAATCTTTTAAAATTGTGGGAGGAGCGATACTGGTCTGTAGTTTGTGTAGTGATGTTTATTTCCTTGCTTGAATAATAGTAATACTTTTGCTATTTTTATTTTCTGCGGGAATGAGCCAGTTTGAAATGATAGATTAGATTACAAATATATGTAAATGGTTTTAATATACCATCAACAGTTCTTTTTACTAGTGCCATATCAATACCATCACAATCAGTAGATAATTTATTTTTACACTTTTCAACAACAGATTTTACCTCTAGTTCATCCACCGCTGTAAGAAAGATTGATCGAGGGTTATGTCCAATCAATGTCTCACTCACGGTGTCTCTTCCTTGGTTTGAAATTTTTGCTGCCAACTCTGATCCAACATTTACAAAAAAATTTATTCATTTTATTTACTACCATGTTCTTATCATAATTATCACCACAATTATCAGTAAAATACTCTGGATATATCGTTTTCTTAGTTCCATTTTTCCTTAATTTATTTAATAAACCCCAGACTCCTTTTATATTGTTTTTATTTTCATTTAACATTTTCCTAAAGTATAATTTTTTACTAGTTCACATTATTTCAGTTAATTTATTTTTATATGTTTTGTATCTTTTTTCAGATTCTTTGGATCTTAATTTAATGAAATTTTTATAGAGATAATTTTTCTTTTTACAAGCATTTTGTAGCCCCCTGGTTAACCACGGGCAATTTTTGTATTTATGCTTTTTATCAATTTCTTTAATTGGACAGTTTTTATCATATAATGATTTAAATATATCAATAAATTTATCGTATGCCAAGTCCACTTCTTTCTCTCTATAGACAATATCCCAATTCTGTAACATCAAGTCATCTTTTAAAGCACTGATTCTATCTTCTGTTCGTATTCTTTTATAAATAATCTTTCTACATGGTTTATTATTATTCTTACTCTCATTAACCCCATAATTAATATCTAAAGAAACAAATACAGGCAGGTGGTCACTAACGTCATTTATTAGTATACCACTCACCGTATTATATTCAACAACATTGGTAAAAATGTTGTCTATCAAGGTAGCACAGTGTGTCGTTATTCTCGTAGGTTTTGTAATCTTTGGAAATGAGGTTGCGCTATACATTGTATGTAAGAAATCATCAGTTGGTTTATGTTGTTTTGTTTTCATTAAATCTATATTAAAGTCCCCACAAATAAAGATATCTTTTTGTCTTATTTTTGTATACATCTTTTCCATACCATTTCTAAATTTTTCCATATCAGATCCCAGTGCTCTATACATACAACTTACTATTATGTTTTTTTTTATTTTCCATCGTAATTTCGATTGTTAAACATTCCATACTTTCATTCACTGTTGATGTCATGCTGTCCACTTTTTTACTTTTTAATTTTCTATCAACATACAGTGCTACCCCACAACCACTTTTACATTTCCTATTTTGTGTGTACATCTCATATCCATATAGCTCAAAATTTACATCTTTTTCTTCATTAATCCATGTTTCACTTATTGCAATAATCCTAACTGGGGTGTTAAATTGATTTAAAAGCTCCTTAATACTATCAAAGTTGGCATTGAGACTCCTACTATTAATATGTATTATTGTCAATGTCTGATCCGAGTTCATAATTCCATTTAACTGTTGTTCATCATAATAAGCACACTTATTGTTAATACGATTAAAGTAGTTATTATCTGGGTCAATATCTCCTAACATGTCTTGTGGTTGCTGTTCAGTATTGACAAAGGTTTCAGCTTCAATGTGACCTAATACACTTCCATTATTAAATGAGGAAGGATGATTGGTTAAAGTGCTAATCATAAGTTCTGTCAACAATGTACACCAAAAGGAAAAAAAGAGAAAAAAAAACAAAAGAAAAAGAACACAAAAATTTCCACTCATAATCTAACTGCGCTGTTATTCGTGCATCAGAGCTAAGGTTTAAATTTTTCTAATTCCTCCATTTCTCTAATCATTATTACTTTAGCGTCTTCTGGAGTGCCAAGCAGTTTTATCCACACCTTACAGTTCTTTGTCCATGTCGATTGTATTTTTCCCTGTTTTCTGAGAGCCCTGGCTTGTCTAGATATTTCAGAGTTCTTTTTTGTTAAATGTTTGTTTACATAGACGGCCGTTCCTCTCAGTTTTCTTGCTTGTCGCAGAAGATCAGTTTTTGCTTTCCTGTTGACAAATCGGATGATGATGGCTGGTTTTCCTTTACTGTCTTTTTTAGGTAACATGTGGCAAGCCGAAATAGTCTTATTGTCCACAACAATGTTTTTAGAATTGAAAAAGTTAATACCTGCTGCTCAAGAGTGTGTGATTCTGCCAATGTCTCATCCTCCCCATCCTGGTTAACAACTCCTGCTGTCACACGTGCATAGGAGCAGTGTTTGGTGTTAAGACCACTCACAATGACATCATCCATTCTTGTATACTGTTCTAAATCATCCAGACATCTTTCTAAGAAATTAATTTTCTTGTCTTTTTCCATAACTTCAGCCTTTAATTCACGCACTTGGTCCATAAGGCCAATAAGCAGAGTTCGTCGTTTTTCTATCTTAGATATTTCTTCAGTCATAAAATTTAGTGAGCGTTTGATCTCCTCCAACTCTTCTCCATTTGTCTGATTTCTTTTCAGAGGCATACTGACTAGACTGATTGGGATCAAAGGAGCGGCTCACCTGTTGGCTAGTACAGGAGACGAAATACGTCTAATGGCTAGGGGAGGCCGTCAACTGGTTTGTCGTCAAAGATAAGTAAATACAAAATGCAGTTTTTAAATGAAGGTGCTTATTATTAAGGGGAAAAAAATCCAAACCTACATGGCCCTGTGTGAAAAAGTAATTGCCCCCTAAACCTAATAACTGGTTGGGCCACCCTTAGCAGCAGCAACTGCAATCAAGCCTTTGCGTTAACTGGCAATGAGTCTTTTACAGCACTGTGGAGGAATTTTGGCCCACTCATCTTTGCAGAATTGTTGTAATTCAGCCACATTGGAGGGTTTTCGGGCATGAGTCACTTTTTTTTTATTTAAGTTTTTGTAAAGGGTATACACATCATTACAGCATTGCATTGTTTACATTTTCATCACATGTTCCCTTATTTTTTGTTATTTGACAACATTGGAAGAATAATTAGTACAACACCCCTTTTTTTAAGTGAAAGAAAAAGTGAAATTAAAGAGAACAGAAAAAAAACAAAAAACAAACAAAAGAGCAAAAAACGAACATACAAACAAAAAAATAAATAAATAAAAATAAAAGAGCATCTGAGTAGCGTTGGAACAAAGAGCGGTGCCATTATTGAAATGGTATTTGTCAAAGATTAGATCTAATGGAAGACACATATGCGATCCAGGGTTGCCAAAAGTTCAAGAACCCATCCATGTCCTGTCTCAATGCGAATGTCAACTTTTCCATCGAGTAAATGTCCTGAATTACGTTAATCCAATCTTCAGGTGTAGGACAGTCCTTCAACATCCATTTTTTAGTTAGGGCTTTTTTACTTGCCAATATTAAAACAGTGAATAAGTATTTTTCTCCTCGTCTTTCCAGTGAATCCGGTAGTAAACCCAAATGCAAAGTTACAAAAGAAAAGGGAACTGTTATTTTGAATATTTTCCCCAATATTGTCTGTACATTGGTCCAATATTGGTGGATAACTGGGCATGACCAAAACACATGAAAATGATTTGCAGTCTCTTCACCACACAAGCGCCAACAATTCAACCCCTTTTGAGTAAATTTGTTTTGTGCAGGTGTTCTGAAAAATCTTACCAAATTTTTCCATCCAAATTCTCTCCACTGCAGGGAAGAGGTACTTTTCCATTGCTGTTTATTTAGCTTTTCCCATAATTCCAGTTGTAAAGTGAAATTCCCCTCTTTTTCAGCATTTCAATTGGATTCAGGTCAGGACTTTGACTAGGCCACTCCAAACTCTTCATTTTGTTTTTCTTAAGCCATTCAGAGGTGGATTGCTGGTGTGTTTTGGATCATTGTTCTGCTGCAGAACCCAAGTGCACTTCAGCTTGAGGTCACAAACAGATGGCCGGACATTCTCTTTCAGGATTTTTTGGTAGACAGCAGAATTCATGGTTCCACTTACCACAGCAAGTCTTCCAGGTCCTGCAGCAGCAAAACAGCCCCAGACCATCACACTACCACCACCATATTTTACTGTTGGTATAATGTTCCTTTTCTGAAATGCTGTGTTACTTTTACGCCAGATGTAATGGGACACACACCTTCCAAAAAGTTCAACTTTTGTCTCGTCAGTCCACAGAGTATTTTCCCAAAAGTCTTGGGGATGATCAATATGTTTTCTGGCAAAACTGAGACGAGCCTTTATGTCTTTTTGCTCAGCAGCGGTTTTCATTTTTTGATTTGATTTTGTGTACTTTACTGATTCCCAGAGAGGAAATTCAGGGCATCCACCTGGATGGACGAATCAGCAACAGTACGGTGCTATCCCTTCACCATTCACACACACATTCACACCTAGGGCCGCTTTAGCATCTCCAATTAACCTAACCTGCATGTTTTTGGCCTTCATCTTGGAACTCTGCCATGCAGACCATTTTTGCCCAGTCTATTTCTTACGGTGGAGTCATGAAAACTGAACTTAACTGAGGCAAGTGAGGCCTGCAGTTCTTTGGATGTTGTTGTTCGGTCTTTTGTGACCTCTTGGATGAGTCGTCGCTGCGCTATTGGGTAATTTTGTGGTGGTAATTTAACCACTCCTGGGAAGGTTCACCACTGTTCCATGTTTTCGCCATTTGTGGCTAATGGCTCTCACTGTGGTTTGCTGGAGTCCCAAAGCTTTAGAAATGGCTTTATAACCTTTTCCAGACTGACACATCTCAATTACTTTGTTTCTCATTTGTTCTTGAATTTCTTTGGATTGCAACATGTTGTCTAGCTTTTGAGGATCTTTTGGTCTACTACACTTTGTCAGGCAGGTCCTATTTAAGTGATTTCTTGATTGAGAACAAGTATAGCTGTAATCAGGCCTGGGTGCAGCTAGAAAAAAAAATAAACTCAGCTTTCCAAAGATGTGATAAACCACAGCTAATTTATGTTTTAACGGGGGGGGGGGGTCACTTTTTCATACAAGGCCATGTACAGTAGGTTTGGATTTTTTCTTTACCCTTAATAATAAACACCTTCATTTAAAAACTGCATTTTGTGTTTACTTGTGTTATCTTTGTCTAATATTTAAATTTGTTTGATGATCTGAAACATTTAAGTGTGACAAACGTACAAAAAAATGGGAAATCAGGAAGGGGGCAAACATTTTTTCACACCACTATATATATAAAATTTTGTGATTTTTTTGTGTGGTTGCGTCAAAATTTTATGTTTTAGGGGGTGCCAGTCAGGTATCACTCCTGACATGTAAGATTTGATTCACAACCAAAACCACACAAAGGATGTATGGCAAAAATTAAACATACACCCTCCTCAATGAATGACAAGAAAGCTTAAATAATGAAAAAACCCATAATGAAAATCAAAATGTCCACCCTAACAAATAACTCAAAGTGTCCCTTAATTTGGCCACTGGAGTGGTGGCCTAGTTGATAGAGAATCCACTTAAGAGGCTGCAGCACATTTAATTCAGTTCATTCCTGACAAATAGAAAGTCTGAAGTCAAGTCTGAGACCCACAATCGGTGGTCACGTGTTTTCATGTCACACGCAAATTTGGTTAAAATAAACAGGTTAGAAAGATAGATTTTAATAAAATGGTAACACTGAAAATGAAATAAGACATAATTCAATCGCCTTTATTTCAATAAGAAAATATCACAATTATAAATACAGATGGGCAAAAATGAAGGAGAATGCAATAATTTAAAACAGAATTGGGATTTTATTTGAAGAACTTACACAAAAACCTCTAAAGACCCTGAAGCAGACACAGAACCTTCAGGATCATTTTATCCTTTGTCAATAAACCCTATTTGTTTCTGATTTTAGTTTTGTCTGGAATTGGTTTTATTTTGTCCTGTTAGTTTATTTTGGTGATCTCTTATATACACTGTTTTTGTTTCCTAATCCTTTTAATGAAGCAAATTAAACAAAAAACTTTTAGTGTTGCCAAGGTAACAAAGTGTGTCCCATTTCTGCCATTTTGTGCATATTGTGGTATGTATCATGTATCGCGATATAGAGAAATTATATCATGATACATTTTTTGAGTTATATTGCCCAGTCCTACTTCAGCATTTAACACAACATATAATGCACATATTTCATAATAACTATGTAATATAGGTCTGTAGTGTATCGAAGAGCTGCCATATGTACTGTATGTGTAGAAATTCCAATTTTAACCCCTTGCACTCCGGTCAATTTTCCTAAAAACGCCAAAAAATAATGTGCCCAAAGTAAATCGAAAGCTGTTCTTCAACCCTTTGCAGCATCTTCATGGGGTTGGTCTCATTTAAAAGAAAACACTTTGAATTTTTTGGCAAAAAAAACCCATGATCTCTCTAAGTGCTCCGGCCACTGAGTTACAGTCATCTAAACATAGTGAACTTGAAGAAAATAAATTTGGCCTGGGTGTTTTTTTGGATACAAATGCTTGCAAATAACACATAGCTTCAGATCCGGGCTGGAAAATGCAACAGAAATGTAGAACCAAGTGTTATCCAGCTGAGGTCCAAATTTTGTAACAATACCACAAAAAATGAATATATTACACAGCTTTGTTCTCAGGTAGTTCCCAGGCGTTTTTGAACTGTGCCAAATTGTGCCAAATGGCACAGTTTGGAAAAACGTCTGTAACTTTTGAATGATTCAATGTAGAAGCTTCATTTTGGGCTCTAATGAAAGGTGACACTCAGGGCTGTGTCTCTGTGTGTGTGTTTTGGGGGGTTGTCCCCCCCACCCCCCGCTACAGAGGACGGAGATCGGCCATCGCTACATGACGGATTACAGTGGGATGTGGCGATGTGGCCACAGCAGCACTGTCACCGCGCCCCCCCCCCCCACTACAGAATTGTAGCGCCTGGGGGGCGGGGGGCGTTCATGGTCCGGAGGAGATGAACGAACCGTGTAACGCGGCGCACGCACTTCGGACATCATGCGCCGCACAGCTGTAATTTACCAATCGTCAAAAGTCATTTTTGATTACAATTTTCAGGGATAAAAAATAATTTGGCTTATAACACCTTACCTCTTCACAGCCACATTGTCCTGGCCAACTTCTCTCCCTCATTGTCAGATGAACGCGATGCTGGTCCGCTCGTGGTTCTGGTCTCGCGACCCGGTCAAAACATAATTCCATGATTGCGGTTTTGGCGAATGATTTACGACCTTCGTCGTCGGCCTCCGTCGGTCTATGATGACTATATAAGAGAATCCTAAACACTCTGCTGGAATTAAAAAAAAAAAAAATAAAGCACTGCCTGTGGCTGCTGAAGCAGTCTCTCTTCACCCAGCCTTTGTAGACAAAACAGCTCAGCGAACTTCTGTGCTTCAATTGGCTCGCTGCATTGGTAGGCGGGTCCTTCTTGCCAAGTTTTCAGTCATTGGTTCTTCAAGGTTTCAGAAACCCAATTCAAGGCTCTTGTTAGTCGAATGAGAGGTCAATCAGATGATCTAATCTGTTCACGGCTGTGTCTGCAGTGGAAGAACGAATATGCAGCTCCCGCAGTTCCATCGTGTGTCCAAGAGCGCACGAGAGCGCCCTCGTGCACTCTGGGACGCAGAGACTTGCCCGTCCGCGGTACAACGGAGCGCAAGAGGTTAAGCCTCATGTTTTCATAAGATTTTAATGAGCAAGGGACAGAATGGTGAGGGATATCACAGGTTTGTGTCAGCCATATGTTTACTGGAGCGGTGGTTTAATGCAAACATCCCACAGCCAGGAAGTTGTGTGTTCACGCGCTGGTTGGGTCATACCAAAGACCATATAAAATGTTTGTTTAACTTCAGTGAGGCCTCATAGCCTAATTCATGCTTCCAACTCTTCTATTTATATCTGAAGATGCAAAGTGCACGGAATTTAACACACCACAGCGAATGTCATGTACTATGTTGCCAACAAAAACAATAAAGTGAGGTTGGATTTATTGTCTCACTCGGTCACTTGTAATACCTATGTGGTGGTAACATATCATGGCTTCAGTGGAGGTATGGAGCCAACAATAGACCTATGAAGTTAACAGA
Organism: Pholidichthys leucotaenia; assembly: GCA_020510985.1. Classification (NCBI taxonomy): domain Eukaryota; kingdom Metazoa; phylum Chordata; class Actinopteri; order Cichliformes; family Pholidichthyidae; genus Pholidichthys; species Pholidichthys leucotaenia. The sequence continues at coordinate 82,741,437 of CM035844.1, forward strand.
ACTATGAAGCTCCATCGAGTTTGGTGTAGGGGTGAAAAGTCATTGCTCCTTCAGATATAACATGCACAACATTGTTGGTTTAAATAGTATGTCAAAGTGAAATCATTTCTTGCTTCATTATGCATTGTGTCAAAGGCCCCATAATAGTGGTTATGAAATTCTGTTATACAAAGAGTACGGGAATCAATGATCTGAGAAAAATCTGCAAGGAGCCACAAAATGAAGCAGCTGAGAGAATGAAAGATATACATAACCTGGCCTATCAACATTAATAGGACAGCTTTTTCCCTTGAAAATACAGTGGTGTGCAATAAAACTGGCCACCCCTTTACAACTAGCTTATTTGAGGTAAAAAGAAGCAAATGTAGGAAAAAAATGTATTACCAGCATGCAGTAATTAGAATATCATTGAAAAGTTAATTGATTTCAGTAATTCAATTCAAAAAGTGGAACTCATATTCATTACACACAGAGTGATATATTTCATGCATTTATTTCTTTTAATTTTGATGGTTATGGCTTCTAGCTCATGAAAACCCAAAATTCAGTTTCTCAAAAAATTAGAATATTACATAAGATCGACATGTCAGACCCTTTTGTCACCACCTCTGGAGTCTGGCAGGGATGCGTTGCAGTGCCAAACCTCTTCAGTGTTGCAGTTGACTACTGGGTCAAGAACACAACGGAACGCTGCCTCAATCTCAGAGTTGACTTCCACTCCCACTTCACAGACCTGTGCTATGCAGATGACGTAGTACTTTTCGCCACACATAATAGACATAATCGCTGAGACACTGGAGCTGCTTGCAGAGGAAGCATCACCCCTGGGTCTTACCATCAGCTGGGCAAAGACAAAGATCCAGTCACTGTCAGACTTCTTACCACCACCACCACCACAAGTCATCACCATCAAAGACGAGCTGGTTGAGACTGTCAACGACTTTGTCTACCTCAGATCTAAGCTCACCAGCTCCTGCTCATCAGACCCAGAGATTATTCGCTGACTGCAGCTGTTTCGCAGTGCTTTCGGCCACCTCCAGAGAGTCTAGCGGAGCGGGAAAATCTTTAACACCTGTGTGATCCTCGTCCTCCTTTACAGGTCCGAGACCTGGACCCTCTCCACCACAACCACCACAACCAACCATCTGGATACATTCCATTGGATCTGCCTCAGTAACATCCTCGGCATCCGATGGTTCCACCACACCACAAATGTTGAGGTCTACAGGAAGGCTGGCTGTCCTATCCTCATCTCCACCATCATCAGAAGAGGGAGGCTGCAGCTCCTTAGTCACGTGGCTAGGCTGGAAGACGGGACACCAGCCAAGCAGGCCCTCTCCGCCAGCACTCATCTGCCCCCCCAGGGCTGGCATCGAAGACCTCTGGCTGACCTCATCGCCCTAGCCCAAGATCACCCTGCCTTCAGATGACTGGTCGCAATGGTCACCTAAGTGGCCAGGCTAGGATTAAGCTAAGTAAGTAATATAAGATCAATTAAAAAAAACAGATTTTTAATAGAAATGTTGGCTGACTGAAAAGTATGTCTCAATCAAGTTCATTTTGTCTTCTTAGCGATAAACCTGGTCTTGTTCTTCTGTTCAGACAAAGTAAAGAGATGTCCATGTACACACCCAATATTTGGTTGGGGCTCCGTTTGCATGAATTACTGCATCAATGTGGTGCAGCATGGAGGTGATCAGCCTGTGGTACTGCTGAGGTGTTATGGAGGCCCAGGTTACTTTGATAGTGGTCTTCAGCTAGACTGCATTGTTGGGTCTGGTGTTTCTCACCTTACTTTTGACAGCAGACCATAGATTCTCTATGGGGTTTAGGTCAGGAGAGTTTGCTGGCCTATCAAGCACATTGATACCATAGTCCTTAAACTAGGTTTTGGGACTTTTGGCAGTGTGGTCAGGTGCCAGGTCCTGCTGTAACATGATCTCAGCATCTCCATAAAACTTGTCAGCAGAGGGAAGCGTGAAGTGCTCTAAAAATTTGCTGGTTCATGGCTGTACTGACTTTGGATTTATTAAAAACATAGTGGACCAACATCAGAAGATGACATGGCTCCCTAAATCAGATGCCAAGTCCTGTTATGTGGAGATCACAGTCCTAGAGTCTGGAGGAAGAGTGGAGAGGCACAGAATCAAAGTTGCTTGAGGTCCAGTGTGAAGTTTTCACCATCAGTGATGATTCCAGTCGGCCAACATTTCTTTATTTCTTCCTCTTCTTTCAGCTGATCCCTTTAGGGGTCTCCACAGCAGATCATCTGCCTCCATCTCACTCTATCCCTTGTATCTTCCTCTGTAACACCAGCCCTTTCCATGTCCTCCACTATATCCATGAATCTTCTCTGCGGTCTTCCCCTTTTCCTCCTGCCTGGCAGCTCCATCTTCAACATCCTTTGTCCAATAAATCCACTAGCCCTCCTCTGCACATGTCCAAACCATCTCAGCCTTGCCTCTCATACTTTGATATACTAATTTTAAATCCTGTCCCTCCTAGTCACTCCCAATGAGAATCTTAGCATCTTCAACTCTGCTACGTTCAGTTTCGCCTAATTAATAATAATAATAATAATAATAATAATCATCATCATCATAGCAGTCTGTCATGGGCAACAATGACTATTTCATTTAGGTCTGATCAGATTCCTCCACACGGCTCTGTCCTTAGCCTTCAGCTGCCAGGAACTCCTGTCTATGTCCAACTTCCTCATGTTTCTTTATACAGTGTCTTTAAATCTGAGCCTTGGTCTACCCTGATTGCGTTTGCCCTCGCATAACTGTGAGTAGAGTAACTGCTGAGGGAGACGCTGGTGGTCCATCCTCTCAACATGTCTGAGCCATCTCAGGTTCATCTGTATTAGCATGTCCTCCATTGATGGTAGACCAGCTCGTTTCAACACTTCTATGTTGGTTATCTTGTCTTTCCATGAGATGTTTATTATGACTCGAAGGTGTCTCATCATGTATGCATGGAGTTTCTTCACCTGCACTCTGTAAATAGTCCAAGTTTCAGCACCATACAATAGAGTAGCCAGTACTGTCGCTCTGTACACTTTGCATTTCACACGGATAGACACGTCGATTGTTCCACAGTCTCTCCCTCAAGGTTCCAAACACAGCGCTTGCTCTTCCCATTCTGAGAGATAGTTCATCCTCCAGCCTAGCATTCTCTGAAACAGTACTCCCTAGATACTTGAAAGTCTTGCACTTGTAGTGGCTCTGTACCAATGTTGATCTCTTCTGGTAGTGATGTTGATAATTGGAACTTTGGTGGTTGATAAAGGCACTCTGTCTTCTTGATGTTGATTTGGAGGCTGAATTGGCTAGCTGCTCTTGCAAATTTCTCTACTAAAGACCATTTCATGAAACTGCTTGCAAAGTATTTGAGTACTGCTAGCTTTTGCTGGTCTAGCAGCACATTCTTGGCAGATAAAGGTATTATCAGTGGCAAGGACAAGCCAAGACAAACTGACTCCAGTATCTGTTGCAGTGACTGACCAGATGATAGGTTTGTTTATCTCTGCTCTTTGTGTAGTGCATGTCACAATGCACCGACTGGCACAGTCCACCACAGACCTTAAGACAGATGTGTTTATCTGCCAGGATGTCCAGTCTCACCCCGTGTAACTGGGAGTGGTCCACCACAGACCTGTGGCAGATATTGTTTTTAGTTCTGCCAGTTTGTCAGGTCAGGCATTGGCTTGCTTGCTACCGGATAACCATGAAAACCGGTACTACCTGTCTCTTGGGTCGGGCTGTCGGCAACTCAACCGGCATCCCCACCGGCATCCCCACCCTTCCGAGGGCATGGAGGGTAAAACAGGGCATCCTGGCAGAATAATAATAATAATAATTAATCTTTGTTTACTTTATTTACTTATGTTAAATTTGCAACTTTTTCCTTGTTAATTCTGTGACCCATTTCACATAAATATTTTATCCTCAGAGTTCTTTTAAATTTGCAGCTTATTTTGTAAATGTGCAGGTTGCACACCTCTATTCTACACCATTATTTTTTTTTTAAATCTTTCAATTAAGAAAGTACAAGTACATTCAGTTTACCATAACCACAAATGCAGTCTTATGATATGGAGGGAAAACGACTCTACGGAACCCTACTCCTTTGACAAAGTGAGTATGTTTAGAACATTAAGATTAGAGGAAAGGAAAATTAGTGCTTGGCTACAATGCAGACCTCTTTAATAAATTAAATGGATGAGCTATGGCTTGGTAGCCAGGGATACGACTGCCAAGGGCTTTGCAATCATCTATAGCCTTGATGCTATTATTTATAGGGGTGTGGAGTAAGAGATTTATGTTCTCACAGTGATGTGGACTGAATGTTAAGGAGATGGTATAAACTATAGGTAGTGACTCAAAAAGTAAGAGCACAGATACAAGTGGCCAACATAAGCGTCCTCTAACGGGTGTCTGGGCCAGAGGACACGTTAACTGAACACTGTCCTTACAGTGACAGATTTTTTTTTAGCAGTGACAGAAAAATCTGAAAGCTGCTCATAATAACTTTGAATAAAGCTCCAGTTTCAGCTGAAGAAAAGCATCCACCCATCCATCCATCCATCCATTCATCGTCAGCAGTCCAAACAGAGTAGCCAAGTTTGTCTTGGGAGAGCCTACATGAAGGATAAAATGTATTTATTTATTTTTATGCAAAACAATTGCTGTTTTATTTTCATCAGTGGTGTGCTGTCTGAGTGGAAGGGACTGTGTGTTGTACTCAAATGATACAACTGCTGTTAATTTACATCAGGATTGTATTATCTGAGTGAAAAAGTGCCATTGTGAGCCACTGTGTAAGAGGAAAGGAATGTCAAGTTAGCTGTTGATCAGTGCACCCAGATGTCTCCAAGGCTAGTCACATAGCTGTCTCTGTTCTCACTCCCGAGATAAGAAAAAACAACTTCTTCCATGATGTCTGTTATCTATGTAGACAGATACTGCTGTATTGTATAAAAAAGCTTCAACTGGACTGCCCAACTGAGCATTATTCTCAACCTTCTGTTGTGCATATTGCTCCCTTGCTGCAAATAATAAACTCATTTAATTCATCTGATTGATTCTCTTCTCAGTCATTTAAGGGTGATTAATTTGTCCCCAACACTACCACGGGCAAGTTGCCCCCGGGATCATTAGGCCATTCAAACTCCTCTACCATGATAAGGTGGCGATGCAATACCATACCATATTTATTTATAAAGCACATTTTAAAACAACAAGGTTGACCAAAGTATTGCACAGTAATAAAGAAGACAAAATACAAATAGACAAACAATATGTGGATCCATGTGGATCGCTGCATGCGATCCCCTCCATGTGGATCGAATGCAGCTCTGCGATCCACATGGAGAGGACATCGATGGCCTCACTCACACCTTCACGGACTACCTCAGCTTCTGTGTGGACAAATCCGTTCCTACCAAGACCATACGGTGTTGCTCAAACAACAAACCCTGGATCAACCCTGAGATAAAAACACTTCTGAGAGAGAAGAAGAGGATCTTCAGATCGGGGAATAGGGAGATGCTGAAGTCCGCACAGAGGGAGCTGAGGAGAAAGATCAGAGAAGGCAAGGACAGCTTCAGGAAGAAGATGGAGGACAAGCTGCAACAGAGCGACATCAGCGGGGTCTGGAGAAACCTCAAAACCATCTCTGGGCTCCAGAATACCTCCCCCCAGGCCACGGGGGGCAGGGAGTGGGCAACAACCTGAATCTGTTTTTCAATAGATTTGACCAACCGCCCTCCCCCCTGACTGCACAACAACCACTGCTGCCTCTAAAGAAATCAAGTCCTGCTGCCCACTCCCCACTCCACCAATACCCCCCCACTCCCAACACACAGCCCCCCATCCTGACCCTGACCAGGACCCAGGTGAGGACGGAGCTGAGGAAGATCAAGGCGAGGAAGGCGTCGGGACCGGACGGCATCAGCGCAAAGCTCCTCAAGTCCTGTGCAGACCAGCTGTGTGGGATTGTGACGTACATCTTCAACCTGAGCCTGAAGCTGGGGAGGGTACCACAGTTGTGGAAAACATCTTGTGTGGTACCTGTACCAAAAACTTCCCACCCCAAAGACCTGAACAGCTACAGACCGGTGGCCTTGACGTCCCACTTGATGAAGACCCTGGAGAGACTGCTCCTTGCTCACCTCCGCCCCCTGGTGGAACCAGCGATGGATCCACTCCAGTTCGCCTACCAGCATGGCATTGGGGTGGAGGATGCGGTGATCTTCCTCCTTCACCGTTCTCTGTCCCACCTGGAGAAGCCCGGGAATATGGTGAGGATCATGTTCTTTGACTTCTCCAGTGCTTTCAACACCATCCAACCGATGATCCTGAAGGACAAGCTGCTGCGCGCAGGGGTGGACCAGCACCTGTCATCATGGATCCTGGATTACCTCACGAACCGGCCTCAGTTTGTGAGAACCCGGGACTGTGTGTCCGACACGATCATCGGTAGCACGGGGGCCCCCCAGGGAATGGTGCTGGCTCCCTTCCTGTTCACTCTTTATACTGCGGACTTCTCACACAACACAACACACTGCCATCTACAGAAGTTCTCTGATGACTCTGTGATCGTTGGCCTCATCTCCAATGGAGATGAAGCTGAGTACAGAGGGCTTATCCAGGACTTCGTGGATTGGTGCCATCAGAACTGCCTCCAGATCAACGCGAGGAAAACTAAGGAGCTGGTGGTGGACTGCCGCAGGCAAGGACAACCCCTCAGAGCACCAGTAAATATACAGGGAACAGACATCGAGATGGTGACATCCTATAAGTACCTGGGTGTTCATCTGAACAATAAACTAGACTGGTCACACAATACTGACGCACTCTACAAGAAGGGACAGCACAGGCTGTTCCTGCTGAGGAGACTCAGGTCTTTTGGTGTACAAGGGGTGCTGCTGAAGACATTCTATGACACGGTGGTGGCATCAGCCATCACTTTTGGAGTGGTCTGCTGGGGCAGTGGCATTACTGCAGCCGATAGGAAGAGACTGAACAAACTGATTAAGAAAGCTAGCTCTGTCCTGGGGCAGCGCCTTGATCCGGTGGAGGAGATAGGAGAGAGAAGGACGGTGGCTAAACTGTCATCTCTGCTGCAGTCCGAGTTCCACCCTATGCAGGACATACTGAATGCAGTGAGGAGCTCATTTAGCAGCAGACTACATCATCCCAGGTGCACAACCGAGAGGTTTCGTAGGTCCTTCCTACCAACGGCTGTCAGACTGTACAACCTAAGCAGGGCTGCTCGCAGAGATAGCAAAAAGACGTAACAAACTAATAGTTTTTTGAATGCAAAAGATGCAATAGACTTACACAATGGTCCCCTCCAGCATACAACTAGGAAAATACTGGTCATTATGGAGGGTGAGAATATGTATGGGCACATAATCATACCATGTAGGATAACTAAGTAGACGGTTATGCTGTTTCATCCCATCTAGCAACAATGCTCTGCACTGTGTGTGTTTATATATTTACATATTTATTCCATCTAGCTACAATGCTCCGCACTGGGTGTGTTTATATTTATATATCTATATATTTATTCCATCTAGCTACAATGCTCCGCACTGTGTGTTTATATATCTACATATTATTCCATCTAGCTACATTGCTCCGCACTGTGTGTGTTTATATATTTACATATTAATTCCACCTAGCTGCAATGCTCCGTACTGTGGGTGTTTATATATCTACATATTTATTCCATCTAGCTACAATGCTCTGCACTGTGTGTTTATATATTCATATATTTATTCCATCCAGCTACCATGCTCTGCACTGTGTGTCTGTGTGTGTGTATATATATATATATATATATTTTATAGTAATATGTACATGTACATGTATATTAGCTGCTCTTGCTTGCTTGCTTTTTTTTCTTGCCTTCTGATTGTTGCTCTGAGTGTTGCTATCCCTGTGCTGTTGCAATCCTGGAATTTCCCCGTTGTGGGACTAATAAAGGCTTATCTTATTTTATCTTATCTTAATATATAAAAGTCAATACAAACATAACATGCAGCAAAAAAATCAACTCACAACAAGTGTAAAACAAAGTGGCAAACACAGCAAATGTCTACACATGATGATGGTGGAACACCGCAGCTGTCTCCCTTGGCAAAGGTTCTCTACTCCTCATGTGAATGGCTGACACAGGTCACTCTCTCTCTCACCCATACAGACAGAGCCTTGTGGTCATAGGGAGTTCACTAGGTCTCCAGGAGGGCACCCACCCTTCACCGGCATTTCGTTGAATGGTAAACTTCTGCCAACCAGGTTCTGCCACTGGGCGTCCCTCTTCAGCCAGAGCCATCTTGAGGCAGTCTCCGCCCACCTGGTGATGTCTGCAATAAGGTTCTTGCAGGCTGGCCCTCTTATCTTACTCCAAGGATTCCAAATGTTCTCCAGAGTGACTGACTTGGGAAACCCCTGCTGCCCACACTTACTGTGAAGTTCCAGGCTCTCCATCCCTTTTGCTAGATTTTGAGGAAGAGGGGCTGATAATTTCCACATTTCTGCTTATGTGCCTTTTTAATCTTTTCCTCCCAGGGTACTGTCTGGTGTGGTAAGACTCAAAAGCCTTGTTCTCATTGACCTGAGAACAACGTCAAGCCAGAGTTTGGTCTCTACAATTTCTGTTGGAAATTTGAGCTGCCTTCTGAGATCAAATCTCATCTGCCAGTCATCTGCTGTGGCCAGGATCCCTGTGCCCCCAGCTTCCCTGCCTGTTGTCTCCCTCGTCCTGAGAAAGTTGATAAAACAGGGTCCTTTGGTTTGGAGCTCAGTGTGCTTTTGCTTCTGTACTCTTTCCAGACCATCAGCCAGTTTGGCCAGCACCTAATTGTGGCACCATCTGAACTGCCCGTCAGTCAGGGTTACTTGGCATGCTGACAAAATATGCTCTGCTTGTCACACTTAAATGTTTCAGATCATCAAACACATTTAAATATTAGGCAAACATAACACAAGTAAATATAAAATGCAGTTTTTTTAAAATAAAGATGTTCATTATTAGGGGGAAAAAATCCAAACCTACATGACCCTGTGTGAAAAAAAAACAAATATTAAAACATAAATTAACTGTGGTTTATTACATCTTTGGAAAGCTGAGTTCAATTTCTCTAACCACACCCAGGCTTGATTACTGCCACACCTGTTCTCAATCAGTAAAATATAGTAAAATATGGTGGTGGTAGTGTGATGGTCTGGGGCTGTTGTGCTGTTGCAGGACCTGGAAGACTTGCTGTGGTAAATGGATAACCATGAATTCTGCAGTCTACCAAAAAATCCTGAAGGAGAACGTTCGGTCATCTGTTTGTGACCTCAAGCTGAAGCACACTTGTGTTCTGCAGCAGGACAATGATCCAAAACACACCAGCAAGTCCACCTCTGAATGGCTCAAGAAAAACAAAATGAAGACTTTGGAGTGGCCTAGTCAAAGTCCTAACCTGAATCCAATTGAGATGCTGTGGCATGACCTTAAAAAGGTGGTTCATGATCGAAAACCCTCCAATGTGGCTGAATTACAATTCTACAAAGATGAGTGGGCCAAAATTTCTCTACAGCACTGTAAAAGACTCATTGCCAGTTATCGCAAACGCTTGATTGCAGTTGTTGCTGCTAACGGTGGCCCAACCAGTCATTAGGTTTAGGGAGCAATCACTTTTTCACACAGGGCCGTGTTGGTTTGGATTCCCCCCCTTAATAATAAACACCTTCATTTAAAAACTGCATTTTGTGTTTACTTGTGTTAGCTTTGTCTAATATTTAAATTTGATGATGTGTGGAGTTTGCATGTTCTCCCCGTGTCTGCGTAGGTTGATTCCGGGATTTCTCCTGTTTCCTCCCACATGCCAAAAACATGCAAGTTAGGTTAATTGGCATCAAACTAGGGATTTTAAATTGTCCTTAGGTATGAATGTGAGAGTGAATGGTTGTCTGTCTCTCTGTGTTGGCCCTGCGATGGACTGGCAATCTGTCCAGGGTGGACCCTGCCTCTCGCCCAAAGATGCTGGGATAGGCTCCAGCCCCCCCGCGATCCAAAAAGGATTAAGTGGAAGAAGATGGATGGATCTGAAACATTTACGTGTGACAAACATACAAAAAAAATGAGAAACCAGGAAGGGGGCAAACACTTTTTCACACCACTGTAGTTCCCATTCTCGTCAATGCTCTAATCCCCACCTGGTCCAGACCATTGTGGAATGAATCCGGCTCGTCAGATTCGGATCGCTAATGAAATGCAATAAGTCTGTTTTTGATGGATGCTGGATCCAATCCACAAGGAAATGCAGTGGTATCTTGTGGGATGTAATAGCCATTTATCTGTTATTTTCTGAGGTCTATTCCTCCACCACTGTGTCAGAGAAGACGAAAACTTGACTTAACATAGAAACTTTTCAAAGAATTAAAATTAACGGGTCACTTACATTTTATTTAGAGCACAAAAATCCAGGTGGAGAGCTGGTACATCACGCTTCCTTGTTGTCATCACGTGATCGCAATCGGTCCCCCACGGTCTCTCTTCGGTCTTTCTCGAGATCTCGTGTTATTTTATATAATTCTCCTGGAATCTTGTATTCCGAACCCTGCTCTGATCCATGCTGAACTAAAACGCAGAGTGGGTGGGGACTGCCCCAGGGCTCCCATCCAGTCAGTATAAATCCAGGGTGAGTCTCCACTTCTGCAGGTTCATTGTTGTTGGTAAAAGATTATAGACTGAGCAGAGCAGAAACATGATCCAGTGGTTCTTTACGTTCCAGAGGTCCCTCCATCCCATTGATCTTCCTCAGACACTATCCCACTGTTTCCAGCTGTCCTGCTGCCCCATGGCCATCAGTTAAAAGCCAAGGAAAAGAGATGTATTTTTAAATGAGATTTATAAACAGAAAGTGAGGAGGCCTAGCTAACATGCAGTGGCAACTTGTTCCACAGCTTGGGCGCTGCTGCAGCAAAGGCCTGATCCTCTCTGAGCTTTAGTCTCATTTTGGGGACTGCCAAGAGCAGATGATCAGCTGATCTTAAGGATCGTGGTGGATTATAAGGGTGAAGTAAATTAGAGAAGTAGGGTAGAGCAATACTGTTAAAATCAATTCCGTAATGCACAGGGAGCCAGTGGAGAGAAGCCAGAATGGGTGAAATGTGCTCACGCATGCTGGCTTTTGTTCAGAGGCGGGCAGCACCATTTTGTACAAGTTAAACATGAGCAACAGAAGCTTGGCTAATCCCAACATAAAGTATATTACAGTGGTGTGAAAAAGTGTTTGCCCCCTTCCTGATTTCTCATTTTTTTTGTATGTTTGTCACACTTAAATGTTTTAGATCATCAAACAAATATAAATATGAGACAAAGATAACACAAGTAAACACAAAATGCAGTTTTTAAATGAAGGTGTTTATTATTAAGGGTAAAGAAAAAATCCAAACCTACATGGCCCTGTGTGAAAAAGTAATTGCCCCCTAAACCTAATAACTGGTTGGGCCACCCTTAGCAGCAACAACTGCAATCAAGCATTTGTGATAACTGGCAATGAGTCTTTTACAGCGCTGTGGAGGAATTTTGGCCCACTCACCTTTGCAGAATTGTTGTAATTCAGCCACATTGGAGGGTTTTCGAGCATGAACCACCTTTTTAAGGTCATGCCACGGCATCTCAATTGGATTCAGGTCAGGACTTTGACTAGGCCACTCCAAAGTCTTCATTTTGTTTTTCTTAAGCCATTCAGAGGTGGACTTGCTGGTGTGTTTTGGATCATTGTCCTGCTGCAGAACACAAGTGCACTTCAGCTTGAGGTCACGAACAGATGGCTGGACATTCTCCTTCAGGATTTTTTGGTAGACAGCAGAATTCATGGTTCCATTTACCACAGCAAGTCTTCCAGGTCCTGAAGCCGTAAAACAGCCCCAGACCATCACACTACCACCACCATATTTTACTGTTGGTATGATATTCCTTTTCTGAAATACTGTGTTACTTTTACGCTGGATGTAATGGGACACACACCTTCCAAAAAGTTCAAATATTGTCTCGTCAGTCCACAGAGTATTTTCCCAAAAGTCTTGGGGATCATCAAGATGTTTTCTGGAAAAACTAAGACGAGCCTTTATGTTCTTTTTGCTCAGCAGTGGTTTTTGTCTTGGAACTCTCCCATGCAGGCCATTTTTGCCCAGTTTCTTTCTTATGGTGGCGTCATGAACACTGACCTTAACTGAGGCAAGTGAGGCCTGCAGTTCTTTGGATGTTGTTGTGGGGTCTTTTGTGACCTCTTGGATGAGTCGTCACTGTGCTCTTGGGATAATTTTGGTTGGCCGGCCACTCCTGGGAAGGTTCACCACTGTTCCATATTTTTGCCATTTGTGGATAATGGCTCTCACTGTGGTTTGCTGGAGTCCCAAAATTTTAGAAATGGTTTTGTAATCGTTTCCAGACTAATAGATCTCAATTACTTTGTTTCTCATTTGTTCCTGAATTTCTTTGGATTGGGGCATGATGTCTAGCTGTTGAGGATCTTTTGGTCTACTTCACTTTGTCAGGCAGTGATTTCTTGACTGAGAACAGGTGGGACAGTAATCAGGCCTGAGTGTGGCTAGAAAAATTGAAAAATTTCCAAGGATGTGATAAACCACAGTTAATTTATGTTTTAATGGGGGGGGGGATCACTTTTTCACACAGGACCATGTAGGTTTGGATTTTTTTTTACCCTTAATAATAAACACCTTCATTTAAAAACTGCATTTTGTGTTTACTTGCGTTATCTTTGTCCATCCATCCATCTTCTTCCGCTTAATCCTTTTCGGGTCGCGGGGGCCTATCCCAGCATCTTTGGGCGAGAGGCAGGGTACACCCTGGACAGATCATCAGTCCATCACAGGGCCAACACAGAGAGACAGACAACCATTCACTCTCACAGTCATACCTAAGGACAATTTAGACTCCCCAGTTTGATGCCAATTAAACTAACTTGCATGTTTTTGGCATGTGGGAGGAAACCGGAGAAATCCCGGAGTAAACCCACGCAGACACGGGGAGAACATGCAAACTCCACACAGATCACTGTTGGTCAGGGGCTGGGATCGAACCCAGGATCCCCTGGCCAAGGGTGAGTTGCTGTGCTGCCGCAGTGCTAACCACTCCGCCACCGTGCTGCCCGTGTTATCTTTGTCTAATATTTAAATTTATTTGATGATTTGAAACATTTAAGTGTGACAAACATACAAAAAAATGAGAAATCAGGAAGGAGGCAAACACTTTTTCACACCACTGTACACTCTTCAACACCCTAAGAGTAGTTGAAGAGAGCAGGAATCATTTAGTGCAAAGGGAACATAAATCTGACAATCATCAGCATAACAATGGAACGAGATGCCATATTTCCTTAAAATAGAACCCAAGGGGAGCAGATAAAGAGAAAATAAAAGAGGTCCAAGGTCTGAGCCCTGTGGGATCCCAGAGGAGGAGTAGATGACATAAAATTATCCAATCTGAATATAAACTTCTCTCATCTAAGTAGGAATGAAACCAGTCTAAGGCAGCATCTCAACCCACGGAGGGAAGGAAAAGCAACTTCAAAACATGATGCTGCCACTTTCATGTTTTCGTGTGGACATAGTGTTCTGGTGATGCACAATGTTTTAAAGCCAAACATACCTTTTGGAAATGTGGCAAGGAAGTTCAACCTTGGTTTAATAAGACAAAAACAGTCCAAGGTTGGTATGTATTCTGGGTGTTTTTTTTTTAATTTGTTTTTTTTTTTGGGGGGGGGTCACAGTTTTTGATTCAGTTCAACATTTTTGCTGTTCTGTTCTCTTGTGTTTTAGGTGAATTTTACACAACACTAAGGACTAAGGAAAAAATACTTAAAAATTCCCAAACTATTAAATTTATTTATCCACAAAAACTTTTCCATACACATATTCCTGGTGCCCATCCATCCATGCTCTACCACTTTTCTGGGTCACAACAGCAACAGTCCCAACAGTGGGGCAGATGCTCTACCACTAGGCCACCACTCCACTGTTGTAGAGAAATACAACACATGCAAACTACTAGTTATGACAAAACAGAAATGCTGTGGTTTACAAGCCTGCATTGAACCAGTGGTTCTGCACCGAACAGTTCAGTTCTCGGTAACATCACCCTTGTGTCCCAAATATTCTCCACTTCTTGATGACTGTTCCATGGTGTATGTACTGTCTTGGAATTCTTTTGTACCCTTCTCCTGATTGATATCTTTCAACAGTGAGATCCCTCTGATGTTTCGTAAGCTCTCTGTGAACCATGGCTCTTATTGTAGGATGGAAATGAATAAATGAGAGGAAAATCCTACTAGGACAGCTGAACTTTATTTGGTGTTAATCAGGATCACTTTAATTGATGATAGGCATGTACCAACAAAGACTAAAAAACTGCAATTAAATACTTAAAAAAACATAGTAGTTTAAAGGTGGACTATGTAGAGATTGGTGGTGACTATTACACCAGATGGCAGTAATGAACAACCCTACCTTCATTCACTAAGTCAAAGCAAATTAGATTTTTTTTTTTTTACTGATGACCCATGATGACTTCTTCAAATCTGTCTATTCCAAGTGAACTGGTAATTAACTGGTATCATTACATGTTTTGCCCCACTCTAGACATTAACCTAGTTAAGTGACAACAGAGGATTTTTGACTCCAAGTTGAAAACTGGCTCTATACTCACCCTGCTGGTGTAAGGTGGCATTTATCACTTTATCAGCTGGCAAATATCGTACATGAATTCATAGCTCTGCAATATCATAAATTATATTTTGCATGACAGCAAAAGCGATGTTTCGTTACACTCTTTTTTTTTTTGGTATTTCTGGAATATCTAAAAAAGAAAATACTGCATATTCTACCTTTAAGTGTGTGCACACAAATGATCAGCCTCTTACACAATTTTAGTTTTTTTTTTTACACTTTTCATATCCACTGTATGTGCTGCCTCTGTAGGGGTCTGGAAATATACAGCTGATAGAGGTATCCTTACATATTCATTTCTAGACATTTTGCCAGGGATGTGGGGAGCCACTTAATTCTGGCAAACGAGCTGCATGTGGAAGGTTGCATATCTCTGCACTAGGTCAAGCTAGTCGTAAAAGAACTCTCTTCTCACTCTCACTGTAGACAATAAAGTACATAACCATATTTCCCAAAATATCTTGCAGTCTGTCCTTTTGTGAGGTAACACCATTCTGCCCAAACACGTTTCCAGAAGACACTTAAAGCTTCAGCGGCTCATCTGAAAGGAAGCCAAACTCCACACTGATCTCATCAGTGAGCGAACTGCTGTGGTGTCTCTAATTGGCAAGACAGAGATGACTGATGGCTGATAACAGTTTTGTTTTAATGCCACACAACATTCTGGAAGCTGCTTCAATAGAGCTGGCTGAATAAAATGAGTGTAGAAAAATCTAATCAAATGGGGTTATGTACTAGTAATTGGTACCCTTTTTATTATTTTAATAGTTATGTTACGTCTAGTAATTTCTAGTAATGAGTTCAAATTCTTACTGTAGTTATAAACATGTAATTTGTTGAATAATTATTTACCAACAGGTGGCGGTGGGGGATACTCCTACCACAGGTAAACACAGACTAAAAATGGGCTTCACTACAGCAAGGTTAAATGTTAAATTCCAAAAATGATATTACAGGACAGATCAGTAGAACACAAGTATGTGATTCACACAGGAAATGTCAGTTATCCAATAGCTAGACATTACCTGGGTCGTCATACTCATCTCATCCCATCAGGCCTAAATGAAGATCTAGATTTTACTGTGTTTGTGTAGAGATCCTTCCCCTGATGCTTATTTGTGTAACTTTTTACCTATTTTCCGCTTTTAAGAGTCAGAAGAGTGCTTTCATAATAGCGATTTCTAAAGGAGGACTCTCACTGATTTAAGATGTGTTGCAGGTGGAGAACTCCTATTAATGGGACACCAGCAGAAAAGGGTGAACTGGCTCCATGAAATCTGTGTGACACCCTGACTTAGGCTTGGATGCCAAAATGCTTTGGAGGTTTTTTCTTTTTAACTCTTTGAGTGTGAGAATTTTCGTGCCCCTAGTAGCAGAGCGCGGCACTGCGCCTGTCTTCTCACTCTGACATGGTCGCCTGCCTTGGGGATTTGTACTGATTTGCCAGATTCAAAAGGTGGCAGACAACCGTTGGAGGACTCAGTGGATGGCAAGTAATACATCGAAGAAGAAGAACTCCTCATTTCCTTTTCCTGTTTTGGCAGGAAAAAAGCTAATATGCCAGAATTTTGCCCAGAAAGCTAATATGTCCACGATCGTCACATCACTTTTTTGGCTTTGTACGCCGAAAATAGTCACGGGATACAAGCGAAATTTATGTGGGATAACCATAAGACTATGTAGATGTGGTAGAGATTTTATATTACCGAGAGAATGAAAAATAAGGACCATAATGGGTGAAAACGCAGCGACCACACCAGCTTTCCTTTGTCAACAGACTGTACAACAGTAAGTGACTTATTTCGGGTTTTTTTTTAAATGTATTGATTTCTTGTTCATATACTTTGAAGATAAGATGATCAGGTATCTTTGTAAAAAAAAAAAAAAAACGGTGTCAAAAGACTGAACCATTCTTTGTGTAAATACGACCAAAGTCCAGTTTTGACTGAGTTATGGAATTTAAAGAGGTGCTGTGACATTTTGCAAATTAGATGCGTAAATCTATTCCTATCTGAAGCTTTGGATTATATTTTACCACTTTCTAATTTAATTGTCAGTAAGCCATTATCTCTTGCAACTTTCAAGTTAATTTCTTAATCCTTTCCATCCATCCATTCCAGCTCCCTTATTGGACCATGTTTCCTGTCAATCAGTAAGCTGGCTAAGGTGCATGCTAATTTGCATATTTAAATGTGTGCCCTACCCCTTAAGTGAGCTTGAGAAGAGTTCAGTGAGGAGTTCAGTTATCCGGGAGAGGCTCAGAGTAGAGCTGCTGCTCCTCCACATTGAAAGGATCCAGTTGAAGTGGTTTGGGCATCTAATTAGGATCTGGTGTGGCTTCCCATCCACCACTGACCCCCGTCGAACCCGCTCTTGACAGCCCCTCCCGGGGACTGACGGGTAACAGTTGGGGCACTTGCTGGGGGCAAACCATGATAATAGGGGTGGTGTCAGCGGTCTTGGCCCGGCTGGGAACCTGGTGGCATACGGCCAAGGCAGATGTGGACACATCTGTCTCTCTGGTGAGTTACAGGGAAAAGTACAATGCTGCACACTCCTTGTTCATTCATTTATTCCCTAAAAAATAAACACATTAATGCCTAATCTATAGACTCCAATGGTAGGTCCACATTTAAAATGAGTGTGGATGGAATAAAAAAAAAATAGTGTCTGATCATATTATAATTAAAATGACAGGCAATTATATTATGACTTTGACAACTCCAATAAAATAACAAAAAAATCCTAGCACATGCCATTTCCTCATGACTTCCAGAGCTGTGAAATTTCAAAGCATGCTACTGAAATTGCATTAAACAATGGACTTCTGACAACAGACAACCTTTTACTTGATCAAAAGCGGACTGTCATGAAATGCACCATAATAATGATGCACCTCATTGCAATGAGCCTCCACCTCTCAGGGCAAAGCAGGCACACTGTCTACTGGTAATTTGATGGCATGACGCAAAACATAAAAAACAGACTGTGCTGAGAGAAACTAACAAAAATACTGGCGTTTAGTGGGAAGTCTGGCGCAAAAGTCTGCTGATGAGGATCAAAATAGGGCAAGTCTCCCAGCTTGCCTGGGAATGCCTTGGTGTTCCCTCTGAAGAGTTGGAGGAGGTGGCTGGGTAGGGGGAAGTCTGGATTTTTCTACTTGGAATGCTGCCTCCGTGACCCAGATCCCTGGAAAAGTGGTAGAAGATGGATGGATGGGTGGATGGATGGATGATGGATGGATGGATGGATAAACTTGTGCAGGTGTTCATTTTATTAATAGAAATTAGAAGATGATTCAATATTTTTTTTCTCTGGATTAAATGACTGTTTTTCTAGTGGTGGGTATTTTAATCTTACTAAAGGTGACTAATCTTGTTATTCGCATTTATTAATTGCATGACATGCAGTTAACATGACCTGTTCTCTCTCGCCCACTGTCAACAGCAAAAACACTGTATTAACTGCGCTCATGCAATTAACTGCAATTAACGTGATTAATCACGATTAGAATGCCTACCAATTTTTTTCCTCAAATTAATCTGGAAAATGCCTTTATTTACAATAATATTATCTATTTTTTTTAGGTATTTAGCTGTTAAATCAAAGTAGATTTGTGTCTTATCTGTGATTTTGTTTAACAAAATAAAACAGCTGAATCGACAACCTCAGAGTGGCGATTCATAGTTTTCTGCTCGGGGTTGCGGTTCTGCTCTGGTTTACAGTGGACTGAATGTAACGAAGTGTTGTCAGATTTAGGGTTGACTGTTTTCAGTGAAGCTCCACAGCATGAAGAGGTCAGGGTCCTGCTGTGATGACCAAGACGGTCAGTCCATCACACTTGTCCAAGTTTAATTCTAATCTCCACAGGAACTGATTAATCTAATCACTTCTTTCTGGTGTCATACAGAATGTCAGTCCTCCAGTGGTGGTCTGATCTTTTAATCAGTCAAAGAGGAGGTGTAATCATCATTTTCATCGCATTTTTTTTCCAGTTTTGGACTTTGAGTGAAACTTCAAACTGATGACCTCAGACTCCACTTCCTCTTCTTCTCATTACCTGTATATTTTCACGTGTATGGTCTCCATATTTTGTTCTGTTATTCTCTGAGCTTAAACTGTGTTGCGTTGTACATTTAGAATAGAACATCATATAACCGCAAGTTCTGACAGAGCAATTTGATTGGGCAACAGGCATTGCAGGAGCATGTATATTTTTGTAATCACCATACTCCTACACACATAGGGGTTTTCTATTTGTCATTAATTACAGCCACTGGAATTCACCTTGAATGTAAGAATCGTAATGTTGTGTTGTGTACCTTCATTTCCACAGTGAGGTGCTGTTTGAAAAGAAGCAGCCTTCACATCTCTGAGGTTGCGCTGGTCTATGCTGGGTCATGCTAATAGTTAATCCTGGGTCACTCTGTTCGTTTAATTAGTTACCCCAAAGTTTAGATTAAAACCTCACTGTGGACAGTTTTTATTAAAGTGACATTCCGGTAAAAATCAAGTTTTTTCCTGTTGTTAACATGGCTGTAACATGCTTTTTGTGACTTACAAGACATATCAAGAGTGAAATCACTCAAATCTCTCATATCTCTGGTTTTTTGTTGTTGTAAAGTTTCACTCAAGCCCCGCCCCCCCCCAAAAAATGTGAATTTGGACAGAGCATTTCCAGCCACATAAGCATTCCTGCTTAGCCTGATTGGTTATAACATGAACCAATCAGGCTAAGCACTGGGCATGACTACAGACCCGAGTTCACTGCCTCGGCGGAAGAGGGAGGAGCTAAGGAGCAGCAGGAGCTTTTACAAGCTGGGAAAGATGGTGGATTATACGTGTTCAGTTGTTGGCTGTGTGAGCAAGAAATCTTCTTCTTTTAAATCACATGTCTCACCCACAGACACGAAAATACGACAGCAATGGTTAATTTTATTTGGAAAAACCTCAATGTCCCTGCTAAAATACTGGAGAGGACACGGGTTTGCAGCCTGCATTACCCTGCATGCCAGGGGAGACGGCCCTGGTGTGCGTGGCGCATCGGCTGGGGCGAGTATCGTCATAGGTAAACCTGTGGAAGGATCATTTCCGGTGGAGCAGAGAGTCGCTGCCCGACCCCACATGTAGGCTGGAGCACTCCCCGCTGATCTCTGATTGCCCACTCCCCACGGATCTCCCCGGCTAGCTCAGAATGTCTCCCGTGTGGGAGTGAAAGAAACAAGTCAGCCAGCGGGCACCCCGTCCTTTGGGCCAACATATATGTGCTGTTGGGGAAAACAGCATCCAGTAATTCTGTGACCATTCGACATGATGGGTGAGCTGAGGTTTAATTTATCACCTCAATCAGCCCCTCATACGAACTGTGTGAGCATAATAATAGAATAGTAGCTTGGTCCCAGAATACCAAACACAGCTATTGAGCTTGCTAGCTAGTAAGCTAGCAGGCTGCAAAGTGTCCCAAGCTGTGGAAGAGGAGTGTGTCTGTACATAAAACTGTATAAGACTATTGGACTATAGGTTTGAAAAATGTTGTAGTACATGTGTGTAAAATGACCATAAAGCTAATCTATTCTATACTGTGTTCACTGTTTGTGTTGGTGACAACATCCACTAACAGTAGAGACTGTGAGGTCACCCACAGACGCACCACATTTGCTCAATCTGCGCTATCAGTGAGAGGCACCAAGATCTGGAATAACATACCACCTGCAATCAGAGAACGTACCACACTAAGCACTTTTAAGACTCATTGTAAAAACTGGCTATTAAACAACGAAAACTGTACCCATAACTAGTGGTTGCTCTGCGGCATACACATATGCCCCGCCTCTTGTTTGTTGCTGTTTGTTGTTGCTGTGAGGTGCTTGGGTGCATGTGTGTGTATGCATACACAGCACTTCACTCGTGTGACATTTGAATGTCTTGTTTTGTAACACCTTAACTCTTGCACTTTAGCATATCCACTGTACATTTTATTGCAGTTGTTCTGCTCATGTATGACTGTTTGCATGGTTTTGTGACCCGCCTGGGGACTACAGATGCAAATTAGCAGTGTTGGTAAATCAGACATACATTTGTATTAATGTTCATTAGTATGTAATGCCCCTTTCAAATAAACATTAAACTAAAGCAGCTGTGTAACTGTCTGTTAAAAAAACAAAAGAAATTCTGATCTTTGTTGCTTATTACTGTCAACTAATACAGTGTGTGCATTAAACTGAGGGAGTGCAATGCCATGAATATATGACGGACGTGACGCATTGTAGCCTATTCATTTCTATACAAATAAATAGAAGAATTTAGTTTTTCTTAAAAGTGCAAGTTTTGCCATGTTTTTGTCTTGACATTTTTTCTTTTTGAAAAAAAATTTAGCTCATTTTTCCAAGTAAATTTGCAGCTTTTTATATATTTCTGGTGTTTTTTCATAATGTCTTCATAAAATTTTCACTTTTTTCTTATCAATCTTTTTTTTTAGAATTTTTCTTTTACAAATTTGAAATACTGTACTCTTTAATCTGAAACTTTTTTGTGCAAATTTGAGGATTCTTCATGTAAATTTACTACCTCTGTTGCCTTGTAAACATCAATTTATCTCATAAATTTGCAACCTTTTTCATATTAATTTGTCTTTTTTCTAAGTTAATGTGCCAATTTTTTTTTCATATACAGCAGGGAAATAAGTATTGAAGACGTCAACATTTTTCTCATTAAACATATTTCTGATGAAGCCATTGACCTGAGAGTTTCACCAGATATCAGTAGCAACCCAAGTAATCCAAACATACAAAGAAATCAAGGCAACTGTGGTCAAAAAACAAGTTATATTTAATAAAGTAGAATGACACAGGGAATAGGTATTGAACATATGAAGAAAAAAAGGTGCAAAAAGGCATAGAAACCCAAGAAACCAGCTGAAATCCATCAGAATTTGGGAAGCCATCCCATCCCACACCAGTGCAAATTAATTTCAGTTGGTTAAGTCCTGAGTGATAGCCTTTACAAAGGTCTGTGAATATCAGATTGTCACACCACAAAGAACTGTACATAGACTGCTGTTGTTGTTTTTCCAGCCTTATTCCCTTTTCTTTTTTTATATTGCACACACCACTGAAGTGAGAGAGATATGCCATTTCAATTCTCCTGTATGTCCTGTACGTATAGCAGTACTGACAAATAAAATCTTTGAATCCTTGAATTTTGAATCTTTGAACTTATGATAGGTGGAAGCAAAGGGCTCTTGCTTGACCTTTGCAACCTTATTGTTGCAAAACATAATGATGGCATTGGTTACAGGCACATTTCTAAACTGCTGAATGTTCCAGTAAGCACTGTTCATTACTGTTCTTTCCATCAT
Organism: Pholidichthys leucotaenia; assembly: GCA_020510985.1. NCBI lineage: Eukaryota > Metazoa > Chordata > Actinopteri > Cichliformes > Pholidichthyidae > Pholidichthys > Pholidichthys leucotaenia. The sequence continues at coordinate 82,763,550 of CM035844.1, forward strand.
TTGGAAGTGGAAAGAACATCATTTTACCATATACCGGCCATGACCAGGAGCTCCTTGCAAGATTTCTGACAGAGGAGTCAAAAGAGTTATCAGAAAGGTTATCCAAGACCCAAAGACCACTCGTGGAGAGCTCCAGAAAGACCTGGAGTTAGCAGATATTGCTGTTTCAAAGAAAACAATAAGTAATGCACTCAACCGACATGGGCTCTATGCCTGCTCACCTCACAAGACTCCATTGCTGAAGAAAAAGCATGTTGAAGCGTGTTTAAAGTTTGCTGCACAACATTTAGGCAAGCCAGTAAAATACTGGGAGAATATAGTCTGGTCAGATGAGACCAAACTTGAACTTTCCGGATGCCACAACACACAGCATGTTTGGAGGAGAAATGGCACTGCACATCCCATCGTGGTGTGGGGGTGTTTTTCAGCACATGGTACAGGCAGACTTCATATAATTGAAGGGAAGATGAATGGACAAATGTGCAGAGACATCCTTGACAAGAACTTGCCATCTGCCAAGATGCTGAAGATGAAACGAGGGTGGACATTTCAGCAAGACAATGATCCCAAACACACAGCCAAGAAAACGCTCAACAGGCTCGAGAAAAGGAAAATAAAGCTGCTAAAATGGCCCAGTCAGTCACCTGACCTGAATCCAATTGAAAATCTATGGAACAAACTGAAGATCACAGTTCATCGAAGACACCCACAGAACCTTCAAGATTTGAAGACAGTTTGTGTGGAAGAATAAGCTAAAATCATTCTTGAGCAATGCCTGGACTTAGTTTCTCTCTACAGGAGGCGTCTGGAAGCTGTTATTAATAATAAAGGCTTTTCTACTAAATATTAAATGAATTTCACCAAGTATGTTCAATACTTATTCCCTGTGACATTCCACTTTATTAAATATAACTTGTTTTGTGAACACAACTGCCTTGATTTCTTAGTATGTACAGATTACTTGGGTTGTTACTGATATCTGGTGAAAATCTCAGATCAGTGGCTCCATCAGAAATACGTTTGATGAGAAAAATGTTGACGTGTTCAATACTTATTTTCCCCGCCATATATTTGCTATTTGATTTTATTATTTTGCATTTTTTTTTCTTACAAGTTTGCAGGGCTTCTCTCTTAAATTAGAAACTTTCCTTTCAAAATTGACTCTTACTCTTCCTCTGCAGTCCTATGACACAGGGTTTGTTGGTATCCACGCAGGGCATCTCCACGCAGTTTTCCAGGCGCCCGCTGGAACCACAGCTGCACACCTCGTAGCACCCAGCCATATCAGAGTGAGTGGGCACTTGGACATGTGCTTCCTGCTGCACCAGGAATTCTGAAGCCTCACCCATTTTACAGCCTGCGAACACATGCAGATGTGAGCCTCTGGAGCGAGCGGTGCGATACTGCAGATGGAGGATCGGTGGTAGGTACTACCTGGGACACAGAGGTAGGTCTGGCAGCTGACCTCATCCACGCAGCCCTTCCTGTTCACTTGGCACACGTGGTTGCTGGGACACGGGTTGGGGTTGCACGGATGGATGACCTCCTCCACAACAGTGGTGTCTACAGGACTGGGCACTGGAGGGGAATTTAAAAAATGCAAGACTTTCTGTCAGTGATAATATGAGCATGTATGATCAACCTTAGAGTACGAGCTGATAGGTATACGTTGCAGTGTTGGTGTAGGTACTAGCATCCATACGAAGATGCAAACAACAGAAGATGAAAATGAAACAGCAAACTCCCTAGAATCGTTAAACCAATAAGCGAGCATTTATTTTAAAGCGTCAATAAAAACTGGGTGAGCAGGTGTCAGTAACACTTGTGCCACAGGGAAAATTATGAGGGAAAAAAGTCACAAATTTATGAGAAAAAATGTGAAAAAGAAAAACGGTGACAAATTTACAAAAAATAGCAGCAATTTCATGAGGAAAAAGTCACAGATTTACTTAAAAAAAGTTGCAAATTTATGAGAAAGAAAGTTAAAATTTTGGAGAAAAAGTTACAAATCTACAAGAAAAAAATTGTGAAATTACTTGAAAAGCGTTACAAACTTAAAAGGAAAAAAAAAAGCAAATTTACAGGAAAAAAGTCATAAATTTATGAGGAAAAGCTGTAAGTTTACAGTAAAAAAAAAAGCTGAAAAATTTTGAGAAAGTTACAAACTTACAAGAAAAATATCACAAATTCATGGGAAAAACTCACAAATTTACCAAAAAATAGCAAATTTTGAGAAAATAAGTCCCTGTGGGCAAACACAGATGGGGCCAACATGGAAGCCATGGACAAACCCACATGGACCCATAAGACAGCCCAGTTTTAAGCTTTGGTGGGGCCCACATGGGCATGCTTGTCAGGACGTGAGCTGGAACCATGTCCTCCTTTTGTGTTATAATTCACATTTCTTGTCACCTGAACATGGCCTCCAACTCACATCCTCGCTTTGAGTTCATTCTCTGGGTTTTGCATTTATTACTGTTTAGTTTTCTGAGGCGTTCAACACACGCTTCTCTTCTGCCTGCCTTGCCCATGAGTTTCTGCCTGTGAGTTTGTTTGCCCACCTGAGCCTGTTTAGCTTTTTGTGTTCCTGCTTCCGAGTAGTTTAAGTTAATAAATTATGATTAATGCTCGCTGTGCATTGGAGTCTTGTTCTCTGCCCTGAAGGGCATACCATGACAGAACGACACAGCCCGTCATGGATTCCGTGAGCGATTCCAGCAGGAGAAGGAGGTGGAGCCACGACGAGCAAGAGGCAGCGACCACTGTGGAGGATCTGGCGGCCGCCGCTCAAAGCAGCTCTTCCCTAGAGGACGCTTGGGATTGCTGGGGGGGAGTAGCAAACTTGATGGCAGCTAGATCGAGTTTGCACTCCCACCCCCAGATTCGGTGACTGGCGCTTCCTCCACTACCTCCTTTACCAACTGACTCCTCCTCGCCGGAGCCAGCTGTCCAGCCACCTGTTCTCTCTCTGGCGGAGCGGACGAGCTTCTCAGCTGCAAGATGGCATTCGGGGGCCCCAGGTTGAAAGAAGAATCGAGGAGACGCCGCTCCTCTCGTTGCTCCACCTCTTTGCCTGCAGCTCCCAAACATACGATCTCTGAAGCCACCCAGAGGAAGACGTTTTGGATATTCAGTGGCAGCAGGGGAGGAATTCAGGCAGGTACCTGTTCATTTTGTCACATCAATAAATGATAGGTCTTGCCGGGTTCCCGGTGGAAGCGGCCAGCAGCGGACGTTTGCCACTGCTGAGGTCTCACCATCCGCCTCTGCCATTCACTCTGCTGTCTGCTCCATCTCTCCATCCTCACCTGCATCCCCTGTGTCTGCTTCTGTTTTTTCTGAGTGTTTGCCAGTACTGGGTGCAAATCGGATTGTCTGGGAGGAGTGTGCTGCTTCAGAGGGCTCTCATGCAGCAGCTGCCTCTACTCTGACGCCACTGGACGCCAAGTTTTGCCAAATTGGGACTGCTGCTCTGGAACCCCTGTGTAAGGGTGACAAGGAGGAACAGGAGGAGCATAGGCAGGCTGTGCTGGCTCCGGAAGAGTTAGTGCTGGATTACAAGCCATGGCTCCTTCTAGAGCACGTATCCCAGCTAGGTCGGATCCAGCTGGCTATGGACATTCCAGCTCCAGTTCCTGCTCCACGTCGTTCCACAGTTCCTGTACCTGCTCCGTGTCAGTCCCTAGTTCCTGTTCCTGCCCTGCCTGCCAGTGTTCCTGACTCTGAGGTGGTCACCCCGGCGACAGGAGACCAGGAGTTAAGGCAAGTACCCTTTTAATTATATCCAAACACCTATTTTGAAAAGTCTTGCCTTGCTCCTAGTGGGGGGACCCAAGCACATGTTCCACCAGCTGCTGAGTGTACCAGTCTCTGCTGTTAATGACTGTGTGGTCACCTCACTGACCTCCTCCTGTTTCCCTCCATCGTCCGAGGTGGCCGTATTGAGGATGAGGTCGCAGGAGGACCAAGTTCCAGCCAATGTTCTGGAGGTCAGGTGACATAATCCGGTGTTTCTGAGGTCAGGAGACCTCTGGCCGATGTTCCTGGGGTCTGAAGACCTCTAACCTCCTCCCCGAACTCCACACCCGAAGATGCTGCTCGCCGCTTGGAGCCGCAGGACCTCATCAGGGATGTGGGAGAATGCTACACCTTCTGCCAGCAGATAGATGGTTGGCAGGATGCTACGTGGAGGGACGCGGCATGGAGGCATGCTCATCGGTTCGTCGCAGCGAAGCCCTATCTGAGGGAGGACATTCCTTCAACCACCTACCCTGGGGGATCTTTTTGTTTGGTTTTTTTTTGGTGTTTGATGTTATCTGGAGTTGTTTGGAATCTGCCCCTTGAAAGGGGGGTACTGCCAGGATGTGAGCTGGAGCCATGTCCTCGTTTTGTGTTATAATTTACATTTCTTGTCACCTGAACATGGCTTCCAACTCACATCCTCGCTTTGAGTTCATTCTCTGGGTTTTGCATTTATTATTGTTTATTTTTCTGAGTCATGTTTGTCATTTTGATTTCTGTATTCATCTTATGGTATTCAGTGTGTGTTTATTTCTCACCCTTAGTCTTGCCTGATTTGTGTGTTGTTCTGTTCATGATCATACACAGCTATTTAGTATTTTGGTTATCAGTGCACCTGCTATTTAAAGGATGCAGCCTCTCAGTTAGGTGCTGCGTCATTTATTGTTCTCCCTAATCTGGTTGGCGTTCAACACACGCTTCTGTTCTGCCTGCCTTGTCCGTGAGTTTCTGCCTATGAGTTTGTTTGCCCACCTAAGACTGTTTAGTTTTTTGTGTTCCTGCTTCCGAGTAGTTTAAGTTAATAAATTATGAGTAATGCTCGCTACACATTGGAGTCCTGTTCTCTGCCCCGAAGGGCAAGTCATGACAATGCTGGCTGGGAGGGTGCATGATAACGGCCTATATTTGGAATGATTATAACGTGAAACATCAACACACATTCACTCTGGGATGACTTAATACTGGAATTAAACAACACACTTTTCTTGTCTGCAATATTTAAACTAGTTTATAACAATTGGATAAAAGCAAGGTATTATTTTAATGAAAAAAAAATAAAGTAACAACTCCTTTTAAGTACCCCACTGCAGAGTCATTAAAGTGTTTAATGCTGTTTTATAAATAATCATTTGAGTGATAAACTTATTTCCATTTAGGTTGTTTTCCCTTCAGTTTAAAATAAGTAATGGGCATCATATTCATTTTTTTGGACAAAAACTGATTTAGTACGGGAACATTTACTGTAACTCACTGAGGTATCTGCGGAGGGGGATGCAGCGTTCGGGGTCATCAATGGGCGACAGTACCTCACAGATCCTCTCAGGGGTTTGTCCTGCATGAAAACGCTTCCTGTCCCCGCACTGGGTCAGGATGTCCACACAGTCTGACCTGAGCACAGATGCAAAACAGCAGACTGTTAGCTTAAGAACTAACAATAACGAGACCTCTCCAGACCATAAAAACTAAAAATGTTGTTGGTGAACAAACGACAAAAACAAAAATCACCCAATCAGATTAGAGGCCTGAGGCACTGCTTTTTCTAGGGTTGAGGGAAAAAAGTGTTTTTCCGATGCATCTCAATGCAGATGTGGATTCTGAATCGATCCACAAATGTAAAGATTACAATTCTCAAATATTAATTTATAATGTAATTAATTTTGACAGACGGAAAAAAAGCAGACCCTTAAATCTGGGAGTTGGCGTCCGTCCAGACGGTGTGCACAACACCGGCAGACAATTTTGAGTCTTGGTGTTTGGGTCAGATTGACAGGGCATTGCTATTGTGCTGTCTGGACATATGAACCGTAGATTAATAATGTGATTAATTTTGACAGAATGGAAAAAAGCGGACTCTTAAAGGTGGAAGTTGGCATCCAACTGGACAGTCTTTGTCGTGGCAAAAAGATACTGTTTCAACACTTCTATGTCTGGCTCTGAAGAAGACTCAGAAGTGTAAAAGTTATTATATATTATGCACTCGATTATTTTACTGACATCTTCCACTACCTGCCACGTGAATCAGAACAGCTAAGAACTATATAGCAAATATATTAAAAGTCTTCATTGGTCTATGACCTAAGAAGGCTGAAGAGGGTGTATGTATGCTAGTCTTAGCACCAGTACAGGCTGTGAACTTAACAGTGTGCTCCAGACTCTCTTTTCCTCTGTGATTTTGATGTCCTGGAGCTGAGAAGTGCCTGCTACAGATACAGTTTCTTTGAGATGAAGTACAGAAACACTTTTTTTTCTAATATTTATATATCAGGGAAAAAAAATGCATCAAGATGCATCAGGAATTGTAATTGGCTCAAATCAGAGCCTCCTGAGTCGTAATCAGCTCAAATTATGAGGTGCCTTAAGATTCCCACCTCTAGCATTTTCTGGGAGAGATTGCAGATTGGCTTTCTAGATCTCATGTAAAATGACACAGAAATTACTGTATGTTTTATTTGTCAAAGTACAGATATATATTCTTGACGATGCCAGAATTTGAAATTAACCCACAAAAAAGGTGGTAAATGACCCATTTAAGAATTATACACTTTTTGAGTTCTGCAAATTTCCGTTTTTTTGTAAACTAGTTTTTTAGCTTGCAAAATTCTGCTTCTCTTATTACTGCAACAGTTTCCCTGATAAATTAAAGTTTGTTTGTTTTTTGTCAAAACCACTGAGCTACTAGCTAAGGTCAAAACGGCTGCATGACCCTGGGAGAGGACACACTTGCAGATGGCGCTGCCTCTGGACTTGCTGTAGCAGGGTTTGATCTGCAGGGAGCAGGCCACAGCCTTCCACATGTCGGGCGAACACTTCCTGATGTCCAGCACGGGGATGTTCATGAAGGGCATCTTGATGGTGCCGTTCGCCCACAGCTTGATGTCATTCATGGCTCCCTGGTCTGACTGGATGTTGCAGCTGCGGAACAGCTCTGTAGGCCTGAAACAAACACACACACACACACTCGGTTTTAGTAAAACATAGAACAGGTGAGCCAAGAGGCAAGCGCAACAGTCGTGTGATCATTACAACGTTAGCTAGGGGTGGGTGGAATAAACAGTAGATGATATAAGCAATATACAGCGGGGAAAATAAGTATTGAACACATTGTGGGTGACCCCCACAGCCTACGGACAAGCAGAGTGCTCAGCTGGAGCAATTAGCATAACAGTGAGATGTATGTACTGATATCAATAGGCAGCCTCTCCTTCCTGCCAGTAATCCTGCTATTGATACGCGTGACTCTCATGTAAATGTCCCATGCATTCCTGCTGTACTGTGATGCTAATGTGCCATGCATGCATTGTCTAGCTGGGTACATAAGTGAACTGAATATCGTTTGCTCTCTCTCTGACTACTGCTTTTGATCACACACATTGCCTGTTTGCTGACTAGAGACATCAGGGCTCGCTCCAGCGCGCTCCCACAGCGCTGGAGTGAGTCTTGTGATGGTGGATGAATAAAACACCCTTTTAAATTTCAGTTCGCCATGCCTGCACTTATTCCGTGCCTCCACACTAGGGTACACCTTATTCGCATCCGCCACAACATCAACATTTTTCTCATCAAACATACTTCTGATGGAGTCACTGACCTGAGATTTTCACCAGATATCAGTAACAACCCATGTAATCCAGACATACAGTGGGGTAAAAAAGTATTTAGTCAGCCACCAATTGTGAAAGTTCTCCCACTTAAAAGATGAGAGAGGTCTCCAATTTTCATCATAGGTATACCTCAACTATGAGAGACAAAATGAGAAAAAAAAAATCCAGAAAATCACATTGAAGGATTTTTAATGAATTAATTGATAAATTCCTCGGTAAAATAAGTATTTGGTCAATAACAAAAGTTCATCTCAGTACTTCGTTATATACCCTTTGTTGGCAATGACAGAGGTCAAACGTTTTCTGTAAGTCTTCACAAGGTTTTCACACACTGTTGCTGGTATTTTGGCCCATTCCTCCATGCAGATCTCCTCTAGAGCAGTGATGTTTTGGGGCTGTCGCTGGGCAACACGGACTTTCAACTCCCTCCAAAGATTTTCTATGGGGTTGAGATCTGGAGACTTGCTAGGCCACTCCAGGACCTTGAAATGCTTCTTACGAAGCCACTCCTTCGTTGCCCGGGCAGTGTGTTTGGGATCATTGTCATGCTGAAAGACCAGCCACATTTCATCTTCAATGCCCTTGCTGATGGAAGGAGGTTTTCACTCAAAATCTCACCATACATGGCCCCATTCATTCTTTCCTTTACACGGATCAGTCGTCCTGGTCCCTCTGCAGAAAAACAGCCCAAAGCATGATGTTTCCACCCCCATCCTTCACAGTAGGTATGGTGTTCTTTCTCCTCCAAACACGACACGTTGAGTTTTTACAATAAAGTTCTATTTTGGTTTCATCTGACCATATGACATTCTCCCAGTCCTCTTCTGGATCATCCAAATGCTCTCTAGCAAACTTCAGATGGGCCTGGACATGTACTGGCTTAAGCAGGGGGACACGTCTGGCACTGCAGGATTTGAGTCCCTGGTGGCGTAGTGTGTTACTGATGGTAGCCTTTGTTACTTTGGTCCCAGCTCTCTGCAGCTCATTCACTAGGTCCCCCCGTGTGGTTCTGGGATTTTTGCTCACCGTTCTCGTGATCATTTTGACCCCACGGGGTGAAATCTTGCATGGAGCCCCAGATGGAGGGAGATTATCAGTGGTCTTTTATGTCTTAAGGTAAGCTGCTTACCTATTGCAGATTCAGTCTTCCCAGCCTGGTGCAGGTATACAGTTTTGTTTCTGGTGTCCTTTGACAGCTCTTTGGTCTTGGCCATAGTGGAGTTTGGAGTCTGACTGTTTGAGGTTGTGGACAGGTGTCTTTTATACTGATAAAGAGTTCAAACGGTGCCATTAATACAGGTAACGAGTGGAGGACAGAGGAGCCTCTTAAAGAAGAAGTTACAGGTCTGTGAGAGCCAGAAATCTTGCTTGTTTGTAGGTGACCAAATACTTATTTTACTGAGGAATTTACCAGTTAATTCATTAAAAATCCTTCAATGTGATTTTCTGGATTTTTTTTTTCTCATTTTGTCTCTCATAATTGAGGTATACCTATGATGAAAATTGGAGACCTCTCTTATCTTTTAAGTGGGAGAATTTGCACAATTGGTGGCTGACTAAATACTTTTTTTTCCCCCACTGTACAAAGAAATCAAGGCAACTGTGTTCACAAAACAAGTTATTGAAAATCGGTGCAGAATTTGATTTTTTGCTACAATTTTGAAGAGCGAAAGAGACAGAGAGACGCAGGAGAGGGAGACAGATGTATGTTTTAGAGAGAGACAGATGTATGTTAGAGAACTCTGTGTGTGTGTGTGTGTGTTAAGCTTGTTGGTCACTTAAATTAATTTAAATTAAAATTAAATTAAATCACCCTTTATTGTCATTCAACTGTACAACCAATCATGTACAGTAGAACGAGATTGTGCTTTACCTATCTACAGTGTTAATCACACACACTCCAAGTGTAGAATCAGAGGGCCGCTGCCATGCAAGGCGCCGCCACAAATTTCCCTCCTCCATTCCATTATTGCTAAGCACCAAGCTGGACGGCAGGAAGTTCCACTTATATGGTCTTCGGCATGACCCGGCCGAGATTTGAACCCCTGCCTCCCGGGCGTGGGGCGGATGCTCTACCAACTGAGCCACCACTCCGGTAAAACTTAAATCGTATGCAAATATGTTGACCAGATTTTGAAAAACGGTGCAGGATTTGATGTCTTTGGCTACACTTCTGAGTTGGAACAGGAGCAGTATTTACTTATTAAATGGTTATTGTTATGCCCTTTTTCCCCACATGTTGACACCATTCCCAGAGGTGTTCATGAAATATCTGACAGGCTTTGGTCAACATTCCTCAGTGTTCAGTTACTGTAGCACCATTTTCCACCCAGCTTAAAGGGGCCATTGACTGAAAAATGGTGTTTTTGCAGGTTTTAATCTGCTGAAATGTGTCTCTTGATCATGTGATTATTGGAATAACATCAAAACGCTCACTTCTCTTAAAAAAAACACACACAGCCTTTATATAGTTTCTGTCTACAATCAGCCATTTTAACTCTTCTGGGTTTGGTGCTCTAGGTCAAGGAAAGATTAAGCCGGGCCTTGACACCTCCTCCCCTGTTTTATTACTGGCCAGGAGAGAAGAAAAGCATGTAAAAGTGAAGGGGGGATTTTACCATGGCAGGCCTCAGCTGGAACCAAGTGGATTACTTGCTATCTCAAGCCTTTTATTTAATGTCTCTGAAAGAAAAGAAAGTAAAGAGACTGGGACCACATCACTCAAAAGATTTGTAAACTACACAAAAAGGACAAATGTCAAAACTAAGTTTAGTGTTACTTGATTTGAACACAAAGACTGGCTAACAGCAAGCTTAGCTAAGAGTCTTATTCTGCTTGCTATTGGGAGGAGACCCAGCTTAGACACCACAAAGTGATGCGAATTTGACACACCTTTCGGCTAAAATTGGGAAGCATCAATGCAGTACAAGTCACACTGGGAACTGTGTAAAGCTGCTGATGCTCAGTAAACTGAATGGTGCTCATCAACTTGACGAGGGCCACCATATACAGAGACAATAAGCAGGTTAGAAAAAAACAATAGATCTCACAATCACACCCCTCATGACAACAGCAGAGTCAGAGAGGTGTTTCAATGTTTCAAACCAATTTTAATATTAGACAAAGATATGCTGAGTAAATACCAAATGAATTTTTAAATGATGATTTTATTTGTTAAGGAAAAAAAAGTTATTCATGCCTACTTGGCCCTATGTAAAAAAGAAACTGCCCCCTAAAACTAATAAGTAGCTGTGCCCCTCTTGGTAGCAACAACTGCAATCAAGCGTTTGTGATAAGTGGTAATGAGTCTTTTACATCGCTGTTGAGGAATTCTGGCCCACTCTTCTTTGCAGAATTGTTGTAATTCAGACACACTGGAGGGCTTGAAATCACGATCTGATGGATGGACATTCTCCTTCAGGATTTTCTGATAGAGAGCAGAATTCATCGTTCAATCAACTACGGCAAGTCATGCAGGTCCTGAAGCAGCAAAGCAGCCTCAGACCATCACACTACCACCACCATGTTTGACTGTTGGTATGATGTTCTTTTTATTAAATGTTGTGTTAGTTTGTGACGAGACACACGCCTTCCACAAAGTTCAACTTTTGTCTAGTCAGTCCACAGAATATTTACCCAAAAGTCTTGGGGATCATGAAGTTGTTTTGTTTTTTGCAAATGAGATATGAGCCTTTGTGCTCTGTTTGGTCAGCAGTGGTTTTCACCTTGGAACGGATGCCATTTTTGCCCAGACTCTTTCTTATTGCTGAATCATGGACCAGTGTCCAAACTGAAGCAAGTGAGGCCTGCAGTTCTTTAGATGTTCCGGGCTTTTCTCATCTGTTCTTGAATTTCTTTACGTGAATGATGTGTTGCTTTTTGAGATCTTTTAGCCTACTTCACTTGGTCAGACAGGTTCTAATTAAGTGATTTTGTGATTCAACAGGTATGACAGTAATCAGGCCTGGGTGTGGCTACTGAAACTGAACTCAGCTTTTCAAAGGACCTGGTTAATCACAGTTAATTCATAATGTAATGGGGGGAGGGGTTACTTTTTCACATAGAGCCAGGTAGGTTTTGGATAGCTTTTTTCCACTGAATTTCCCTCAAGTGTGACAAATATACAAAAATATAAGAAATCAGGAAGGGGGGCAAACACTTTTTCACAGTACTGGTGTGCACTGCACTTTGAGCAGTAAAGATGATACAGCAAAAATCTCCTTTGACAGAGCTGGTCCTGCCTTGATCTCAGTATTTTTTTTACAAAGAATCAATTGGATTTGTTGTATTCTTTTTAAAGATTAAAAAAATGTTAAAATAAAGAAAGTAATAACGGTTATTAGAGGACTTTTGTGTAGGTATACCTTGAGATTTTGGCTTGCTCTTGGGGTGCAGTGGGTAGAAAAGGTGTCCAAGCAATTGACACTTTACACCTCTTAGCCCCCCACCCCCACCCACTGCCATCTCAAAGCCGTCATCACAAGCCCACCACCCAGCCCTAGTGGCCGTTGTTGCAGTGAACTGAGCAGGCCTCACAGAGGGAGCTAAAGTCCCACTCCTAACATGATGTGACTCGATCCTTCCTCACTGCATTGGGAGGACTCTGATGTCTGATTAGTGGGTGTTCTCCTGTGAGTCAGCTAATTGGTGGTGTATGACAGAGGGGAATTCTAGGTGTGGTTCCATCTTGGGGTTGTTCCTGATGAGTAACTATCCTGTTTATCTTTAAGTGTGCCAGAAAACCTGTTTAACTTTAGTGCCTGTTGGTTTCCCTCAATCCAAGGCAACATGGTAATCAGCTGATTTCCATTAAGAACAGCATTTACTATGATCTCCTTCCTGTGTTCAGTAACAGTGAGTGGGTTTATTCAGTTTGGCTTCACACTTCCACTGTGGCTCAGAGGAACAAAGGAAAAACTCATCCATCATAACTTTGTTCTTTCTCCGAGCCACTCGTTTGTTTCCAGTCTTTTCCACTGAAAGCATGCTAATCAACTTGTATGAAGCTTGTTTGTTAGGGAATTCGTCACCATGAAGAGCACGTCTTTTTTTATTGAACAAAAAAGCAGTGTTATTTAATATTGTGAATGGATTGAGTTTGGACTGCATTCCCAATTTACAAAAGCAAACTATTTCAGGGTTTTGAAAGGGTTAATGGAAAGCTAGTGCTAAAATAATAATTCTGTAGGTAATCTCCCATTATGCTCTACACAGATTCCATACATATTCTGTTCGCATGCTTATGAACAAATATGTGGTTCTAAACTCTGGTAAACTGGAATTAGGCAGAGCTACAGAGCTCTCTCTCTCTCTCTCTTATTATAGTTAGGTCTATCACATTAGTTACACACCCAAACCAACATTCTCACACACACTTTTGAAAGTACATTTTAGGAGACTGATAACGTGAATAGCGGATGGCCTGTTCACGTCAGAGTTAAACTGGCCAATCAGACGGTCGCATACAAGCCCATCCTATTGTATGAGGGGTTGGTCCGACCCGCCAACCCGAGAAGATAAATGTATGTCGCGCTCGGAAGTCGTGGTCAGTGTAGCGACGCTCCAGAGGGAGCTGCGTCAAGCTGCACCCAGCGCTGCTTGCTTTACTTGTGACTTCTAAATAAATGTTCCATTTTTAAATTGAAGAAGTCTCCGGCTTGTTCTTGGATCTTTCAGTTAAAGAATCAGGTATTTTTCTAACAAATTGGTGCTGTGACCCGGATTGAACTATTCCAAGGTGAGCCTGAACACAACAGATGGGAAGGACCCTTTTCAGACGACCGTGGCGGCACCTGAAAAAAAAGAAAGGTAAGCAGAAAACCTTTTGTATACAAAATTTCTGCAGTTTGGCCATTCTAAATTTACAGTTGTCTGATAAAGGGGTATATCCGATCTCAAAATTTTATCATTTGGTTGGGAGTCACATGTAAAGCCTAAACAAATAGTCAAATAGTTTGAAAAGTTAAAAGGGAAGTGCACATGTTCTATTTTCAGTCTGAGGTAGAACGATCGCGATCATGGACATACAATTCACGGGTGTATGGTCCGTCAAATTTTAAAACATTTTGGAGTCAGTCTGAACCAAAATACCGAGACTTAGGAGGCCAGGGTGACTAATAATCACCCAGGTTCATCTCCCAAATTATAAGCTAGGTTTTAGTAACCTGTTGCCAGGGGGAGCCACTGAAAGTGTTCAACCTGATGCCGCTGTGGAGCGAGGCCACGACCATTTAATCTGCTGGACACATGGCACCGCTTGTACTCAGGGCTGAAAGAAGCCCCCAGCGAAAGTGTCCTCTGTGTATCAGAGTTAGTCACGGCACCGCTTGTGCTTGGGGGACCTGCCGAGGCCTCAGCAAAAGTGTCCTTTGTCTAACAAAAGTTAAATGGATCGGTGAGGTGTTGGGATGCAGTCTGTACCCAGAACTTAATAAGACATAGGAGGCAATGGCCGTGCCTGTCTTCCAAATTGATATCCAGGATTAGCCTGTTGCCGGGGGGGGGGGGTGTTAAGTGACCAACCCAATGCCATTAAATAACGATGCCACATAGGTGAAGTATTTCGGAGCAGTCTGTTCCAAAATAATTACGAGACCTAGTGAACAGTGGTGATCAGCGATCGACCATGTTCGTCTCCCAAATTAAAGGACCCGGATTAGCCTGGGATCCAGTAATTTCGGTTGCAGTCTGTGCTGAAATAAGAGACTTAGTGAACAGTGGTGATCAGCGATCAACCGTGTTCGTCTCCCAAATTAAAGGAACCAGGGTTAGCCTGGTGCCGGATGTCTTTGTTAATTTTGTATCTTTAGGGGATAAAAGTGTGGTTTGAGAAATACCAGGAGTTGGAAATATCTATTAAACTTTTCACATAGTATGAGTTAACTAATGGCGCACTCCGGACTGTGTGGCCAGAACAAAGGAGGGAGGTAATGCGCCCCCACTACTGTGTGGAGGTGAGATTGTGAAACGGATTACTGAGAGGAGAATTATTTGAGGTAACAGTATTAAAATGAAGCACTAAATTAAAGTTATAAGGTTATTCTAGCATGTTTACAGCTGAAGTTAAGGAGGCAGCGCTCCATTTTAAAAAAAAAAAAAAAGGGAGCGACGTGGTTTGTGAACAATAGGCTTTGGAGCCATCTTGTGCGCTCAGAGGCGGCCATCTTGCATTCAGTGCGCATATGCATGAGAACACCATCTTGAACCACCTTCAAGCTGTACCACAGTGCCTCCATCGTGTGGCCGAATATAGGAAGTGCACTCTTTCACAAAATTACTGCCAATCAGAGCCTTAAATCTTAATAATAAATTTGGAGCTTTATCTCTCTGGCTGAAAGGAAAGCTTTAAGTTCGTGCACGGCAAACAAACAAAGTCCTCCCTCGCCCACCTATGTGGGTTTGATTGTAGTGAGGCAAAAAAGCATGTCCATTCCGCAAGAGAGAAAAGGCTCAACTTTAAATCAGGCAGAGGGAGGTATAAGAATAATAACTATTTCTACTTATACAATAAAACTGAGAATAAGGAGATTCATTCCTCAATAAAACTGTAGGAAATCCTAGGTAGACACTATATAAAGGTGAGATAATTTAAATGAAAAACAGAAAATTGTAAATTGGAGTAAATAAATAAATGAATACAAAATGAATAAATAAAATAAACTAAAATGAATGAATAAAAATAAATAAATAAATAGGAGTTTTTGTTGTGAAGATGAACCTTGTGGAAGTGAGAGTGGGCAGAAGATGAAAAGGGAAATTTGTTTTCTGAGAAAATTGAAAACGGATGAAATGTTAAAGTTTTGTGCAGGACACAAGACAAAATATGGAGAAATGATTGGAGGAAGGAAAGAAAAACTGTAAGAATAAGAGACTTATGCTGCAACGGTGAGAACAAATGCAAAATAATCAGTAAACACCATAAAACGGAAAAAAACAAAAACACACTGTTTAACAACCTGTTTCCCTATTAATTTGAGACGATGTGTTGGCTGCGGACCATCCCTCCCCCAGTGACCTTGTGAGACCCTCTTCAGGCCCCCTGGAGGCGTCCACTCTCCTCCTCTGCCGCCGCCTAGCGACCCCCTCCTCCCTCCGCAACAACAGTACAAAGGGACATCGAAAGAATGGTCAAAGAGGAACAATTGAGCACATGTAAGTAAAGTATTGTTGTTTTCCATAGCAGAGATGTACCAAGACCACATACTGAGCAAACCCAATACATGACCAAAAAGAATCAGGTATTTTTCTAACAGTTTCCTCTGATAACATTTGTTGGTGGCGGCCCACTGCGCCAGAAATTTTACTGCCACCCCAAGGCCATATGAATTTATTAAGAAAAATATATGAAGCAATGACTTTCCGCAAGCGCGCACACGAACAACGCGCGTGGCTGTCATTCGCGCAGAGTCTAGAAGTGCCCCGCTCACATGAGTTTTCCAGTCAGTCAGCAAACAGTGTCTTACTAAGCGTGACTATTCGACAGAAACATGAGTTTATTAAAGTACTTTAAATGCGGAAAAAAATCATAAGAGGTATGTAAGCACTGGCGTTTATCATGGTTTTAACCCATTGGAAACGGGGGCAATAATGGAAGAGTCGCTTGGCTAAGAGACGTGGTTAGAATTCATATGCAACCGGCTTCATATGAAGGGAAAGGCAAGGGAGACTGATGAATTGCTGAGGATATATTTCACCAGCCACTACAATATTAAGTTATGTTCTGTACGAATTTCAGGAATGAAGAGAGTGGCAATTTCTCTCTTTTCTTGCATGAGCAGGCGTGCCATTTTTATTCTCCAGCAGCAGTGACAAAAAGCAACAGTTAAAACGCTAGCTCTAAACTAGGGATGGGCATTCGGTGAAATTTTCTTCACCGATCGTCGGGAGAATTAATGATTAATAATCGGTTAATCATTAACATTTTTAGGTACGTAACAAGGCAGGTAGACTACATTATAACATCAGGTGCACGGAGAGCCCTCTCTCTGTTCTCGTGTTGGCTCGGCTCGGGAATCTCGCAAGCTGATTGGCCGAGACGTTTCACCCCGCAAGCTGATTGGCCGAGACGTTTTACCCACCTTGTCTCCCTGCCGAGCGGCCACCCAACAAACGAAGACCGCATTCATTGCTCTATCGCTCGTGTTACTTAGTCTAGCCGCGCAGAACTTTTTGTTGTTCTCTTGTGCCATTTTGTGCGAAATAGTCTTCCCGTCGAGCTACTACGCCGCCTCCTGCAGCTTCCCTCGACGTGTGTACACCGAATCTTCATGACCTTCTCAATAAAGTTTCTGAAAAAAAAAAGAATCTTCACGACCGCCATTACTCAGCGCGCAACCACTGTTGGCGGTTTCTTTGCGTAATAAGGGTGTTCCATGGACCCTGTCGATGAGGTATATTTGTATGCTGCATTGCAGTGATTGCAGTACACCTGGTCATTTTTTAAATTGAAATGGTCCCACGCAACACTTCGCCGTAACCGCTTAATGATTTGGCGATTGCCCTACGGAAGCCCGCGTGTATCAACTGAGGCACGCCAGGGTACGGCGATGGTGGAATGTTGCCCCCTGGTGCCCAAATTTTGCCATTGCATTGTTTGAGGACGGCCGTACACTAGGCCTCGGATTGTTTAAAAAAAAAAAAAACGGTTTGTCGACGAAAATGAACTTCCTCGGTGAAATTCTTAATGATCAATTATCGGTTAATCGGTAAATTATGCCCATCCCTACTCTAAACTGAGGTCCTTCAGTGGCTGCCTAGAAAGGTGCCTGATGAGAAAGCCTGAGCGCACAACTATAACTGCCTAAACAGATCATTCTGTACATGAACACAAATTGTGGTGAATTATGTCTTTAGAGTCTGCTACAGTTCCCTGTTATGTATCTGGCAGGATAAGAGGACCGAAATTCACGAAGTCAATGACTTTAATCTGTCAGCAGCCTTCAGAAAACTAAACATGCCAACATTTGGATTTCTAAATAAGGGAGGTTTTTCCTGCTGTCTGGGTGGTGAGGAGCTTTCTAAAAAAACAACAACACAAACACAAACCTATAAAGAAATATTATAACAGAAATAACGGCATCCTTTGTCATTTAAGTTAATTTATTTAATTAAATAGAATTTTATTAAAAAAAATTTCTTTGTAATCAGAGTTAAATTACTGTTCTGTTCTGACTGCAAAATTATGGTCAAAAATGTAAATTGTTGTAAGGAAAAAGTAAAAAAAAAAATACCACAGTCTGTTTCAAATTTATCTAAAAAAAAAAAAGTTATTTTATTTTAAAAAAACAGACAAAAATTAGTCAAAAAATAATCCACAAATTTATAATAAAGTTTCAAATGTACAATTAAAGTCAATTTTACATGAGGAAATGACAAATTTGAGGAACATGGTTTCAACTTTAGATAGATTTACAGAGAAAAGTAGAAAACTATAAGAAAATGGTTATAAATTTTTGAGAAAAACCTCAAACCTTCAAGACTGAAGTCATTGCTCAAGTTTTTAAGTGGGTGCTCTTTGTACCCTTAACTCAAGTAGAAATTTTTGGTTGTCTACTTTTAATTATTAATTTCAAAGCACTGTTTTTAGATGAGTAGAATTTCTGGTTACTATACCCACATGATCATATAATTTAAGTATGCATGAGTACATTACTGTTATGAATGTTTCTTTCCCTTCCCTACTCTCTCAATGGAAAAAAAAAAGAAACACTAGAATAAAACTACAAAAAATACACATACACTACTGTTCAAAAGTTTGGGGTCGCTTAGAAATTTCCTTATTTTTGAAAGAAAAGCACTGTTTTTTTCAATGAAGACAACTTTAAACTAATCAGAAATACACTCTAATATCTAATATACATTGCTAATGTGGTAAATGACTATTCTAGCTGCAAATGTCTGGTTTTTGGTGCAATATCTACATAGGTGTATAGAGGCCCATTTCCAGCAACTATCACTCCAGTGTTCTAATGGTATAATGTGTTTGCTCATTGCGTCAGAAGGCTAATGGATGATTAGAAAACCCTTGTGCAATCATGTTAGCACAGCTGAAAACAGTTTAGCTAGTTAGAGAAGCTATAAAACTGACCTTCCTTTGAGCAGGTTGAGTATCTGGAAAAAATTATTATTTCAAATACAAATCATTATTTCTAACCTTGTCAATGTCTTGACTATATTTTCTATACATTTTACAACCCATGGTGCTAAATAAGTGTGACTTTTCATGGAAAACAAAAAATAATTGTCTGGGTGACCCCAAACTTTTGAACGGTAGTGTATGTTTGTCATTTATGTAAACCATGACAAAAAAATCCTGCAGGACAAAACATGACACTTGATATTTTCTAACCCGTTTGTATACCACCATAGACAGAGAGAGAACCTGAATTAGACAGAGCTCAGAGAGGGCAAGATGAGACAGAAGAGAGGAGCCAAGGAGAGGAAAGTGTTCAAGCAGAGGAAGGAGAGAAGGTTAACACCACTAAAAAGTCTAAACACAGGATGTCTGGGTGGGACCCCAACTGGCCCAATATTCAAGCCTTGGTTGTACAATACTTCAGATGGTAAGTTCCATATGCAACGTTACTGTGTAAAATTTTAAAAAGAAATAATTAGTATAAAATTAACATATTCTGATATGTTTACCCCCCCCCCCCGGGGGGGGGATATGTTGCCACCTCGCCAAGGTTCTTTAAGCCAGAGGAAACAATGTATTTGTAATCGCAAAGTTTCAAATCAGAGACACTAAGGGCCCTATTTTGATGGTCATCAGCAGACTTTTTTTGCCAGACTTCCCGCCGTACACTAGTGTTTTTGTTAGCGTCAGCGCATTATCTGTTTTTTACACTTTGCGTCACGTCATCTAATTACCAGTAGACAGTGGCCTGCTTTGTGCTAGAAGGTGGAAGCTCATTTCAAAGAGGTGTGGTGGCATGCAATCTAATACGCATTACTATTATGGGGCATGTCATGATCAGGCAAAAGGAGGCCTGGTGTCAGAAGCACATTGTTTAAAGCTGTTTCAGTTCCTCAAGAGCTCCGGAGCCCATAAGGAAACAGCATGCACTGGGATTTCCTGTTATTTTAATGGAGAGAGTTGTAACAGTCATTTTATTTATAATATGATCACACAATATTTTTTTATTCCATCCACACTCTCATTTTAACTGCAGACTTACCGTTGGAGTCGATAGATTAGGCATTAATGTATGAATTTCTTAGGAGAATGAATGAGTGAATGAACAGGGATCATTTGTGACCCGTGCTGGCAAAATGAGTCAGAATGCGCACCGCGTCATTATGAGCTGCAGGCACGAGAAGTCATAAACCATGACTCTTTCTTTGCTTGCTAGTGGAAAGTCCCAGGAAAACCCCCGTGAGTGCTTGGTATCACTGGAAAGCTTAGAAATCATACTTTCTAAAAATACATATGTTTTGGCAGAAGACATAACTTCCGACCGATCGAATGTGAGTTTTAAACCTAGCCAAAATATAAACAAATCAGCTTTTTCCGGGTCTGTTTTTGCTCACTTCCTAAAAAATTAAATATGATTTTGAAGGTCTTTCAATACAGAATATGGAAAAAACATTACCTCAGTTTTGATAATTTCCTCAAAGTGACTCATTTTGCCAGCACGGGTCACATTTGAATTTGAATTTTTTGAATTTATTTATTTATTTCGGATAGTACATTACAGGTTAAAAGAAACTGTATAATATAACAACAAGGTCAAATTAGACAAAGACTCCTTCTACTATACAATTCCACGTGAGTTATCCGAAATGGGTGATGGCTGAAGCCGCAGCTTATATTGCCCACCCATATTCCATCCAAGAATTCAAAGGAGAAAAAGAGAAAAACAAGACAAGAGCGATTACAATTTAAAACAAGGCTAAGACAAAATGTGACTGAGAGAAAAAAGAAAACTGAGCTAGTCTAAGTTAAGCGGTTACTATTCAAAAACAAATCTAAGACATAATGTCACAGAGAAAAAAAGAAAGAAGAAAAACTAAGCTACAACACAACACAGGCTGGAAATGTCAATCCTTATGTGAGTTTACATGTCGTCTTGTAAATATGTTTGGAGTATTTCTTCCTTTAGTTTTTGTTTAAATTGTCCAAGCGTTGTACATGATTTTAATTCAGGTCCAAAATCGTTCCATAATCTGACTCCTTGCACTGAAATACAGTGTTGCTTGGTGGTTGTTCTCACTGTAGGCTTTTGAAATATACATGTTCCTCTGAGGTGATATCGTTTCTCCCTTGTTTGGAACAACTTTTGGATATTTGTGGGCATTGATAGATTCTTCACTTTGAACATTATTATTGCAGTTTTAAAGTCAATCAGATCTTTCACCTTGAGAGTTTTTTGTTTAAGAAAAAGTGGGTTTGTTGGTTCCCTGTAAGCTGCTTTGTTGATTATTCTAATAGCTCTCTTTTGAAGCATAAAGAGTAGATATATGTTTGTTTTATATGTATTTCCCCATACTTCATTACAATATGTCATGTATGGGAGTATTAATGAATGATACAAGGTGTATAGTGTGGGTTGATTCAGCAAATTTTTCACTCTGTGTAATATTGCAATTGATTTGGATACTTTACCTTTAATATAATTAATATGTGGCTTCCAACACAGTTTGTTATCAATTATTACTCCAAGGAATTTAGTTTCGGATACCCTTTCAATCTCTACACCATTTACACTGAGTTTGGGTACTGGGTTGTTGTGATGGTTGTTAAAGACTATAAATTTTGTCTTGCTTAAATTGAGTGTTAATTTGTTTGAATCAAACCACAGTTTAAACTTTCCTAATTCTTTTCCGAGTGTATCCAGAAGTTGTTCCAAATTGTTTCCACTGCATAGCAGATTAGTGTCATCAGCAAACAATATTAAGTCCATTTTTTCTGAAACTTTACATATATCGTTTATATACATATTGAATAATAATGGTCCCAAAACTGAACCCTGTGGGACTCCACAGGTGACCTTCAGTAACTCTGAGTTTTTGTTGCTAACACATACATACTGATATCTATTCTTTAAGTAACTACTTAACCAGGACAGTGCTACCCCTCTTATACCACAGTTTTGTAATTTCTTTAATAATAGATTGTGATCTACTGTATCAAATGCTTTTTTAAGATCCAGGAATACTCCAACTGAATACTCTTTATTTTCAATGGCTGTTGATATTTTTTCTGTAAATTCCATTAAGGCATATGCTGTTGTCCTTTTGTGTCTGAACCCATATTGCTGCTCACACAATAAATCATTCTTCAGTATGAAGTTGTCAATTCTCTCATAGAATATTTTTTCAAGTATCTTGGAAAATTGCGGTAATAGTGAAATTGGTCTGTAGTTTGAGAGTTCCCCTCTGTCGCCTGTCTTGTAAATCGGAATTACTTTAGCTATTTTCATTGCATTGGGAAATATGCCTGATTGGAGAGACAGGTTACAGATATACGTCAGTGGTTTTACTATGCATTCGATAACAGTTTTGACTAGTAGCATGTCAATACCATCGCAGTCAGTAGATGTTTTACTTTTGAACGATTTAACAATTTTAATGACCTCTCTTTCGTCTGTGTTCTTTATGAAGATGGTGTCTTTTACAGCAGTGTTATTGCATACTGTATCACCTGTAGGCACCGTAGTGGGTATTTCTCGGGCCAGTTTAGGTCCAATGTTAACAAAAAAATTATTAAATTCATCTGCAGGTGAAGCTATATTCACACTCGGAGTCGTTTTATTATTTTTTGGAATATTAGTTGGGTAGCTAGTATTTCTGCTTTTATTTCCAAGGATACTGTTGATTATTGTCCATGTATTTTTAATAATGTCTTTGTTTTTTTCCAGTTCTTTACTGTAATAGTCTCTTTTACTACATCTTATTATATATGTTAACTTATTTTTGTATGTTTTATACCGTTGCTCTGTTTCTTTTGTCCTTTTCTTTAGGAAAGCTTTATATAATAAATTTTTCTTTTTACACGCCTTTTGTAGTCCTTTGGTTAACCATGGTTTGTCAGCTAATTTGTGTTTAAGCTTTTTTTTAACTAATGGGCAGTTTTTTTCATAAAGAGTGGTTACAATGTTTATAAATGTGTCATAGGCTTCATTTACATCTGATACAAAGACTTCTGTCCAGTCTTGCTTCAGCAAGTCCTCTTTAAAAGAGCTGATTGCATTTGGTGATTTGTGTCTGAACGATTTTGAAATTTTTTCTGGGTTGGGCCCCATGTGGCCATGGATAAGTGCAAAGGTTGGCAAGTGGTCGCTTATATCATTTATCAATAATCCACTTTCTATTTTCTTATCGAGAACATTGACAAACAGGTTGTCAATAAGTGTAGCAGAGTGAACAGTGATTCTACTGGGATGTGTTATTGTGGGATATAGACTCATGCTGTACATAGAGTTCATGAACTCTGTAACTACATTTTGTTGATGTGGATTCAGTAGATCAATATTGAAATCTCCACAAATTGCTACTATTTTCTTACTAGTAATATTATTGTACAGCTCGACTAATTTATCTCTGAATGTCTCAATGCAAGTTCCCGGCGTTCTATATATGCAGCTTATGATTAGATTTTTTGTTTTGTCTAGGTCAATCTCAACAGTAACACATTCCAAAATCCCTGGTAGTGCTGAGGACATTTCATTTACAAGCTTACATCTATACAGGTCATCAATATACAGTGCAACACCACCACCCTTTTTTTGAGATCTGTTAATGTAAAACATCTGATATCCCTCTATTGCCATCAGGGGGGCCTGATCTTCATTAAGCCAGGTTTCAGAGACTGCAATAGCTGTGAATTTTCTGTCTAGCTGTTTTAAATAGTCCTGAATCTGTGAGAAGTTTTTGTTGAGACTTCTGCTATTGAAGTGTATTATTGACAGTTTACCATCTATTTGCACTTGACTTTTGAATTGCTTTTCAGTGTAATATTCACAGTGGTTATGAATATTATTGAAAAAGTGGTTATCAGGATCAATATCATTCTCCATCTCTTGTGGTTTATGTTCAGCATAGTGGCATATTTTCAGAGTTTGAGTTTCCTCACTCTGTGTTTCATAGTCAGTGTTCATCTGTATTTATCTAAGTCAGTAGCATCTTTGATCATTATACTCTTTGCTTGTTCAGGTGTACCATTTAGTTTAATCCAAATTCTACAATTTCTTGTCCATGTTGTCTGTATCTTATTTTGTTTTTTTAGCATCCGTGCCTGCCGTGCTAATTCAGCATTTTTTTTTTGTCAGGTGTTCATTTAGGTAAACTTGAGTTTCCTTTAGCTTTCTGGGCTGCCTGAGTATGTCATTTTTCACCCTCCTGTTCACAAAGCGCATCACAATTGATTTCTTTGTTTTGTTATCTTTCTTCGGTAAAGCATAACAGGCTGAGATCGCATTGGCTTCTACCTTAATGTCTTTATCATTAAGGAACTGAAGCACTTGGTTTTCTAAGGACATTGATTCACTTATGGAAGCATGTTCACCATTCAGTCCTGTTGTGACATGGGCGTATGACTGATATCTGATGTCTAGTCCACTTATAACTAGGTCATCAATGCGAGAACCTTGTTCAAGATCCTCGACGCGTTGCTCCAAAAGACGCCCGCGTTGCTCCAGGTCCATAATTTTTTTGTCTTTTTCTTTTATTATTGAATGTAGAGCTTGTACCTCTTCTATTAGGTTTATTATTTTGGCCTGTTGGTTAGTCATTTTGGCCAATTCTTCTAACACAAAGTTCAGAGATTTTTTAATTTCTTCCATTTCCTCTTTTTTGGGTGGCATTTTACTGACCTGTGAATAGAAATAAACAGGGAATCCGGCTAGGCCTCAACTAGCTCGGCCGCTACTGGATCTGTCGCAATGGAGCTCCTGCGCAGCTTCTCCGCCAAGTGACACTGTACAGCTCCGCAGATCACCGCCTTCTATCGCCGCCGCCTGCCTCCGTCTACCTGGCCAGTTATGCCGCACACCGCCGGCGCAGCCAAGATCCACCGATCACCGCCACTCGTCGCCGTCTGGCTGGGTGGCTCCTCCGCTGGGCCCCGTCACCGCCAGTTATGCCGCACACCGCCGGCGCAGCTGAAATCCACCGATCACCGCTGCTGATCGGTGGCTGATCACCGCAGCTCGCTGCCGTCTGGCTGGGTGGCTCCTCCGCTAGGCCCCGTCACCGATCGCCGTCTGTCTGGTAGTTCCTCGGCTGGGCCTCGACTCAGGCCACTGTCCTGCTGGATCCAGGTGGCCCCCGTCTCTCACCAACGCCGCGCCCGAGCTTCCAATCGCCGTCTCGGTTGGTTCGTCCGGTAAGCCCTCACCGGGGACTGAGCCGCTTCGTGTCGGAATTAGGTGACGCACTGGGGCTAGTGTTAAGCTAGCAAGCGATAGCTTGGCAAAAGCTTCAGATTGAGTGCAGCAGTTCAGCCCGATTAAAGGGGCATTCCGACGGGATTCTGACGGGGGTGGAAATTCAGCCCGTGGGTGTCCGTCACGAGCGCCGATCGCTGTTTAGGTACTTTTAATGGGAAGAAATCAGCGACTTTGTCTCAGCGTTGAAAAAGTGTGACCATCCCGGTCGCCATCTTGTTTATTTGTGCATTCTATTGTGGACACAGGGCACGGGGGCAGTCGTGCCAGTCTGAAGATTTTTATTCCATCCACATTTTAGTTTTCATCACGGACTTATTAGGCATTAATATGTTTACTTTTAGGGGAATAAATGAAGGAACAAGGACTGCGCAGCTTTCACTTTTCACTGAAACTCCCCAGAGAGACAGGAGATGCATCCACATCTGTCTCAGCCATGAGCCCCCGAGTTTCCAGCCAGGCCAAGGCTGCCGGCACCGCGCTTATGTCGTGGTTCACCCACAACAAGCGCCCTAACTGCCACCCGTTGGTCCCCAGCAGAGGCCGCCGAGAGCGGGCTCACTTCATGGCGGGGGTTGGCGGCGGATAGGAAGTCATGCCAGATCACCACAAACCTTGGCAGACCACCCCGACAGGGGAGACCCTCAGTCAGTGAAAGCAACAGGAGAGGGAGCACTCCATCTCCCCATGGGCCGGGAGCATCTTCCGTGCCATTGTTCCTGGAAGTTTGCACAGGCATCATCCTCTTTTCTTGAAGCTTCAAACCCATTCATATATGTGTGTTGCATCCGTTCATACTACATTAAACCGTTCAGATGATTTTTCAGCTCAGTCTTCTTACCCGTTTGTTCTCTCTGAAATAACTAACTGGGCATCAACTGTGATTGATGTCTTCCTTATTACCAACCAGCGCTACTATCGGGTACATTTTGGCTCACGCCCACAGGTTTTGGCCAGCACAAAATCCATCTTAAACAAGCGGTCTTGTTCAGAGTTCACTTTAGATAATGCACCTCTTTGCATTACAGGGATGGGCTTGGATGTGTTTGGATTGGATTATCCAAAACACACCTCTGAATAATTCGTCCAGCATCTTTCAGGCAGAAAATTCATTTTTGCATTGCTGTGATAAGGAAAAGAACTTGGAAATGCCCATTAAAGTGTTCTGCGTCACTGATGACTGACCGCACCCTTGGAATATGGCCCTTAGACTTCAAAACAAAGTCTTTGGCAGTGATATCGTCCGAGCTTCTGGGTAAATTCAGCTGATCTGAAGATGTTTATGAAAGTGAAATGTAGAGGCAGACATTTAGGATAAGATAAGACAAGATAAGCCTTTATTTGTCTCACAATGGGTAAATTCAAGCTCCCAATCTTTGAAAAACTGTGTTTTTGACAACAAAATAAACTTTCTCACTCTTATGCAATTACTGTTTTGGTGACTTACTGCTCTTGGACTTCAGTTAGTAATATTATAAGGAACACTACTTATACTTCATTACAATTTCTGGCTACTTTACCTACTTCTGGTTACATTCAAGTCTTGTTAAAGAACCTCCCTCCCTCCCAACACACACACACACTACTTCCAATCAGAGCATGCCATGAAGGGTTCAGTGATCTGCCTCTCAATCTTGGGGTTTAGCTCATCTTCCAATCACACAGGTATGACCCCCATGCCATTTCACCCAGAAACATCACCACCAGCCATGTGTTTGCCTTCCATGCTGCTTTACAGCTCAATGTCTAAACCCCCCCAGGGGAAAAGAAAGCCATCCATGGCCCCTGTGGAGCCCATCAAAGGAAATGCCCACAAACAGCTAGAGACTGCTTGTTTGCCTGAACTTTGGGTGACATGATACCACAGCATGACACCATGATCTAAAAGCACCATTTGTCACATGGGATTTACTGTGAATAAAAACATGAAGCTTAGCTGTAATGTATACCACAGAGGCAAACAATTTGGGATTACAGTGTGTCTCCCTCTTTTTGTTGATGCTCACTTTGACAGAAGGCTGACTGTTTTAGGGCACATTCACACGGCCACTGTTTGGTCCGGACTAAAGGACCAAAGTGTGTATTCCATGGATAGTTCGGTTTGTTTGGCACCATCTGAATGCGGCTGGAACTCTGGTGCAGCACCAAACAAGCGAACTGTGGTCCCCCTGAAAACGGGGGGGTCTCAGTTCGCTTGCAAACGCAGTCTGGTGCGCTTCGCTTGCGGTGTGAATGCAAATGGAGTATCCAGTGGACCAAAGGGCGGACGTGCCCCACTGCATTTGTGTAACCACAGCAACACACAGTGAGAAGAGAAAGTGGCATTTACTGTAAAGGTGCCTTCACATCAAACGCGAATGGGTGAATTTTTCACGCAGCACGATTACATTATAACTCAAAGTAAATACATGAAAAATTCACCATCTGGGTGAGATGTAGACAGACGAAGTTGGCACTCACCTGAAAACATTATCTCTGTTGAAAACTCCGTTTGTGTTTCCACGGCAGGAATCCGTGGGTAAATAAATAAATCCAACACCCCGATTCAGCTGAAGAGCTCCTGGTTCTTCAGCTTCCCTTTTGGGTAGAAAATAACAGACAACTGTGCAGATCCAAGAAATACTTTTACCGGGGAAAACAGAGGAGAAAAGTTTTTTAAAAAATGCCTCTTGGACTAGGAGGAATGAGGAGTGAGGAGAGAAGAGGAGCTTCAGGCTCTGATAGATATTTGGTCTGAGGACCAGATTTCTCAGCTGCTTGTGGCTACACACAAGAATACCGATGTTTTTAAAATGTTTAGCGACATGATGGCGGCACGGGGGTTTATACAGACAGCAGAGCTTTTTATTTTTATTAGTTTGTGGTGCATAAACGCCTCGGCTGAAGGGAATGGTGTTATGCTGAGAATTGTTCGCTTGCCGAGAATTGCATCCCATCATTAAATAAACATAATTTAAAGATAATTTGCAAGCGGTAATAACAATTTTTACTTCTGAAAATGTATAATGGGTACTTCTAAAAATGCACAAATGGTTACAAGCCTGGCTGTAGTGTTATATTTTATAGTTTTGGTGCATGGAATGCAATTCTTGGCAAGCGAGCAATTCTCGGCATAATACTGATCCTGGCCAATCGATGAGCCGGATTTCTCTTCTTCACTAAGATTTTTTTCTTCCTGGTCGGTGGTGGCTTCAGCTACAGCGCCACAAACGAGCAACTGCTGTAACTGCATGATGTTGTCCAAGCAGTTTGGGTTGCTTGAGTGAAGTGCTGTGTGAATGCAAACCAAACCAAACGATGGTGTGAAAATTCTCGCCATCCCCCGCCGAGTCGAACCAAGACCCCCGGACTATCCTGGTGTGAATGCAGCCTTAAGCTGGATTCATGCTGCACCTCTGCTGTCTGCGTACGTGTAACAGGAAACCTCGTGTGACGAAATTTACGTCATTGTCTTCACTCCATGAGTGTCTGCAGTGCTCGATCGTGGGCGACCGCGTGCAGCCCAAATTTTGTGACCGCACTGCCTGCCCATGACCTGAATGCGTTGAAAAGCGCATGCGCAAGACTGAACGTCCCATTGACGAGGTGGCGATATTGGCACAACATACCAAAACAAAGTAGACGAAGAAGACAACGAGGAAGCAGAAGACGAGAATAAATATACATGAATCATACATAAATATTTCAGCAGCAGCAGCAGCACCTTCGTGGAAAAGGAGTGAAAACCGGGAAGTCAAGCAGCAGAAAGCAAGCAGCGTTTCTTCATTGGTGAAAATCCTGGCGTGTCAGCGCATTGGCACTACCTATCAGGTGGGAGTGAAACTACAAATGATGGTTGTGCGCATGCGTCAACCGCTTGGCCTGGGTAGATGAAAAAAGTGAGCATGAACAGCGCCGCGCGCATGCTGAGCTCGTCCAAAGCGCACGTGGACCAAAGCAGACTAGAGGGGAAATGCAGCACGAATAAGGCTTTAAGAGTCTCCAACATCAAACCCATGCCCAGACAGAACATGCAGACTCTACACATGAGGGCCCAATATGCAATTATATACAACAATTAGTTTTGGCCAAGCAATTTGATTGGACAACAAGGATTCCAGGTGACATTATATTCCCAATAACCACACTAGATATGTACTGGATCACTCCACTGCA
Source organism: Pholidichthys leucotaenia (assembly GCA_020510985.1). Lineage (NCBI taxonomy): Eukaryota > Metazoa > Chordata > Actinopteri > Cichliformes > Pholidichthyidae > Pholidichthys > Pholidichthys leucotaenia. Next base: position 82,792,711 of record CM035844.1, read on the forward strand.
GCAGTGTTCTAAGCAAAGTAACTGTCAGTGGCTTCCTATATCATGTGAGAATTGTAATGCTGTGTTGTGTACAGAGGGTCTACACAATTGTTCTGCATATTTGGAGGACAATAGCATTTACAGCAGAGCGGCATGGTGCTTAACACCAGCAGCTACTGTCAATCACCAGGATATGAACCCCCAAAGCTGTCCAACAGGAGACATATTCCATGTTGGTGCTTTACCAAGTGTGCTCTTGCAGATGTGTTGTATAATGCCTAAAAATGTAAAAGTTAATACTGCCATGGCTGTGGAGAGGAACAGCCACATCAGTTGCATATCATATCCGGCTGTATGTTTCAATGTATTTTAAGATATTTTACTTTGCTACATTGCATCACACTGAGAACAGTCAATTATATCACAAACAAATCTTCCCGAGACTGACAGTTCCTATCCACATAATGGAGACATGACAGGGAAGAGGGCCAGATACAGGACCATATCAAGTTCCTGTCCCCTAAAGCTGGCTCTTGGTTGGTTCCTGTGGTGGAAACAGGGCTCACACACATCACCTATGTGATGATAAAGCTACGGTCACAAAGATTCATATGAACGATGGGTTCATAAGAATCTCCTAGTTCCTACTAATTCTGGAGTTCGCAGACATTTGTGGAGGGGGGCATAGTTTCTTACAACTGCCGTTCAATTGACAAGAGCAACTTGAGGCATTCTTGAGAAATAAGATGCTTTTCTGTCGTACGATGGCCCTAGAATTCTTTCGTTCCTCGTAAGGGTGCCTTGGGATCTTCCTACGGCATACGTGTTGCCATCTTATGATCATTTTTGCACAACTCACTGCACTATCAAGTCATTGGTAGGCAGATCTTTTGGCACATTTTGTCGGCACAAATGTTGCACGAATGACATACTTCCGCCTTATGAGCGCCCCCTACCGCTTTACGCATGCTGTACAAATCTCCGTACGAATGGGGCTTTGTACAGCCTTTCCTACAACCGCTGTATGGTGTTCTCAAGAACAACTTAAGGTGTTCTGGAGGCATACTTATACCAACATGACCAACATCTTGTGTAGTTCTTATGTCGTACCTATGGCATTCGTACGGCCACCCTATGATGAAAGGTTTTCATGAGGCATTCGTAGAAATCTTGGACAAGACCATCAACCTGGCCATGAACTTATGAACGGTCTACAAATGCTGGATTCTCTTACAGCCAACTTAAGAAGGCCGTACAAAATGGTCCAAAAATCATTTGTATGGTGTTTGCAGGTGTTTGTAAGGGTATTTATGACCATAGCTTAAACTCTTCACTCGATCTGAAGATGCCAAGAAGAAGTGAGCGAAGTGTGCAGAAACTAATCAAGAAATAGGATGAAGCTAACCCTTTGAGTCTGTCTACCAATTACAAAATACATAAAGTGAGGTTGGATTTATCCTCCCGATCAATCACCTGTCATACCAAAGTGGTTATAACATAATTGTGACTTCATCCAAGACTCCTTCAGTGCAGCTAACAAGCTAACTAACAGCCTGCAAGATGGCACGAGTCACATGACCTACAAAAAGCAGCTCAAGAGGACAGGTATGCAAATAAACAAGGACTTCTATTCATTTCTATAGAACGTACAAGTGTGTGAAATGGGAATAAGCCTATTCTGTTATATATTATGCTCACTGAGGTACTTAGGAACAGTTATTGGGTACAAAAAAGAGGGACTATTTCTCTTGTCAGCCCAAAATAACTCTTTACATAAACAAAAAATTATTATTAATTATTATATATTATATAAATATATTACTAATTATTATGCTTATGGAACTGTTGTATAAAAACAATATTACATGGCAGGGAGTGCAGTATCAATCAATGTATCCTTGCAGTGATATCCTGATTCATACCTCACTCCCTCTTGTGTAATATTGCTTAATTGGCTGTAGTTATTCAGCCAGGTAACCCAGGATTTACACTGACTCCATATGCAGTCCGTTGCAGATGCAGTGCGGATGACCCCTTGCGTTCATCCCTACCAGCTCTGTTTGTGTTTTGCAGTGGCATGGATGAGAACAGAGTTTGAAATACAAGATCATGCAAGAATTATACAAAATAATGTGAGATCTTGAGAAAGACCAAGAGTGACCGAGATGAACTGATCGTGATCATGTAATAACAACAAGGAAATGTGATGTAGCGGCTCCCCACCTGGATTTTTAGGCTGTAAATAAAACGTAAGTAGCCCGTTAATTTTAATTCTATGAAGCATTTGTATGTTAAGTCAAGTTTTTACTTTCTCTGACACAGTGGTGGAGGAGTAGACCTCAGAAAATAACGGATAATCCTTAAATTGTTTTTAATGAATAAACGGCTATTATTTACCATGAGATACTGCGGGAATCCCTGCAGACTGGATCCAGCATCTGTCAAAAATAGACTTGTTGCGTTACATTAGCAAACCAAATCTGACGAGCTGGGTTTGTTCCGTAGTGGTCTGGACCAGGTGGGGATTTGAAAATTGACGAGAATGGGAACTATTTGCTGTGGAGGCTGGATTGCAGCTGTAACGTACTGCATCCGGAGTCAGTATAAATCCAGGGTTAAGTCTTTGTGCTTATTAGGAATATAAAATGGATGTAGGACATTCCTCAGTTTGAATAACCAAAAAGATAATTCAATGCTAATTTAAATATAAGGCCATGTTATAACGGTAGCACCAAAATATAAAGGGCATATGTAACTGATATCCTCCTGCGCAGTTCGCCCCACTCGGGACACGAACCCGCGACCTACCAGTCAACTACACACAGTTCGAGCATGGGAGACACAGCACAATCGCGCTGAGCTAAAGGTCCGACCGATAGCTCAGCGCTACCGATACTGTATGAGGCTTTTCGGGAGGGAGGTTTACTAACGTTCTACGCCGAACAGTGCTAGTTGGCATCCGTTACACTCTCCCCCTTAAACCTCACTCCCATCCGGGTCACGGCACCAGTGTAACTGATATCATCCTGCGCAGTTCGCCCCACTCGGGACACGAACCCGCGACCTACCAGTCAACTACACACAGTTCGAGCATGGGAGACACAGCACGATCGCGCTGAGCTAAAGGTCCGACCGATAGCTCAGCGCTACCGATACTGTATGAGGCTTTTCGGGAGGGAGGTTTACTAACGTTCTACGCCGAACAGTGCTAGTTGGCATCCGTTACACATACAGAATAAGCAATATAGTTTACTGAATAAACCACTGAGATGTAAATGTTAGCCCTGGCATGTTTTCTTTGTCTATGATATTTAGTTTTTTCCTGAACTGGAGTTCTAACTTCGTTCAGGTCTGTACCTATCTTATTTGACTGAGTGCTTGTCTGTTGGGACTGTCCCTTAACTGCACATACAGATGGAAACTATTTGAATTCATGGCTTACAGACTTCCACTGTTGACTCCATCTCAGGGTGTAAAACACGACTTTGTTTTTTTTTCCAGTGTGCTATGTAAGTGGCTGTGAGCTTTTCCCACCAGGTGACTGGCAGACCGCTGAGAGTATGTACGAAGTATATTGGAGTTTGTTTTGATGTGAGCGCATGCTGGCATGATTTCCGAGGGCAGCCTTTGAAGCGGTTTCCCCTTGGCCTTTGCTCCATCTGCAGACATTATATAAAACATGCTGCAGCACTACTTACACCAGGGACACAGAGGTTGCTCATAAAGCAGCCTCCTGTTTGCTCTCTCTGTGATGCAGTTTCACATGGAGGCATGGTTCTGATGTGACATTTAGACAAACTGGAGGACTGGTGGAAACAAACACTGCACACAGATGGAGGCTAGAGGTAGTATAACATGGATGCAGCTCCATGTTTAAGAAGTAAGAAATCAGTCTGAGAGGGATTCCAACACCTGGATGCATTCCAATGGCCAGCAGGGGGGGCATTTTCATTTTTGTACATTAAATTAAATTTTAAGAATGTACAACATTCATTCACATTGACTTGTCTTCTTAATTTTACTGAACCTCAATTTTGCTGGACAGTAAATCCCCTCAGAAGCTTCCAGAATAAACGATAGGTACTGTTGTCATCATGAAGACCATTTTATGACACTTGTATAATAATATAATAACTGAAAAAAAAATTAAATCTATCAATAACATTCAACACTGGAACTGAAACATGGAGTTTGCATGTTCTCCCTGTGTCTGCGTGGGTTTACTCCAGGATTTCTCCGGTTTCCTCCCACATGCCAAAAACATGCAAGTTAGGTTCATTAGCATCAAAATGGCGATTCTAAATTGTCCTTAGGTATGAATGTGAGAGTAAATGGTTGTCTGTCTCTCTGTGTTGGCCCTGCGATGGACTGGCGATCTGTCCAGGGTGGACCCTGCCTCTCACCCAAAAGATGCTGGGATAGGCTCCAGCCCCCCCACCCCCCGCCCCGGCGACCCAAAAAGGATTAAGTGGAAGAAGATGGATCGATGGATGGATGGAACTGAAACACAGGAAAATATCTGCTGTTCATATACCCACACAGCAGATGGCAGCAAAGCACCACCAAACTGATTTGACCACCCAGAATCAAACAGATCCAGGAGGAAAAATATGAAGGCAGCTCATTTGGTGTTTGTATACAACCAAAGGTGCGTTAAGACCAAATGCGAAGTAAATTTTTCATGTGGCGCAAATACATATAAAGTTAATGTAAACATGTGGAAGATATGCAAATATATGCATTGTGAGTTTGTGTCCAATGGATAGCGCTAGCTAGTAATGGCCTTGAGATTCTGCCATCACTGGAGTAAAAGTATCAACATTGGAGACTAAACTAGTTTGAAAATGAGGCTGCCACTCACCTGCAGACAGATGGACTGGGAGCTCTGTAGCTTAATCGGAATGTCAGAGTTACAGACGTGGACAAAATTGTTGGTACCCCTCTGTTAATGAAAGAAAAACCCACAATGGTCACAGAAATAACTTGAATCTGATAAAAGTGGTAATAAATAAAAATTCTATGAAAATTCACCAATGAAAATCAGACAATGCTTTTGAATTGTGGTTCAGCAGAATTATTTTTAAAAAAACAAACTAATCAGAATCTGAATCAGCTTTAGTGGCCAAGTATGCACAACACATACAAGGAATTTGACTTTGGCTAAAAACTTGCTCTCGTTGTTCAGGTGGAGGATTTAAATAAGGATTCAATGACAACAGAGTACGTACAGTAATGAAACAGACCTGGACAAAAATGATGGTACCCTTAAATTAATATTTTGTTGCACAACCTTTTGAGGCAATCGCTGCAATCAAACAATTTCTGTAACTGTCAATGAGACTTCTGCACCTCTCAGCAGGTATTTTGGCCCACTCCTCATGAGCAAACTGCTCCAGTTGTCTCAGGTTTGAAGGGTGCCTTCTCCAGACGGCATGTTTCAGCTCCTTCCTCAGATGTTCAATAGATTTAGATCAGGGCTCATAGAAGGCCACTTTAGAATAGTCCAGTGTTTCACTCTTAGCCATTCTTGGGTGTTTTTAGCTGTGTGTTTTGGGTCATTATCCTGTTGCAAGACCCATGACCTACGACTGACACCAAGCTGTCTGACACTGGGCAGCACATTTCTCTCTAGAATACCTTGATAGTCTTGAGATTTCATTGTACCCTGCACAGATTCAAGACACCCTGTGCCAGATGCAGCAAAGCAGCCCCACAACATAACAGAACCTCCTCCATGTTTCACAGTAGGGACAGTGTTCTTTTCTTGGTATGCTTCATTTTTGCGTCTGTGAACATAGAGCTGATGTGCCTTGCAAAAAAGTTGCAGTTTTGTCTCATCTGTCCATAGGACATTCTCCCAGAAGCTTTGTGGCTTGTCAACATGCAGTCTGGCCAGTCTGGCAAATTCCAGTCTGGCTTTTTTATGATTTGTTTTCAACAGTGGTGTCCTCCTTGGTCGTCTCCCATGAAGTCCACTTTGGCTCAAACAACGACGGATGGTGCGATCTGACACTGATGTACCTTGACCTTGGAGTTCACCATGAATGTGTTTAGAGGTTGTTCTGGGCTCTTTTGTTACCATTTGTATTATCCATCTCCTCCTGTGGTCACACCCAGGGAGGTTGGCTACAGTCTCGTGGATCTTAAATTTCTGAATAATATGTGCAGTTGTAGTCACAGGAACATCAAGCTGCTTGGAGATGGTCTTATAGCCTTTACCTTTAACATGCTTGTCTATAATTTTCTTTCTAATCTCCTGAGACAACTCTCTCCTTTGCTTCCTCTGGTCCATGTTTAGTGTGGTACACACCATGTCACCAAACAGCACAGTGACTACTTGTCACCCTGTAAATAGGCCGACTGACTGATTACAAGTTTGTAGACACCTGTGATGTTAATTAGAGGACACATCTTGGTTGAACATGTCCCTATGGTCACATTATTTTCTAGGGGTACCATCATTTTTGTCCAGGCCTGTTTCATTAGTTTGTTTTTTAAAAAATAATTCTGTTGAACCACAATTCAAAAGCATTGTCTGATTTTCATTGGTGAATTTTCAAAGAATTTTTATTTATTACCACTTTTGTCAGATTCAAGTTATTTCTGTGACCATTGTGGATTTTTCTTTCATTAACAGAGGGGTACCAACAATTTTGTCCACGGCTGAATTTACCCATGGACTCCTGCCATGGATGTGCTAACAAGTTGTAGCAGGCTAGCAGTGTAAGCAACAATCATCCAGGTGACATTTTGGAGGCAGAGACAATTTTTTCAGGTGAGATCCCCATCGGATAATGTAAACCTAAGCATGACAGTGTTTTGGGGATTTTCCGCAGCAGGTTGAACACTGCTGCAGATGTTATAGAGATAACTTCACTTGTGTGCAACCCCCTCAGACAGTGAATTCATGTCTACTCACATGTTTACGTTGAGTTAACATGTAATTGCGCCATACGAAAAATTTGCCAGTTCATGTTTGGTGTGAACGTACTTTAAGTCACTGGTAATCTGTACAGTGTGCAGCCCGCATCTCACCCAGTGATGCTGGGAGAGGCTCAGTCCCCCCCCCCCAAGGACTGAAAAGGACTGAGTGGTTATGTAGATGAATGAATGAATGAATATACAACAAGCATAAACAGAAACTCAAGAAATCAATCTTATACAATAAGTCAATATGGTAATTGTTGTGACAGCCTAGTTTTGAGTTCCAGTAGCATTTTAATTTATCAGGGACAAAGTGTCACATATGTAAAAAAAAAAAAAAATGACTAAAATAGTCAGAAATGGATTAAAAAAAAGTCATTTCTTTTTCACCCTTCTAACCACTCAAGGGTAGATTTTAAATGTCTCAGTTGGTGCTACTATACTGTCACATTAGTATAGTGATAGCTGTGATGGAGATACAACATGCCCTCTGTAATGAATTGATAATATGATAGTAACAATGAACAACAGATTATGATTTTGTTACTGTCCGGTACAAACCTTGTATACTGAGAACAGACATTTTTCAGGAAACAGGAAAAACTGTATTTTCTCATTTAGCGACTACATGATTTATTTACATCAGTTTTCTAATGCTTATGAGTGGTTTTATAATTAGTAAAAAAAACCATCCAAATCCATAAATGTGACCAATAGAATGGGTGTATAAAACAAAAAGACTGGACAAACTGATGGAATTTTCATTAGAGGTGGCCCTTGGCTATGGATGAGCCCTTTAGAGTTTAGAGATGATTCAAGAGTTTAGAGATGATTCAAGAGTTTAGTGATGATTCAAGAGTCCTCTGCCCAGGCCCTATCTTGTTATGTTAATCCAGAATTTGTATTTGTACCGGATTGCCTCCAAAATCTAATGGGTTCATCCGTAGCCGAAGGACCATCGCTGGTGAAAATTTCATCAAAATCTGTGCAGTAGTTTGGGCGTAGATCACACAGACAGACATACAAACACACCTTGTGCTCTCATGAAAATTTTAAACTTTTTTTTTTACTGTATACTTGCAACTTTTTCCTCATTAAAAAGTCGCTGTTTTTCTTTTAAAATCTTCCTGCCTACCTCAGGAACTACAGATGGAAATCAGTGAGAGTGGTACAGAGCATCTTGTGTTGAATGTTTTTTTCTGTACATGGTCCCTGACAAATAAACCAATAAACTATAACTATAAACACGTGTGACTTTTTTCCTCATAAATTTTCAATTTATTTACTCATATATTTGCTACTTTTTTGTTAATTTGCAACACTTTTTATTTTTTTTCCTCATAAATTTGTTACTTTTTTTGTGTAAATTTGCTCAATTTTTCTTGTTTGTAACTTTTTAAAGGAATTTTACTATTTTTTCTTGTAAATTTGCAACTTTTTTCTCCAAAATTTTAACTTTTTTTCTAACAAATTTGACTTTTTTCCTCATATACGTGTTACTATTTAGTTTGTAAATTTGTGATTTTTTTTCTCATACATTTTCACATTTTTCCTCATAAATTTGCAACTTTTTTTCTCATAAGTTTGTAAATTTGGCACAAGTGTTACTGAAACCTGCTCACCCATTTAAACCCATGTGTACCTACTTGATTACCCGCATGTCCATGTGGGCCAACCCACATGGGACCCATAGGCAGCGCCGGCCCTTCCTACAGGCCATATAGGCGGCTGCCTAGGAGACCCCCTGATGGATGGGGTCTGCCAGTGCAAGCCCTAAAAAAATGTAAAAAATAAAAATAAAATTCAGAATATTTGCCCCCCCCCCCAAAAAAAAAAAAAATGCAGCACCGACTGGTGCCCTCTCCTTATGCTCTGACTTGAAAATAAAAAATGAATAAATAAATAAAAAATAAACATCAACAACCCCCCTGCTGTCTGTCATGATTTGACCTGGCCCGAACTCCTCCTGCACCATGCTCAGTCAGTGACTGTGAAACATGGGGGAATGGGAGGAGTTATTGTTGTGCATCTCAGCCAGGTACTCATTTGGGAAGAGTTCATTTATTTATCATCATGAAGAGGCCATCCATGCCCTCGGGTTCCTCATTTAGAAAATGGAGAAAAGAGGAGGTGGAAAAGAGGTTTTAATTTTTTTTTTTGGTTTTAAATTGTTTTTTGTCTTGATGTTCAAATAAAATCAATCAATCAATCAATCAATCAAAAGAGGTCCCAGTGTAGAGGTACGGAGTCTTTTATAACATTAAAAAATGCGTGTGACTTTTCACGTGTCCTGTTAGCAGCCACTAGAACAGTCTGTGCCAATAGAATTGAGGATCATTGTGTTTGTTGATCAGGAGCTAAAGATCAGTGCACATCCCTCAGTGTTGTTTTCCTGCCTGTCTGCCATATCAGACATGTAAATAAACAACAAAACGCTCAATAATAATGCATCCAAAAACAGCAACAAAATGATGCAGTGCAACCTTATGCACCCTGCGAGTTTTTTTTCCCAAGTGAAGCTTTGTTAATAAATCCCCACAGGCCATACAGGGTGGCAGTGTCTCAGGAGGTAGAGCAGGTCGTCTAATAACCAGATGGTTGGCGGTTCAAATCCCGCTCTCCCCAGATATCCTGCCGTTGTGTCCCTGGGCAAGACACTTTACCCACCTTGCCTCCAGCGTCCATGACACTGGGTATAAATGTTCGGTGGTGGCCGGAGAGGCCATTGGCCCGAATTGGCAGCCACGTTTCCGTCAGCCTGCCCCAGTTCAGCTGTGGCTAGAGTAGTAGCTTGCTGCTACCACTGTCTGTCTGGAGTGAATGAATAATGTATCTGTAAAAAGCGTCTTTGAGTGTCTATGATAAAGCGCTATATAAATCTGATGCATTATTATTATACAGAATTCACATGGAAAAGCTTGCATGGAAGTACAGACTGAGCTCAGAATTGCTTCAGGATAGAAGAACAAACAACAAATGTATCATAAGAAAGAAAAACAATAGAGAGGTCTAATTACAAAATAATAAATAAATGTATTTTTCAATGTCCAAGGCTTGTTTAGTTTTTATATGGGTGGGTTTTTTTTGGGGGGGGGGGGGGGTCCAGTGCACTATATCAGGGGTATCCGACTTTCAAGCGCTCTCTCTTTTTCTGTAATTTGCAGATGTCGGTTTCGTTTTTATAATATGCAAGGGAACATAAAAGAGTTTCAGACCTGCATTGCAGTTTTAAAAAAAATCATTGATTTTGCCGTTAGAATCGAAACTATTGGTCGTGTCCCCTCATTTTTCCCAGTTTTTGTGCGACATGAAAATCGCATCAATTTCAAAGTACTGTAACGTGATCTCTGAGTAACTCTTTCTACTCAAAATGCAAGAGATAACAGAGTTGTAATGCAAATTCAAAATAAAACATTCCCCAATGTGATCGGATCTATGGTTTTTGTACGGCGACCCCTGCAAATTTACTCGTACGACGTAAATTTCCGTGTCCCCAAATTTACGCAGCAACATGCAAGTTATTTGGTAAAGTAACCAGAAAACAGGAAGTGCTGATGCTTTTCACTTTGCACCTTTCAAATCCCAAACCATAAACGTAAAAAGGAGATCAGTCTTTGTGAAGCTCAGATGTAGAATATTTCAATAAAATCTCAAACATTTATGACACATTGAATATGGTGTCCTTTAAAAAATTTACGTCTTTGGTCTTGGTCAGCCGCGTGCAGCTCCGTCTGGCGAGGTGAGCGCCCTGGGAAAGCACTTTTATTTTCTCTACCCCGGATGTGCTCAACCCATGTGGAGAGGATTAACCGTGGTCACTTTATATTGAAGTTATCGAAGGTCCAAACTTCCGTGTCCCGCATTTATGCCTTTTGTGATTTTACGTCTTATCCAACAAACAGGGAGAATTTGAAGGTATGTATACACGTTATCACATCTTAATATGTCATGAAAATGTAGCTGTTGATGAGTTTTGATGCGTGAAAAATACTGGAAGTGTTCAAGTTGTTTCGTGTAAAACGTGTGCCATTGCAAAGTGCATTGGCACACGGGGAAACAAAAGCACGAGTGTCCCGTTTACGTCTCCATTTACAAGTAGTTGAAGTGAGCACTCATCCTCAAGAGTTCCTGAACGCGAATGCCGTTACGAAAATAGTTAATAGTTTCATAAACCTGACACAATTGGATAGTAATTAGTCAATTTCATGTGCAGATTTGATCAATTTTAAATTTTGCCACCAATGTCACACATTGGACCCCTAATAAATAAAAACACCCATATAACTCAGTGTCTTGTTAAAATTCATCATTTCATGCATACCTGAGCCTGAAGCTGGGGAGGGTACCACAGCTGTGGAAAACATCTTGTGTGGTACCTGTACCAAAGACTTCCCAGCCCAAAGACCTGAACAGCTACGGACCAGTGGCCCTGACGTCTCACATGATGAAGACCCTGGAGAGACTGCTCCTTGCTCACCTCCGCCCCCTGGTGGGGCCAGCGATGGATCCACTCCAGTTCGCCTGCCAGTATGACATTGGGGTGGAGGATGCAGTGATCTTCCTCCTTCACCGTTCCCTGTACCACCTGGAGAAGCCCGGGAATGCGGTGAGGATCATGTTCTTTGATTTCTCCAGTGCTTTCAACACCATCCAACCGATGATCCTGAAGGACAAGCTGCTGTGCGCAGGGGTGGACCAGCACCTGTCATCTTGGATCCTGGACTACCTCACTAACCGGCCACAGTTTGTGAGAACCCGGGATTGTGTGTCAGACACGATCATCAGCAGCATGGTGGCCCCCCAGGGAATGGTGTTGGCTCCCTTCCTGTTCACCCTTTATACTGCGAACTTCTCACACAACACAACACACTGCTATCTACAGTTCTCTGACGACTCTGCGATCGTCAGCCTCATCTCCAACTGAGATGAAGCTGAGTACAGAGGACTTATCCAGGACTTCGTGGACTGGTGCCATCGGAACTGTCTCCAGATCAGTGCAAGGAAAACTAAGGAGCTGGTGGTGGACTGCCGCAGGCAAGGACAACCCCTCACAGCACCAGTGAACATCCAGGGAACAGACATTGAGATAGTGACATCCTACAAGTACCTGGGTGTTCATCTGAACAATAAACTAGACTGGTCACACAATACCGACGCACTCTACAAGAAGGGACAGTGCAGGCTGTTCCTACTGAGGAGGCTCAGGTCTTTTGGTGTACAAGGGGCGCTGCTGAAGACATTCTACGACACGGTGGTGGCATCAGCCATCACTTTTGGAGTGGTCTGCTGAGGCAACGGCATTACTGCAGCCGATAGGAAGAGACTGAACAAACTAATCAAGAAAGCTAGCTCTGTCCTGGGGAAACGCCTTGACCCAGTCGAGGAGATAGGAGAGAGAAGGATGGTGGGTAAACTGTCATCTCTGCTGGAGTCCGAGTCCAACCCTATGCAGGACATACTGAACGCACCAAGGAGCTCATTTAGCAGTAGACTACATCATCCTAGATGCGCGACCGAGAGGTTTCGCAGGTCCTTCCTACCTACGGCTGTCAGACTGTATAACCTAAGCAGGGCTGCTCGCAGAGATAGCAAAAAAATGTGACGACCTAATAGTATTGAATGCAAAAGATGCAACAGACTTACACAAATGGTCCCCTCCAGTATACAACTAGGACAATATCAGTCGCTATGGAGGGTGACAATATGTATGGGTACATAATCATACCATGTAGGGTAACTAAATAGACGGTTATGCTGTTTAGTCCATCTAGCTACAATGCTCCGCACTTTGTATATATACACTACCGTTCAAAAGTTTGGGGTCACTTAGAAATTTCCTCATTTTTGAAAGAAAAGCACTGTTTTTTTCAATGAAGATAACTTTAAACTAATCAGAAATACACTCTAATATCTAATATACATTGCTAATGTGGTAAATGACTATTATAGCTGCAAATGTCTGGTTTTTGGTGCAATATCTACATAGGTGTATAGAGGCCCATTTCCAGCAACTATCACTCCAGTGTTCTAATGGTACAGTGTGTTTGCTCATTACGTCAGAAGGCTAATGGATGATTAGAAAACCCTTGTGCAATCATGTTAGCACAACTGAAAACAGTTTAGCTGGTTAAAGAAGCTATAAAACTGACCTTCTTTTGAGCAGGTTGAGTATCTGGAAAAAAATATTATTTCAAATACAAATCCTTTCTAACCTTGTCAATGTCTTGACTATATTTTCTATTCATTTTACAACTCATGGTGGTAAATAAGTGTGACTTTTCATGGAAAACACAAAATAATTGTCTGGGTGACCCCAAACTTTTGAACGGTAGTGTACATTTATATATTTATGTGTACATACAGTATGTATATTCACTGCTCTTATTTTCTTATCTTCTAAATCATTGCTCTGAGTGTTGCTGTCCCTGTGCTGTTGCAATCCTGGAATTTCCCCAGTGTGGGACTAATAAAGGCTTATCTTATGAATAATGGGAACAGTGGTGTAACATTCAGAAATCAATATCTGTGAATATATTGCTTGGCCATAATAATAATAATGTCATCAGTTCTTTTTTCTGTTCATCATCATGACCCAAAATTTAATATCCTTAAATTCTTATGGGGGCATGACAATCTTTTTCAGAGAACCAATTTTGGATATTTTTCCAAAACATTTCAGTATAGTTACAATCCCAAAACAAACGTTGTAATGTTTCCATCTCTAAATCACAGAAATTCCAATTGTTTTTGTCAATATTGAATCACTATCTCAAAAATTCATTACTAGAATAAATTTCATTCATTATTTGGAAATGTGTTTCTCTAGCTTTAGGTGAAACGGGTAGAGTGAGGCATCTGGTTCTAATTCTGGTTCTGAATTCTTCAGAATAATCACTGAGAAGATTTCTCCTTTTTAATGGTGAAGGAAAGAGCTTGGAAGTAAGTGTGTCCCTTATAAATCTGTTTGTACATTTCTTGTCCCAAAAATGACTCCCCTCTAATTTGAGTGGTGGCTTCTGTTGCATCACCGTGTTCACCATGGCTTAGCAATCACTGAGAACTGTTTTTCAGTGTAAACCAAATCTCAGCAGCTCAGTGGTGCAGTGGTTAGCACTGTGGCAGCACAGTAGAAAGGTTGTGGGTTTGTTCCCACCCCCTGACCATCAGTGAGCCTTCTGTGTGGAGTTTGCATGCTCTCCCCGTGTCTGCGTGGGTTTACCCCAGGTACTCTGGTTTCCTCCCACAGACCAAAAACATGCAGGTTAGGTTAAACTAGACACCTTTATTATCCAGTCACAGTAATACAAGGATGCTCTTTTATTCCAAATACGATGGCTGTAAGGAGTGAAGTTGTGTGTGTGGCCATCTTCCAACATACACACCCCATGAAGAAAGTCACAAATCCTCTACTTCCACAAGTGGGACTTTGGAAGAATAATTGTTTTTAACCCGGCCGAATTTGGCTAGGAGTTACACATATGTTTGTCAATTTAAAAGCTAATTTTCACATAAATAACAATGTAGGTTGTTGTCTCAGATCAGCGCAGACCTTGTAAGCCCGGGCGACGTCCGAGCCGGTATGAGTTGCTTTCTGATTGACCATTTCATGAAACTGCTTGTAAAGTATTTGAGTACTACTAGCTTTTGCTGGACTAGCAGCAAATTCTTGGCAGATAAAGGTATTATCAGTGGCAAGGACTAGCCAAGACAAACTGACTCCAGTATCTGCTGCAGTGACTGACCAGATGATAGGTTTGTTTATCTCTGCTCTTTGTGTAGCGCATGTCACAATGCACTGACTGGCACAGTCCACCACAGACCTTGCGACAGATGTGTTTATCTGCCAGGATGTCCAGTCTCACCCCGTGTAACTGGGAGTGGTCCACCACAGACCTGTGGCAGATACTGCTTTTAGTTCTGCCAGGATGCCCTGTTTCACCCTCCACGCCCTCGGAAGGGCGGGGATGCCGGTTGAGTCGCCGATGGCCTGACCCATGAGACAGGTAGTACTGGTTTTCATGGTTATCTGGTAGCAAGCAAGTCAATGTCTGACCTGACAAAAACACACACACACAATTTAGCAAGGAAAAAAACTTTTTGCAAATAATCAAAAAATTACCTGAAAAAGTAGCAATTTTGTGAGGAAAAGGGTAACAAATTTACAATAAAAACGCTGAACATTTATGACAAAAAAACCCTCTTAATCCTGATGTTGTCAGGCCAGATTGCAGTTGTAATTTTGCTGTTTTACCTTAGTTTTTTTAGGCTCAGATATTTTTGTGGCTCCACGAAGATGTTTTTAAACGCAAGAATCACTCAAAGTGGCTCTCTGTGTATAGGCTGCTGACCCCTGGCCTACTATAAACTTAGTTATTATAAAGAATTTTATTTATTTACTAAAAAGACTCCATAAACTAACTTAAAGATTAGTTTGACTTGACCTGGACATCAATTTATTTCCTTCCCGATATGACCTATATGTACATATTTCAAAAAATACCATAACTATGAAAACTTTTAAACACACTGAAGGGGCAACCTGATATCAGGACATCCATATTCTTAATGATGTGTTGCCTGAACTCAAGTCATCTCAATTCTACATTTATCTGTCATTGTTTTTCAGTCAATAACCATCTCGATATCCATCTTATTTACCACTCAAACCACACACTCTTGTCCCTGATAATGCTTTATTGAAGCTTTTAAAATTGTATTTAACAGAGAGATTGGTCCTGATTAAAGCTATAAAGTTGCTGCAGAAGTTTCTCCTTCTGACTTTTCCCCTCTTCCAAGTGTACATCCATCCATCCATTTTCTACCTCCAACTGTCTTTAAAGTTATTAAAGTTGCACCAGAAATAGTTCCTCTGCTACAAATTATGTGTATGATCAGATAAATGACAAACAAAGACAATTTGGTTGTCACAATGGCCACCACAAAGCCATCATGGATTCAGTAGGGGTGAGAAAAAAGATTGATTCAGTGATGGATCATGATACTTGGCTCTGGTGACAATACATCAATCCATTGACGCATGGATCAATCTTTTATTTAAAAAAATGCGCACATATACTTTTGGGTTATCAATTAATCAATGGTGTTTTCAGTCCACTAGATGGCATAAAGCAAACACCCTGTCAAGTGAAGTCATAGCTTGTCTCGATGATTTGCAGCCAGCTTTGAAAGTTAGGAAGCAGTTAGCTCAAAGTTAGCTCAAATGTCGGGCCTTTTTTGGATTTTAGAACAAAGATGGAAGGAAAGACCGTGACATGACACCCAACCCACAAGGAGCACCGCACGAAAATAAGAAAAAAACATTCAGAACAACACCGTGGGCATGCACATGTCTTGGAGCAGCATTAGCAACGGCTAAGCTAAAAAGACACCGACATGGAGCTTTTTCTCCGAGCTTTAATTCAGTAAAGTTTATTTATGAAGCACTTTTCACACACATACAGTCACAGAGCGCTGCACAATAAATTGGAGTAAAAGGAAGATAATAGATAAAAAAAAAACAAGTTAAAACACAAGATTAAAATAATTTAAAAATATCACACTTACCATTAAGAAGCAGTTGAAACTCAACGGAAATCATCATTAAACAAATAAGTTTTCAGCTGCTTTTTAAGAGTCCACAGAGTCAGATAAACATCTGCTCACACTCCATCAGGCAGCAAAAAGTAAGCTAGGAGCAGGAAGACAAAAGAAGAGGAAAACAGCAGCCTTGTGTGTAGCAGAATGGAATGTATGCACTCTGTTGGACAGAACAACATCACAGCGCCCAGAAAGACAGACTGCGCTTGTGGCCCTGGAAATGAACAGGTACAATGTAGACATAGCTGCACTTAGTGAAACAAGATTGCCTGGATATGACAGCTTGGAAGACCATGGGTACATCTTCTTTTGGAGTGGGAGATCAACTCAAGAAAAGAGAGAAGCAGGAGTGGGCTTTGCAGTTAGAAAGGACATAGCAGCAATGCTTGATGAGGAACCGGTGCCAATCAATGACAGGATAATGACTATGAGACTCCCACTACAGCAGAAGATGTATGCCACACTCATCAGTGTATATGCCCCAACAATGACCCAACACAGAGGAGGTGAAGGAAGAATTCTACAGTGATTTACGTGAGACTATCAGGCATGTACCGACTGATGACAGGCTGATACTCGTTGGAGATTTTAATGCCAGAGTTGGTTCGGACACTGAGAAATGGAAAGGAGTGCTAGGCAGTCATGGAGTAGGCAAGTGCAATGCTAATGGAGAACTTCTACTTGCACTATGTTCAGAGCACAACCTTGTGATAACCAACACTCTATTTAAGCACAAGGACACACACAAGAACACATGGATGCACCCAAGATCCAAGCACTGGCACTTATTAGACTACATCATAGTCAGGCAGAGAGGCATAAGGGATGTATTGGACACCAGAGCAATGAGAGGCGCGGACTGTGGTACTGATCATGTTATGCTGAGATCTAGATTAACGATTTGCAGACGAAAACAGCACTGCAGGACAGGTGCGAAGCCACCATGGAAGCTAAACACTAGTGCACTAAAAGGCCAAAAGAAGAAGGAAGAACTTACACAGGAAGTGGATGAAAACTTGAAAGACTGGGACAGCAACAACTCAGAGAATGACATAGAAGAGAAATGCGCAACACTGAAGGATATGGTGTATCAGACTGCGAGTGATGTATTAGGCCACCCTGAGAGGAAACATCAAGATCAGTTTGATGAGCATAATGAACACCTGAAGAAACTACTAGAAGTGAGGAATACAACTAGGCAAGAAAACCTACAGTGTAACACAAGGTCGAAGAAGAAGAAATACTCAAATGCTCAGAGTGAGCTACAGAAGTACATCAGAGAGATGAAGTCCAACTGGTGGGATGAAAAAGCAGAGGAACTTGAGGTCTGAGAGAACTCTACGACCCTAAACCAAGGGGATTGATCCAACTAAAGGCTATGGATGGTGAAACGGTTTTGCAGGAAAAAGACAAGATCCTGGACAGATGTGCAGACCACTTTGACCAACTACTAAACAACCATGGAGATCTCACTGAAGAGGCTAAAGAAGCTCTAGTGCAGTGACCAGCTGTATCAAGTCTGGATCAACCACCAAATTTTGATGAACTAATGGCAGCTATCAGGACAACACAGGATGGTAAAGCTCCAGGAAGGGATGGAATTCCAGCAGAAGTGTGGAAATTTGGTGGTGTTCAGCTGACCAACTGCCTGCACAAGCTCATCCAAGAGATATGAGATGCCTAGAAACTTCCTCAAGACTGGAAGGATGCAAGTATTGTGCCTTTGTTCAAGAAAGGTGACAGGAAAGATTGTGGAAATTACCGGGGTATATCACTGCTAGCCACTGTTGGTAAGATTCTCCCACATGTACTACTGAACAGACTCAATGAACACATCTCGCAGAATGTACTACCAGAAACCCAATGCGGCTTTAGAAGTGGAAGAAGCACAACGGACATGATTTTCTGATGGAAACAGGTTCAAGAAAAGTGTATCGAACAGAACAAGCCGCTTTATGAGCCTTCGATACTGTTTCGCGACAAGGACTTTGGCAGGTACTCAAAAAATACGGCTTTACAGAGAAGTTTGTCAGCCTGATCGAGGCACTCCATACAGGTATGCAAGCAAACGTGGCAATGAGTGGTTCAGTATCTAAAGACTTTTCAGTAAGCAACGGGATGAAACAAGGGTGTGTGCTGGCGCCTACACTCTTCTCACTATATCTGGCACCCATGCTTGAGGTGCCTTCAAAGACACTTCAGAAGGAGTATACATTCAATCAAGGAAAGAAGCAGACTTATTCATTGTGGCACAGTTTAAAGCCAAGAGTAAGACATCGATAAAGGTAGTAAGAGAAATGCTCTTTGCCAACGACAGTGCTCTAGTTGCACACAGCGTGGAAGATATGCAATCTTTAGTGGAGAAATTTGCAAGAGCAGCTAGCCAATTCAGCCTCCAAATCAACATCAAGAAGACAGAGTGCCTTTATCAACCACCAAAGTTCCAATTATCAACACCACTACTAGAAGAGATCAGCATTCATACAGAGCCACTAGTCAAGTGCAAGACTTTCAAGTACGTATCTAGGGGGTACTGTTTCAGAGAATGCTAGGCTGGAGGATGAACTATCTCTCAGAATGGGAAGAGCGAGCGCTGTGTTTGGAACCTTGAGGGAGAGACTGTGGAACAATCGACATGTGTCTATCCGTGTGAAATGCAAAGTGTACAGAGTGACAGTACTACTCTATTGTATGGTGCTGAAACTTGGACTGTCTACAGAGTGCAGGTGAAGAAACTCCACGCATACATGAGACACCTTCGAGCCATAGTGAACATCTCATGGAAAGATAAGATAACCAACATAGAAGTGTTGAAACGAGCTGGTCTACCATCAATGGAGGACATGCTAATACAAATGAACCTGAGATGGCTCGGACATGTTGAGAGGATGGCCCACCAGCGTCTCCCTCGGCAGTTACTCTACTCACAGTTATGCGAGGGCAAATGCAATCAGGGTAGACCAAGGCTCAGATTTAAAGACACTGTAAAAAGAAACTTGAAGAAGTTGGGCATAGACAGGAATTCCTGGCAGTGGAAGGCTAAGGACAGAGCTGTGTGGAGGATTCTGATCAGACCTAAATGAAACAGTCATTGTCGCCCGCGACAGACTGCTATGATGATGATGATGAGGTTGTTGTCTGTTTAAGAATAAGGTAAAATATGGAAATTGAAAAAACTATAAATGCAGACTGATGTTACGTCATCATTGTCAAAGTGAGCCCACAGGGAAGTATCAAGCCGATACCATCAACACTCCTCTGGATTAGCTGACAAAACAGCAAAGGTAAGCTAACATTTATTGTGGTGGTAGCTGTAGGTGATTAAATCTTGTAATCAGCTGCTAGGTCTCTGCTGGTATGGTTAACGTTGTAAACTGTGATGTGTGGACATGCATGTTAAGGTCATTTAGCGGTTTGAACATGCAATTGCTTCATGTTGTGACTATGTTTTGTGTAATTCAAAGTTCTTAACTTTATTGTGAGGCCCCAAAAGTAAGGTGTGTGAGTGTGTGTGTCCGTGGGGAGGAGGGGTACGCCAACCCCGCCTAGGGCACCAAAATGACCATTGCCGGTCTAGCCCATAAGACAGCCCAAACATTTTCAGCTCCTTCACAACTGCGGCAAATCAGTTTTTATTTACTTTGTATACTTTATTAATCCCAGAGGGAAATTCAGAGCATCCCCGTGGATGGATGAGGCAGCCATGGTACGGCGCCAAACCCTTCACACACACATTCACACCTAGGGCCACTTAAGAGTCTCCAATTAACCTAACCTGCATATTTTTGGTTTGTGGGAGGAAACGGGAGTATCCAGAGTAAACCCACGCAGACAAGGGGAGAACATGCAAACTCCACACAGAAGGCTCACTGATGGTCTGGGGATGGGATCAAACCCACAACTTTCTTACTGCGCTGCCACAGTGCCAACCACTGCACCACCGAGCTGCCCTTATTTATTTATTTATTTGTTTATTTATTGTTAGTGGGCCAATCTCTCCTCACGGCCATGGATACGGACTCTTCAGCCAAATGCTTTTCCTCCACACCTGGCTTCCCTTGCCTGTAAAATCCACAACCTGGGCTTCATTGGTAACTTTAACCTCTTCTGGGGTCATCAAGTATTTTTAAAACCAGATGGTCTCCACCCCAGTAACTTAGGCAGCATATTTAAGCAGCTAATTTGCAGTTCATTGCCCAAACTCTCCCATGGCCACGTGACTGACTATTTACATTCCCCCCTCAGCCCCGCTCCCCCATCTCCCTCTACGGCTTCAACTCAGTGGTCCACTTCCCGCCACAGCTCCCCCTATACGCCCCAACCGCCACTGCTCCCTCCTGCCACTGCTTTCCCCATTCACCCCATAGTCACAGTCAGATCCTCATCAGAACGTAATAAAGTGCAGGTAAACCCATCCAATCTCTGCCCCATTCCTCAGTCTTCTCAACATGTCCCAAAGCAATGCCACCTGAAACTGGCTCTACGCAACACATGCTCACTGAATAATAAAAGCTTCATCCTGAACGAATTCATCACTGACAATAACCTGGATTTCCTTTGCATCACTGAAACATGGCATAAGCCCCTGGACTATTTATCACTCAATGACACCATACCTTCCGGATTCACCTCCATCGACAAACCCCGTCCTGATGGCTGGGGAGGTGGTGCTACTGTCACTCACCAAAAAAACATCAAAATATCCAACATTCCCACCCCCGCAGTCCACTCATTTGAACAGCTCGCCTTCAAACTCTCTGGTCCCACTCCCCTGATCACCACTGGTATCTACCACCCACCCCAAGGAACACCCCTCTTTTCTACTCAAACTCTCGGATGTGTTGACCCAGCTCTCCACCATCTCACCCTCTGTTCTTCTTCTCAGCGACTTTAATCTCCACATCGATGCCACTGACTGCAAACCTGGAAATTCTTCAGTGCTTCACCTTCACTCAACATGTTGACTTCCCAACTAACTCACATGGACACATTCTGGATCTGGTCTGTTCAACTGGACTAACAATACTCCAACTCAGCAGCATCAACCTGCATATCTCTGACCAACTGGCAACCACCGCGGACATCAACGTCCCCATCCCCTCCCCTAAAGAAAAGCGCACAGTATCCTTCAGAAACATCAAAACCATCACTCCTCCAGTCTTCTCAGCCTCACTCACCAGCATGATATCTGCCTCCCCTAACCCCACTCTCTGACGACCCCACGGATCTTGTCCGCTATCACAACACCACCCTCTCCTCCTGCCTGAACCAGTTGGCCCCCATCAAAACTAAAACTGTCTCCTTCGCTCACTCTGCTCCCTGGTACACTCCTGAACTCCACACCATGAAATCCCGTAAGCAACAGCTGGAAAGACTCTACAAGAAAACAAACCTAACAGTTCATCTCCAAGCCTACATGGACCACCTCCAACAATACAAGACTGCCCTCAACACAGCCCAGTCCAACTACTACTCCTACCCCACCTGGCTCCAGCAACCCCAAAACACTCTTTTCCACAATCAACAAACTTCTCAAACTAGGGATGGGCATTCGGTGAAATTTTCTTCGCCGATCGTCGGGAGAATTAATGATTAATAATCAGTTAATCATTAACATTTTTAGGTAGGTAACAAGGCAGGTAGACTACATTAGAACATCAGGTATCAACACGGAGAGCCCGCACAACTCAAATCCACCTCTCTGTTCGCTGTTCTCGTGTTGGCTCGGCTCGGGAATCTCACAAGCTGATTGGCCGAGACGTTTCACCCCGCAAGCTGATTGGCCGAGACGTTTTACCCAGCTTCTCTCCCTGCCGAGCGGCCACCCAGCAAACGAAGACCGCATTCATTGCTCTTTATCGCTAAGTGAGGGATCACTGTACTCTTATGTATTGAGAATAATACTAAAAAAAATACAGTGTTTTTCTTCGAGGAAGAATTTATTAACAAGACAAGTTTGCAGTAAAACGTGAACACATGCGCATTGCGCAAATGAGGGAGGCTTCAAGTTGCGAGCCAGACAATAACGGGAGACACATACAGGACACATAACGGAACATATATTTCTTTCTTTTACTTTTTTCTTTTGTATGCTGCATTGCAGTGATTGCAGTACACCTGGTCATTTTTTAAATTAAAATGGTCCCACGCAACACTTCGCCGCAACCTCTTCATGATTTGGCGATTGCCCTACGGAAGCTCGCATGTATCAACTGAGGCACGCCAGGGTACGGCGATGGTGTAATGTTGCCCCCTGGTGCCCAAATTTTGCCAGTGGCACAGTTAAATGCATTGCATTGTTTGAGGACGGCCGTGCACTAGGCCTAATAACCTACATTCGGATTGTTTAAAAAAAAAAAAAACGGTTTGTCGACGAAAATGAACTTCCTCGGTGAAATTCTTAATGATCAATTATCGGTTAATCGGTTAATTATGCCCATCCCTATCTCAAATCCATCGACAACACCTCCCAAGCGTTCACTGCTGAAAAGTGCAACTCATTCCTGTCCTTTTTCCAAACAAAGATCACCACCATCCACAGCAACCCAACGACCTCCCCTTCAATCCTAACCCCTCCATTAACTCCTCCCCCCACCTCTGTTTAGCCACCGTCTCATTTCCCAACACTGACTCCCCTAGAACTCACTAAAATTACCACAGGCATGAGAAGCGCAACATCCGTACTGGACCCCGTCCCCTCCAATATTATCAAATCCTTCCTCCCATCCCCCTCCCCACTCATCTGCACCCTCATCAGTGTCTCCCTCAGCACTGGCTCAGTTCCTGACCCCTTGAAACTGTCACCCCAATCCTCAAAAAACTTGGACTAAACCCCAACATCATGAATAACTTCCGTCCCATCTCCAACCTGCCCTTCCTGTCAAAAATCCTAGAATGTGTTGTTGTCACCCATCTCAAAACCCACCTCACTTCCAATGACCTCTTTGAGACATTCCAATCTGGATTCTGTTCACAACATAGCACTGAAACAACCCTGCTCAAAGTGACAAATGACCTCCTCCTCTCAGCCGACTCTGGACTCCTGAATATCCTCATCGTGCTTGACCTCACAGCTGCCTTCGATACAGTCAACCACTCCATTCTCCTTTCCCATCTGGAAACCTTCCTCAGCATCACTGGTACAGCTCTCTCCTCGTTCCACTCATATGTCACCAACAGACAGCAATTCATCCACGTCAACAACTGCACCTCCCTCACAGCCCCCCTCTCCCATGGTGTTCCCCAGGGTTCTGTGCTTGGCCATCTCCTCCTCGTTATCTATATATTCCAGCTTGGTAACATCATCTGCCAAGATGGCCTTAACTTCCATTGTTATGCCGACGACATTCAGATCTACAGTCCAACTAACTGCATAACCACAGTAACCTGCTCCATACTGGAAAACTGTCTCTCTGAAATAAAATCCTGGATGCAAAAGAACTTTCTACAACTTAACTATGATAAGTCTGATATGATGATCATTGGCCCAGAATCTCTCATCAGTACCACCCCACAACTTCAACCTCACTACTGCCAACTCCACACTTTCCCCATCCCCACAGATACAAAACCTTGAAGCCATCTTTGACAGCCACCTCACTTTTGAGCCCCACATCAATCATATCACCAAAACTGCCTTCTTTCACCTAAAAAACATAGCCCGACTCCGTCCCTCTGACCTTCTCCACCGCAGATACCCTCATACACGCATTTGTCACATCCAGACTTGACTATTGTAATAGCATTCTTTATGGTTCATCATCCAAAGTCCTCCAGAAACTTCAATACATTCAGAACTCAGCTGCTCATCTCCTTACTCAGTCCCGCTCTGGCGACTACATCATCCCTGTCCTCCAGAACCTCCACTGGCTCCCAATCTCACAACGCATACAGTTCAAAGTCCTTCTCCTCACCTTTAAAGCCCTCCATCACCAGGACCCTTCCTATCTCACCAACCTGTTGCACCAACACCCCCCCCCCCCCACTTCCTTCATTCC
This sequence comes from Pholidichthys leucotaenia, assembly GCA_020510985.1. Lineage (NCBI taxonomy): Eukaryota > Metazoa > Chordata > Actinopteri > Cichliformes > Pholidichthyidae > Pholidichthys > Pholidichthys leucotaenia. Next base: position 82,817,208 of record CM035844.1, read on the forward strand.
TCTGATGCAAACCTCCTCTCTCCACCACACAGAAGCAAGCACAGAACTTGGGGGGACAAAGCCTTTTCCATTGCCACCCCTTCCCTCTGGAACTCTCCCCCCACCCCCAACACATCTGTGACTCCACAGACTTAAACTACTTCAAATCATTACTCAAAACTCACCTGTTCAGACTTGCTTTTAAGCTTTAATTTTAACTTTAATAATTTTTTTTATGTAAAGCATCCTTGAGTGGTCAACACCAAATTTATTGTCTAAGTTTTTTTTAGCTGATTTATGTCATGGCCGCCAATTAGGCACACCTGTGCACATACCGGTTTTCCATCCTGGTCTGGCTATTTACTCTGCGAGGCCCTGAGATCAGCGCAGAGTCGTCTGCTTCCTTCCCAAGGGACCTGTACTTGCCAATTCTAAGCTGAGCTTCTAAGCCTCATCTACGCTCCAGTTCAACTGCTCGTCATTGGACTTCTCACCATCTGGTAGCCAAGTAAGCCATCAACAATTCCTTTCACCCTTCTACTGCCCCTGTGCACAGGTGGTAAAACCTTGGCGGCGGATTCTCTTTCATCTGGCGGCAGACTCCTCTGCTCGGTTCACCTGCCTACTTCATCTCCTACGGGGCCGCTGACACTGTCCTCCTGGCCGTGGCCATTGAGCGAACCTGAGTTCCACTCCTATGCTAGTAACAGTAAGGACTGCATTATCGGGTGCTTCACCTGCCTGGATTGTCCCTAATTGTCTCTCTGCTTTGTCCTTAGGGTTGCCAGGTTGCACGGTGCTCTGCTCGCCCCAAGCTGATCCCTCCTCGCACAACACATACTTCAGACACGCATACACACACTCACACGATCATAAATAAAAGGTTAATTGTGTTATCCCTGAGTCGTGTATGCTTTTTGGGTCAAACCATGTCAGTACGACTCCCCAGTGACCCAGCAGACAGCGCTTTAGTGCATAAGATTAACAACTTAGAGGTTCGGGTTGACCAGTTAGCCTACCATCAGCAAATAATTTTCACACAGCTAACTCGAGTTACTGACCGATTGGATCGCCTGGTTAATCCACAGGCTTTCCCTACGGCCCCCGCTGGCTCCTCTGCTCCCGTTAGCTCTACCACTAGCCAGGCTACATCAGGTTCCCCGTCACGTCTGACTCCTGTACCCACTCCCACCCGTTTCTGTGGCAAGCTAGGTGAGGCTAGGGGTTTCCTGATGCAGTGTGACATTGTGTTTCAGAGGGTGCTGGGGGATTTTCCTTCGGATCATAGCCGAATTGGTTATGTGGTTAATTTGTTATAAGGGCAAGCTTTGGCTTGGGCATACGCCGTCATGGCTAGGGCCAGCTATGCTTCTCTCACCTACACGCAGTTTGTTAGTGAGTTTAGGGAGGTGTTTGACCACTCTGACCGGGATAGTGTGCTTACCTCCCGGTTGTTGAATTTGAAGCAGGGGGCTAGAGCAGTCGCTGATTATGCCGTGGACTTCCGGGCGGTGGCCACGGAGGTGGGGTGGGAGGATGCCTCATTATGTAGCATCTTTATCAGAAGTCTTTGTCCTAGCCTGCGGGACGAGTTAGCCCACTTAGAGAAGCCCTCTAACTTAACCGAGTTGATTTCTTTGGGGATTAGCCTTGACAATAGACTGAGGGAGCGGGCGGCCGAGCAGAAGACTTCCGGTCGCACGGGTAGTCAGTTCCGCCGTTCCCTACAGCCCCCCCTATTGGCGCTACCTCCAGCCGATTCCCCAGATGAGCCAGAGCCTATGGTGACAGGTCGAGCTAAGTTGTCTTCTGCTGAGAAACAGCAACGCCGGGAGTTGGGGTTATGCGTTTACTGTGGGAGCGAGGAGCATGAGCTGAAGGTATGTCCTGTATGGCCAAAAGGGGAAGTCTGTGCGTCGCAGTAGGGGGACTCACCCCGATTAAATCCCCTCTCTAGCTTCCAGATCCCCATTCGTTTCTGTTTCAAACATAAGGAGATTACCACACACGCACTCATTGACTCTGGGGCCGAGCAGAGCTTTATCTCTGGGGAACTGGCAACCCGGTTGGGGCTCCCCGTTCAGTTATTGGAGACCCCCTTAAAACTGATCACCCTATCTAAAGCCCCTTTTACTATGGTTTCCCACCAAACTGTCCCAGTGTCTGTCATCACATCGGGCAATCACTGGGAGGAGCTTAGACTGTATGTGTTGCCGGTCTCTTCCTCCCCGGTTATCCTCAGCTATCCCTGGCTTCACCTACACAATCCCTCCATAGACTGGCGTTCCAGGAGTGTCCGTGCCTGGAGCTCTTTCTGTCTGAGTGCCTGCCTTCAGTCTGCTGCAAGCTTGTCGTCCGTGTCTGAGTGTTCCGATCCCTGATCCTCCTGATTTGGCTAAAGTTCTTCCCGAATATCACAACTTAGGGGCTGCCTTCAGTAAGACTCAGGCCCTTTCTCCCCCCCACCACCACCCGTATGACTGTGCCATCAATCTCCGCGGCAGAGCTCCACTGCCACCTAGCAGACTCTACAACCTGTCTGCCCCAGAGCGGGAAGCGATGGAGACGTACATCAAAGAGTCCTTAAGCTCAGGTATAACCCGGCAGTCATCTTCGGCGGTGGGGGAGGGATTTTTCTTCGTTGGCAAGAAGGATGGCTCACTGAGGCCATGTATAGACTTTCGGGAGTTGAATAACATAACCATCAAGGACAAATACACGCTTCCACTCATTAATTCAGCTTTTGATTCCCTCCAGGGTGCCTCCTGGTTTTCCAAGTTGGACCTGCACAACGCCTATCATCTGGTGCGGATCCAGGAGGGCGATGAATGGAAGACGGCGTTCTGGACCCCTAGTGGACATTTTGAGTATGTGGTCCTGCCGTTTGGGCTGACTAATGCTCCTGCTGTCTTCCAGCAGCTAATTAATGATGTGTTGAGGGATTTTTTTGGGCACATTTGTATTTGTCTATCTGGATGATATCCTCATCTTTTCCCAGTCGGCTGGAGGAGCATCGAGTACATGTGAGGCGGGTACTGCAGCGACTGTTGGAAAACAAACTCTTCATGAAAGCCGAGAAATGTGAGTTTCACGTCTCCTGGACATCTTTCCATGGCTTTGTCATCTCTCATAATGAGATCATCCCCGATCCGGGAAAGATAAAAGCGGTGGTAGAGTGGCCCACTCCATTGTCCAGAAAGCAGCTCCAACAGTTTCTGGGATTTGCTAATTTTTACTGCCGCTTCATTCAAAACTACAGCCTGATTGCTCTTACGCTAACCAGTTTGACCTCTCCCAAGGTGCCTTTTCGGTGGACTGAGGAGGCGGCAGCAGACTTTGCTGAGCTGAAGACAAGGTTCTCATCCTCTCCCATACTGACACAGGTGGACCCCACTCTCCAGTGCCTGGTGGAGGTGGATGCTTCGGACTCGAGGGTGGGAGCCGTCCTTTCTCAGTGATCCCCGGCAGATGGCAAGATTCGTCCCTTGCGTTCTTCTCCCGGCACCTATCCCCGGCTGAGCGCAATTATGACATCGGTGACAGTGAGCTCTTGGCTGTCAAGCTCACCTTGGAGGAGTGGCGTCACTGGTTGGATGGTGCCTCCCAGCTATTCATTGTCTGGACTGATCATAAGAATCTGGAATACCTCCAGACGGCCAAGCGTCTGAATTCTCACCAGGCCCGCTGGTCCCTGTTTTTTGGAAGATTCGATTTCACCATTACCTACCGCCCCGGGTCTAAGAATACTAAGCCAGATGCCCTGTCCTGCCAGTTTGCCCCGGAGGCGACGGAGATGCCTGAGCACCCTATTCTACCTTCATCGTGTGTCATGGGCGCCATCTCCTGGGGTATCAAGGATAGGGTCTTGAAGGCTCAGGAGGACGAGCCTGACCCGGGCGGGGGGGCAGTGGGTAAACTGTTCGTCCCATTGGCCGTTCGGGGGGAGGATTTCCATTGGGGCCACTCGTCCAAGTTTGCGTGTCACCCCGGGAGGGGGCGCACAGTGGATCTTCTCCAGAGGACGTTCTGGTGGCCATCTCTGCAGAAGGATGTCGGGGAGTACATCCGGGCCTGTCCTCAGTGTGCCGCCGGTAAGACATCTTCTTCCCCTCCAGCTGGGCTGCTCCACCCCCTTCCCATCCCCAGCAGACTGTGGTCCCACGTGGCTCTGGATTTCATCACCGGCCTCCCATCATCCAATCACAACACGGTAATCCTCACACTGGTCGACAGGTTCTCCAAGGCTGCCCATTTTGTCCCCCTGCAGGGGCTGCCTACAGCCAAGGAGACGGCGGACCTTCTAGTCCAGCATGTGGTACGGTTACATGGCATCCCTCTGGATATCATCTCTGACCGAGGTCCCCAGTTTGCGTCCCAAGTCTGGAGGTCGTTTTGCAACACCTTGGGGGCCACGGCGAGTCTATCTTCAGGCTACCATCCTCAAACCAATGGGCAGTGTGAACGAGCAAACCAGGAGTTAGAGGCCACACTGCGGTGTGTCGCCACCACCAACCCATCATCTTGAAGCTCCCACCTTCCCTGGATTGAGTACGCTCACAACACCACCATCTCATCAGCTATCGGCATGTCTCCTTTCGAGGCCTCGCTGGGTTACAATCCCCCGCTGTTCCCGGAGGAGGAAGGGGACATTGCTGTTTCCTCTGTTCGTGCGCACCTGCAGCATTGCCGCGGGATCTGGAGGACTACCCGGGAGGCACTGTGGCGCACGGCAGAGCGCAATTCTTCGGTGGCCAACCGTCATAGGGCTCCAGCTCCCGCCTATCAGGTGGGCCAACAGGTATGGCTGTCTACTAAGCATATTGACTTGAAGGGTGAGAGGAGGAAGATGTCCCAGAGGTTTATTGGGCCTTTTTCCATCAGTCAGATCATTAATCCGGTTTGTGTACGCCTAGCTCTCCCCCCCTCCCTCCGCATCTGTCCTTCTTTTCACATCTCGCAGGTCAAGCCTATCTGCTCCAGCCCCTTGTGTCCTCCTCCAAGGGCTCCACCGCCACCGATGTTATTTGACGGCAACTCGGCTTGAAAGGTCAATGCCATCCTGGACGTCCGACAATGGGGTCGCAGTCTGCAGTACCTGGTGGACTGGGAGGGCTATGGGCCAGAGTGGAGATCCTGGGTGCGCCCCTCCTTCGTGCTGGACAAGCAGCTCATCAGGGACTTCCATCAGGCGCACCCAGGTAGGATGGTCCAACCGCCGAGAGGCGTGTCGTAGGGGGGAGTACTGTCGTGGCCGCCAATTAGGCGCACCTGTGCACACACCCGTTTTCCATCCTGGTCTGGCTATTTATTCTGAGAGGCCCTGAGATCAGCGCAGAGTCGCCTGCTTCCTTCCCAAGGTACCTGTACTCGCCAATTCTACGCTGAGCTTCTAAGCCTCGTCTACTCTCCAGTTCAACTGCTCGTCATTGAACTTCTCACCATTCGGTAGCCAAGTAAGCCATCAACAATTCCTTTCACCCTTCTACTGCCCCTGTGCACAAGCGGTGAAACCTTGGCAGCGGACTCCTCTGCTCGGTTCACCTGCCTACTTCATCTCCTACGGGGACGATGACACTGTCCTGGCCGTGGCCATTGAGCTAACCTGAGTTCCACTCCTACGCTGGTAACAGTAAGGACTGCATTATCGGGTGCTTCACCTGCCTGGATTGTCCCTAATTGTCTCTCTGCTTTGTCCTTAGGGTTGCCAGGTTGCACGGTACTCTGCTCGCCCCAAGCTGATCCCTCCTCGCACTACACATACCACAGACATGCATACACACACTCACATGATCATAAGTAAAAGGTTAATTGTGTTATCCCTGAGTTGTGTCTGCTTTTTGGGTCAAACCATGCCAATTTAGGACAATTTTGATGTGCTGAATCCAAAAATCACATTGGTTTTGCTCAATCAGGTCAACTTTTTGAACTATGGCCACATGTTTTCTTATGTTTTTGTTTACAGGGACGGTTATTTTCACTTTATATGATGCAAAACTCTTTTTTTTTAAATTTAAGTTTTTGTAAAGGGTATACAGGTCATTACAGCATTGCATTGTTTACATTTTCATCACGTTCCCTTATTTTTTGCTATTTGACAATGTTGGTAGGATAATTATTACAACACCCCTTTTTTTTTAAAGTGAAAGAAAAAGTGAAATTAAAGAGAATAAAATAAAAAACAAACAAACAGAACAGCAAAAAAAAACAAACAAACAGAAAATTAAGTAATCTAAAAGTAAAAGAGCATCTGAGTAGCGTTGGAACAAAGAGCGGGACCATTATTGAAATGGTATTTGTCAAAGATTAGATGTAATGGAAGACACATATGCGATCCAGGGTTGCCAAAAGTTCATGAACCCATCTATGTCCTGTCTCAGTGCGAATGTCAACTTTTCCATCGAGTAAATGTCTTGAATCACGTTAATCCAATCTTCAGGTGTAGGACAGTCCTTCAGCATCCATTTTTTAGTTAGGGCTTTTTTACTTGCCAATATTAAAACACTGAATAAGTATTTATCTCCTTGTCTTTCTAGTGAGTCCGGTAGTAAACCCAAATACAAAGTTACAAAAGAAAAGGGAACTGTTATTTTGAATATTTTCCCCAATATTGTCTGTACATTGGTCCAATATTGGTGGATAACTGGGCATGACCAAAACACATGAAAATGATTTGCAGTCTTTTCACCACACAAGCGCCAACAGTTCAACCCCTTATGGGTAAATTTGTTTTGTGCAGGTGTTCTGAAAAATCTTACCAAATTTTTCCATCCAAATTCTCTCCACAGCAGGGATGAGGTACTTTTCCATTGCTGTTTATTTAGCTTTTCCCATATTTCCAGTTGTAAAGTGAAATTCCCCTCTTTTTCCCATCTCTCTTTTATATATGCTGTGTTGTCTCCTTTTAAGTCTTGAAGACCTTGGTATATTTTAGAAATGTATCTGATCCCTGGGATCCCTTTATATGCCATTAAGAAGACCTTCAGAACACCTGACTGGGCCCTTTCCAAATCCTCCTTTTTAAGTATATTGTTTATGTGGTGTCTAAGCTGAGGGGCTGGGTTTCCCGCTGCTGGCCCGTGGATTTTGAAGATCTCTGAGTGGACCACGTTTGAGCCCTGATCCTATCGCTCAGGTCTGCTGCGGGTTTAAACACTGATACCGGGAGCCCTCTTCTCGCCATGTCAATTGTTGCTTCTTCCGCCGAATTATAGAGACATGACTCTTCACCATAAAAGACCCTTAACTTCGCACGAAATGGCGTCTGAAAGCGTAGATTCTGTTCTCGTAGTACCTTTTTGGCGTCGTTATATTCCCGTCGCTTTTTAAGAACCTCCGGGGCGTAATCATGCTCCACGAAGACTTTTCTCTCTTGATGCATAAATCCTTTTTTCTGCCAAGCCCGTCTTACAACCTCTTGTTTTATTTTGAAATTGGAGAATCTTACCACCACCGAACGTGGGGGCGCTTCTGCCGCTGGCTTTGCGGCTAATGTACGATGGGCCTTTTCTATCTTCAAATCAGTGGTTTGTGGAATATCCAACTTCTCTCTCAGTAAGGATTCCACGCATTCCGCCATTGTGTTGAAACTATCTTCAGCTCCTTCTTTCAGACCGTGAATTCTGATGTTGTCTCGTCTCTGTCTTCCTTCTTGGTCGGTTAGCTTAGCCTCCAGCCTTGACTGTTTTTTGTGTAAATCCAGCATAGAATCTTCAAGCACTATTATTCTTTCTTCAGCTTCCAAGATTCGGTTCTCGGCCTGGTCCACTCTGCTGTTCATCCTTTTTAATTCCTCTCTGAATTCATGAAATTCGGCCCGAAATCATCGTAATTCATCAAATAGCGATTTCAAGCTAACTTTGTTGTTAGCTACGTTCAGCTCCTCGTCTTCTGAACGGAGGTCCTCCGGTTCAGATTCTGCGGCCGCTGCGCGTCCTGGCCTGGCGAATGTCAGTTTCTTCTGTTTTTGGTTAGGCATGGTGTTTTTGTCTTTTGATTTTTATTCTTCCAAAAGTCCGTTAAGTCTGATTTTGAAGATGTTTTCCTGGATTGGGTCTGGGAGCTTCAGCGTTAAGTTGCTATCACCATGGCATCCAGACCGGAAGTCTCGCAAAACTCTTTTTTATGTCTTAAAATTCTCTGAATTTTGAACAATGATGACGTAACATTCAATTTACATGTACTTACCTTTATCAATGTCTACTATTCAGTTTACAGTACAACTGTACAACTGCTGTACAACTGCTTACAACTTAGCATAAAAACCTGACCTGATCGAGAGAAACAGATGTCATTTTCGGATTCAGTGGTGCAAAATTGTCTTAAATCAGTTGAAAAAACACAGACAACTTACAAAAAATTATTTTTGTTATATTGTGTTATTATTATAATTATAATTAGATTTAACATATATTGGAGCCCACCTGGACATGCTGGCTGGGTAAATGATGATGAAATGTCTTTGGTGCACAGCTAAATAAAATAACCAGAGTTGTGAACTAGGAGGAGCAGCAGTGAGGGCTGACCTGTTGTTGAAGTTGGTGCAGTAGGTGAGGTCCTTGCAGCCCAGCTGGCAGGGCTCCCTCACGTCAGCCAGGCAGTTGATGAGCTCCGTCTCCACCGGGTTGTACTCACAGAGCTGGTCAAAGTCCTGCCACGTCTGGCTGCCCCAGTTAGTGCTGATCTCCTGACACATGTCCCTGTCACAGCACAGCACAGCACAGCACAGAGGGAGTTAGCAGAGCTGTTTCTAGGTATAAACCAGAGTACGCAAATGCTACAGGCCCCCTCAGCTATTAGGGGTTCCTAAGCTACAAGTTCACCAACAACATTCATTTGGGAAAAAGAAAAAGAAGAAAAAATCTTAACTTTTTTTTCCTTATAAATTTGCAGCATTTTTCTGGTAAATCTGAAACATTTTTTTCCTCATAAATTTCTAACTTGTTTCCCTTATAAACTGGAAAAAAAAAACTTCTCTGTATTCTGTAACTTTTTCCTGCAAATTTTAAGCTCTTTTCTCGTATAACTGTAACTTATTTACTTTAAACTTTATTTATTTATATAGCACCTTTTATGCAACAAAGTGCAACTCAAAGTGCTTTACAGTTAAAAACAGACTCAACTCATGAATGGTATTTTTTTCACTGCAATTTGTGACTTTTGATCCTTGCAAATGTGCAACTTTGTTCTAAATTTTCAACTTTTCTCATTAGCTTTCACCTTTTTTTTAATAAATTTATGACTATTTCTCAAAAATTTGCTAAATTTTTCCCCAAATTTGTATTTTTTTCTTGTAAATGTATAACTTTTTTCTTGTAGAGCTGCAATTTCTTCATAAATTTAAAACAATTTTCTCATAAATTTTCCACTTTTTTCTTTGAAATTTGCAACTTTTCCTTGTAAATGTGCAACTTTCTTTTAGAGCTGCATTTTTTTTCTTCTGAATTTGTGACTTTTTTCCTCATAAATTTGCCACTTTTTCTTGTAAATTTGCAGCACTCGTATGGATGCTGGTTACATTTTTAAGATAAGATAAGCCTTTATTAGTCCCACAATGGTTAAATTCTAGGATTGCAGCACTCAGAGCAATAGTTAATAAGATAATAAGAACTGGTTAGCCAAGCAGTAAATGAATATACATATAAGGATAAGGATTTGGGCTGCACGGTGGCGCAGTGGTTAGCACTGCGGCAGCACAGTTTACCCTTGGCCGGGGGATTGTGGGGATCGTGGGTTCGATCCCAGCCCCCGACCAACAGTGATCTGTGTGGAGTTTGCATGTTCTCCCCGTGTTGCGTGGGTTTACTCCGGGATTTCTCCGGTTTCCTCCCACATGCCAAAAACATGCATGTTAGGTTAATTGGCTGTTCTAAATTGTCCCTAGATATTTGTTTCCTATAGGCCCTTAGAATAGAGGGTTAGTATTAATGAAAGCGCTTTGAGTGGTCTTTGTGACTAGAAAAGCGCTATATAAGTGCAGGTTAGTTAGTTAGTTAGTTAGATAAGCCATCTTTATTGTCATTCAATCTATACAACCAATCATGTACAGTAGAACGAAATTATGTTTCTCTTCTCTACAGTGTTAATCACACACATATATAGAATCAGAAGGGTCGCTGCCATGCAAGACGCCGCCACAAATTTTCCTCCTCCATTCCATTATTGCTGAGCACCAAGCTGGACAGCAGGAAGTCCCGCTTTTATATGGTCTTCGGCATGACCCGGTTAGGATTTGAACCCCTGCCTCCTGGGTGTGGGGCGGATGCTCTACTAACTGAGCCACCACTCCGGTATGTATATGTACCCAGATACAGTATATACACAGTGCAGGAGCATTGCAGCTAGATGGTATCAACAGCATTAGTTTGTTAAATTACCCTGCAGAAAATGTATATGTACCCAGACATACATTATTCAATGTAATGGTGAAATTACTTTCTGACCATGCAGGCAGTGACCCAAGATTATTTTTGAAATGTTTTTGTTAATAGAACAGACATTTGTTTGTGTTAAAGGGTTTGAACTCCTCTCCATTAAAGCTGCCTCAGCGTACTGCAGCCGACCTGCTGAGTAAAATGTACCTGCAGAGTGACGTGTTGGCTTTGGAGCAGCAGTGCAGTTTGGCACGATCCATCTTGGCCGGATGCTGAGTGTCCACTTCAGGCGGAATCGGAGGGCGGGCGCTACCTAGGAAGCACTGCCACATAGGCTCCTGGGGAAGGGGTTGGGAGCCACACTCCTGGATCAGACCCTCCATGATCTCGTGCTCTGTGTTCATGGTGCGGAGGATTCTCCGGCACGCCGCCTGGCACTGGGTGGCCTCGGCGCGGTCACAGCAATACAGACCTGTGAGGATCAGAGAGAAACTTGGACTTTCCAAGGATGTATGTTGCAACTAGATGATTACTTATTAATTAAGTAAAATCCCTAAAACCAGCCCCAACCACCAAAACTAAAGTCACAACTTGTCACGGTGGCCCTCACGAGCCACCATAAGACGCCAGCAGTCACCAGTGAGTTGCAGTGATATTTATTGGGGAGTGAAGGAACAGGGAAAAATACACACGACAGTGCAGGTAGGATAATCATAAGGAACTTACAATAGATGATGAAAGAACGGCGTCTGAGCCGGGAGACGCCCGAAGTATCAGACGATGAGAACTTCAAGGAGATTAGCAGGAGGTATAACAGAGACTGCTGCATCGGGGTGCATTCAGCGCCCGCTTTTAACACCAGGCACTAATGACCCCGAATGCAGCACAGCTGTTGGCCTTGACAGCAGGGAGCTCCACCGGCCGCTGTCACAATAAGAGCCGAGGGAGCTAGAAGGGATCCGCTGCTGTCAAAGCCTGGAAAGGACGATATATGAGCCGAGTGCGGACGAGACCGGCACTCGGGTTGTAACAGTACCTCCCCCTCAAGGCCGGGCTCCTGAACGGCCAAATAACACCCAAGCCCCCTCCCCCACCCCCCCAGGGTAGGCGGATGGGGCGCCGGCAGGAGGGAGAGAGTCAAAAAGAAAAAAGAAACACACAATACTTCATAACGAGTGGATTATGTAAGGACAGAACCCAAAAGGCAATACACACATCCACAGTCTCAAACAGAACATGGGTATTAGACCAAGGGGAAGAAAACACAAATCACAGGCTAAAGGAAAAGGTGAGATACGAAATCACAGATATCAGGCCCCCCACACACATCCCAAAAGTTTACAGACATGACCTCAATGAAAAAACCCGGGATGACTGCAGTCCTGGCTCTGAGGCATGGAGGCTGAAAGTTCGGGGGGCCGCCCGGCATCAAGCTGCCACAATACAGGCAGGGGGGAAAAGGACAGTTCGGGCGGCCTACCACAGTCCCATGCCCGGAAACAGTTAATTTCAGGCGGCCGGACCAGGTCGCTAAACAGGGGGTCCAATGGGTCGGGTGGCCGGCCCAGAGAGCCAAATGGGCGCGGCAGTCCTTCAGGCGGCCAACCCGCATCGCTTGCCCACCAGAACTGTAGGGGGGAAGTAGCCGGCGGTCTCGCTGGAGAAGGGGAAGACGAGGAAGAACCGGGCGGAGTGTTCGGAACCCCAACGGCCCCAGGTGGAGATGGGTTGCGCTCCTCAGGAGAACGAGGAGGGTGACGATGGTGATGATAGGGAAGATGGAGATGAGCCCGTCCAGTGTCTGGCTGCAGGGGATCTGCAGCTCTCTCACCGAACCTGGAAACTGCTGGTGCCGTACCCTCGTCGGACCTCGATTGGGTCGCGGTTGCTCCCGCGAAGGACCCCGATTGGGTCTCGGTTGCATCCGCGTCGGACCCCGATTGGGTAGGCGCCGCACCAGGACCGACCTCTAACCCCGAACCCGGAACCTCTGGCACAGCGGGCGAATTCAGATCCGCGCCGACGACTCTGGGAGAAGGCTCGGGAGAGAGAAAAGAACCAGGATCAGGATCACCGGCAGCGCCAGAACCCGGCGAGACAAGCTCGGATGTAGCGGGTGGCCGCACCTGGCTCGCCTCCCCAAGAGACAGGCAAAAATGCTCTAAGATGGAGTAAAGAAAGACAAAACAGAGCACTTGCCTGATCTCGATTTCTGTCGCCGTCCAGGACTTCGATGATCCGTGCTCAGATGGCAGGAGGTCGTCCTCAGGCTCCCACTCAGCTACGGCGGGCTCCACAGCTGGCATGATGGTGCGCGCAGCTCCTGGATCCTCCGGTACCGAAGCCCACGCCGACGGCCCGCACAGCGTAGTGGCAGGGGACCCTTGACCCGCTGGACCGGACCGCTCGTCCGTGGAGACCCGGGGATGCTTCCTCGTCGGCGCAGGTTCCACGCTGCAGTCCGCCCTCCTCCTCCGCCCACGATGTGGCTGCGGAACCGGAACCAGGCTCTCCAGAACCGCAGGCCCCCTCCTCATCCAGCGACGTTGGCCTGGCATCGAGGACCGCTCAGCGGAGGAAGACACAGAGGATGTGGGGTTAATAATGACAGCCACAGCAGGTGGTGGGAGCTCAGGGAGCTGCGAACCCCAATCTCCACCTCCAGGAGTCTGACAGAGCAAATCACAATAACGAGAGTGTGAATGAACTTGGACTTGTCTGTCTCCTGGGGGCTGAATGGTGCCTACGTTGCTCCTCCCTTTCCCCGCCAGATGGTGACAGAGGACCCCCTGGGAGGACGACAGGGAGCCGCTCAAGAAGGTTCCGGGACGGGACTTGTCGAAACAGGACTCCCAAGACACACAGCAGCCGGGATAGGCGACGAGGAGGAGGGGGCGATAGCCGTGATGAGCCGGGCACCGGACGCTGACAGGAGAGCGGAAGAAGATGGCCCGGGGGGAGAGACTGTGGGAATTCCCCTCTGACAAAGCGCAGGGGTGGCAGCTGTGTGGGGGGTTGAGCCCTTGCGGCGGCCCGGAACAGGATCTGGATGGGGTTCTCGCTGAGGTTGACCGGGCAGATGAACAGCGGAGCGAGCAGCTGTCACTCGGCCTCGGATCTTAACAGCAGTCAGCTGCAGCTCCTCAGGGGGAATCCCGAGTGGCGTCATGCCCAATGGGGAAAGACCTCTGGATGGTGCGAACTTCAGGGCCAGAACGGAGGCAGGAGCGGGATCCCGAAGCGAGGGGTGACATCTCCTCCTCTTCGGCTTCCTGCCAGGATTTCCCTCCAACCCACAGAGTATCTTACGCTGTGCGGCGATGTCCTTTCTCCTTGCGCTGACTTCGGGGTGGTTGGTGCAGCGAGGAAGATTGTCCAGGAGAACCTCAGCGTAGTCTAGGTGCCAGCGCATTTGGTTTGGGTCGTCGTAGAGGCTAGCGGTGAAGAGCGTCCCGTCGACGTACTCCAGGGCGCTGGTTAGCTCATTACCCAGGCGCCGAGCGCGGCTCCTGGGAAACAGCATGCTCCCAGAGTTGACACCCAGACTGGGAAGAACAAAGTCCAATACTGCAAAATCTCACGGTAAATAGCGTCTTGGCGCAACGCCCCTCTCTGGACGTTCTGTCAGCAGTCTACTGTCACGGTGGCCCTCATGAGCCACCATAAGACGCCAGCAGTCACCAGTGAGTTGCAGTGATGTTTATTGGGGAGTGAAGGAACAGGGAAAAATACACACGACAGTGCAGGTAGAATAATCACAAGGAACTTACAATAGATGATGAAAGAACGGCGTCTGAGCCGGAAGACGCCCGAAGCATCAGACGATGAGAACTTCAGGGAGATTAACAGGAGGTATAACAGAGACTGCTGCATCGGGGTGCATTCAGCGCCCACTTTTAACACCGGGCACTAATGACCCCAAATGCAGCACAGCTGTTGGCCTTGACAGCAGGGAGCTCCACCGGCCGCTGTCACAATAAGAGCCCGGGGAGCTAGAAGGGATCCGCTGCTGTCAAAGCCTGGAAAGGACGATATATGAGCCGAGTGCGGACGAGACCGGCACTCGGGTTGTAACACAACTTAATGGAAAGGTTAAAAAAAATGTACCAGACGAAAGGTCACAAATTAACAAAAGAATAATTATAAGTTAGTTTACAAAACAAGAAAAGAACTCAAATATGTCTGAGAAAATAGTCATAACATTCCATGAAAAAGTCATCTCGACAATGATATCTCTAAAACTGCTGACCTTCACCAAGGTAATATTGTAACTTCAACAAGGCCCAGCTGTGCACGCGTCTGCTTGTTGTGTGAGCTGTGGGACAAAGTTGCTAGCCTGAAAAGTAATACGTTGTAACCCAAAGCGAATCAAAGTTTTTGGTTCAACTTTGCACATGTTGCATTTTTAATGTTATTATATTTGTATGTTATTTGTATATTAATATTCAACCCAGCCACAGGGGGTGCACAAGCCAGTGTACTGCTAGTGCCGGTCCCAAGCCCGGGTAAATGGGGAGGGTTATGTCAGGAAGGGCATCCGACATAAAACCTTTGCTAAATCAAACATGCAGATCATGACGAATGAGACTTTCACACTGGCTCGGTCGAAACCCAAGTTAACAATGACCACCACCGATGCTGGGAAGGTGTGTTAGGAAGGAGAGAGAGAAAAGGAAAGGTAGAAGTGTGGAGGTGAGAGTAGGGACATTAAATGTAGGGACTATGACTGGTAAAGGCAAAGAGTTGGCTGATATGATGGAGAGAAGGAAGGTAGATATACTGTGTGTTCAAGAAACCAGATGGAAGGGAAGCAAGGCTAGGAGCACTGGAGGGGGATTTAAACTGTTCTACCATGGTGTTAATAGGAAGAGAAATGGAGTAGGAGTAATCTTGAAGGAAGAGTATGTGAAGAGTGTTCAAGAGGGAAAGAGGGAGTCAGACAGAATCATGAGTGTGAAGCTAGAAATCAAAGGTGTGATGTTGAAGGTTGTCAGTGTGTATGCCCCACAAGTTGGATGCCAGACAGAAGAGAAGGAGGAATTCCGGAGTAAGTTGGATGAAGTGGTAGACAGTGTTTCCAGGGGGGAGAGAGCGGTGATTGGAGTGGCCTTTAATGGACATGTAGGTGAAGGGAACAGAGGTGATGGAGAGGTCCTGGGTAGGTGTGGTCTTGAGGGGAGAAATGTGGAAGGACAGATGGTTGTGGATTTTCCTAAAAGGACAGAAATGGCTGTGGTGAACACATACTTTAAGAAGAGAGAGGAACATAGGGTGACTTATGAGAGTGGAGGAAGGTGCACATAGGTGGACTACATCTTATGCAGAAGGAGAAATCTGAAAGCAATAGGAGACTGCAAGGTGGTGGCAGGGGAGAATGTAGCGAGACAGCATCGGATGGTAGTCTGTAGGATGACTTTGCAAAGCAAGAAGAGGAAGAGGGTGAAGGCAGAGCCAAAGATTAAGTGGGAGCAGTTACAGAAGGAAGAAAGCCACACAGAGTTCAGAAAGGAGCTGATACAGGGTCTGGGTGGTAGGGGAGAATTACCAGATGATTGGGAAAGCACAGCAAAAGTATTGAGGGAAACGGGTAGAAAGGTATGTGGTGTATCCTCTGAACAGAGAAAGGAAGACAAGGAGACTTGGTGGTGGAATGGGGAGGTACAGGAAAGTATTCAAACAAAGAGGTTAGCAAAGAAAAAGTGGGATAGTCAGGGAGATGAAGAAAGTAGACAGGAGTATTTGGAATCTAGGTGCATGGCAAAGGGAGAGGTGGCAAAGGAAAAGGCATATAGTGAGTTGTATGAGAGGCTGGACACTAAGGAAGGAGAGAAGCATTTGTATCAATCGGCTAGACAGAGAGATCAAGCTGGAAAGGATGTACAGCAGGTTAGGTTGATTAAGGACAGAAATGGTAATGTACTAACAAATGACAAGAGTTTGTTGAAAAGGTGAAAGGAGTACTTTGAAGAGCTGATGAATAAAGAAAATACGAGAGAGAGGAAGATGGATGGAGGAAAGATGGTGAACAAGGAAGTCCCGAAGATTAGAAAGGCAGAAGTGAGGGCAGCTTTGAAGAGGATGAAGATGGGAAAGGTGGTTGGTCCAGATGACATACCTGTGGAGGGATGGAGATGTTTAGGAGAGATGGCAGTGAACTTTTTAACCAGATTGTTTAACAATCTTGGAGAGTGAGACAATACCTGAGGAGTGGAGAAGAAGTGTTTTGGTACCAATTTTCAAGAACAAGGGTGATGCTCAGAGCTGTAGTAACTACAGAGGCATAAAGTTGATCAGCCACGCTATGAAGATGTGGGAAAGAGTTGTTGAAGCCAGGTTAAGAGGAGAGGTGACAATCAGTGAGCAGCAGTATGGTATCATACCAAGAAAGAGTACAACAGATGCAATGTTTGCTTTAAAAGCGTTGATGGAGAAGTATAGAGAAGGTCAGAAGGAGTTGCACTGTGTCTTTGTGGATCTAGAGAAAGCAGATGATAGGGTGCCAAGAGAGGAAGTGTGGTACTGTATGAGGAAGTCAGGAGTGGCAGAGAAGTATGTGAGGGTAATGCAGGACATGCATGAGGACAGCAAGATGGTGGTGACGTGCACTGTAAGAGTGACGGATGGATTCAAGGTGGGAGTGGGATTACATCAGGGATCAGCTCTGAACCCCTTCTTGTTTGCCATGGTGATGGACAGGCTGACAGATGAGTTCAGGCAGGAGTCTCCGTGGACCATGATGTTTGCAGATGACACTGTGATCTGTCATGAGAATAGGGAGCAGGTAGAAGAGAACCTGGAGAGGTGGAGGTATGCTCTGGAGAGAAGAGGAATGAAAGTCAGGAGAAGCAAGACAGAATACATGAGTGTGAATGAGAGGGAGGTAGGGGCAACGGTGAAGATGGAAGGAGTAGTGGTAGTGAAAGTAGAGGAACCACAGGTTCAGACATTTGGTGTATGTGCTTGGCTGAGGAGCCACTGGTGCGAAGCTACCATGTGTGGGATTATGACCGAACACCTCTAAGTTTAAATACCTGGGGTCAACCATCCAAAGCAATGGAAAATGCACAAGAGAGGTGAAGAAGAGAGTGCAGGCACGGTGAAATGGGTGGAGACGAGTGTCAGGGGTGATTTGTGACAGAAAGGTAACAGCAAGAGTGAAAGGGAAGATTTACAAGACTGTAGTGAGACCTGCTATGATGTATGGTTTGGAGACGGTGGCACTGACAAAAAGACAGGAGGTGAGCTGGAATTGGCAGAGTTGAAGATGCTAAGATTTTCATTGGGAGTGACTAGGATTGACGGGATTAGAAATGAGTGTATCAGAGGGACAGCTCAGGTTGAGCAGTTTGGAGACAAAGAGAGGCAAGACTGAGATGGTTTGGACATGTGCAGAGGAGGTATAGTGGATATACTGGACAAAGGATGTTGAAGATGGAGCTGCCAGGCAGGAGTAAAAGAGGAATATCACAGAGAAGATTCATGGATGTAGTGAAGGAGGACATGGAGAGGGTTGGTGTTACAGAGGAAGATGAAGGGACAGAGTGAGATGGAGACAGATGATCCGCTGTGGAGACCCCTAAATGGAGCAGCTGAAAGAAGAAGACCAAAATTTGTATATTAATATTCCTGTAAATATTATGTCTATTCTCTTTTTTTCTTCTCTCCCCTCACACTCTAACCAGTTGTGGCAGATGGCTGCCCGTCCCCAAGCCTGGTTCTGCCACAGGTTTCTTCCTATTAAGCTACAGTCACAAAGATTCTTATAAACGATGGGTTTTTAAGCATCTCCCAGTTCCTATGAATTCTGGAGTTCACAGACATTCATGGAGGGGGGCATAGTTTCTTATGGCTGCTGTTCAATTTGCAAGAGCAATTTGAGGCATTCTTGAGAAATGAGGTGCTTTTCTGTCATACGATCGCCCTAGAGTTCTTGCATTCTTTGTAAGGGTGCCTTGGGATCTTCCTACAGCATATTTAATGCCATCTTACAAAAATTTTTGTGCAACTCATGGCACTCTCAAGTCGTTGATAGGAAGATATTATGGCTTTCGGCACACTTTGTCACACAAATGACGTTTCTCCACCTTATGAGTGCCTCACTACTGCTTCACGCACACTGTACAAATCTCCGTACGAACAGAGATTCGTACAGCATACCCTACAACTGCTGTAAGGGGCCCTTAAGAACACCTTAAAGGGGTCAATGATTGCACTTTTTCCACATTTTAACAGCTCACATGTCTTAATGAAGTGTTTGACATATTTTGTTCACATTTTCTGTAATCTTTTTAATTACTGAATCAAATTTGTCTTTTATTTTTCCTGGCTTTCTATAAAATGCTCTGATTTAAGGCTTGTCCCTTTAAGAACCATCCTTCACCATTTCAAATCCACCCTCCCTCTTACGTCAGTTAGCCATTGCTTCTAGCCCCCCAGGCTCGGTGGAGCAGCGCTCTAGTTCACTGATCCACAGTCAATGGTGTATCTCGCATCAGTCCTGTCTTATCTCTCAATAAATTTTACTGTGATTCCACAACAAATCGCTAGCACCGTGCACTGGACGATCACCTGAGGCGAGCTACTGAACCAAGGGATCTCAAAGGACAGTGTGGCCCTGTGGAACTCCACTCTGCTCTCATGGGCATCGTAGTTGCTCCCGCTTTCAGCTGGCTGTGAGAGCAGAGCGGATCTACGGAGGACGCTGGGGTTGCTGGGCATGAGGGGAAGCAGTTTCTGGTCCTGGGACATTTTGAGTGTCGGGAGCCGGAGGCTTCGTCGTGATTCCGCGGTTGATCACCTGTATCTTGGGTTGGGCAGAGCTTAGTCACCCTAATAGCCATCCCTGTTATCACCTGATTTGGCAGTGTGCCTCCCGTCACTGCGGCCCATCTCTCTGTGGTTTCATTGTGATTCCGTGGCGGATCGCATGTACCAGTGTTATGCCAATAACTCCCCCGCCAATCCGGGGGAGTTCTCGGCATAACGCTGGCCTGTAGCCCTACTCCCAGGCCATAAAAGCGACCGGTATGCCAGGGCAGGTGATTGGCAGCCCACCACTGTGTAGCATCAACTTCTCCTCAGGCCAATCCAGGAGATCACTTTTCTTCATTTTAAAGGAATTTCACCTTTCTTCTTTTTAAAGTAACTCTCACTCAAGGTCTGGTCAAGAATGCTGTGTGTCTTCAGAAACTTGATAAGGATTTGCTTTTAACCTGTTGAACTCTGTTCAACTTCCCTAAAAACGCCTAAAAATAACATGCCCAAAGTAAATCAAAAGCTGTTCTTCAACCCTTTGCAGCATCTTCATGGGGTTAGTCTCATTTAAAAGAAAACACTCTGAATTCTTTGGCAAAACAGTCATAATCTCTCTAAGTGCTCCTGCCACTGAGTAACAAGAAAGTTCGCCTGGGTGTTTTTTTAGATACAAATGCTTGCAAATAACATACAGCTGTCAGATACTGGCTGGAAAACACAACAGAAATGTAGAACCAAGTGTTTTCAAGCTCAGGTCAAAATTTTGTAAAAATACCACAAAAAATGAATATATTACACAGCTTTTTTCTCAGGTTGTAACAAGGCTGTGTCTGTACTGGAAGACTGGAAATACAGCTTTTTTTTTTTCAGTGCGCACTGAGACGCACTAAGATGCAGAGACGTGACCGCCTGCGGAATTCACAGAGTTCAAGGGGTTAAAGGCTTAAGTGGACCATAAACTCTTGGAGTCAAATCCAAACTGGACAGTTCATGCTGATAGTATCCATTCGTACCAGGAACTGATACTCTTAAAAAGTCAAAACTTCTTAAGCTGGTATATTATATGCCCCCCCCCCTTCTTTGAGATTTATCCCAGACCCCTCTAGGCCCCCCTGCTCACATTTCAAAGACCTAAAAGTTATCTACAGCTCAACAGTACCTCCTAGTGGACATCTACGGAATATGTTTCATTGCGGAATCTGGCTGTTAATTCTGACTAAACATTAAGCTTTTCTTCCAGTTCGCATTTCCCAGGATTCTAAGGACACTGTGAAGATAATCGCCAATAATGGTTTGCTATGATTCATTAATCCTTGATTTAAACGTGAGTGCATGTCTTAGGAATGTTTTATTTTCATGAGTGTTATTCAAATGAATGTTAAAATTATTAGTAATGGTATAAATGCATGGTTACTTAATATTAGCTTTGAGTTACTTAAATTAGTTAGATTTTATATTGAGTATATAATTCCACAAGAACTGAATGTTTTATCAATCTCTGTCCATCTTCCCTCTCGTGATAATCAATCACCAGGCTGCCTCTCTGTTGGATAACGTCCTTGCATTTGATTAGCTGTTCACAAACAAAGGAATGTTCCCTCATTGGACAAAAGTCCATTCAAACTCCCCATTATGGAAGATGATGGTCCGTCTTGCGGCCGGTCCCGTTTTATGACCCAGCAGCGTGCTTCAGTTAAATGCGTCAGAGCCGCCCTGCATACTAAGATGTTTTTTTTTGTTTGTTTGTTTTCGCTTCTTCTAGAGTTTTTCTGTTCTTTGTACTTCTTTGCAGTTTTCTTTGGTCTAAGTTGTTCTGTGAGTTTTAAGAAGTACTTTGTGTGTGTCTGAACCTTGAAAAGTCCTGCGTTAGCTTTCCTAAATTGTCTTTCGATAAGTTTTACTTGTTTTCTGGTTAACTGAGGAGAAACCATCTTTTTTCAATGAGCTCACCTTAAAGAGAGTTAAATTCTCAAATCTTTTTTTCCTTCACCTCAGAAGCCATTCTTATCTTATTTGAATGTTTTTCTTGGACTTTTTTGATTCTTCGTGCAGTTAAAGTGGATTTTTAATTTTCCTGTTTTAAAGTGAACTGATTTTTGGACTGCCTCATCCACGTCTGATCCTGTAAAGAAACCAGGAGCTCATGGGTGAAACTGACTAAAATATTCTTTCTTCAGTCTTTGGTTTTGTTCTGCAGGCCGGAGACATCCCAAATTCAGACTGGTTGCCAAAGGACTCCATGCATGCTCTGGTGCCAGCCTGCACTCTGCCGCCGGTTCCTAGCTGCACGTCCCGTGGGAGCCCCCAGCCGAGTCTACGCTTTTCACAGCTGTGAACGATCTGAAAGCCGACCAGCAGTCGCTTACCCCCGGTGTTCTGAATGCTGTCTGGAAGAGCCGCTGAGCCTTCCCGAACTTATACCACCAGCTGGCGCTGACCACAGCTGAACGCCTGGACCTACAGCTGTCCGTAAGTGAGACTCCCATTTTCCTGTCTGCTGGGTTTAAACGAGATGTCCTAAAATATCAATTACAACTGAACATAACCAATATTTCATGGTACAATTAGTCCCTCAGCCGTAGGACAATGCTATAAACTGAAGGAAAATTTTTATTCACTTTAAGTAACCTCTTTTCATTTTTGTTGATTAATTCAGAAGTTCCTTTTTAGATAATCAGATTATGGAATTTTTCCCCATAAAATTCCATTCTGATTTTGTTAGAAACCTCACCCTTCCACTGCATTACAGTTGAAACATAAAATCTGGTTTCCTCTTGGTTCCACAAAGGTTTAACTATAGATTTTATGCTCAGGAATCCACTAACAGTTGATGTGATATTGAACACCTGTTTATCATTTGAATCTGTTTATTCATCATTTGAATGCCATGTCATGTAACCTGAATGAGTTTCTTTCAATAAAATTGTAAACGAGAGAAGTTGAAGCGTTATTCCTTTGCATATACTGTATGTTTTCTGGGTCACGGCAGTAAAAGAACTCACTAAATTTTGAGACTGATTCATTAAGTAATTGAAGGTACGGAAATTAACTGAAATTAATTTATTAACAACTTGTTCTTTTAGAACTGGTGCCCCCTTTTTACGAGTGCTTTTCTATTTTATTTAGTGAGTGTTGGGGTGACTGGTTACCTCTGTCCCCTTGCACACCCACTATTAAATAGAATACATAATTCCTGTACCTTATTACACTATATTTTATTAAATATCGCTACAACTGGAAAAGGGCTCAAAGGTGGACTCACTGTCTATGGGGCTCCGAATGGGGTAGGACTTGGTGAAGTTGCTGACACAGCTGAGCAGCTGAGCACTGTGACTCTGACAGTACTCTTTGACGGCGTTGATCTGGGACACAGTGGGGGTAGAGTCGGTTCTGAAGATGGCCTGGCAGTACTCCCTGCAGGTGGTGTGGCGCCCTGCGTAGCTGCAGCACATGGAGCCCACTGTGGGAAAACACACAAACTCATTTACTATAATGCAACAGTTACTTCCAAATGAGCAGTTTTACGGGACAACAGGTATTCAAGGAAATGTGTATATTAAAGTATGTGTATGCAAGAAAAAAATCATAGTTATGATAGAAATATTTTGCACATTTAAAGGAAAATAGTAATGTATTTATGAAAAAAGTTTATGAAAAGCAAATTTATGAGAAGCATTTCATATTTGGGAGAAAAGTCAGAAACACATGAAAAAGTTATAGGAAAAAACTTGCTAATTTACATGAAAAAGTCCCAACTTTATCTGAAAAGTCTCAGATTTATGTGGAAAAAGGCTCAAAATTACAAAAAAAGGTACAAAAAAATTCAGATTTAGTAGAAAGAAGTTATTCATGATGGAACGATGGAACGATGATGTGATTTTACCTGATTCAAATCTGTTTGTGACATCACGCAGAAGAATTTGGGACTAAAGTTGCTCAGGATGTCTTTTTCACAGTAGCGGCCGGTGATGGATGTGCTAGCTGGAGGAACAGATGAGCTCAGTGTTCGCAGTCCCTTCCTCACACACCTTCATGTGTGTGTGTGTGTGTGTGTGTGTGTGTGTGTGTGTGTGTGTGTGTGTGTGTGTGTGTGTGTGTGTGTGTGTGTGTGTGTGTGTTGGGGAGGACTGCCTTGTGTGTGCATGTGTACCTCAGACCAACTTACTTTCATTTTTGGTGATGCAGCTGTACAGCGAGTTCTAGAAAGAGAAGAGAAAGTGATTGCGATTCAGTCTGGCATCCCATGAAAGCTCATCTGGACACAGGGCTGTTTTTTTTTTTTGTTTTTTTTTGAGTTTTCTGAATGACTGGGTTTGGGGGAGGGGCTATTTTTGGAATGGGGAGGAGCTCAAAAAAAAAAGCTCTCCTTCCACAAAAAGCATAAAAATACACTGGGTCATCATCTTGATAAAAAACAAAAACATTATCTATTACAATACAAATTTTACCATCATCCATATGAAAATGCAAACAACAGAAAATGAAAATCAAACAGCAAACTCCCTCAAATCGTTAACCCAATGAGCAAGCATTTATGTTGAAGTACAAACAAAAGTGAAACACAAGAAGAGTAATACCGACATAACTGAAAAAGAAGCATAACTTTGTAATTGGTCTGTGATGAATTTTGTCTTTTCTTGTAAATTTGCATCTTTAAAATCATGTTTTTCTTGTTCCTTTAAAAATTAAATGAGCCAGAATTTTTTAAAAAAAAGTGATTTTAACTCTAATTTCAGTGACATAAAATTATAAACTCACAAAAGCAATTAAAGATGAAGTCAACACGTTAATTACAGTATAAAGCTGGATCTATGCACCCACATCACAGCCACACCATTACCGACGTCCGTCGCCGACTCAGCGATTGGCTATTTTTTCTTGTGTGGGGGGTGAAATATGTTGTTCTGTTGCCAAAACTGGTTCCAGCCGATGTGGAGAGTGATTTGAGTTTGTGTGCTTTTGTTTATGAAACAGCAACAGACAAGAGCACATTGTGATGGAGTTAGAGCTCAAAAATGTTAAGAAAAAGCAACTTCTCATACGATCGTTGCACAGAGAAAAAGAGAAGAAGTCAGAGAAAACTGTGTGTGACCACTGTTGCCGTGATTTGACAACCTGTGTAATTACTGGGGTCATGACAAGGGCTGCAGCGATTACTCGAATAATCTGAGAAATTCGATTCCAAACATTCTTTGATTGAAAAATCTATGGTTTGAACCATCATTTAATGTAGCACTTCCAGTCTATATGATCTTCTTCGGGTCACACTATGTAAACAAGATGTGGGTTTGTTTCATGGCGTGATGTCAGAGTGACACAATGATGGCAAAAAAGAGGAAAGTCAGAGAAAATGACAAACAGTATCTCAAGTCTGGGATCATTTCAAGCTCAAATTGAAGGAAAACATTGCGGTGTGTACATTGTAAAGCCGAGTGGCGAGCTAGCATACCGTAATGTTGTTGTTACAGTGTCTCAGCAGACAGCATCCAGCCACATCATGCTCAGCCAGCGCACCCAAGACAAGGTACGCGATTGAGATTTTAAATTAAGATGAACAGAATGTAGTCAGCTATGCTAATTATGTTTATGGCCAAAGAACATATAGCAGCTATGTTGTGAGTTGAAGCTAACGCTACAAAACAGAACTTTATGGTCTAACATAACGTTTAAAGTTTTGTTTTTTGCAATAAAGACTGCAATAAGCATTGCAACAAATGTATACCTGTTACTGAGTGTTTGGTACAGTTACTACTGCTCTTTAGGAAAGAAAGTTCCACACATGTTGGTCAATGCTAATTTCTACAATACAAAAAAAAAAATAATCAAAAAGTATCCAATTACTCAAATAATTGTTCAATTACAGTGACAAATTACTCAATTACTAAAATAATCAATAGCTGCAGCCCTATTTATGATGAGCCATAAAATGTTGTGTGTGTGTGTGCTCACTTCCTCAATATTCTTTTGAATGTGGACCGTTGTGTAACTGATTTGTCTTGGAAGATGTGTCGCCGTGAACGGGCAGAGCGGTGCAGTGGCGAGATCCAGGAAATATGAATGAGGAGACAAAGTGGACCAATCACAGCTCTTACGGTATGCGTTGCCGACATGCACCTCCCCTTCTCTAGAGACGTGCATGTCGGCCAGCGCAGGGGGATATTGCATCGGTGTGGTGGGTGCATAAATCCAGCTAAACTGATCACATTTCTGACTGGTTTTCAAATCAGTGAAATCAAAGGTAACTCAAGTATTACCAAATGAGTCAAAGTGCAGGTCTTCCTCCATAAATGTACTCAGGTAAGAGTAAAACTAGTGAGAAGATAAAACTTGTTACTTACAACACCCTCACACTCACCTCTGTGGTTTTTTTGCACACTTTTGTAATGTCGTTTTTAGATGAAGCCTGTAACGGTGACACATAGGGACAGTGTGAGAAAACAACAGCCAAGTGCTCCCATCCAATCCAAACTCCTGCTGCACTAGTGAGCCTCTCACCTGTTTGCATTCCCTGCGACACTCAGCCGCGATGGCAAGCTCACAGCAGCCCAGCCCCACCCAGCCATCAGACTTCCTGGACACTCCTGGGAATTAATTGAGCACTCCAGAGTTAATGTTATGTCATGAGGAGTTGTTTGGTTGAGTTTGTGCACTGTGTTGACAGGTGAAGTTATGCAGCAGAAAACAGAGCCTCAGCATGGATGGTGCAATGCTTCACAAACTGGACTGAGCTCATGCAACATGCGCGTTCTCGTTGCCATCTCTCTGTCACCACCGTGATGTTTGTAATCACTGATTGTTTGTCCTTACTTTCCATTCTCTAGATGTCCTTCATGGATATTTATAACATGTTTAGTCTTCCTAATCTGACATTAAACTCCAAGAAAAAAAATCACAGTCAGAGGCTGTGCAGTACCCTTGCTCCAATGAGTGAGGGCATGCTTGAGCACCGTAACCTCAGGATTTTTAAATTAATTTGTGTACATTTGTTGTTGAGTGTTTGGTAACATTACTACTGCTCTTTAGGAAAGAAACTTCTGCACATGTTGGTCAATGCAACTTTCTTCAATACAAAAAAAGTATCTGATTACTTGAGTAATCGAATCGATTACAGCGGCAAATTATTCAATTACTAAAATAATCGACAGCTGCAGCCTAGTTGAATTTAAGCTAACTCTATTGGGTTCATTTATTTAAGCAATATTACACAAGAGGGAGTACAGCATCAATGAATATAGTAACTGCGGGTGTTAGTATAGTCATTGATACTGTACTCCCTCTCATGTAATATTGCTTTAATACAACAGCTCTGGCAAGCACAATTTATTAAATGAAAGCAATGCTGGACAAAATATTATGATTTGTCTGTTTAACCAGCTATTTTGCGCAGCTGAGAAAAAAATAGTCAAGTCTGTCAAGTCCAAAAGCCAGTGTTTATCAAACATACTGGTCACCTCTTGAGTCAGTACCGCAGAAGACCCGAGATCAAAACGTGGCTAATGCCAGTAGCTAGCCAGTGGCTAGTAGTTAGCCTGTTAGCGATTTGGCTTTGGCACACTTCACTCGCTTTTCTTGGCATTTTCAGATGAAGCAAAGTGTCCATCACCACAAAGGTACTATGCTTAATTAATCAAGACAATAAATCCAACTGTAACACTGCCTGTTTTTCCCCTTGTCCTGTCAAGCAGGTCGGTAAGTAAAACTGAAATTTGCTTTCATTCTTTTGCCAAACAAATTTACTTTGCCAAAAGGAACTTTATATAGTACATATACACTACTCACAAAAAGTTAGGGATATTCGGCTTTTGGGTGAAATTTCAGGATGCACCTAAAATTCACTATAACCTGTCCAGGTGAACTTAATTTGACCTTCTCTAACATTTTGAATGCACATGCATAACTTGCTGTTCTCTAACAAGGTGCTTAACGGCAAAATTCGCAACAGGTGTTTCATCCATGAATTGACCAATAAATTTTCTGGTTCAATTTGAATTGCTATTCAAACAGTCCTCTTCATCATGCTGTTCAGATTTTGACATCATGAGACCAAGACAACACCTAACAACTGATCAACAGTACCTCACCATTGCAAGGCTTCAAACAGGATATTCTCAGAGGGAAGTGGCCACTGAGCTTAAAGTGTCACAGAGTGTCATCAGCAGGTTGCAACAGAGATACAGAGAGACTGGAAGAGTCACAGAAAGGCACAGAAGTGGATGTCCTTTGGTAACATCCCATGCTGATGAGTGGTGGCCTAGTTGGTAGAGCATCCGCCCCACAACCATGAGGCCGGGGTTTAAATCCCGGCCGAGTCATACCAAAGGCCATAAATATGGTACTTTCTGCCTTCTAGCTTAGAGCTCAGCATAATAGAACAGGGAAAGGAAAGTTAACGCACTGTAGCATCAACGTCTCCTCAGGCCAATCCAGGAGATCACTTTTCTTCATTTTACAGAAATTTCACTTTTTTTCATTTTAAAGCAACTCTCACTCAAGGTCTGGTCAAGAATGCTGTGTTTTCAACAGGACCCCCAGTGTAAACAATTTCACTTTTGTTGAGAGACTTGATAAGGATTTGCTTTTAAAGGCTTAAGTGGACCATAAACTCTTGAAGTCAAGATCCCAAAATGGACAGTTCATGCTGATAGTATCCGCTCTACAGGAACTGATGCTCTTACAAAGTCATAAACTTCTTAAGCGGGTAGATATATGGCCTTCTTCCTTCTTTTAGACAGTTTCCAGAACCCTCTAGGCCCCCTTCCCGCTCACATACCAGAGATCTAAAAATTATCAACAGCTCAACAGTACCTTCTAGTGGATATCTACGGAATATGTTTCATTGTGTAATCTGACTGTCAATTCTGACTAAACATTAAGCTTTTCTTCCAGCTATCATCTCCCCGGGATTCTAAGAACACTGTGAAAATCATCACCCTTTTGATCACCAACCATGATTTGAAGTAATTCATCAATCCTTGATTTAAATGTGAGTGCATGTATTAGGAATGTGTATTAGGAATATTTATTTTCATGAGTGTTATTCAAATGAATGTTAATATTATTAGTAATGGTATAAATGCATGATCACTGAATATTAGCCCTGAGTCACTTAATTAGTTAGATTTTACATTGAACACATAATTTCATAAGAAATGAATGTTTATCAATATGTCCACTATCTCTCATGATAACCAATCACTAGGCTGCCTGGCTGCCTTCCACTGGATAACACCACTTTTCATTTGATTGGCTGTTCCCAAACAAAGAGATGTTCCCTCATTGGAAAAAAGCCCATTCAAACTCCTCTTTATGGAAGATGATTTGCCTGTCTTGCGGCTGGCTTTGTTTTATGATCCAGCAGCGCGCTTCAGTTAAATGCGTGAGAGCTGCCCTGCATTTGGAAGTTACGAAAAAAAAAGAAGAGATTCTAAGATACAAAGAAGAGAAGATCTAGATCGGAAAAAGAACAAAAGAAGTTTTTGTTTTCACTTCTTCAGAGTTCTTGGTACTTCCTTGCAGTTTTCTTTTGTCTAATTTGTTCTGTGAATTTTAAGAAGTCTTTTATGTGTGTGAACCTTGTCAAATCCTGCATTAGTTTCCTTGTTTTTCTGGTAAACTGAGGAGAAACCAATATTTTCTTATGAGCTCGCCTTAAAGAGAGTCAAACTCTCAAAATCCTTTTTCTTCACCTCAGAAGCCATTCTTATCCCAGTTGAATGTTTTTCTTGAATTTTTTTCCTGACTTTTTCATGCAGTTAAAATGGACTTTTAATTTTCCTATTTTAAAGCAAACTGATAGAGATTTTTTTTTTTTGACTTTCTTTTCCGGCCTCATCCACGCCTGACCCCATAAAGAAACTAGGAGCTTGTGGGTGAAACTGACTAAAACGTCTTCCTTCAGTCTTTGGTTTTGTTCCGTGGGCCAGAGACATATTAAATTTGGCCCAGTTGCCAAAGGACTCCACGCCTGCTCCGAGACAGCCTTCACTGCTGCCTGTTCACTGTCCGCACTGTGAGACCCCGGCCGAGTCTACGCTTCTTACAGTTGTGAACCATGTGAAAGCAGAGCAGCAGCCGCTTTTTCCCTGGGTCCCGACCTTAAAACGCCGGCTGGCACCGACCACCAATGAACACGTGGACCTACAGCTGTTCGTAAGTGAGACTCCTATTGTTCCTATCTGCTGGGTTTAAACGCGATGTCCTAAAATTTCAATTACGATTGAACATAACCAGTATTTCATGGTACAATTAGTCCCTCAGCCGTAGGACAAAGCTATAAACTGAAGGAAAATTCTTATTCATTTTTAAGTAACCTCCTTTCATTTTTGTAGATTAATTCAGAAGTTCCTTTTTAGATAATCAGATTATGGAATTTTTCTCCATAAAATTGCATTCTGGTTTTGTTAGATATTTCAGTCTTCCATTGCATTACAGTTGAAACATAAAATCTGGTTTCCTCTTGGTTCCACAAGGGCTTAACTCTAGATTTTATGCTCAGGAATCCACTAACAGTTGATGTGATACTGAACACCTGTTTATCATTTGAATCTGTTTATCCATCATTTGAATGCCATATCATGTAACCTGAATGAGTTTAATTTAATAAAACTGTAAATGAGAGAAGTTGAAGCGTTTTCCTTTGCATATATGTTTCTAGATCACGGCAGGAAAAGAACTCACTAAATTTTGAGACTGATTCATTGAGTAATTGAAGGTACGGAGATTAATTAATTGAAATTAATTCATTAAAACTTGTTCTTTTAGAGCTGGTGCCCCCTTTTTACAAGCGCTTTCCTATTTTATTTAATGAGTGTAAGGGTGACGGTTTAACTCTGTCCCCTTACACACCCACTATTAAATAAAATAAATAATTCCTGTACCTTATTACGCTATATTTTATTAAATATCGCTACAGCACAGAGCTACCAGAAGACCAACCCCCCACTGTAGCTTTCACTACTTACAGAGGCTGTGTGGCCTAGGGTCAGTGAAACGGAAATAGGCGCCGTCCCTATACACCCCATTGTATCCCACATGCTGTAGAAGGGAATTAACTTAACTCACTTAAGAGGAACCCAAGTGTCATGTCAGACCATTCAAAACCATTTACATAAGCAAGACAACCTGCAAGAGTACCTGACCACACCACCAGGCACAGGCGTCATTGTCTTGCATGGACCAGGGAGCTTTTACGCTGGACAAGGGACCAGTGGGCCTCAGTGCTGTTCTCTGATGAAAGTCGATTCATGTTGAGCAGAAATGATGGCCGCCAATGATGTTGGAGATGTCAAGGAGAGCACTATGCATCAGCCACTGTTGTCAACAGACGAGCCTTTGATGGTGGTGATATTACAGTCTGGTCAGGTGTGTCTAGTCAATACAGAATTGCCCTACATCTTGTGAATGGTACAGTGACAAGCTATACTACCTGAATAACATCCTTAATTCATTGTGCCCCTGCATGAACAATAAAGGTCTAATTTCATCTTCATGGACAACAATACTCCAGATCATCCAGGTTGCATCATTAGGGAGGGTGCATGTGTGTGCATGCACGTGAATGAGAGCATGTTCAAAGTGAGTGTGTGAGTGGTTTGCCAGGAAACATACAAAGAGGGCGGCAGGTCACAGCAACCCCCCGCTCCCCAGAAACGCTAAGCAAGCAAGACAGTGCTACTAACCCCCACAGAGCACAAATGCCCCAAAGCCCCAGGACAGCCATGCAACTGACCCAGGAGGGACAGCCAAGGGAGGCCAGCGTGGTGCACCCCCGGCCCTGGACAAGCCCCCCCCCCCAGTAGGGCCAATGCCAGCCCCCGGGCCCTAGACACCAGAAGGCCAATGCACCCCCCTCCCCCACAGTGGGCCTGTACCCACCCTGGCGCCCAAGCCCTGGGAGCCCCCAAGCCCCCACACCCAGAGAAGGCGGCAGAAAGGCGCGGGAGCCCCACGGAGGACTAGCCCCCCAATCCAAGGGAGCCCACGTGGCCAGGAGGCACCACCCCTCAGTCCAGCATCCCCCACCAGCACATACACTCACTCTCACGCACTCACACCCATCGCTCACTCACTCTCACTCATCCTCTCCTTCACACAATCTCACACTCACACTCAGACTCACTCACTCCCATACTTATTCAGTCTTGCTCCCATTCCCACTCGCCCTCACACATGCTCCCTTCCACTCACGCTCACTCATAAATACACTCTCATTCACAGTCTGACTCACTCACATTTACCTGTGCTTTAAACAGATATTTAAACAGTGTTTAAATAGACGTGAAGTAGCTTAACGATGTCTATACAAGGGCAGACTTTGTAAACTGAATAAAGCTTTTTTTCAAAAGGATGGGACTTCCAAGTCTGGTACAAAATGTTTTCAAACAGTGCCTCACTATGAAAATTAAGGTATCCAACATAGTATTGCAATTGTCAAAGAGAGTTGACAGTTAATTACTGTTAGTAATTAACGGTTATATTAACATCTTTGGAGCAGAGTGATATCCAGTAAAACAGAGTGCAATTGTCATGGAATTTAGTAACTCCTGGAATCCCTATTGTCCAATCAAATTGCTCAGTCTGAACTAACTGTTGTATAATAGGCTGCACGGTGGCGCAGTGGTTTAGCACTGTGGCAGCACAGTTTTACCCTCGGCCGGGGGATCGCGGGGATCATGAGATCGTGGGTTCGATCCCAGCCCCCGACCAACAGTGAGCTGTGTGGAGTTTGCATGTTCTCCCCGTGTTGCGTGGGTTTACGCCGGGATTTCTCCGGTTTCCTCCCGCATACCAAAAACATGTAGGTTTAGGGCGCTCGCGCACGCAGCGACCAGCAGCCGGTGGCTTGTCACCAGACTGCAAACCAAGTCTACCTATGGGTACAAATAAGTAACAAAAAAAAAAAAAAAAAATAGTAAATCTGACTGTGAAAGCATCAGTACCTCAATAGCCATGAACCTCACCACACGTCACTGCTGTAATGGCGATCGTATAGAAGGGAATTCATCACAGTGCCCGTAATCCAGGAAGCATGAGCTTCACTTTTGTATAATGTTAAGGAACTGGTGCTGCTTTGTTTTTATTACAGTCCATGGTGCATAATCACAAACATGGTGTAAACTATGGACTCCAATGTTTGACTCACAAATCCACAAGTTATCAATATTATAGAGACCTCCAATGCCCAGCCACTTCCTCTACAGGGGGACAGAGGCATTCCCAGGCCAGACATAAGGCGACATCTCTCCACGCAGTCCAGTGGGAACTGATCATCAACTGGTAATGGAAAAGGTTTTAGAAGGAAAAAAAAAACCTTAAAATGCACTCCAGTTCAGGGTAATGCCTACATTAACACACTGGATGGTGTAGTAAACTAAGAAGACAGAAGTCAGAAAATTGTCAGGGGAAATGTTCCACGTTTACAAGCAATAACCCTCAACATTAACCTTTAAGCTGTGTGATTTTTTGTGCCCCTAGTGGCAGAGCGTGGCACTGCGCCTGTCAACTCATAACGTGCCAAATACTTCCCAGCTGGACCGAGAATTTGTACTGATCATGCCAGTTGACAAGGTGGCAGGCACACATTGGAGGACTCATGGATGCCACGTAAATACACCAAAGAGGAAGAAATCATTCTTCTTCTACTTTGTCTTTGAGATTACAACACAAAATGGACGGCAGCCATCGTTGTGGATATACGCGGACGCGGACGCAGACGGAGGAGCAAATTCAGAGGATTTGGTCCCAAATTTGCCAACTATGATTCTAAAAAGAGATTATTTAGCTTATGAAGGTAGATATTTACATGTTCTTATAACACAGGGAGCGTGAAGCTCGTTGATTTCATCTGCCGGTGTCCAGGGCGCCATGTGACTGTAGAGCAATCGCCGGTTGCATGTCATCATATAAGATAAATTGCCACAAAACAAAAGTGAAATTAAGGTGGAATTGAAGCGGCATGAAATAAAGCAGCATTGGTGAAGGTTTTAAGCAGGTTTATTAAATCATACCGCCTTCACAGGATCCCCGCTCTGGTGCAAGTGTGAGCAGACCGGAGCGGGATCCTCAGGCTCTCAGATGAGGGGACACAGAGTGTGTGTCCAGCAGCAGCAGTTGAAGAGAGAGAGTGAGAGTGGATTACAGTGCAGTATATATACCTAACTACAACAATACATAAAAGAGCATTCCCCAGCAGTTGGTATGATCAAAGAGATTGCAGAACAGGCATGAGACATTTGCATTTGAGAGACATACATCACAATAGGCAGATTGCTGGCCTCTGCTCCAGCTGCAAGACAAACAGGTTACAAGGCACATCTACATATTGATCTCAGTCTCTAGGTCACAGTAAGGACAGGACGCATGAACACAATGCATGAAAGGCACATTAACATCACAGTAGTGAGCCAGAAGAAGCGGGGCTGCCTGTAGACATTAATACACACATTTCACTGTTCTGTTAATTGCTCTATCCGAGCACTGTGTCTGTCCAGTCTGTTGTGGGTGTAGCATCATCTCACTTTGGCTCAGCAATAATTATTCTTTTGCTTAAAGACATTTTTCACCCAGGAGTAAGACGATCAAAAAAAATGGATTTTCTTCCTCCAGGCCACAGCTGAAATCCCATTCCTTTTGTTAAAACCAGCCTAAGGAATTTCCCCAATGTCCAGCTTTGCTTTTATTGCCCCCATAAACATGCACCAGACCTAGTCACACACAGACCCACAACTCAGCTAATTTCCTTAAACTCTGGACATACTGGATTTAACCAGTGAATTTTAAAGTACATTATTACACACTCAATTCTAAACCTTCTTCTTTTCAGAACTATGAAAAGAAAATGGACTCTGATGTTTTAATGTGGAAAATCCATAATATGTGTGAAATGCATTAATCTGCGATTTTATATATATGCATGTTAATGTTTAAATGAATGTTTATTCCTGCATGTTGATTTAGAAGCACTGCTTATAAGATACACTAAGGTTAGTTTAGTTATACATAAGTGTGTAACAGTATATTCCAATGTATTTAAAATTGTGTGTATTCCTGTGGACGGATCATGTTTCACCAGTCTCCAGAGAGACCCCACCTTCTTCATCTCATTGGTCCCTTGTAGACTGTTTGTTCATTGGACGGAAAGTCCATCGGGCCTCCCACGAAGGACACTCATTGGCTGAGATCCCGGAAGCCCGCGAAGCTCAACAGGACTTATAAATAACAGAGAGACCCCTGCTTCGCCCCTCTCCTCTCTTTTCGGCTGCTCTCTTTTCCTCTTTCCGGCTCCCCTTTTCACTGGTCCGTCTCTCTCTATTGTCTACACACAGCAAGGAAGAACAAAGGATCGTCTGAACAAAGACTCGACCACGTGTCACTTTTCTGAACACAGAGCAGATAACTCGTAATTCGTTTATGTAACTTTGTATTTTAACGCTTTTTTTCTTTTTCTCTTAAATACCTAGGAATTCCTATTTCTTTGAGCTCAATTCTTAATCGGAGTTAAACTCCAATTTTTATTCATCACTTTTTCTTTGTTAAACTTTCTGTAAAACCACCGTTTGTTTAATTTTAATGTAAACTTTAATCTTGACTTTATTTTATAATATTTTTCTTGACCAAGCACCCACCAGAAGCTACTATTTTTATCTAAAGTCCGAAGCCTTTTAATTTGAGATCGGATTAGATATCTTTTAATTATTATCGAAGACCTCTTGAGAAGACGCAGCTCCCACATCACGTGCAGCTGAGGAATCAAGGCTGTTCATCACACGCTGAAGAAAAGTCGTCATCATCTAGCCCAGTTTCAACTCTGGGTCATACAGCCAAAATCCAGCCTCTTCGACCGCTTGACTTTTAAAGGTCGAACTGTGGATGCTGAAATATCTGCGGGCAGATATTTCCTCTAACATCCACGAAATCTTGGGCTGAGGACGACGCCAGAACCATCATCACTGAGGATCACGTGAGCTGCAACTTTAATTCATCTGCTGAATTAAACGTCTGAGGTTCGGTAATAATTTGTGTATCTAATCAGATGCAAATTAAGAAGCCCTTAACATAACTCTTCTTTTCATTAAAATTCCGTTTTTATTTTCTTAAGATCAATCAAGGACTTTTCATATAATTAGTAAACTTTCTCCATAAATTTGCATTGTTTCAATAATCTGTTAACTCAAACTGATAGAAACTGGTTTCTCAGTTTAACCCTGGTTCCGAAAATATTAACATTGTTAATCTATCATTTACAAGATTGATTTTATGATTAATGAAATTACTGCAATGTCTGTTAATCATTTCGTTTAATAAATATTTGAAAATGAGAGAAGTCGTTGAGAATTTATTTCATTCTGAGTCTGTTTCAAGCACAGGTATCGAATTCACAGAAAATTTTTGAGACTGATTATTGATTAATTTGAGTGATTAAACAGGTATAAAGTGAAATTAAAGATTAAATTGCTTCTTAAAGATAGAAGCTGGTGCCCCTTACGAGTGTTATTAACTTTTCTGGTGTATATGAAATGAGATTTGATCTCAGATTCCAATACATCAATATAAATAAATAATTCATACCTGATCATATTATTATTTATTAATATCCCCTATTTCCCCCTATATGGGGGTTACACCAACCTGCCACACGCTCCCTCCCAGAGGGCTCGGCAGGCGGCCGAGGTCTCGATCATGCAGCTTGGGCAGCGAGCAGGAGACGCTCTGTGCAGGCGGGGGGGTGGGGTGGTAAGTGCCGGCCAGGAGCAGTGAAATCGTCCAAGCCGCGCAAAAATTGCTTGTTGGTCCGCGACGTCGAGGGGCTGTCCCGTTGAGCGTGCGGAGATCACAAGAAGAAAAATTAGTCTCCGACTCCTCTCGTGGCCATGAAGAAAAACAGGAGCGGCTGTAAGAAAAAAAAGGAAGCAAAGGGACTTGGCGTATTTGACTTTTAGGTGCAGGCGTAACCCTAAAGCCTCGGGAACCGCAGACAGCTGAATTCCCCTTGTGTGCCGTGGCTAAGACCATAAAATCCAGTGAGCAAGCTGCGTGCCTCAGGTGTACGAGCAAGCCTGAAGGGCCAGTGTGCAGCAGAAGGAAGGCGGTCAGTGGAGCCGTATGTGTCCCGTGCGTGGTGCGCCGTCCTCGTAACTCCCCGGTGCGTGTGCTGGGGCTCCGTGCGTGGGTGGGCCAGCTGGAGAGGAAAAGCCAGGGTCAGGGAGCTTAATCATCCCTGCTGTAGTTGCAGCAGATGGGTCATGGTGCGTTCAGGTCCACGTGTGCTCCGTCGGCCGTGGAGGTCGCCGTTGTGGAGAAAGGACGAGGTGCGTGCACTCTCGTAAGGAGACACAGAATCGTGTGTCAGAAGCTGTGAGAGCGGCCGGTCCAAGCGTGCAGATCTCACCATGAAGTTGCTGCGGCTTTCCCGGTCGTGAGTGATGTCCGGAGAGTTCCCTGAAGCAGAAGGGAGCTGCTGCGTTCACTTGTCGTCGGAGCATCACCGCCGGGTGCTGCGTTCATTGTCAGCGTGTTCTTTTCTGCCTTCAGGTCATGGTGCATTGGGTTGCCAGCGTGGCCGTCCAGACCAGAAGGTTGCGTTGCACAAAGCGTGTGCATGTTCGGGGTCACCAGTGAAGCGGCATGAAATAAAGCAGCGTTGGTGAAGGTTTTAAGCAGGTTTATTAAATCATACCGCCTTCACAGGATCCCCGCTCTGGTGCAAGTGTGAGCAGACCGGAGTGGGATCCTCAGGCTCTCAGATGAGGGGACACAGAGTGTGTGTCCAGCAGCAGCAGTTGAAGAGAGAGAGTGAGAGTGGATTACAGTGCAGTATATATACCTAACTACAACAATACATAAAGGAGCATTCCCCAGCAGTTGGTATGATCAAAGAGATTGCAGAACAGGCATGAGACATTTGCATTTGAGAGACATACATCACAATAGGCAGATTGCTGGCCTCTGCTCCAGCTGCAAGACAAACAGGTTACAAGGCACATCTACATATTGATCTCAGTCTCTAGGTCACAGTAAGGATGCATGAAAGGCACATTAACATCACAGTAGTGAGCCAGAAGAAGCGGGGCTGCCTGTAGACATTAATACACACATTTCACTGTTCTGTTAATTGCTCTAGCCGAGCGCTGTGTCTGTCCAGTCTGTTGTGGGGGTTACACCAACCCGCCACAGAATAATCAATAACAGTTTCTGGATGTAGGAGAGAACGCTAAAATGACCAGGAGAGGACAAAATTATGACCAGAATGCCGCAAAAGGAGGCCGGTAAGTGACGAATGTCTTTGTTTGTTTGTATGCAAATTAGATGAGTAAATTCACTCCTATCTAAAACTTTGGATCATATTCTACATATTTCTAATTGACAGTAAGCCATTATCTCTTACCACTTTCAAGTTATAGCCTTGGAAAGTTCTGACATCTGATCTGAATATTCTCATGAAAAACATCTTTACCACTGTTGACCACTAGGGGTTATGTCACAGTTTGGCCACATGTACAGTTAATGAAATGTAAATAAAATGAAAAATGTAAAATAAAATTCTTAGAAAACTGCAGATTTCTGAGAGAAAAGCTTCATATTGAGAAGGAACAAACTCCACCTTTATTCGTGTTGACAGGCCAGTTTCATACTCAAACTGTAGTTCTTCCTTTTTCACGTCTCAAATACATTTTGCAGCGCCATCCAGATTCTTTGGACAAAAAGTGATGACAATGTCTCTTTCCTTGACAGGAGCTGCTGACCCCTGCTCTAGCTTTGACCACTTTAGAACAGGGATATAGGACTGTAGAGTTTTTGCCGATAGCCTACATTTTTTATTTTTAGTTATCCTTTATTTTATCAAGCAAATGCTTGAGATTAAAATTATCTCTTTTACAAGTACGGCCTGACCAAGACGGCAGTATTTACACAGGACAATACATTACACAATACACAACATTAATAAAACACATAAAAGCACACAGTATGTGCCATGAACGATGCTAAAGAATATCAAATGTGCAAATCATGCAGCAAAGCATTTGCACACGCCCATATCTACTGTTTAAAAGTCTGTGACACGAGTTTTAAAATCAGGACAGTGAATGAGGGCCTGAAGTTTGAATGATTTTTGAAGTCCATTCCAGTCATAGGGAGCGGAACACGTAAATGTCTGCTTCCCAAACTCAGTGCGAGTCCTGGGGACTAAGGCAGAGAGATAATTCTGGGATGGTAGATTGTGATATGAATTGTGTGGGAAGGTTAGGTAAGTACAGAGGTATAATGGGAGCAGTCCAGTGATGGCTTTATAAATGAAAGTGTACTAGTGAAGAAGCCTGCGAGCAGATAGGGACATTCAACCAGCCTTAGCATACAATGATGGGTGAGTGATTTAAGATAAGACAAAATAAACCTTATTAGTCCCACAATGGGGAAATTATATTGACGAGTAGGCAGTAATAAATCTCAAGGCAGCATGGTACTGTATACAGTGACTAAAGCTTGGGCACAAATGGGTCTTCCAAATGGACAATGACCCTACTTACTTACTTACTTAAGCCCCTAGCTTGCCATGGAGCACAGGCCATCAACGACCCCTCGCAATCGCACTCGGTTCTGGGCTGCGCTCTCTACTCCCCTCCAGTTTGTTCCCTGCTGTTTCAGCTCGCCTCAGTACTTCATCTCCAGCTGTTTTGAGGCCAGCCTCTCTTTCTCTTACCCTGCGGGTTCCAGGTCAGTACTTAGCGTGTGATGCTGGATGCTGGTTTCCTGAGGATGTGTCCAATCCAGTCCCACTTCCTCTGCAGAATCTGTTCTGCCACTGGTTTCTGTCCTGCTTGCTCCCACAGGTCTTCATTCCTGATCTTCTACGGCCACCTGATGTTAAAGATGCGCTTCCTTTCTTCCAGTTTCTGGATGGTGTCTGCAGAGATCCACTCTTTGTGTTGAGTCTTCTTCCTGCTGAGAACTTCTTCGCAGGTATCCTGCCAGATTTTCCTAGTGTGTTACCACTGTGTCTCTATGTCTGTCTCACTGTCTTCTATCAGCTCTTGTAATGGCTGGAACCTGTTGGCAAGGATGATTGGGAAAGCTGTTGTTTGTCTTTATTCCTCAGCAGTCCAACATTGTACCTCATCTCTGTGTTGCCAGAGTTGTTGAGTCTCTTGAGCTGGAGTCTCACTGATGTCAACAGAAGGTGGTGGTCTGAGGACTTGGCTGTACCTCTCATCATGCACATATCCTGCCACAATCTCCTAAACTTTGAGCTGATGCAGATATGGTCTATCTGGTTTTGCATGTGACATGGTCCGGGGATCTCCAGCTGGCCTTGTGGATTTGTCTGTGTGGGAAGACAAATCCACAAGGATGTGGATTTGTAATTGCTTCCACCAATCGGTGGAAGCAATTGGTGAACCAGCTGGTTCAGGGCACACAGGTCTGCAAAGCGCTCATCATTTTCACTTATCTGTCCCAGTGCATGTGTCCCCATGATGTCCTCATAGCCTGTGTTGTCTGATCCTATCTTGGCAATGACATCTCTCATCAGAATGGTCATGTCCTTGGCTCCTCCTCTATCAATGCTTGCAGCTGTTGGTAAAAATCCTCCTTCTCATTGTCTACATCATTGGTGGGAGCGTAGCACTGGATGACATTCAACTTGATGTTCTTCTTTCTGGTGGTGAACTTGGCTGTAATGATGCGTGAATTCACTGGTTCCCAGCTGATGAGTGCTTGCTGTGCCTCCAGTGCCAGCATCAGGGCCACACCCTCAGTGTGGGTGGCTCCATCCTCTGTGTGTCCTGAGTACAGAAGTGTCTCTCCAGATGCAAGTCTTAGCTGTCTTGTCTGTAGCCACCTGGTCACACTCAGGCTGAGTACTATCTTGTAGGTCTTCATTTCTCTCGCTACTGGGACGGTCCTCCCTGTTTCATACATTGTCTTGACATTCCATGTAGCGATTCTCGTTTTTGTCCTGACAGTCAGAAGGGGAATCGGCCTTGCAGCTTCCTTTTGACTTTCACCGCAATTGCTTCATGAGTCTCCGGGGTGGAGACCCTTACTCTCCCAGATGAATGTCTTGGTTTGTTGTCATCAATGCTTCTGTAACAAAGTGTTTTTTACAGGCAGGGTTGTTAGCCCTACGCAAATCTATTTATCCTCTAGGTGAGGTGATCCACATTTGACTGACCTCTACCCTTCGACCTGTCCAGCATGGGTGACCCTACCAGGAGCATATGTTCCAGCTGACATAGCTCTACGAGTCATAGAGGTCTGCAAGCCATCATACCATGGCAAGGGGTGGACCATGTGATGGACAATGACCCTACGCATACCGCCAAATTAGTTACAGAGTGGCTTAAGGACAACAAAGTCAATGGTTTGGAGTGGCCACTACAAAGCCCAGGGGTAATCCAGAAAGCAGGGTTAACATAGCCTAATAAATCCTGAACTCAGAGTTAAGTGAATCTGCCAAAGCTTACTCCGAGTTTCCAGTTCCATAACTCCGGTTCTGAATCTGTTTGATCAGCTCAGAGGTGATTGACCTAAAGACGTGCGCATTCACAGCAAACCTATAAAAGACAGCATGTGCTGAGCCCAGAAACCACAAGCAGTGGGGGAAAAGAGAGAATCATTTCTCTGATGGAGAGTTGCAAGCTCTCTTGGAGGCATATGAGTAAAAAAAAACATAATGAAGAAGAAATTACAAATAATAATAAAATTCAATCTAAGACATTTTAAACAAATTAGACCATCGTTGACAGTTAATGCGGCCAAAATATTCCTGCATGCAATGATCTACTCACACATCGATTACTGTTTTACCAACTGGTCACTCACTGGTGTAACCATAACCAAACCCACTGAATCTTTATACAAAAAAGCCATAAAAATCTTTGACAAGAAAGATCCCACATATCATTGTTGTCACATTTACAAGAAAAATACAAATTTCCTGTCATTTGAAAATTATAAAATCCTCAAATTTGCCTGTTCAATTTATAAAATATTAAATGGCTATACTAGTGGAGCAGATAACTAAAAAAATCCTTCAAATGGTGACACAAGCATGAAATTTTGCACAGATACCCTCCTGGATATACTCTTTCAGATTAGGGTCCTGGCCACGTGAAAATCCAAGATGGCGACCTTTTTTCAAGATGGCCGCCATCAGTATCTGGCAATCTCACACCGAGACCATATATCTGTTGAAATCACACCACTTCTCAAAGTCCAGTGCCTCTTCATCTTGATTTTCCTGCTCAGTACAGTACTCATCATATGCAGCTTTCAAAAGTTTGTACAAGCTGGAGGCTGTCACTTGGTGCATCTGTCGCGTCCTGGTAACACTTGCAGCTGACAGGAAGGACTCTGCAGTGCCAGATGAAGCCACACCAGCTTCAACTAGAGCTCCTGTCCATCCACTGGCTTGGAGGATAGTACCCAGCGACTTCAGTGCTGCCATCTCAATGTGCAGACCACCAAACATGACCAGGTACTTGTCCTCACCATACTGACCTGGCCACTGCCACTGCACCTGCTTTGCTATGGCGTAGATTGGCTGGTCAGCTGTGATGACAGGTACCTGGCCAGGGTTGAATAAATCAACAACATCTTTTACTTTGTTCATTACATGTTTGACTGTAGCAACTGAATGAGCTGGATCCCGCAGGAGAGGAAGCAAAGAAGTAATGCTAACTTCAAATTCAGGGCTTCTCTTCATTGAAGCATGATGTGCTGACCATGTTAGGTTCAATGCATCATCAACTTCTTGTGTCACTGAGACCTTGTCCAGCCACTGGTACTCTAGTGCTAGTTGTGGCCCCAGAATATCTGTGGGTGGTTTTGGCATTGCAGTACCTGGTGGAACAGGATTTGTTGTCCGGAAGGAAGCTGGAGAGATATTTGTGA
Organism: Pholidichthys leucotaenia; assembly: GCA_020510985.1. Classification (NCBI taxonomy): domain Eukaryota; kingdom Metazoa; phylum Chordata; class Actinopteri; order Cichliformes; family Pholidichthyidae; genus Pholidichthys; species Pholidichthys leucotaenia. The sequence continues at coordinate 82,859,198 of CM035844.1, forward strand.
ATGTATCAGGAAGTTCAGGAACTGACTTTACTTTCTCAGGCCCAAACCTGAGTTGCCCTCGTTCCTGTCCACTATTATCCTTTGTGGGATGTTGGAACAGACAGATGCTTGTGCCATGAAAGGAGGTAGTTGCAGTTGTTGCAGAGGGATTGTGATCAATGTTATCCATCACTGCAGTAGTGAAGAACCCTTTCCGCAGCACTGGAGGACAAACCACACCCTCCTCAACATACTTGCTGACTGTTGCATCTCCAAGTTGAGCAGAGATCTCCAGCACTCTGTCATAAGAGATACTGAGACCATGATCGAACAACATCTCAACCAGATTCCTCTTTCTGGTTTTGGCATAAACAGAGAGCCCCATGTACACGGGAAATGGGGTCTCTCTGTCTTTAGAATGCTTGTGAGTTGCTGCTCCTTCCTTGTAGCGGGTGTAGCAGTTGAATTGCATGAGCTGAGCAATTGCCTGGTCTGACTTTGATGCCCCGAATCTCAGCTGTGATTTTATGTCAGCACCATGCTCAACCATCCCCACAAATTGAAGCAGAAGGGGAGGTATAGCATTTTGCACACAACCCTGAGAAAATGTACCTTCAAATCTAGACTTGTGGTCAAGTATACATCTTCTGAGGATCTTTGCTGCTTTAGCAATGATAAGTGCATCTGAAAGATCTGTGGATTGAGCAAGCGCTTTGCCTACATCTTCCTGAAATGTAAGTATCACTTCTCTATGATCTGCGCCAGATCTGTGAGCCTCAAGTCCTGGAATTTCAGCCAATAGCTTTTCTTTCAGTCTAGTGGAATTCACATTTGGTGAGTCCACCCCCAGCTGTTCCAGACGCTTTTGGTACATGTGGCAGATATCTGGCATGCGAAATGTAACTGGTCCTTCTGAACATAGGTTGCTTTCAACAAGGTATGCAACCAATTCTGAGATCACCATTGGATACACATCTGGTTGTGACTTAGTGTCACGTTTCTCAAGGTTCCTCAGGTGCGCCCTTTCCCTGTTGTAGAGAGCCCGAAGGCAAACATTATGGTACTTGAACTCCTGTGCAATGACATCACCACCAGTCAATCTTGCAAGAAGCTTACCATCACCAAGCATCTCTGCAATGTCGCGCAGCCTCTTGTCTAGGCCCGCTGTACTGGCCTCTCTGAGGTCTGATGCAGGTGCCACTTTTTCACAGAAAATGCATGTCTGACTGTCATGACTTTTTCGCCGCAGTTTTGACTGACAAGCTCCAGTCTCAGTTTCACTGGTTTGACTACTGGAATGGCGCTTTTGTGCCCGTTGCAATTTAGTGTTGTTGAACAACAAGCGACAGCTCACATGGTATTTTGCCATATTTTTCCTGAGTGTGGCTTCTATGCCATCACCTTCATCCAGCCTCGTTGGATCTATTCTCAATGGCATGTCATTGATTTCGCTGAACATGGGAATGTTCCTTGCCAGCATTTTGTATCCATCATGTTCTGGGGAATGATGACTTGGAGTGGATGTCAGGCCCTCACCTATTTTGTCCTTCTGGCAAAGGCAACACAAGCTCCAATTTGTTTTCCGATTGGCAGATATCACATTCGCTTCTGCCATGATGTGTCTTGATTAAGGCCGAGGGGCTATCCTTTTACCACCCTAATCAAATTGTGCACACATTACTGTATGGGATTCAACTAGGTTCGGTTGCCCTACACCTAGCCCGATCATTCATCCAGTGCCATTTAAGTCCCGTGTGATCTGTACACCATCCGGGTAAGTACATGAACATTTGGCGAGACATGCATAACCCCCTTACCCTTGGCTCGGCTCTCCCGCGCTGGCACATCCTGTCAATTCAGGTGTGACTCTCTAACTAGTATCTAATAACTAAAAAACTACAGTTTAGTAGCTACATGATATGGGGCTGTTAGAAAGCATTTGGGACACTAAACTATGCATATACTACTACAACTAGTCTAATACTGCAGTGTTAGTAAAGCTAGATCAGTTGACACTGAACCCCATGCCGAGTTACACAGCAGTGATTGACACCAGTGTGCCCTGGTTGTGTGCTGACAATCACTCTTGTTTTTTTTTTAACTGCAATCACAGTCACAACTGTAGTTTATAAAAACGGTTGAATGGGATCTGCACCACACCAACCAAGATCCACATCCAGAAACGATTACATGTGTGTGTTAAATATGCTCAATTTACGATGGATAAATCATAATTTTCAAGGAGTAGCAGCCATTTTGGGCACCACATTGAAGGCTAACCTTCTTAAATTTATATCAGAGACAACAAAATCTGTAAAATTAGTATATAAGAGCATAAACATGGTTCACTTGGAAAATTAAATTAAGAAAAGAGGAAAAATAACAAAAAATTGTCACATTCTGGCAGCCATCTTGGAAAATGGCGGCCATCTTGAATTTTTGGCGTGGCCAGGACCCTTTTCTGAAAGAGAGGACATTAAAGCATATTTGTGGAGAATTTCATGCTTGTGTCACCATTTGAAGGATTCTTATGAAGTATGCAATTAACCGCTGCACTATACCCCCTTCCACCCCCGGAGAATACGTTAAACTGAGGACTGTCACCTGCACGACCACCAGAGCAATCACTAGAAGAGACTGTGAGGTCCCAAACAGACGCACCACATTTGCTCAATCTGTGCTATCAGTGAGGAGCACCAAGATCTGGAACAATATACCACCTGCAATCAGAGAAGGTACCACACAAAACACTTTTAAGACGCATTGTAAAAAATTGTTTTTTAAACAACCAAAACTGTATGCATATGCCCCGCCTCTTGTTTGTTGTTGCTGTGAGGTGCTTGGGTGCATGTATGTGTGTATGCATACACACCACTTCACTCGTGTGACATTTGAATGTTTTGTTTTGTGGCGCCTTAATTCTTGCACTTTTGCATATCCACGTTGTACAGTTTCATTGCAGTTCTTCTCGTGTAGAATTTTTATTTGTGTGTTTTTGTGACCCGCCGGGGAATTACAGATGCAAATTAGCAGTATTGCTAAATCTGGTATACTTACATTTGTATTAATGTTCAATAGTGTGTAATGCCTCTTTCAAATAAACATTAAACTAAACTAAAAAACAGCAACATCAGCCAAAGTTACAGGGATCTCTGCACAACTGTGGACTACATGAAGTGCGTTTATGCATTCTTCAACAGTAGACTATTTTTTTTTTTACATATAAACTAAATATTCATAATAATGAGATGATATAAATTGAGTGCACTGCAAGGTACTATTTTAAGACCTTTATCATTACACTCAGATCAAAAGGCTTATCCTGTAAAGTTACATTTTTCATGTAAATCTGTACCTTTTTCATAAATTTGCAGCTTTTCTTGTAAATTTGAGAGCCCTTTTGCCCTTGTAATTTTGACATTTTTCCATAAATATGAAATTTTTCCATGTAATTTGATTTTCTGACCTAGATTTGCAGCTTTTCTTGTAAATTATTTTCTCATAAATGTGCATTTTTCTGTCACATTCATTTAAATATATTTTCTTTATGTATTTCCACATTTATTTATCCAATTTTTGACCTTTTTTTTTGTATTTGGGATTTTATCATCAAGTTTCTACTTTTTTGTAAATTTGTGACATTTGTCAACTAAATTTGCAGGACATTTTTTAATATGTTAAATCTAAATTTGTAATTCAGATTTAAATCGGGTTTTGTCATTTATATTTATTAAAATTGAGCAGTTTGGGCAAAAAAGCAAATATCCAAATACCAAATTTGAAAAAAGACCACCACTGTCATTAACGGGTATCTGGATAAATTAATATTATGGTACAGCCTTGGTAAAATGTCCTACAAAGACTAATAATTCCAGCCTTCATTGCATATTTTGTGAAGCTCTGTTTAAACTTTTTTAACTTTCCCCACATACCTAGTTAATCAGAATATAAAGGTGTCTAAATTTTTCCCATATCATCATATATGCAAGCCTTAAAGTAGAACTGAACTCACCTTTTTGCCAAAAAAGTAGAATAGCAGATTAATTCCTTATTACCTATTGTATTTGTCAACACATAAAAGAAATTTTTAGGCCATGCGATGGCCAAGCTATAAGCCGATAAACTTTTGCCTCTGGCTGGCAGTGCCAAACAAACCGGAAGTAGTGCAGACGACGTTGCGTGACGTCACGAGTGTGATCCTTATCAAAACAACAATGGCAGATGATAGCAGTTCCAGCAGTCAAGAACACCAGAGTTTTCAGAGTGAAGAGGCATTCAGGATCGGTGACAAGACAGAGGAGGATGCAGGAGTGTCAAGTGAACAGGAAGAGAGCGAGGGAGGCATCGAACCGTACAGATTAGAGCCAGAATTTTCGGGGGATTCCAGCACCGACTCAGACCGCAGCAGTGATGGGGAGGAGAGTCGCTTATTGAATACAGAATGGTGAGTCTTTACTTTGGCATGTTTGGGGTGTCGGGATAAGGAAAATTAACAATAAAAAAGAAAGGGGGGGGGGGAACAAAAAAAAACATCAGCATTTTTCCGACTTATTACAGTGATCCCTCACTTATCGCGTTTAATGGGGACCAGAACCGACCGCGAAAAGTGAAAAACCGCGAAGTAGTGTCACCCCCCCACACCCCCCAAAGGCGTCACAAGCACTATTTTGCACAAAAAGGCACAAGAGAACAGCGAAAAGTGCCACTAAGCAACACGAGCGATAAAGAACAATGAATGCGGTCTTCCTTCGCTGGGTATAGGCGCTCGGCAGGGAGCGAAGCTGGGTAAAACGTCTCGGCCAATCAGCTTGCGAGGTAAAACGTCTCGGCCAATCAGCTTGCGAGATTCCCGAGCGGGCTGGGGAGCCGGGGAGAGCGGGCTCTCCGTGTTGATACCTGATGTTCTAATGTAGTCTCCCTGCCTTCTCATTAGAACATCAGGTATCAACACGGAGAGCCCGCACAACTGAAAATCTACCTCTCTGACCACCGCTCCACTCCTCTCCGCCCACCTCTTCACCGCTCGGGAATCTCGCAAGCTGATTGGCCGAGACGTTTTACCTCGCAAGCTGACTGGCTGAGACGTTTTACCCAGCGAAGGAAGACCGCATTCATTGTTCTTTATCGCTCGTGTTGCTTAGTGGCACTTTTCGCTGTTCTCTTGTGCCTTTTTGTGCAAAATAGTGCTTGTGACGCCCTTGGGGGGGGGGTGATGCTACTTCACGGTTTTTCACTTTTCGCGGTCGGTTCTGGTCCCCATTAAACGCGATAAGTGAGAGATCACTGTATATCTAGAAACGCATCGCTTCCCGGTCGCTTTTCCTCCCCCTTTCTTTTCTTTCGTCGCCATGACAGCTTTCCTTGGCCACTGAACAGATCTTCCCAGGTGTTGGAAGTGTTTTGTAGTCGACTATCACGACAAAATGCACCAAAAACAACCAGTGTTGACGTGCTCGCAATGGTAAACATGAGGACTGGGTCACACTCGTGACGTCACGCGGAACTCCGGCTGCACTTCGGCGGATTTGTCTGATTTTTCAGGGCAGGAAATTCAAAATCGCGATTTTCTCCATGATTCCGGGATTTGTGGAGGGGGTGCCAATGATAAATTATCTTTATAATTGTATGTACTACCACCCAGTGCCGTTCAATGCCGTTCAGTTCAGTTCTACTTTAATGTTAACTTATACAAACCTTTTTAAGGCGTTTTTCCCATCCATCCCATTTCCCTCACTGGCCCATCTTGTTTTTATTGAATGAATATGGACTTTTTATTTTTTTACACTTTTATCATCTTATCACCTTCACTGTCCAAGATGGCATCATAATCTTATAATGCAGATATATATATATATCATTTTTATGATCCTTCCTCACTGTGCTTCATTAGGCTAAAGGCTGCATGAGTGTTGATACAATTAAAAGGCTGAAGGAGACTGCATCAGCTGCCACGGACATGGAGCTGGAGTCCAGAGGGGCCCATTATACCGTCTGTGTGCCAAGCAGACAACATGTGACCATGGTGTTTGAAAACTGAATTTCATCGTAGCTGCCAGCAGAGGACCTGCACAAAATTTATGTCAGTCGATACAAATCAGAAAACAGATTTGGAGATGAAACATCTGCATGTAAACATAGAGAGGGAATGATGTGCATTCAGGAAATAAAACAAATTAAAACTCTTCTAGTACTAAAATTTTGATAGTTCAACTGTTTTGTTTTTTGTTTTTGTCTTTTTTCCAATAAATGTCCTTTTTGTAAATTATTTTGCCCTTTTTTCCTGGAGAAATGTAACTCTTCAAATCTGGCAAGTATTTTTCATTATCATTATTATATGTTAAAATGCTTCAAACATTGTGTGATAACAAAAAAGTAAAAAAAAAAAAAGAATTTTCATTAGGTTTGCTTTTATAAATATTTCAAATGAAAATAAACAAAAATGCTGAGATTATAAAATGAAACTGAACCTATTTTACATGTTCTCAAACACTTGTTTGCCACACTCCAAAACTCTCACAAATACTTAGAACTACTGTTTACAATACAAAACTCTTATTTCGACAGAAAACACCACTAAAACCCTTGAAGAGCTCCTCTCTCCTCCTCTTTCCTCCTCTCCGCCTGCAGCTGTCCCTCTGTCCCTACTTTCTCCCTTCACTCATGCAGGCAATCACACAATTACCATAATGTACCACAACGCTCCAATTCAGCTTTCAAAATCTGTTGGAATTACGTCGCTAGCATGAATGGCAGAGGAGTTATGGTAATTTGAATGATGGCTGTCACTTTGCCTCGCCAGCAAGGCAGTAAAACTTAAAGGTTCAAACAAATTTGTGATCCTGGGTTTTATTTAAAGTGATTTGGAGGGATGGGTTCTCCGATTCTCTGCCATCATGTTTCTCTTTGTGGATGTGGGTCCTCTTCAGTCAGGGAGAACATGCAGAGTCCACGCAGAAGTCAACAGTGGGAGGAGGCTGCTCCGTCACACCACCTTTAATTCATCTGCCAATATCAGCCAGTGCTTGACAATGGCAGATGAGTAAGTGAAGCAGGCATGTTTAGGAGTCACAGCAGCAGAGTAAATCCATAAAAGTCTGTGGAATGCAGCGAACAGTAGAAACTGATGAGATCTCGGTGTGAGAGGATCTGAGGGAGGCTTTTTATCTGAAACACATTAGCTCTGTGCACTCCTGAGGCTGCCCAGACGCCAGCGTTTAAAGGCTACAACAAGTTACAGTAACAATACCTCCCAATCTGGAGGCTATTGGTCTTCAGACAGGTAGACTAGTTAAAGAACGGGCAGCACGACCCAAGCCTTTGATCCACTGGCTGCTCTGAGCTCGGGTCAGGACTGGGTCTGCTCACGGCTTCACCAGTACCACCGACGGTCACACAACCAGACACATACAGTGGATAGAGCTTCACTCCAACAGTTCAAGTGGTTTCTAGAGTCTAGGAGGACTTCAGGATATGGAGGAGGACTCAGTCTAGATACCAGTTTTAAGGGGGTTCAGAATATCTGGAAGTGATTGTGAAATTTTTTTTTTTATTGCATATTACAAAATTACACTTTGTTCCTGATATTATAAAGCATATCATGTTTGTTCCTGTGATACTATGACTACAGCTTATCAAGGTTAAACTGACAGTCAAGCGCTGTTCCTCACAAAACTGCTGACTCAGCATTCCACACTTATCTGTCTTGTATAAATTCTGCCGTTACTCTCTGACACGTGACGCTGCAGGGTTACGTGTCTTTCCTCGTTCGCTAAAATACACATCACTAAATATGCATCTTGGACTACAGCTTTTATTTTGTTCACCAGATAAAAGGGACATTTATTAGTAAACTAAAAATCCAGAACGTGATCCAGAGGGAATATCTGTAGATTCTGGACAGTCTTGGTTCTCCCACAGTGGACTGTATCAGTATCAATGTTTAAAGAAATGTGACATTTATTAGGAAGAGTTTTTCCACATAAATTTCAGGCTTTTCTTCTAATTTTGGATCTTATTTCTTGTATACTTACATTTCTTATTAATATGCATTTTCCTTGTAATTTTAAAATTTTTGTCTTAAATTTGGAGTTTTTCTTAAATTTAAAACTTTAGAATTTTTTTAACTTTTTCTCTAAACAAATGCTTTATCGCGCATATTCAAATCTTTCTTCTTACATATTTGCAAATTTATTAATGTAAATTTGTGGCTTTTTTGGTACATAAAAAAACACCATCACGTTGAGATATTTTTTTCATGTAAGATTGTGAGATTTTAAATTTGCAGCAATTGTGGGGGGTAAACTGGATGGGTAATTTTAATTTATCTTTATTAAAACTGAGAATTTTGAAGGGAAAAGTGACTTTGAATACCAAATTTGACAAGAGCACTCCGAGACGAGTGCAATATCCCCCGTCTCTGTTGTCTTTGAAAATCCCAATGCTTACTGATGGAGAGCAGTTTTCAACTTTTCAATATAATTACTGTAGCAGAACCAAATTAACTAACTAACTAACCTGCACTTATATAGCGCTTTTTTAGTCACAAAGACCACTCAAAGCGCTTTCACTAATACTAACCCTCTATTCTAAGGGCGTATAGGAGACAGATATCTAGGGACAATTTAGAACAGCCAATTAACCTAACATGCATGTCTTTGGATTGTGGGAGGAAACCGGAGCCCCCGGAGTAAACCCACGCAGCACAGGGAGAACATGCAAACTCCACACAGAAAGGTTCCAACCCCTGCCAGCCTGGGGATTCAAACCAGGAACCTTCTAGCTGTAAGGCAACAGTGCTAACCACTGCACCACCGTGCTTCTCTAAGAAGATAAGATAAGGAGATAAGAGATGAGATGAGATAAGAGATGAGATAAGATGAGCCTTTATTAGTCCCACAATGGGGAAATTCCAGAATTGCAGCAGCATAGGGACAGCAGCACTCAGAGCAATAGTGAATAAGATAATAAGATAAGAATAGGTTAGCCAAAGCAGTAAATAAATACACATATGTACACAGTTATAAACTACTCACAAAAAGTTAGGGATATTTGGCTTTCGGGTGAAATTTATAGAAAATGTAAAAAGTTCACACTAAAGTGATATTATATCATGAAAGTAGGACATTTAAATAGAAGCATGCAATGGTGATTTCCTCATCTCAAACAATTTATTGAAACAAATGCCAACAACAGTGGTGGGTATACCACAACAAAAAATATCAGTGCCTCAATAACTTGTCATGTGCCCTTGAGCATCAATTACAGCTTGACAACGACGTCTCATGCTGTTCACAAGTTGACTTATCGTCTGCTGAGGCATGGCATTCTACTCTTCTTGAAGGGCGGCCCTCAGGTCATTGAGGTTGTGGGGTGCAGGGTTACGAGCTTCTACACAGCGTCTCAGCTGCTCCCATAGGTTTTCTATGGGATTCAGGTCTGGAGAAAGTGCAGCCCACTCCATTTGAGGCACCCCAGCCTAAAGCAGCCATTCCCTTATGATGCAACCTTGATGAGCTGGAGTATTGCTGTCCATGAAGATGAAATTAGGTCTGTGTTGTTCATGCAGAGCCACAATGACTGGATTAATGATGTTATTCAGGTAGTATCGGCTTGTCACTGTACCATTCACAAGGTGTAGGGCAGTTCTGTATTGACTAGACACACCTGCCCAGACTGTAACACCACCACCACCAACGGCTCATCTGGTGCCAACAGAGACTGATGCATAGTGCTCTCCTTGAGGTTTCCAACATCGTTGGCGACCATCATTTCTGCTCATCGTGAATTGACTTTCATCAGAGAACAGCACTGAGGCCCACTGGTCCCTTGTCCAGCGTAAATGCTCCCTGGCTCATGCAAATGATGATGCCTGTGCCTGGTGATGTGGTCAGGTACCCTTGCAGGCCATCTAGCACGCAGACCATGCTGATGTAAATGGTTTTGAATGGTCTGACATGACACTTGGGTGCCTCTCACCTCCCTTAAATGTGACTGGAGTTGAGCGGCATTCATCATCCAGTTCCGCGGGACACTGTTCACAATGAAGCTGTCATCAGTGTGGGATGTGGCCAAAGGACGTCCACTTCTATGCCTTTCTGTGACTCTTCCAATCTCTCTGTATCTCTGTTGCAACCTGCTGATGACACTCTGTGACACTCTAAGCTCAGTGGCCACTTCGCTCTGAGAACATCCTGTTTGAAGCCTCGCAATGGCGAGATACTGTCGATCAATTGTTAGGTGTTGTTTTGGTCTCATGATGTCAAAATATGAACAGCATGATGAAGAGGACTGTTTAAATACCAATTCTAATTGAACCAGAAAATTTATCGGTCGATTCATGGATCAAACACCTTGTTAGAGAACAGCAAGTTATCCAAAAAGTATTGAAACACTGAACGGTTGGACATGTGCATTCAGAAGGTTAGAGAAGGTCAAATTAAGTTCACCTGTAAAGGCTATAGTGCATTTTAGTTGCACCCTGAAATTTCACCCGAAAGTCAATATCCCTAACTTTTTGTGAGTAGTGTAGTGCAGAACCATTGCAGCTAGATGGCATCAACAGCATTACAGTTAGTTAAATACTCAGCAGAATATAAATAAGTACCCAGAAAGTATATTTCACATTTGAATCAACAGTGTTGTTGCCACCCTCAATAATAATCGTAACTGTCTTCGTTGTGTATTGAAGGGGATGATCTCTATTGCGCAAAGATGTGACATTTAGTACATTTAATACAACCTCTATGAGCAGCACCGGTTAGATTATAAAGTCTGACAGCTGCAGGTAGGAAGAACCTGTGGAACCTCTCCCTCGAGCACCTAGGATGGTACAGCCTACAACTAAATGAGCTCATCAGTGCGTTCAGCATGTCCGGCATGGGGTGGGACTCGGACTCCAGCAGAGATGACAGCTTAGCCACCATCCTCCTCTCTCCTCCACTGGGTCGAGGTGGCACCCCAGAACAGAGCCAGCTTTTTTTTTTGATCAGCCTGTTCAGTCTCTTCCTGTCGGTTGCCGTGATGCTCCTGCCCCAGCAGACCACCTCAAATGTGATGGCTGATGCCACCACCGAATCATAGAATCCATCCACGAATATACAACAAAGTATACAACCCATACTTGTAGGTCAGGATCCCGAGATGAGCCTGTGTAGCAAGTCTGGTGACCCTAGAGAGCTTTACATGTTCTATATTAAGAGTTCATAGGGAGTGCCAACCTTGACCCCAAACCTGTAGTCAGAGGTTTTGGCCTCAGAGTGAACCTCTGTACCAAGTTTGGTGACCTTAGCTTTCTTTGTTGTTGAGATATAGTTTATAAGCCATTTTGATGTTGACCTTTGATCTTGCAATCCCAAAACAAAAGTCACACTTCAGGGTCACAGGATGAACCTGTGTACCACGTTTGGTGACCCTAGCTTTACTTGTGGTACAGTAATAAGGCATAGGGAATGTTAACATTGACCTTTGGACCCAAACTCATCCGTCCAAGGTCACAATTCCAAGGTGATCCTGTGTACCAGGATTGGTGGCCCTTACTTTACTTGTTTTATAGTAATAGTAAATGTAGCATTTATGATTTACCATAGTGCAACTGGAATATTAACTCCATAGTCAGGTCAGGGTGTAAGTTGTCCAAGATGTGTATTAGATGTAACCACTGTATCAATTTGAAAAGCCTACTTCATTTCTTTCAGTAGTTATTGTATTTACAACATTTAGGGACAGTCTGACCTCTGACCTCAAGATCATCCCATGAAAGTCCAATTTCATTATGTGCATCATAAGTGTATATCAAACCGTGGTACCAAGTTTCAAAGCAATTGGAACAAAACTGTACGAGGAGCTGCTTTCACAAAAGTGGGACGGGTGGACGGACAGACAGACTGACCCATAACATAATCCCCCTTCGGGCTTCGACCGATGGGGGACAAATACTGAACACCAGTGTAATGAATGAATATCCAGATCATCAAATATCTGGTACAATCCTGATATTAAACTGTCTGGTGGAGGGTTTTATATTAGAAAAAATAGAACAACAGAATCCCAATAGAAACATCATCAAAAATCAGTTTTTCTTTTTCTTTAAGCCTGGAAGAAGATTATGAATTATGGACAGCATCTGCAGATTTCTATAACTCCAACACCAAACTTCAAATAAATAAATGGTAAGTATTTGCAAGCATTTGACAAAATTTTTCTTTTGTCTTCGCAGTTGTGTCTTTCTTTTGTTTGGGCTTGGTGGAATCTTCTTGTGTTTTCGCTCCTACTCGTGTGGCTGTGTGGAGGCAGACATTGTTCTGTACACTGCCCGACGTGATGACATCATACCTTTATGCTGCAGGAAACTGTAACACTGTTATAGTTTATCGGCTGTAAATATTAATTTAAAATGAATATTAACTTTTGTGGATGCCAGTGATTTTAAATACTATAACCTCTGATACCAAAAACGTGCAGATATTATTGTGCATCCCTAATTTTAAATCTAAATGAACCCTCTTAGACTGGCCACAGTAAAGTAATTAGCGAGTATCTGAATTATTTATTCAAAAGAAAAAAACATCTGATGGGGTACATGTAGGCATTGGTGACCTAGTGGTAGAGCCACAGCTGGGTCTCAAAAAAGACCATATAAAAACAGTACTTCCCACCTTTTAGTTTGGTGCTCAGCATAATAGAATTGGGGAAAGAATGGGAGAAGGCAAGTTGGTTGTGGCACTACCTTGCATGGAAGCGACCCCTCTGATAGGACTGACGTAATTTTGTTCTACTTTATACAACAGTTAGTTATGTCCAATCAATTTGATGGCCAATAAGAATTCCGGGAGTTACAACATTCCGCGATAATCACATGCCGACATTTCACTGGCTATGTATCACTCTGCTTCAAAGGTGTTCTAATAACTGTTAATTACTAACAGTAAAGCTACGAACACAAAGATTCTTACAAACGACGACTTTGTAAAGAATCTCCCAGTTCTTACAAATTCTGGAGTTTGCAAACATTTGTGGAGGGGGCATAGTTTCTTACGGCTGGTGTTGAATTTGCAAGAGCAACTTGAGGCATTCTTGAGAAACGAGCTGCTTTTCTGTCGTACGATGGCCTTACGGTGCCTTCAGACCAAACGCAAACGGGCGGAGCGAATAAATATAAAATCAATGGAAAGAGGCAAGCTCCCGGTCCTTTCTGTCTCCAGGTGAGTGTCAGCCTTATTTTCAAACTAGTTTATTTATTTATTTTTTATTTTGTATACTTTATTGATCCCCAGAAGGGAAATTGAGGGCATCCACTTGGATGGATGAAGCAGCCACGGTACGGCGCTATCCCTTTACCATTCACACACACATTCACACCTAGGGCCAATTTAGAGTCTCCAATTAACCTAACCTGCATGTTTTTGGCCTGTGGGAGGAAACCGGAGAAATCCCGGAGTAAACCCATGCAGACACGGGGAGAACATGCAAACTCCACAAAGATCACTGCTAGTCAGGGGCTGGGATCGAACCAGGGATCCCATGGCCAAGGGTGAGTTGCTGTGCTGCCGCAGTGCTAACCACTGCGCCACCATTTACTCTCTAATGTTGATACTTTTACTCCAGTGATGGCAGAATGTCACAGCTAGCGCGATCCCTTGGACGTGAACGGATGAATGCACAAGATTTGCGTGTGCTCGCCTCTTTTCATTGACTTTGTATGTATTCGCGCCACCCATTCACATTTGGTCTGAAGGCACCTTTAGAGTTCTTATGTTCTTCGTAAGGGTGCCTTGGGATCTTCCTACAGCATACTTATTGCCATCTTATGAAAATTTTTTGTTGCAAGCTGGCCATACGGCACCCCTATGTGCAACTCACGGCATTCTTTTTGGTGGGAAGATCTTATGGCTTTTGGCACATTTTGTCGGGGTATATACAGTAAGTGGTGACCGTCCGCTCTCCAACATCCTGTGTCCGAGTGATAATTACATCTGCTTGAAAATTTGTGGAAAAGTCTGTTATTTGTTACTTTAAGATGGCAATAATGCCAAGACGACTACAGCTGCACCTTCTACAACTGCAGCTACAGGACAACAAAGAAGATGATCAAGCAGTTGATGTCTTAAAACAGAAATATGAAATTTTGGAGTGTTTTTCTCCTCGAAAACCTTGCACTGAATGATGATTTGTACAGTGTGCATGCGGCCTAACCCGAAGAACTCCACAAATGATGCACAAATGACGTACCTTCACCTTATGAGTGCCTCACTACTGCCTTACACACACTGTATGAATCTCCATATGAACGGGGATTCATACGGCGCTTCCTACGACTGCTGTAAGGCGTCCTTACAACAACTTAAGGTGTTCTTGCAGCATAGTTATGGCCACCATAGGAATTTGGGGTTATGGAATGGTCTCCTGACCCTAAATAATCCACGAACATCTTGCATATTTCTTACGTTGTTCCTATGGCATTCGTACGGCCGCCCTACGATGGGGGGATTTCGTGGGGCGTTCATAGAAAATCTTGGACTAGACCATCGACCAGACCATGAACTTACGAATGGTCTACAAATGCTGGATTCTCCTGTGGCCATTTTGAGAAGGCCATATGAAATGGTCCAAACATCGTTCATATGGTGTTCTCAGCCATTCGTAAGGGTATTTGTGATTGGTGCTTAATTTACTATCAAGTCTGTGAACTCAATCAGTGACTTCTTTAGATGAGAATTGTAATACTGTGTTGGATACCTTGATTTCCACAGTGAGGCACTGTTTGAAAAGAAATCATACCTTTGTGGCCCGGAATTCCCACCCTTGTAAACAGCCTCAAGATATTTCACATTTAAAAAAATAGGCTAGAGTTGGATTTATTTTCTTGGTTAGCAAACCACAATAGCTCTGTGGTGATGGAGTCTTTATTTCATCTGAAAATGCCAAGAAAAAGTGAGCAAAGTGTGCCAGAGCCATTTGCTAGCATGCTAACTAGCCACCTGTGCAATCTCATGGGGACCACAAACCTACTCAACAGGTGACTGGTATGTATTATAAACACTTTTGCACTGGGCAATATTAATTTGTTTACATGTTTTAGTTTATTTTTATTTAACCTTTATTTATACAGGGGAGTTCCATTGAGATTCAACCTCTCTTTTTCAAGGACGCCCTGTTCACACTCACACAGTTACACATTCACACCTGGAAGATGCCCAGTACAACCACAGACTGACCTGTGGCCACTGAGCAGCTCCACTGGAGCAGTTGGGGTTAAGGCCTTGCTCAAGGGCACCATAGTAGGGTTAAATAGTAAAAAATGGTAAATGGCGTTCACTTATATAGCGCTTTTCTTCTCATCTAGGATGACCAAAGCGCTTTACAGATCCTGCAATCCACCCATTCACACACACACATTCACACACTGATGGCGGCAGAGCTGCCATACACACAGGCGCTAACCAGGCCACCAGGAGCAACTGGGGGTTCAATGTCTTGCTCAAGGACACTTCGACAAGCGGACAGCAGACAGAGCGGGAATCGAACCCATGGCCCTCCGATCAGTAGTCGTCACACTACACCTGCGCCACCCCCAAGGGCAGCGGTGGAGGAGGGTTAAGGAGGGTGGGGCAAATGCTGCAACGTTATCTGTCCCACCCAGATCTAATCTTGCTGGTCCTGGGATTGAACCAGCGACCCTCTGCTCACGAGTCGACATCCCTAACCATTAGACCACCACTGCCCTAGTTTCCTGTCATTTCATATGTGTGTGAAATGACAGTAGACGTACTCCTTCCTTGCTGATTGAGGCGCTTAGTAACAGTTAACTGGATATATTTAGAAGGGACTATTTTTCTTGTCAGAGCAAAATAACTGGTTAAACAAACAAATCATAATATTTTGACCTGTATTGATGTCATTTAATAAACTCTGATTGTGGAACTGTTGTATGAAAGCAATATTACACTTGAGGTTGTGCTGTGTCATGAACATAGTAACTGCAGTGATGTCTACAATGAATCTCTTCTTCTTCTTCTGAGTGAAAGGAGTGTGAGTGGAAGAGTGGAAGCGTTGAGAGTTTGTGCTGTATTTCTATCTTTTCTGTTCTTTTGTCACAACTGGTGGTCTATATTTACATAAGATGGCGGCGCGTGCACAACGCGAGGCTCAGCGTCCTACCAGATTCTGGGGACTAGCAGTGTTATTTCTGCTCATTTCGGGTATGTTCGTTCAGAACAGCTCTGCTTTTACATCTTACACCCGAGATGAGCTTTTGAATATTGGTTTACAAAACAACGATAACGACCTTTTTATCAGCAACCTACGTCTGAATCTACGTCTCATCCCGGAGCTCTGGAGAACTCCCGACGCTCGGCAGGCTTCCCGGCCGACCGGAAGTGCTCGCAGGCGGCGTAAGGACCGTAAACAAAGGAGGGGTAAACGCGGTGGGCTAAGAGCTAAGCTAAAGCTAACACCGCACCGGCTATCGCTACCCAGTATTTTCCTTGCTAATGTACGGTCTCTGGCGGGCAAAATGAGTGAACTACGGCTTCGGATCACCAACAATAAGAAACTTATGAACTGCAATATCATGATTTTTACGGAAACATGGCTTCACAGTGGAATACCCGACAATGCTATCGAGCTAGCCGGCCTACACACGCTCCGGGCAGACAGAGCAGCAGTTGACTCCGGTAAGACAAGAGGGGGGGGATTGTGCATTTATATTAACAAGGCTTGGTGCACGAACTCTGTCACTGTTGAGAGACACTGCTCAGCTAACCTGGAGTTTCTCATGGTTAAATGTAGACCTTTCTATCTGCCACGCGAGTTCACTTGTACCATCATAACAGCCGCTTACATTTCTCCGGATGCTAATGCTAAGCTTGCTATGAAAGAACTGCATGCATCTATTAGCAAACAACAAACTGCACACCCAGAGGCAGCATTTATTGTGGCGGGTGATTTTAACCACTCTAACCTCAAGACAGTGCTTCCTAAATTCTACCAGCATGTCTCCTGTCACACAAGAGGGGACAAAACATTGGATCATGTTTACACCAATATTGTGGGAGCCTACACAGCAACTCCCCTCCCCCACCTAGGTCAGTCTGATCATTTATCCTTGTTCCTTACCCCCAAGTATGTACTGCTCATCAACCGGGTGAAGCCATCAGTGAGGACCATCAAAGTGTGGCCAGAGGGGGTTGACTCTGTACTCCAGGAGAAGTTTAGGAACACAGACTGGAGTATGTTCACCTCTCAGGCTACCTGTGGCTCCCACATAAACATCAACTCTTACACCCACTCAGTCCTGGACCATATCACCACCACTATTGACAGTGTCACCACGGAAAGACAGATCACCACGTACCCAAATCAGAAGCCATGGATGAACAGAGAAGTGCGACTTCTGCTAAAAGCACGTAACAATGCCTTTAGATCTGGTGATGCACAGGCCTACAGTTCATCCAGGGCAGATCTGAAGAGGGGCATCAAGAAGGCCAAGCATAGCTACAAGCTGAAGGTGGAGGAACATTTTGGGGACTCTGACCCCCGACGTATGTGGCAGGGCATTCAAGCTATCTCTGATTATAAGCCCAGCAACTCCATACCTATAGCCATGACTGTGCCCTTTCTCAATGAGCTAAATAACTTCTATGCTCGTTTTGACAAGGACAACAATGAAAAGAACATCAATTTCCCACCCTCTGATGACCTCCACCACCTCACACTCACCCACACCGACGTCCGTAATGCACTGAGTCATGTCAACGTACGTAAGGCTGCTGGCCCTGATGGCATTCCTGGGCGTGTGCTGAGGGCATGCGCTGAGCAGCTGGCAGGGGTCTTCACAGACATCTTCAATCTGTCCCTGGCCCAGGCCGTGGTACCAGCGTGCTTCAAGACCACTTCAATAGTACCAGTGCCGAAACATTCAACACCATCGTGCCTAAATGACTATCGCCCTGTGGCACTGACGCCCATAGTCATGAAGTGCTTTGAGCGACTGGTCTTGGCACAGCTCAAAAAAGGCCTGCCCCCTACACTGGACCCTCATCAGTTCGCCTACCGGAGCAACAGGAGTACAGAGGATGCGGTTTCTACAGCGCTGCACTATGTACTCTCACACCTGGATGACAAGAACACCTATGCAAGAATGCTGTTTATTGACTTCAGCTCAGCATTCAACACAGTTATCCCCTCCAAGTTGCTCACCAAACTTGGGGACCTGGGAATCAGTACCTCCACCTGCAACTGGATCATGGATTTTCTGACCAACAGACCCCAGCATGTTAGGTCAGGCCCCAACCGTTCTTCCGTTATCACACTCAACACTGGTGTACCACAGGTCTGTGTGCTCAGCCCATTCCTCTACTCCCTCTACACCCATGACTGCAGGCCTATGTATGGATCCAATTCCATCATAAAGTTCGCAGATGACACCACGGTGATTGGACTCATCAGGGACAACGACGAGTCAGATTACAGGGCAGAGGTTGAGCACTTGGCTACTTGGTGCGCTGACAATAACCTGCTCCTTAACACCAGCAAAACCAAGGAGCTCATAGTGGACTACAGGAAGGAGAGGGAAGAGACACATGACCCCATCCATATCAATGGCATAGCTGTTGAACGTGTCCCCAGCTTCAAATTCCTGGGGACCCACATCTCGGAGGACCTGTCCTGGTCAGTTAACACCACCAGCCTGATCAAGAAGGCCCATCAGCGCCTCTTCTTCTTGAGGACATTGAAGAAGAACCATCTCAACTGACATCCTGGGCAACTTCTACCGCTGCGTGATAGAGAGCACCCTGACCAACTGTATCACACTCTGGTATGGGAGCTGCTCTATAGCTGACCGCAAGGCGCTGCAGCGGGTGGTGAAAACCGCCCAACGCATCACAGGGACTCCATTTCCAGCTATAGAGGATGTCTACAGGAAAAGATGTCTGCGCCGGGCACGCAGCATTCTTAGGGACTCCAACCACCCTGCTCATGGACTGTTCCAGCTTCTCCCCTCCAGAAGACGTTTCAGAAGCCTTCGGACTAGAACCAGCAGGTTTAGGAACAGTTTCTTTCCAACAGCTGTCACATTATTGAACTTAGTTCCCCGCTGACTCTCTTACAATCATCTTTTACCATCCTCACCTGTACATAACTGCATAACTACATAACTACATCTAACTTATTGCACATTATTTGCACATAACAGTACTTTTAACTTTCTGCACTGCTGCATATATTTGCATATATTTGCTTAAATTGCACGTACTGTTAATTACCGTATATACTGCACTGCTGTCCTTTGCACTTCTGATTGGATGCTAAACTGTGTTTCGTTACCTTGTATTCATACATGTGTAATGACAATAAAGTTGAATCTAATCTAATCTAAATATTGGTTTGGGTTTGTTAAGTTAGTGTTTTTTGTCTGTTTTAGGTTTTTGTGTTTGGGGTTTTCGTCGGACAGGCTCTGTGGTGCTGGCCGGCGTCTCTGGTGCTATGGTCTTCTCCAGGCTGACACGGAAGCGTGGCATCAAAACTGGTGTTGGCTTGCTGCATAGCGTGGAGGAGGTTGCACTTGCTGTTGGGGAAATTATCAGGCATGACGCCATTAAATCCATGGCCTGCATGAATGGCGCTGTTGTTTTGTTTTTGGAAAGAGTGGACCAAGTAAACACTTTGGTTGAATCACAGTAAATGGGACGTTTGGGTTATTCATGCCAATGTCACAGCCGGCCACAAAAATAACTCTCTCTATCGTTCCCCCATTTACTTCTTGTCAGAGAGCTGTCAAGGTTTGGAAAAGTGGTGGCACTCATCAGAAAAGTTTTGTCGGGCTGCAAGTCTCCCCTGCTGAGACATGTCGTGTCCCACCGCAGGCAGCTCTTTATGATCCGAGGGGCTCTGCAGTGGGCTACCTCAGGTCTCTGAGGAGACCAACTCACAGTTAGACCAGCCTCTTCAGCTACCCGAATTGTCTGCTGCCCTTCAGAGCATGAAAGGGAGGAAGGCTCCGGGAATAGATGGCCTCACTGTGGAGTTTTTTTTAAAGCTTTCTGGGACATTTTAGCCCCTGATATGCTAGAGGTTTTTAATGAAAATTTGTGTTCAGGCTTTCTGCCGACGTCCTGCCGCAAGGCTGTGGTCATCCTCCTGCCAAAAAAAGGAGATTTACAGGACATGAAAAACTGGCGGCCCGTATCCCTCCTCTGCACGGATTACAAGATTTTGTCCAAGGGTTTGGCTAACAGGCTGAGAGAAGCTATGGATCAGATCATCCATCGGGACCAGACATACTGTGTACCGGGCAGGTCCATGGTAGACAATGTCTACCTAATTCGAGATGTTTTGGAAGTCTCCAGCTCATTGGGTATAAATACTGGTCTGATTCCTTTACAACAGGAAAAGGCTTTTGACCGCGTTGAGCATGACTTCCTCTGAAAGCTCATGGAGAGGTGTGGGTTCAACGCTGGTTTCATATCCAAGATACAGGTGTTATATGCTGGTGTTGAGAGTACACTGAAAATCAATGGCAGTTTGTGCACTCCTTTCAGAGTGCATAGAGGCATCCGGCAGGGCTGTGCTTTGTCTGGTATGCTCTATGCACTCTCCCTGGAACCCCTCCTCCATAAAATATGCACACGCATTGATGGCCTTGCCTCAACTGGTTTTAGTAGAAATATAGTTTTATTCGCCTATGCGGATGATGTAACTGTTTTTATAAAAAACATCAGATTGACGTTAATGTTTTAATTGATTTAACTGATGCTTTCACCCTTTTATCAGCAGCAAGTGTGAATTAGAGAAAAAGTGAAGCCTTTGCTGTTTGTGATTAGCTTGGTGGCCTCTCAGTTCCTCCTCAGAAGATGGCACCGAAAAAGCCATCTTCTGAGGAAGATCTTCTGAGTCATCATCCTGTCTTCTTGGTAACAGCATCATGGTCTGGAGGAACTGGGAGAACGTGGATGAGAAAACTGAAGGCAAAATGAATAAGTGGAGATGGCTGTTCCCTCAGATATCCTACAGAGGGAGGGTCCTTGTGCTAAATAACCTTGTTGCCTCCCTGCTTTGGCACCGATTAACCTGCTTAGAGCCTCCATCAAGTTTATTGTCCCAAATCCAGACAAAAACTGTGAACTTTTTCTGGAACAATTTGCACTGGGTGCCACAGGGGGTGCTGTTTTTACCCAGAGAGGAGGGGGGACAGGGCCTCATACACCTGGCCAGCAGAACCTCCACCTACAGGTTACAGTTTGTGCAGAGGTTTCTGACAGGGCCGGCAGATCTAATGTGGAGAGAAGTGGCCAGCTGCATCTTCAGGTGTGTGAGTAATATGGGGCTGGATTATGCTCTGTTTTTAATTAATTCAAAATGTTTAAATTTAAGTGGGTTGCCTTTGTTTTATCAAAGTGTTTTTAAGTCCAGGAACCTTTTTTAATGCTAAACGATGTAAAAGCTCTGACTCGCTTTTTTGGCTCTTGAGGGAACCATTGATTCATGGAGCAAGGTTGGACATCTGCACTGAGACCACTCCTGGGCTGATGGCAGCGGTCCTGAGAACAAAGGCTGTGACTCTTGAACAACTGGTGAATGCAGTAGGACCAACGCTAACAGACTTCCTGGCTGTAGCTACCTTACTGGGTATCTGGTCTGCCAGAGTGGCTCATAGGGTCCTGGAACTTTTGAGGCAGAGGCTCGATGGGAGGGAAAAACGGCTTCTGGTGGACCACAGCAGAGGAGCCACTGAACCCAACCATACTGACCCTTTCCCAGAGATCTTCCTGAGCCCTGATCTTGGTCATCTAACTGGGCATTTGTTAAAAACACACAACTCCAGACAGCTGACCTTGCACAATGCAGACAAAAAAACACTGTACATCAGTTGTGTTAAGGTCATCAACAGGACAGGACTGCACAGCAGACCCCCCACTGTGTGGACTGAGAAGCTGATTGTGGCAGGAGTGAGTCCACAGTGGAGAGTTCCGTACAAACCTCCAATTAAAAAAAGGACGTCAGATCTCCAGTGGAGAATTTTACATGGAGCAACTGCCTCAAATGCTTTTATTTCTGTTCTTAACCCCGCTGTTTCAAACCAGTGCCCTTTCTGCAGACTCCGTAAAACGGTTTTTCATGTTTTTAGTGAGTGTAAGACGCTTACGGTGCTCTTCACTCTTTTAACAAAAGTTTTTAATTTATTTGGCGAAAAATTTTCTGTGGGTCATTTTATTTATGGTGCAGGATACAGAAAAATAAGTAAGAAAATGTGGCAACTGCTGAATTTTATCACTGATGAAGCCAAGCTGGCGATACATGTAAGCAGAAGAAATAAAGTAGAAGGTAAACCAGTTCAAGAACTGGCCTCAGTGTGGCGCTGCAACATCCAGTCCAGACTGAGACTGGAGTTCAGCTTTTTTTTAAATGACTGGAAACTTGGATGCTTTTAGGCAAATGTGGTGCTACAGAAATATCCTCTGCAGTGTAAGTCAGGATGAACTGTGTGGTGCACCTTTTTTATGTGGCTGATTTATTTTATGTGTTCAGCATGTTTTAAAAATTACGTATGCACTTAGTATCATGTTTACTATTGTCTTGATGTCCTTGTAAATTTCAAAATAAAGTGTTTTTGTAAAAATCAAAAAAAAAAATCTTCTTCTTGCACTCCCTCTCATGTAATATTGCTTCAGTACATGCTTGGCTGTATGTAGTGAATGACAACAAACTTGGTTTGAAGAACTGCTTCTTCTTCATTGGGAACATCTCACAGTTTTCTGACATTTTACTGACCAAAGGAGTGACTGATCAATTATGAAAATAATTTGAGGTTAAAAACAATAACCTTCATGATGACTTGGATGGCAGCAGAGATCGCCAACATTTCTGGTCAGCTGTTGAAACTAAGTTTATCTCATCTTTTTTATACACCTATTTTGACAACACATGTAAGCTAGTGTCTAAATGCATGTTTTTATTTTTTTTTTTTAACTGACAGTCCCACTAGAAGGCACTAAAGACATGTGCAATAAAACACATACCAACACAAAAAGCACTCCTGCCTTACCTGGAAGTGTAGAGTTGATGCACATCCAAAGTTCATTCTAGGAGACAAAAGAGACGGTGAGGTTAGTGTGGGATGGATGTGAAAAAATGAAACCTGTCACAAGCCATGGATGAAAACCAATTCCCAGTCATGTTTTAAGGCTAGGAGCATGTCATTTTGTGATATGTGATGTGAAACATTGGAGGATACACCCAGAGACAGACTAGTATTACAGAAACAGCAGCTTACATTTGACACTAAAGTCAAAGTGTAGACAAACTTGCTGCAACAGCATCCATGAATACACACAGTAAATAAATTCAGGAGAGTCACTCAGGAAATTATTTGATTCGATTAAGCTTTGATTGTATTTATACTACGTTTTAATTACTTTAAACTTACTCAAATAGTAGGGATGTACTGAATGAAATTTTGGGCCACTACCCATGTTTAAAATAATAATAATTTGGCGATAGCCAATACCAATTGTTCCTTCAGTTCTTGTTGTCATCTCATCCCATTTAACACCTTAGCATTCCAGCCAATTTCCATAAAATGCCAAAAAAAAATAGCATACACAAAGTAAATCTAATTCTTTCTTCACTGAGTGCTAGTAAAAAAAAAAAAAACTGAAATGTCCCATAGGTGGAACACTGGAATTTTAAGAGGTTAATGGTAGAGCAAGAAAGACATATGCATTATAAAGAAAAAACAAGCTGAATCTGGTTTGGTCTTGATGTTGCCTGAATTTCCAGCTGTAGCCACTGTTGTCCATTTCAGAGCAAGGTGTCAGAAGGTGTCTTTACACTACAGTCACTTGAGACACATTCACTGCACTGCGATTGTAACTGAGACCACACCACTACCCAGACAAGACCAAGACTTTAAGGTATCAAAACCATGAGCTGTACATGCGCAGTGGTTTTGGTCTCCGCCTGTCTTTGTTTTGACTCACTGAAAACCATATGAATGATTTTTGGACCATTTCATACAGCCTTCTTAAGGCGGCCGTAGGAGAATCCAGCATTCATAGAACGTTCTTAAGTTCATGGCCAGGTCAATGCGCTTGTCCAAGATTTTCTATGAACACCCATCGAAAACCCCTCATGGTAGTGCAGCCGTGTGAATGCCACAGAAACAACATAAGAACTATGCAAGATGTTTGTGGATTATCTAGGGTCAGGTGACCATTCCAGAACCACAAATTCCAACAGTGGCCATAAATATGTCGCAAGAACACCTTAAGTTGATCACTCAGACACACAATGTTAGTGAGTGGACGGCCGCCATTTATGTACCCCAACAAAATGTGCCGAGAGCCATAAGATCTTCCTACCAATGACTTGAGAGTGCCGTGAGTTGCACATAGGGGTGTCATATGGCCACCTTACAACAAAAAATTTCAAAAGATGGCAGTAAGTATGCTGCAGGAAGATCCCAAGGCACCCTTACGAAGAACTCTAAGGCCATCATATGACAGAAAGGACCCTTATTTCTCAAGAATGCCTCAAGTTGCTCTTGCGAATTGAACAGCAGCTGTATCAACTTCGTAAGAAGCTATGCCCCCTCCAAGAATGTCTGCAAATTCCAAAATTCATAGGAACTGGGAGATTCTTATGAACCCATCATTCGTAAGAATCTTTATGACCATAGCTTTAGACAATATTATAAAAAAGTATAAGCTTTATGGGACTGTAGCCAACCTTCCAGGACACAGACGCAAGAGGAAATGCAAACCCAGACTGATCAGAAGCATAGTGTGGGTTGTAGAAAAAGAGCCTGAAAAACAAACCAAAATCACCTGAATCATCAAGTTGAACTCCAAGGTCTTTCTGAACACACTAAGTTGCATTTTGAACAATAATGGGATCCATGAAAGAAGACCAGGAGGGCTTCAATATTGAAAGAAAAACATTAAAAAGCCAGTCAAAATGCATGCTGACAAGCCCCAGAGTTTCTTGGAGAATGTCCTTTGGATTGAAGAGACAAACTGGAGCTTTTTGGCCAGTCATCAGTTCTATTTATCCATCTTCCATCCACCTTCTTCCGCTTAATCCTTTTTGGGTCGCAGCTGGGCTGGAGCCTATCCCAGCATCTTTGGGTGAGAGGCAGGGTACACCCCGGACAGATTGCCAGTCCATCACAGGGCCAACACAAAGAGACAGACAACAATTCACTCTCACAGTCATGCCTAAGGACAATTTAGAATCCCCAGTTTGATGCCAATTAACCTAACTTGCATGTTTTTGGCATGTGGGAGGAAACCGGAGAAATCCTGGAGTAAACCCACTCAGACACGGGGAGAACATGCAAACTCCACACAGATCACTGTTGGACGGGGGCTGGGATCAAACTCAGGATCCCCTGTGCTGTGAGTTGCTGTGCTGCTGCAGTACTAACCACTCTATTTGTCGACTGTAAAACATGGAGGGGGCTTAGTTTTGTTTTTGGGCTGCTTTGCAGCATCTGGCACATGGAATCTTGAGGCTGTGCAGGGCACAATGAGGTTTCAGAGTATCCTGGAGTGAAAACACTGCCCAGGGAGGTTGGCTACAGTTCAGTGAAACTTTGATTAATTTTATAAACAAATTTGTCCACATCTGTATTTTCATGTTTACATGTTAATATCAGTAGAACCTTATTGTCTTGGCTTGAAAGGGCAGCACAGTGGAGCAGTGGTTAGCACAGTGGCAGCACAGTAAGAAGGTCACGGGCTCAATTCTACCCCTGACCATCAGTGAGCCTTCTGTGTGGAGTTTGCATGTTCTCCCCGTGTCTGCGTGGGTTTACCCCGGTTTCCTCCCACAGGCCAAAAAAAAGCATGCAAGTTAGGTTAATTGGAGACTCTAAAGTGGTCCTAGATGTGAATGTGTGTGTAAATGGTGAAGGAATGGCGCTATACTGTGGCTGCTTCATCCATCTATAGTGGTGTGAAAAAGTGTTTGCCCCCTTCCTGATTTCTCATTTTTTTGTATGTTTGTCACACTTAAATGTTTCAGATCCATCCATCCATCCATCAAAGATAACACAAGTAAACACAAAATGCAGTTTTTAAATGAAGGTGTGTGTTCCTCCACCAGTGTGGAGGAATAAATAAGTGCAGGCGGACACGGCAAGCTGAAGGTTTAAGAGTTTTATTCCTCCATCATCACTGAGATACACAGCAGCACCGTGTGCTGTGTGTGCGATCTTGAGTGCGTTGTGAGTGAGCTCCATAAGGCATGTCAAGTCAGCACATTTATACAGACAAGAGAGAATGCATGGCACATATACATACTGATATACATAACAGTCAATACATATCAATTGCTTTGATTAACTGGCGCCAGACTTCTCTCCTTACTCCGGGGATGTATAACAATAGGACGGAAGAGAATGCAAAGCACATTTACATATTGATATCAGTCCATACATATGGATATTTTGTTCCTCCAGTGTGGAGGAACAAAATAAGTTCAGGCAAGACACAGCGAGCTGAAGGTTTAAGAGTTTTATTCCTCCATCATCATGAGACACACTGCAGCACTGTGTGCTGTGTGTGCGCTGTTGTGAGCACACTCGTGAGGCATGTAAAGTCAGCTCTTTTATACAGACAAGAGAGAATGCATGGCACATTTACATACTGATATACATATCAGACAATACTGTGGGGTGGGCTGCACGGTGGCGCAGTGGTTTAGCACTGTGGCAGCACAGTTTTACCCTCGGCCGGGGGATCGCGGGGATCATGAGATCGTGGATTCGATCCCAGCCCCCGACCAACAGTGAGCTGTGTGGAGTTTGCATGTTCTCCCCGTGTTGCGTGGGTTTACTCCGGGATTTCTCCGGTTTCCTCCCGCATACCAAAAACATGTAGGTTTAGGGCGCTCGCGCACGCAGTGACCGGCAGCCGGTGGCTTGTCACCAGACTGCAAACCAAATCTACCTACGGGTACAAATAAGTAACAAAAAAAAAATAAATAAATAAAAAAAAATGCATATCAATCGCGTGATTAACTGGCACCAGACTCCTCTCCTTACTCCGGGGATGTATAACAATAGTCATTTACTACCATTGGTCAATACACATGATTAGCATGACATTGGTTGGCACAAAGATGCATGCATTCAGTCCCATCTGACTGTCTCCTGTGGTTCCTGTGGTGACATCCTACCTTGGTGTTCATCTGAACAATAAACTAGACTGGTCACACAATACCGACGCACTCTACAAGAAGGGACAGCGCAGGCTGTTCCTACTAAGGAGACTCAGGTCTTTTGGTGTACAAGGGGCACTGCTGAAGACATTCTACGACACGGTGGTGGCATCAGCCATCACTTTTGGAGTGGTCTGCTGGGGCAATGGCATTACAGCAGCCGATAGGAAGAGACTGAACAAACTGATCAAGAAAGCTAGCTCTGTCCTGGGGCAACGCCTTGACCCAGTGGAGGTCAAGGTCAAGGTCAAGGTCATCTCTGCTGGAGTCCGAGTCCCACACTATGCAGGACATATTGAACGCACTGAGTAGCTCATTTAGCAGTAGACTACATCATCCTAGGTGCGCAACCGAGAGGTTTCGCAGGTCCTTCCTACCTAAGGCTGTCAGACTGTATAACCTAAGCAGGGCTGCTCACAGAGATAGCAAAAAAACGTGACGACCTAATAGTACTGAATGCAAAAGACGCAACAGACTTACACAAATGGTCCCCTCCAGTATACAACTAGGACAATATCAGTCGCTACGGAGGGTGACAGTATGTACGGGTACATATTCATACTCTGTAGGATAACTAAGTAGATGGTGATGCTGTTTATTCCATCTTGCTACAATGCTCTGCACTTTGTATATATATTTATATATACCTGACTTCCGGTGCAGCTTCCGGTGCAGCTGTGATGCCTGTAAACGAGCCGAGAACTTAAATAAAACCGTTAAAAATAAGGACTTTTGTTGGCCACCAACAAATGTGGGGAATACTCGTACGACAACAGCGCTGACCCGGTGAAGGTTCTGGCGGCTCTGGCCCCGTTTCGGACTTCTAAAGACTGATCATCGTCCCTGCTGCTATCCCAGATGAACAGCTGCAGTGAGAAGGTATTCACTACGGCGGGCGAACGGTCATCTGTGTGTGATGAAATAGATACTGGTGTCGTCTACCGTTATTCCCCGGAGGGCGAACTGATCCGCAGTGTGGTGGAACCAAGAGCGCGTGTGTATTAATTCACACAAGAGCGCAATTATTGAATCTATCACGCTAACGCTAAGCTAATGCTAACGCTAAGCTAACGCTAATGCTAAGCTAACGTTAGCCCCGCCAATCTAATGATCAGCCCCGCTGAACGTTACTCCTGTTGGGCTTCAAAGCTATCCAAGCTAACAAAGCTATCTCGTTAAACCTATGTTGGTGTGCTAAATACATGTCAGTATCTCGTTAGATAACTGTCTGAATTGTCTTCTGGACTAAATGAACTAACGCCAGATATGGCTGGTGACAACCATGGTGACGACCCTCCCCTGCATGGGCCAACTACAGCATCCCCACGTCAGATGTCCATCTGTGAGCTGCTGTGCTTTATACAGAACAAGATGGGTGATGTTCCGATGGACTATCTTGTGAAATGGGTTAGCGACTTCTATGATGAGAACCAGGTTAAAGGAGCAAAGAAGTTGCTGTTCGAGCAGTGCCCAGAGGGAAAATCGCGGAAGAAGAAGAGGATCGGCTACAGCCAGAAGAAAGACAACATCGTCGACATCTACCACAAGCTGAATGAGGCTGGTCAGCTGGCACCACAATACGTTGCCCTGAACCTCAAGGATTTGCCACCAGCTTCGTTGGAGTCATTTGACCGTGCCAGGCTGTCTAAGGATGTGTGCCGTGTGATGTCCCTTGGAGAGAGCATTGCTACAGTGTTCACAACGATATCTGCTATCCAGGACGACGTGGCGGCAATAAAGTCCAAACTCTATTGGATGTCACCCCCTCCAGCTGACGTCCTGGTCGTGGAAGGTGACGATGAGGCTGGCAGTACTCAGAGTGCTGTCAACATCACCAGCGATGAGGAGACCGTGGTAGCAGCTGCCGACCACGCCCCGGTCGCCAATGTAGCCCGTGGTCCTCCACCTACCACCACGGCTGACGGGGAGAATGCGGACGAGGCCGCCAACTCTACAGAGGCCTGTTCTGATGGCGCTGTCGGCAGCAGCCCTTCTGGGATTGCCAAAGCTGCCAAAGTTGCTGTAATTGCTGAAGAACGCGAGGGTGAGTTCGAGGAAGTTGAAACTCGTCGCTCCAAGAAGAAGAAGAGGTCCTACACTAATGCACTTCAATCGTCTGACAACCAACCGACTGCCAAGCAGACCACGAACCAGCTACAGGCTGTCAACAAGACACGCCCCCACTCACAGTTACGTGTTGTACCAAAGTCTGGTAGGAGGTCTGGCGGACATCAGGGTCAAGGTCAAGGTCATAAGAAGCACCAAGTCTTCATCAGTCGACTCGACCCCACCACCAGACCCCATCATGTACGCTCCTACATCAAAACCCATGTTAAATTAAATGACAATCTTAAGATTGAGCAACTAGAAACCAAGTATGATGGTTATGCCTCTTTTAAGATTACATGTCCTGCCAGTTGCAGCAAGAAGTTGCTTGATAAAAATGTGTGGCCATCTAGTTTATACCTTCGACA
Source organism: Pholidichthys leucotaenia (assembly GCA_020510985.1). NCBI lineage: Eukaryota > Metazoa > Chordata > Actinopteri > Cichliformes > Pholidichthyidae > Pholidichthys > Pholidichthys leucotaenia. The sequence continues at coordinate 82,888,867 of CM035844.1, forward strand.
GTTTTTTGAGAGGAAATGATCTACATGTGATTGTCATTATTGTGTTTGTCATTATACTCATTCAATAGTAGGACCAACCTTAGAATATGTTCATTCAACTGCCAGAATGTAAAAACTTCATCTAATGAGATCTCCAGTTTATGTGATAACCATGACATTGTGTTGTTGCATTGTGTTGTTGCAGGGACACTGGTTGTTCGAAAACGAATTGTCTATTCTGAGCAGATTACATGGTGACTTTATAGGACAAGGTGTTTCTTTTATGGATACGGAAGAACGTGTTATCTTAGGTCGCCCCTATGGCGGCGTCGGTATCCTATGGCGGATACCGCCATAGATATTGTGTTGTGAAAACTTACGATTGCGTAAGAGTTATAGGTATTGAAGTCAACCTGGGTGCCTTTCACTGTCTTATATTATGTGTATATTTCCCCTATGACAGTGTTGAAAACTTGGATGAATACTTGCACTGCCTGAGTCTTGTTAAACGTATCACCGAGGATTTTCCAACTCCATATGTGTTCACAATTGGTGACTTCAACGCTAATACAGCAAGTTCAAGTTGTTTTGGAGATGAACTGGTGTCTTTTTGTGAGAGTTACTCCTTACACATCTCGGACAGGATTATCTTACCTGGTGATACCTTTACTCATGTTAGCATGGCTCATGGCTCTACATCATGGCTTGATCACTGTGTGACTACATCCTCAGGCCATGATAACGTGTCCAATATCAAAGTTCTGTATGACTATGTGAGTTCTGATCATGTACCTTTATCTATAGATATTGAGGCATCTAGTGCTGTAAGTGGCCCACCGGGAAGCTCCCTCAGTCACAACGGGCAGTAGAACATACAAATGGCGTGATGCCACAGCGTCAGACCTGTCCAGATATAAGAAACTTACTCGTAGGAAACTCTGTAACATCCGTGCTCCTATGGACACCATCAGGTGCCATGACCGTAATTGTGCGGCACACAGGGACAATATCGACAGGTTCTACAGTGATATTGTGGATGCTTTAAATTACTGTGTGAGTGAATGCATTCCTAGTCACAGTGTGGCCACCCAATATCAGAATCAGAATCAGAATCAGCTTTATTGGCCAAGTATGCACAACACATACAAGGAATTTGACTTTGGCTAAAAACTTGCTCTCATTGTTCAGGTGGAGGATTTAAATAAGGATTCAATGACAACAGAGTATGTACAGTAAATTACAGTCTGTCCACGTTTCTATAAAAGGATGCAAATATATACAGGATATACAGTATATAACGTCCCAGGCTGGAATGGTGCCGTTAGCGAGGCTCACACAGCTGCTCAGGATGCTTTTTTGTGGTGGAGGAGCAATAGCAAACCACGTTCTGGTCCAATATTTGAAAACATGAAAAATTGCAGGGCTAGGTTCAAATATGCCCTACGAGCATGCAGGCGCAATGAAGAAAGTATCAAATGTGACCAGCTAGCTAATCACATGAGTGAACTGAACATGGTAGAATTCTGGAAACAAATGAAGGCTATGAGCTCCCACCGGTCTGTCAGATCAAACACTATTGATGGTGTGACTGGTGACGTTAATATTGCTGAAAAGTGGAAATGTCAATATGAAGCCATTTTCAACTCAGTCAAGAATGTTTCAATGAAGGATTCTGTTATGCATGATATTCGTCTGTATAACGACATGTTTGATGCCTCTGATATTTGCCTCTGATATTTCTGCTGTTACTCCTGTTGAAGGTGATTCACTGATCAAAGTTCTCAAGAAAGGAAAATCAGCTGGCCCTGACTGTCTCACCAGTGAATGCCTCATCAACGCTGATTTCAATTTGTGTATTCTGTTGTCATTGTGTTTTAACTGTATGTTTGTTCATGGTTACATGCCAGATATGTTGATGGACTCTGTTATTATTCCTTTGGTGAAAAACAAGTGTGCCAGTCTTTCTGATATGAACAACTACAGACCTATAGCTATTGCAAATGTTATATCTAAACTGTTAGAGGGCTTAATCCTGAACAGAACTGAGGATTATGTGTGGACAAACAACAATCAGTTTGGTTTCAAGTCAGCTCTTTCAACTGACAAGGCTGTTTACCTACTCCATGAATTTGTTGACTACTTCAGAAGCCATTCCACTAGTGCCTATGCTACGTTCCTAGATGCGAGCAAAGCTTTTGACAGGATTAACCACTGGTGTTTGTTCAGAAAATTGATCGATCGAGGTATTCCTATTTACATTGTTAGCATCCTGTTATACTGGTACAGAAGGCAGTCTATGGTTGTTAGATGGGGCAATGTCACCTCATCCAAATTTCATGTGACCAACAGTGTTAAACAAGCTGGTATACTGTCACCCTTGTTGTTCAATGTCTATGTTGATGATCTCAGTGTACTGTTGAACAATACTAATGTGGGTGGCTCCTTTAACGGTGCACTGTTAAATCACATTTTCTACGCTGCTGACCTCTGTTAAGTTTGTCTACTGCAGTGATGCAACATCTCCTTTCGGTATGTGAAAAATTTGGTGAAAAAAATGACATCTTGTTCAACTGTACTAAATCTATGTGTATGGCTTTCAAACCAAAGGGTGTCAATACGTCGAATCCTGTTATGCCACTTTGTGGTAATAGCTTGAACTTTGTTGAAAAAGTCAAATACCTAGGTGTGTGGATTGAATCTGATAAGACCAATGTTGATTGTAACAGGCATCTCAGGAAACTGTATGCTCAAACAAATTTACTGTTGCGAAATTTCCATAGATGTTCTCCTGCTGTCAAATGTATGTTGTTCAAGACCTTCTGTACCTCAATGTACTGCTCGCCTTTATGGTTTAATAGCAATGTTGCTGTTAGGAACAAAATCCGCATTGCATAAAATAACTCCCTAAGAAGGCTGTTAGATGTACCACGAAGGTTGAGTGCAAGCAAGATGTTTGTGTCTGTGAACATTCCGTCTTTTGGCGAATTGATACGGAAGAATGTTTACAGTTTTATGAGAAGGTTGCTCGCATGTAACAATCATCTTATATCAGCAATTGTCAACTCATCACTCACACTTCATTCCAGCATTTGGAAGTGGTGGCGTTCCATCTTATACTGAGCCCATTACTGTATGTTATTGTTGTTACAAGAGCGCTGAGTCTCTGCTTATCTGTATATACTTTTATTTATTTGTTTACCTTTTTTTTTTACTTGTTTTGGTTTTGCTCCTGATATGAACCTTGAGTTTGAAATAAACGTTTGAATTTGAATTTGAATATTTATATATTTATGTGTACGTATGTATATCCACTGCTCTTATTTATATTTTTTGTATCTTCTTAATTATTGCCCTGAGTGTTGCTATCCCTGTGCTGTTGCAATCCTGGAATTTCCCCATTGTGGGACTAATAAAGGCTTATCTTATCTTATCTTATTATTAAGGGTAAAAAAATCCAAACCTACAGGGCCCTGTGTGAAAACGTGATTCCCCCCCCCTTCCTGTTAACATAAAACATAAATTAACTATGGTTTATCACATCTTTGGAAAGCTGAGTTCAATTTCTCTAGCGAGAAATACCTTCTTTAAAAAACTGCATTTTGTGTTTACTTGTGTTATCTTGGTCTAATATTTAAATTTATTTGATGAATGAATGAATGAATGATGATCTGAAACATTTAAGTGTGTCAAACATACCAAAAAATAAGAAATCAGGAAGGAGGCAAACACTTTTTCACACCACTGTAGGTCTGGTCTAAGTGTCATCTTCACTCCAACAAAAGAAGTACTCAGGTTGCAAAAGCTTCTGCCAAGGCAGCACTTTTCCCTCTTATGAATCATTTTAAAAAACTCCTGTCACCTTTTATTTTTTTTGTGTACTTTAGTGATCCCAAATTCAGGGCATCCACCAACAGTGTTGTGAAAAAGTGTTTGCCCCCTTCATGATTTCTCTTTTTTTTTTTCTATGTTTGTCACACTTAAATGTTTCAGATCATCAAACAAATTTAAATATTGGACAAAGGTAACACAAGCAAACACAAAATACAGGTTTTAAATGAAGGTGTTTATTATTAAGGGAAAAAAAAATCCAAACCTACATGGCCCTGTGTGAAAAAGTGTTTGCTCCTTAAACCTAATCACTGGTTGGGCCACCCTTAGTAGAAACAACTGCAATCAAGCATTAGCGATAACTGGCAATGAGTCTTTTACAGCGCTGTGGAGGAATTTTGACCCACTCACCTTTGCAGAATTGTTGTAATCCAGCCGCATTGGAGGGTTTTCGAGCATGAACTGCCTTTTGAAGGTCATGCCACAGCATCTCAATTGGATTCAGGTCAAAGTCTTCATTTTGTTTTTCTTAAGCCATTCAGAGGTGGATGTGCTGGTGTGTTTTGGATCATTGTCCTGCTGCAGAACCTCAGTGCGCTTCAGCCTGAGGTCACAAACAGATGGATTTTTTGGTAGACAGTGGGATTCATGGTTCCATTTACCACAGCAAGTCTTCCAGGTCCTGAAGCAGCAAAACAGCCCCAGACCATCACACTACCACCACCATATTTTACTGTTGGTATGATGTTCCTTTTCTGAAATGCTGTGTTACTTTTACGCTGGAAGTAATGGGACACACACCTTCCAGAAAGTTCAACTTTTGTCTCATCAGTCCACAGAGTATTTTCCCAAAAGTCTTTGGGATCATTAATGTGTTTTCTGGCAAAATTGAGACAAGTCTTAATGTTCTTTTTGTTCAGCAGCGGTTTTCATCATGTAACTCTGCCATGCAGGCCATTTTGGTCCAGTCTCTTTCTTATGGTGGAGTCATGAACACTGACCTTAACTGAGGCAAGTGACGCCTGCAGTTCTTTCGATGTTGTTGTTCGGTCTTTTGTGACCTCTTGGATGAGTTGTTGTTGCGTTCTTGGGGTAATTTTGGTCAGCCGGCCACTCCTGGGAAGTTTCACCACTGTCACCACAAGTTTCACCACTTTCGTCATTTGTGGATAATGGTTCTCACTCTGTGGTTTGCTGGAGTCCCAAAGCTTTAGAAATGGCTTTATAACCTTTTTGGTGGTGCGGTGGTGCAGTGGTTAGCACTGTGGCAGCACAGCAACTCCCCCTTGGCTATGGGATCATGGGTTCGATCCCAGCCCCTGACCAACAGTGATCTGTGTGGAGTTTGTATGTTCTCCCTGTGTCTGTGTGGGTTTACGCTGGGATTTTTTCAAGTTTTCTCCCACAGGCCAAAAACATGCAAGTTAGGTTAATTGGAGACTCTAATGTGGCCCTAGGTGTGAAAGGTGAAGGGATAGCACCGTACCGTGGCTGCTTTATCCATCCAGGTGGATGCCCTGAATTTCCCCTCTGGGGATCAATCATCATCATAGCAGTCTGTCGTGGGTGACAATGGCTGTTTCATTTAGGTCTGATCAGATTCCTCCACACAGCTCTGTCCTTAGCCTTCCGCTGCCAGGAACTCCTGTCTATCTTCTGTAATTTCCCAGTTTGGCTGTAATTTCCCAGTTTGGGATCAATAAAGTACATCTATCTATCTATCTATCTATCTATCTATCTATCTATGTCAATCTTCTTCAAGTTTCTTTTTATAGTGTCTTTAAATCTGAGCCTTGGTCTACCCTGATTGCGTTTGCCCTCGCATAACTGTGAGTAGAGTAACTGCCGAGGGAGACGCTGGTGGTCCATCCTCTCAACATGTGCGAGCCATCTCAGGTTCATCTGGATTAGCATGTCCTCCATTGATGGTAGTCCAGCTCGTTTAAACACTTCTATGTTGGTTGTCTTTCCATGAGATGTTTATTATGGCTCGGAGGTGTCTCATCATGTACGCGTGGGGTTTCTTCACCTGCACTCTGTAGACAGTCCAAGTTTCAACACTGTACAACAGAGTAGCCAGTACTGTCGCTCTGTACACTTTGCATTTCACACGGATAGACACATGTCGATTGTTCCAAAGTCTCTCCCTCAAGGTTCCAAACACAGCGCTCGCTCTTCCCATTCTGAGAGATAGTTCATCCTCCAGCCTAGCATTCTCTGAAACAGTGCTACCTAGGTACTTGAAAGTCTTGCACTTGACTAGTGGCTCTGTACGAATGCTGATCTCTTCTGGTAGTGATGTTGATCATTGGAACTTTGGTGGTTGATAAAGGCACTCTGTCTTCTTGATGTTGATTTGGAGGCTGAACTGGCTAGCTACTCTTGCAAATCTCTCCACTAGAGATTGCAAATCTTCCACGCTGTGTGCAACTAGAGCACTGTTGTCAGCAAAGAGCTTTTCTCTTACTACCTTTATCGATGTCTTGCTCTTGGCTTTAAACTGTGCCACACTGAACAAGTCTGCTTCTTTCCTTGTTTGAATGTATACTCCTTCTGAAGTGTCTTTGAAGGCCACCTCAAGCATGGCTGCCAGATATAGCGAGAAGAGTGTAGGTGCCAGCATACACCCTTGTTTCACCCCATTGCTTACTGAAAAGTCTTTAGATACTGAACCACTCATTGCCACATTTGCTTGCATACCTGTATGGAGTGCCTCAATCAGGCTGACAAACTTCTCTGTACAGCCATATTTCTTGAGTACCTGCCAAAGTCCTTGTCACGAAACAGTATCGAAGGCTTTACTGAAGTCTATGAAGACTATATAAAGTAGCATGTTCTGTTCGATACACTTTTCTTGAACTTGTTTCAAGCACAAAATCATGTCCATTGTGTTTCTTCCACTTCTAAAGTCGCACTGGGTTTCTGGTAGTACATTCTGCGAGATGTGTTCATTGAGTCTGTTCAGTAATACACGTGAGAGAATCTTACCAACAGTGGCTAGCAGTGATATACCTCGGTAATTTCCACAATCTTTCCCGTCACCTTTCTTGAACAAAGGCACAATACTTGCATCCTTCCAGTCTTGAGGTACTTTCTGGGCATCCCATATCTCTTGGATGAGCTTGTGCAGGCAGTTGGTAAGCTGAACACCACCAACTTTCCACACTTCTGCTGGAATTCCATCCCTTCCTGGAGCTTTACCATCCTGTGTTGTCCTGATAGCTGCCATTAGTTCCTCAAAATTTGGTGGTTGATCCAGACTTGATACAGCTGGTCGCTGCACTAGAGATTCTTTAGCCTCTTCAGTGAGCTCTCCAGGGTTGTTTAGTAGTTGGTCAAAGTGGTCTGCAAATCTGTCCAGGATCTTGTCTTTCTCCTGCAAAACCGTTTCACCATCCATAGCCTTTAGTTGGATCAATCCTCTTGGTTTAGGGCCGTAGATTTCTCTCAAACCTGTGAAGAATGTTTTCATGTCCTTTCTGTCTGCTGCAGTTTGAAGTTCCTCCGCTTTTTCATCCCACCAGTTGGACTTCATCTCTCTGGTGTACTTCTGTAGCTCACTCTGAGCCTTTGAGTATTTCTTCTTCTTTGACCTTGTGTTACACTGTAGGTTTTCCTGCCGAGCTGTATTCCTCGCTTCTAGTAGTTTCTTCGGGTGTTCATCATGCTCATCAAACCAATCTTGATGTTTCCTCTCAGGGTGCCCTAATACATCACTCACAGTCTGATACACCGTACCCTTCAGTGTTGCCCATTTCTCTTCTATGTCATTCTCTGAGTTGTTGCCGTCCCAGTCTTTCAAGTTTTCGTCCATTTCCTGTCTAAGTTCTTCCTGCTTCTTTTGGCCTTTCAGTGCACTAGTGTTTAGCTTCCGTGGTGGCTTCGCACCCGTCCTGCAGTGCTGTTTTTGTCTGCAAATCCTTAATCTAGATCTCAGCATAACATGATCAGTACCACAGTCAGCGCCTCTCATTATTCTGGTGTCCAATACATCCCTTATGTCTCTCTCTGCCTGACTATGAGGTAGTCTAATAAGTGCCAGTGCTTGCATCGTGGGTGCATCCATGTCTTCTTGTGTGTGTCCTTGTGTTTAAATAGAGTGTTGGTTATCACAAGGTTGTACTCTGAACATAGTGCAAGTAGAAGTTCTCCATTAGCATTGCACTTGTCTACTCCATAACTGCCTAGCACTCCTTTCCATTTCTCAGTGTACAAACCAACTCTGGCATTAAAATCTCCAACGAGTATCAGCCTGTCATCAGTCGGTACACGTCTGATAGTCTCACGTAAATCACTGTAGAACTCTTCCTTCACCTCCTCTGTGTTGGGTCATTGTTGGGGCATATACACTGATGAGTGTGGCATACATCTTCCGCTGTAGTGGGAGTCTCATAGTCATTAAGGCAAGGACAGCTTCAGGAAGAAGATGGAGGACAAGCTGCAACAGAGCGACATCAGTGGGGTCTGGAGAAACCTTAAAAACATCTCTGGGCTCCAGAATACCTCCCTCCAGGCCACGGGGGGCAGGGAGTGGGCGAACAATCTGAATCTGTTTTTAATAGGTTTGACCAACCGCCCTCCCCCACGACTGCACAACAACCACTGCTGCCTCTGAAGACATCAAGTCCTGCTGCCAACACCCCACTCCACCAACACCCCCCCACTCCCAACACACAGCCCCCCAACCTGACCCTCACTAAGACCCAGGTGAGGACGGAGCTGAGGAAGATCAAGGCGAGCAAGGCGTCGGGACCGGACGGCATCAGTGCAAAGCTCCTCAAGTCCTGTGCAGACCAGCTGTGTGGGATTGTGGAGTACATCTTCAACCTGAGCCTGAAGCTGGGGAGGGTACCACAGTTGTGGAAAACATCTTGTGTGGTACCTGTACCAAAGACTTCCCACCCCAAAGATCTGAACAGCTACAGACCAGTGGCCCTGACGTCTCACATGATGAAGACCCTGGAGAGACTGCTCCTTGCTCACCTCTGCCCCCTGGTGGGACCAGCGATGGATCCACTCCAGTTCGCCTACCAGCATGGTATTGGCGTGGAGGATGCGGTCATCTTCTACCTTCACCGTTCTCTGTTCCACCTGGAGAAGCCCAAGAATGCCGTGAGCATCATGTTCTTTGACTTATCCAGTGCTTTCAACACCATCCAACCGATGATCCTGAAGGACAAGCTGCTGTGCGCAGGGGTGGACCAGCACCTGTCATCATGGATCCTGGACTACCTCACAAACCGGCCACAGTTTGTGAGTACCCGGGACTGTGTGTCCGACACGATCATCGGTAGCACGGGGGCCCCCCAGGGAACGGTTTTGGCTCCCTTCCTGTCCACCCTTTATACTGCGGACTTCACACAAAACACAACACACTGCCATCTACAGAAGTTCTCTGACGACTCTGCGATCGCTGGCCTCATCTCCAACGGAGATGAAGCTGAGTACAGAGGGCTTATCCAGGACTTTGTGGACTGGTGCCATCGGAATTGCCTCCAGATTAACACGAGGAAAACTAAGGAGCTGGTGGTGGACTGCCACAGGCAAGGACAACCCCTCACAGCACCAGTAAAAATCCAGGGAACAGACATTGAGATGGTGACATTCTACAAGTACCTGGGTGTTCATCTGAACAATAAACTAGACTGGTCACACAATACTGACGCACTCTACAAGAAGCACTCTCCTACTGAGGAGACTCAGGTCTTTTGGTGTACAAGGGGCGCTGCTGAAGACATTCTACAACACAGTGGTGGCATCAGCCATCACTTTTGGAGTGGTCTGCTGGGGCAGTGGTATTACAGCAGCCGATAGGAAGAGACTGAACAAACTGATCAAGAAAGCTAGCTCTGTCCTGGGGCAGCGCCTTGACACAGTGGAGGAGATGGGAGAGAGAAGGATGGTGGCTAAACTGTCATCTCTGCTGGAGTCCGAGTTCCGCCCTATGCAGGACACACTGAATGCACTAAGGAGCTCATTTAGCAGCAGATTACATCATCCTAGGTGCACAACCGAGAGGTTTCACAGGTCCTTCCTACCAACGGCTGTCAGACTGTATAACCTAAGCAGGGCTGCTCGCAGAGATAGCAAAAAAGACGTGACAACCTAATAGTATTGAATGCAAAAGACGCAATAGACTTACACAATGGTCCCCTCCGGTATACAACTAGGAAAATACCAGTAGCTACGGAGGATGACAATATGTATGGGTACATAATCATACCATGTAGGATAACTAAGTAGATGGTTATGCTGTTTCATTCCATCTAGCTACAATGCTCCGCACTGTGTGTGTTTATATATTTATATATTTATTCCATCTAGCGACAAGGTTCAGGTTCAGGTTCCTTTATATGCACCCGTAGGTAGATTTGTTTTGCAGTCTGGTGACATCCATATTTACAAGCCACAAATTACATTCAACATAGACACAAACACAGGCACATATGAAGCTGACTATAAACATGATAAGAATACTCAAGGCTCCATCAATCAGGGTATAAAAAGACAGAGAGATGGGAGAAAAACCAGAGGTAAGACAGAAAGGTCATATTAAAAGTTAAAAACTAGTCAAAGAGGTTAAAAACTCAAAGGTCTAAAACCCAATAAAATATTTAGAAAAATATTTAGAACCCAAGTGACATCCTACAAAAATAAATATATATAAAATGGAGTTAATAAATAGGTACCAAATTATGTGCAATATATTTTTACAGCTTGTACAACTCTTTGACAGCAGCAGGGACAAAGCTGTTTTTGTAGCGCTGGGTTCTACTTTTTGGGACAGCAAACCTCCGTCTTGAGGGAAGAAGCTGAAAGTGGCAGTGCAAAGGGTGGGAGTCATCATTTAAAATGGAGGTAGCCATCCTCTGTACTTGTCTGGTGTACAGGAATGTCAGGCTCAGCTGTGGCTCACCAAGCAAACGACTGGACCATCTAACTACCTGATCCAAGGATTTCCTCTGTTTCAGTTTTATCTGACCAAACCATGACACTAAAGAAAAGGATAAAACAGATTCAATAAAAGCCCGATAAAACAATGTCATTATGGTTCGGTCAACTTGGAAGGGTGCAAGTTTTCTCAAGCAATGCAAATGTTGTTGACCCTTTTTGCACACCCTTTCACAGTTCACTTCAAAGTTTAAATTACTATCAATAATCGTCCCAAGATATTTGTAGGACTGTTCACATTCGGTGGACTGGCCTTTTAGTACGGTGACTTTGTGCCTGGGAGTTTTCCTCCTCAAGTCAAATAATCATGTCTTTAGTTTTTGTCGTATTCAGCTGCAGGTAGGAATCCTCACACCAGTGAACAAAATCATCAACTACTGGGCCGTGGCCACTCTCACCATCCTGGAGGAGACTGACAATAACTGAGTCATCAGCATACTTTATAATGTGTCTGTTGTCATGTCTGCTCCGACACATGTTTGTGTACAGGATGAAGAGTAGTGGTGACAACACACACCCCTGAGGAGAGCCAGTAGAAGAGCACTTTAGGTCAGACAATGTACCATTGACCCTTACTCTCTGCGTCCTGTTGGTTAAGAAATCCAGAATCCAACCCACCAGATTATTGCTCCAATCAAATTGCTGCAGGAGCCTTTCAACTAAGATATGAGGTTGGACTGTATTAAAGGCGGAGGAAAAGTCCACAAATAAAAGTCTGGCGTGTGTCCCATTAAAATCCAGATGTTTAAAAAGCATGTTAAACAGAGTGACAGTGGCATCCTCCACTCCTCTGTGAGGCCTATAGGCAAACTGCAGAGGATCCAATGCATGCTCAGTCTGCTTTAGGACCTCACATCTGACCAGTTTTTAAAAAATTTTCATTAAAATTGAAGTCAAAGCAACTGGTCTGAAGTCGTTTACCGTTTTAGGACAGTTTAATTTTGGAACGGGAACAATCACGGCTTCTTTCCAGATCTTAGGCACATGTGTCTGTAAGGACTTATTGAAAATGTAATGAAATATAGGACTCAGTTCATGTGCACAGGACTTTACCAAGCGCCCACATATATTATCAGGGCCCTGACTTTTGTTCACTTTTACAGCGCAGAACTCCCTTTTAACATCCTGCACCTCAATATTAAAGTGCTGATTGTCTTTGAGTTTCTGTTTCAAATCTTGGGTTTCTGTGCTAAAATCAAAGGAGTCAAAACGACCATAAAAACAATTAAGAGCATTAGCCAGCTCTGTGTCTGAATTAAAACCATCTAAAAACACACGATTACTGCGCTCTGTAGGCCTGCAATAGTTTTCATACTGGCCCAGGCTGAACCAAGTTTCTTTGTTGCCATCTTGCTTTCAAATTCTGATTTATAATTCTGTTTTGCTTTTAAAATTTCAGCCTTCAGCTCCTTTGTGGCAACCTGCAGCTCAGAAACAACCCCCTGTTTAAAGGCAAGTGCTTTCCTCTGTAAGCAGGATTTAACTGATTTTGTAACCCATGGTTTGTTGTTGGGATATATTTTGACACGTTTACGTGGAACAATCTTATTTTTACAGAAAGCCATGTATGAGCATGTGACATCCACCAAAGAGTCCAAATCATCCCCGCAGGCCAGTGTGAACATCTCCCAGTCTGTACAGTCAAAGCATTCTTGGAGGCTGTGCACTGAATCTTCTGTCCACACATCAATGTCTCTCGTCTCCACCTTGCCTCTTCTGAGAGCAGTTTTATATGTGGGCAGCAAATGTACACAGTTGTGATCTGAGGATCCTAAAGGAGGAAGGGAGTGATTTAGAGGCCCTCGCTATGGATCCATAGCACAGGTCCAATGTCTTTTTTCGCCTGGTTGAGCAGGAGACATACTGATAAAAGTTTTTAAGTGTCTTCTTTAAAGAAACATGGTTAAAATCTCCAAGAATGAAGTTTGGCGCCTCTGGAGAAATTGATTGCAGCTGCTAGACCACATCAAAGATAGTGCTGCAGGCGGAGTCAGCGTCTGCCCTCGGGTGAATGTACACAATTGTGATGAAAAGTTGGGGGAACTCGCGGGGCAGATAAAAGGGGCGTAGTGACACAGAGAGCAGCTCCACATCGGGTGTACAGATGTGCTCTCTGACCGTGACAGATGTGCAGTACTGCTTATTAATATATAAACATACGCCGCCCCCCTGACGTTTCCCCGTTACCTCTTCCTGCCGATCCGAGCGCAGCGGGGCTCCAAAGCCGTCAATCCACAGGTCTGCGTCTTGGTCATGCGCATTAAGCCAATTCTCGGTATAAACCATGACACAGCAGTTCTTAAAGTCCTTCTGGTAGCGTACATTCCCTTGAATTTCATCCACCTTGTTTCTCAGAGACTGTACGTTCCCAAAAATCATCGAAGGAAGAGGATTGTTACCAAACTGACGTCTTCTCAGGCGCAATTTCACACCTCCACGCCTTCCGCGCTTCCTTCTGCCATCTCTCTTTTCACCGCTATGTCCGTCTCTCAAAATAAAGTCCGGCAGTTGTGGCTTATGCTCAATCAAAGCCGCTGCATCAACCGTGTTTAAATGCTACAATGCTACAATGCTACAATGCTCCACACTGGCTGTTTATATATTTACATATTTATTCCATCTAGCTACAATGCTCCGCACTGTGTGTGTTTATATATTTGCATATTTATTCCACCTAGCTACAATGCTCCGCACTGTGTGTGTTTATATATTTACATATTGGTTAGCACTGTGGCAGCACAGTTTACCCTCGGCCGGGGGATCGCGGGGATCGTGAGATCATGGGTTCGATCCCTGCCCCCGACCAACAGTGATCTGTGTGGAGTTTGCATGTTCTCCCCGTGTTGTGTGGGTTTACTCCGGGATTTCTCCAGTTTCCTCTCACATACCAAAAACATGCAGGTTAGGGATACGGGGCGCTTGAGCACGCAGCGACTGGCAGCTGGTGGCTTGTCACCAGACTGCAAAACAAATCTACCTACGGGTACACAATAAGTAATATAAAAAATATACATATATTTATTCCATCTAGCTACAATGCTCCGCACTGTGTGTGTTTATATATTTACATATTTATTCCATCTAGCTACAATGCGCCGCACTGTGTGTGTTTATATATTCATATATTTATTCCATCTAGCTACAACGCTCCACACTGTGTGTGTGTTTATATATTCACATATTTATTCCATCTAGTTACAATGCTCTGCACCGTGTATCTATATGTATACTCACTGTTCTTGTTTTTTCTTGCCTTCTGATTATTGCTCTGAGTGTTGCTATCCCTGTGCTGTTGCAATCCTGGAATTTCCCCATTGTGGGACTAATAAAGGCTTATCTTATCTTATCTTATTATCCTGTCGTTGATTGGCACCGGTTCCTCATCAAGCATTGCTGCTATCTCCTTTCTAACTGCAAAGCCCACTCCTGCTTCTCTCCTTTCTCGAGTTGATCTCCCACTCCAAAAGAAGATGTACCCATGGTCTTCCAAGCTGTCATATCCAGGCAATCTTGTTACACTAAGTGCAGCTGTGTCTACATTGTACCTGTTCATTTCCAGGACCACAAGCGCGGTCTGTCTTTCTGGGCGCTGTGATGTTGTTCTGTCCAACAGAGTGCGTACATTCCATTCTGCTACACACAAGGCTGCCGTTTTCCTCTTCTTTTGTCTTCCTGCTCCTAGCTTACTTTTCGCTGCCTGTCAGAGTGTGAACAGATCAGCACGGACCTTGTAAGCCCGGGCGACATCCGAGCCAGTATGAGTTGCTTTCTGATTGACCATTTCAAGAAACTGCTTGCAAAGTATTTGAGTACTGCTAGCTTTTGCTGGACTAGCAGCACATTCTTGGCAGATAAAGGTATTATCAGTGGCGACTTCCGGGAAGATGGCGGAGAGGCATAACGCTTAAACAGAGAGCTCTCCCTAGTCGGATTAAAAATCATTGGTAAATGGCCAACTCGACATAAATGGATCAATAAACCATGGGATGAAAACACGAAGAAGCCGGGCACACAGACAAAAGCAGGGTAAAATTAAAGAATCCCTCTTCAACAATGCAGGAGAAATCGCTGAACACGAGGCCCAAAAAAACGAGGTGACTAAAGCAGAGAAAATGGAGGACACCAAACTTGATATTATGAACACTGGCATCACCAATATAGGTAAAGACATAAAAGACTTCAAGCGACAACTCCAGCAGGATTTAACGGCTCTTAAGGAAGAGCAGAAAAAAGAGATGAAGGAGGAAATTATGGGTCTCAGAAGAGAAATGGAGCGCAAGCTAGCTGAAAACATGGAGGAGCTACGCACTCAACGGGCATGTATGACAGAAGCACAGGCTCGAAAATCGGAGTTGGAAGACTGGAAGACCGAGGCAAGCGAGCGGCTGCAGACCCTGACGGCACAAACACAGAGGATGCAGGAAAAAATAACCGACCTGGAGAGCAGGTCCAGGCGGAGCAATATATGCATCTTCGGGATTCTGGAGGGCACTGAAGGCAACTCGATGAAGAAATTCATGGATCATTTCTTAAAAAAAGAACTTGAGCTGCCCGATGAAACAAACCTGTAGATCCAGCGAGCGCACAGAGCCTCGGCACAGAACCCGAATCCAAACTCTACACCCAGGTCAGTTGTGGTAAACTTTCTGAAATACGACATAAAGGAAAGAATCCTGACACAAGTGTGGAAAAAAAAGATACGAGTCGGCGACAAACAGATATTCTTTGACCATGACTACCCGACAGAAATTGTGCAGCAGCGAAAGAAATATGCCAACATTAAAAAAATGCTGAAAGAGAAAAAAAATTAGATTCCAAACGCCGCTAACGAAGATGAGAATTCATTGGGAGGACAGCGTGAAGACCTACAACACGGCCAGAGAGGCAGCGCGGGACATGACGGAGCGAGGCTTTGTGGTGAGCGTACCGGAGGAAGCGGCTGGAGCAGCGGTGGCACTGAACGCATCACGACAGCCGGAGTGGAGGCGAGTGAGCGGCAGAAGACGGGAGACGGACATGGCACACCGGGCCCAGGAAAAACTGCAAGGCTTTCAATGGAAAGCCTAGATTATAACAAAGATTAAGAAGGACACAGAAGAAATGAAGGCCAAGAAGACAAGGTAAAAGAAAAACAAATGGCTAGGAGAGGTTTAAGTGATTTTTGTTGGACATTTCTAGACTAATGACTATTACTTGGATAGTAAATACAGGTCTAGGGAGGGCCCCTCACTCGGTGAGGACATTCCCTCCACCCACCAACAGGGACCAGTGGGCAAAAGCAAGGCCCAAAGTATGGAGGTCGAGATTTGTTAATGTGTTTTTATATAAATATGTGTTAGTTTTGTTGTTAAAGAGGTTAGGAGCACAAGTTTAAAAAATGGAAAAGCATGAATATGGGTAAAAATCTTAAGATAATGACATTAAACGTGAATGGTCTGAACACACCTGTTAAAAGGGAAAGAATAATAAGAAAATTCAAGAAGGAAAAAGCCGAAATTATATTTATGCAAGAGACACATTTGAGCAAGACAGAACATGAGAAACTAAAAAGATTTGGCTATAAGAAATCCTACTACAGTTCATTTAAGGGAGGAACTAAAAGGGGGGTTATGATACTAATTTCAAATAAAATACATTTGAATGTGAACAAGAAATCCAGGATAAAGAAGACAGGTATGTAATAATAAAGGGAAGAATAGATGGAATGCAGATCACATTAGTGAACATCTATACCCCACCAGAAAGTGACAAGGGTTTTTTTCAACAACTGTTTGATCTCATAGCAACACACAGTGAAGGAGTCCTAATTTGTGGAGGAGACTTAAATGCCGTCATGGATCATGAAGTTGACACAACAAGTGTTAAGAAGACAAAAAAACATGTAACAAAGTTCATAAGAACGTCACTGGCAGAAATGGGTATGGTAGACATATGGAGGGACCTGCACCCACTCGAAAAAGACTATACACATTATTCAGCAGTCCATAAAGTACACTCTAGAATAGATTACTTCCTTATGAATGAAGGTGACAGACACAGGGTGAGAAACTGTCGGATTGGAGGGGCAGAAATATCAGATCATAATCCTATATACATGGAAATATATTTAAGATAAGATAAGATAAGATAAGATAAGCCTTATTAGTCCCACAACGGGGAAATTCCAGGATTGCAACAGCACAGGGATAGCAACACTCAGAGCAACAATCAGAAGACAAGAAAAAAAAAACAAGCAAGCAAGAGCAGCTAATATACATATGTACATATTACTATAAAATATATATATATACACACACACAGACACACAGTGCAGAGCATTGTAGCTGGATGGAATAAATATATGAATATATAAACACACAGTGCGGAGCATTGTAGCTAGATGGAATAAATATGTAAATATATAAACACACACAGTGCGGAGCAATGTAGCTAGATGGAATAATATGTAGATATATAAACACACAGTGCGGAGCATTGTAGCTAGATGGAATAAATATATAGATATATAAATATAAACACACCCAGTGCGGAGCATTGTAGCTAGATGGAATAAATATGTAAATATATAAACACACACAGTGCAGAGCATTGTTGCTAGATGGGATGAGACAGCATAACCGTCTACTTAGTTATCCTACATGGTATGATTATGTACCCATACATATTCTCACCCTCCATAGTGACCGGTATTTTCCTAGTTGTATGCCGGAGGGGACCATTGTGTAAGTCTATTGCATCTTTTGCATTCAAAAAACTATTAGTTTGTTACGTCTTTTTGCTATCTCTGCGAGCAGCCCTGCTTAGGTTGTACAGTCTGACAGCCGTTGGTAGGAAGGACCTGCAAAACCTCTCGGTTGTGCACCTGGGATGATGTAGTCTGCTGCTAAATGAGCTCCTCAGTGCATTCAGTATGTCCTGCATAGGGTGAAACTCGGACTCCAGCAGAGATGACAGTTTAGCCACCGTCCTTCTCTCTCCTATCTCCTCCACCGGATCAAGGCGCTGCCCCAGGACAGAGCTAGCTTTCTTGATCAGTTTGTTCAGTCTCTTCCTATCAGCTGCAGTAATGCCACTGCCCCAGCAGACCACTCCAAAAGTGATGGCTGATGCCACCACCGTGTCATAGAATGTCTTCAGCAGCGCCCCTTGTACACCAAAAGACCTGAGTCTCCTCAGCAGGAACAGCCTGCGCTGTCCCTTCTTGTAGAATGCGTCAGTATTGTGTGACCAGTCTAGTTTATTGTTCAGATGAACACCCAGGTACTTATAGGATGTCACCATCTCGATGTCTGTTCCCTGTATATTTACTGGTGCTGTGAGGGGCTGCCCATGCCTACGGCAGTCCACCACCAGCTCCTTAGTTTTCCTCGCGTTGATCTGGAGGCAGTTCCGATGGCACCAGTCCACGAAGTCCTGGATAAGCCCTCTGTACTCAGCCTCATCTCCATTGGAGATGAGCCCAACGATCGCAGAGTCATCAGAGAACTTCTGTAGATGGCAGTGTGTTGTGTTGTGTGAGAAGTCCGCAGTATAAAGAGTGAACAGGAAGGGAGCCAGCACCGTTCCCTGGGGGGCCCCCGTGCTACCGATGATCGTGTCGGACACACAGTCCCGGGTTCTCACAAACTGAGGCCGGTTCGTGAGGTAGTCCAGGATCCATGATGACAGGTGCTGGTCCACCCCTGCGAGCAGCAGCTTGTCCTTCAGAATCATCGGTTGGATGGTGTTGAAAGCACTGGAGAAGTCAAAGAACATGATCCTCACCATATTCCCGGGCTTCTCCAGGTGGGACAGAGAACGGTGAAGGAGGAAGATTACTAACTACTAACTAACCTGCACTTATATAGCGCTTTTCTAGTCACAAAGACCACTCAAAGCGCTTTCATTAATACTAACCCTCTATTCTAAGGGCCTATAGGAAACAGATATCTAGGGACAATTTAGAACAGCCAATTAACCTAACATGCATGTTTTTGGCATGTGGGAGGAAACCGGAGAAATCCCGGAGTAAACCCACGCAACACGGGGAGAACATGCAAACTCCACACAGATCCCTGTTGGTCGGGGGCTGGGATCGAACCCACGATCCCACGATCCCCACAATCCCCCGGCCAAGGGTAAACTGTGCTGCCGCGGTGCTAACCACTGCGCCACCGTGCAGCCCAAGATCACTGCATCCTCCACCCCAATGCCATGCTGGTAGGCGAACTGGAGTGGATCCATCGCTGGTTCCACCAGGGGGCGGAGGTGAGCAAGGAGCAGTCTCTCCAGGGTCTTCATCAAGTGGGACGTCAAGGCCACCGGTCTGTAGCTGTTCAGGTCTTTGGGGTGGGAAGTTTTTGGTACAGGTACCACACAAGATGTTTTCCACAGCTGTGGTACCCTCCCCAGCTTCAGGCTCAGGTTGAAGATGTACGTCACAATCCCACACAGCTGGTCTGCACAGGACTTGAGGAGCTTTGCGCTGATGCCATCCGGTCCCGACGCCTTCCTCGCCTTGATCTTCCTCAGCTCCGTCCTCACCTGGGTCCTGGTCAGGGTCAGGATGGGGGGCTGTGTGTTGGGAGTGGGGGGGGTGTTGGTGGAGTGGGGAGTGAGCAGCAGGACTTGATTTCTTTAGAGGCAGCAGTGGTTGTTGTGCAGTCAGGGGGGAGGGTGGTTGGTCAAACCTATTGAAAAACAGATTCAGGTTGTTCGCCCACTCCCTGCCCCGCGTGGCCTGGGGGGAGGTATTCTGGAGCCCAGAGATGGTTTTGAGGTTTCTCCAGACCCCGCTGATGCCACTCTGTTGCAGCTTGTCCTCCACCTTCTTCCTGAAGCTGTCCTTGCCTTCTCTGATCTTTCTCCTCAGCTCCCTCTGTACGGACTTCAACATCTCCCTGTTCCCCGACCTGAAGATCCTCTTCTTCTCTCTCAGAAGTGTTTTTATCTCAGGGTTGATCCAGGGTTTATTGTTTGAGCAACACCGTATGGTCTTGGTGGGAACGGATTTGTCCACACAGAAGCTGAGGTAGTCTGTGAAGGTGTGAGTGAGGCCATCGATGTCCTCACCATGTGGATCGCAGAGCTGCTTCCAGGCGGTGACTTCAAAACAGCCCTTTAGAGTGTCCATTGTCTCCTCAGACCATAACTCCACTGTGCGCATGGCCGGAGGTTGTCTGTGCACTAGGGGTTTGTACACCGGCCGGAGATGAACCAAGTTGTGATCCGATCTCCCGAGTGGGGGGAGTTGTGATGAGGTGTACGCCTCCTTAGTGTTTGCGTAGAATAAGTCCAGTGTTTTATTGTCTCTAGTGTGGCATGTGACATACTGGGTGAACGTCGGTAGAATGGGAGATAGTGAAACATGGTTGAAATCGCCTGAGATGAGGAGAAGAGCATCTGGGTGTTCTGTCTGCAGCCTGCTGGTTACTGAATGGATGACGTCACGCGCTGTCCCAGCGTTCGCCGTTGGATTTGCATAAACAACAATGCAGATCACGTGTGAGTGTTCTCTCGGGAGATATGTAGGCCGCATGCTAACAGCTAGCAACTCAATGTCTTTGCTGCAGTGTCGTTGTTTAACAGTGATATGTCCCGGTCTGCACCAGTTGTTGTTAACATACATTATCACTCCACCGCCCCTTGCTTTGCCACTGTCTGGTGTTCGGTCAGCCCGTATCATGTGAAAACCTCCAGCTCAATGTTAGCATCTGCTGCTAGTTCAGTTAGCCACGTCTCAGAAAACAAAAGGAGAGAGCACTCCCGATATGTGCTATCGTAACGGCAGATAGCCGCTAGCTCATCTACCTTTCCCAGTAACGACCGTACATTTCCCATGACAACAGATGGAAGGGAGGGTCTGTACCTTATATTTTTTGTCCTCCGCCTTACTCCAGCCCGGCAGCCGTGGCGTTTTCGCCTCAGTTCTCTCAGTATGTCGAGTTTTTCCAATGGGACCGGGTGGCGGTTGAATGCTAGCAGCTCTTCCCTGCTGTATCGTATCCTGCTATAAACAGTGGCTCTGTCCACCGGCTAAGGAGACATTTGGGACGATCTGTGTGTCCGTGATATAAGTGGAGTGAGAAAAAGACTGATCAAAAAGAGAGAGGAAGGGAAAAAGACTCGGAATCGAGCCGCTGTTGCAAAGGGCGGCCGACTCGTGTGGCACCGGAGAGCGCCACACGAGTCGGCTGCTCGTTTTCTACTGTCGTTTTCTATTTAAACAATAGAAAACGACAAACAACATGGAAACTTAATGTAGGACTGTTAAATGATGAGAAAATGAAAGAAAGAATAAAAGTAAACATAAACGAGTATATCGAGGAGAATGATAATGAAGAAGTGGACCCAACAATACTATAGGATGCACTAAAAGCCGTGTTAAGAGGTAAATTAATTGCTGAATCAGGAAAAGCAAATAAGTCTAAACTGGAAACATATGAACAAAGATGTGAGAGACTGAGGGAATTAGAACGTAAACATCAAAGCACAAATGACCCAAAAATATATCAAGAAATTAAGGAAGAAAAAATAAAGATAAAAGAAATACAAATAGATGAAATTGAAAGAAAAAATAGATATTTAAAACAAAAATATTATGAAACGGGGCCAAAGGCCACAAAACTGCTGGCAAAACGGTTAAGAAAACAACAAACAGTGAATAATGTATATAAGATTAAGGACCCCATCACAAATAAAACCACAGTTAACCCAGAAAACATCCATCCATCCATCCATCCATCCATCTTCTACCGCTTTTCCGGAGGTCCGGGTCGCGGAGGCAGCAGTTCAAGCAGAGAAGCCCAGACTTCCCTCTCCCCAGCCACCTGCTCCAGCTCTTCAGAGGGGATACCAAGGCGTTCCCAGACTAGCTGGGAGACATAGTCTCTCCACCGAGTCCTGGGTCTGCCCCGGGGTCTCCTCCCAGTGGGACGTGCCTGAAACACCTCAAGTGGGAGGCGTCCAGGAGGCATCCTAATCAGATGCCCATACCACCTCAACTGACTCCTTTCAATGTGGAGGAGCAGCGGTTCTACTCTGAGCCTCTCCCGGATGACTGAGCTCCTCACCCTATCTCTGAGGGTGAGTCCAGCAATCCTACGGAGAAAGCTCATTTCAGCCGCTTGTATCCGCGATCTCGTTCTTTCGGTCATTACCCAAAGCTCGTGACCATAGGTGAGAGTAGGAACGTAGATTGACTGGTAAATCGACAGCTTTGCCTTAGAACTAAGCTCCCTCTTCACCACAACAGACCGGTACAACGTCCGCATCACTGCAGATGCTGCTCCAATCCGTCTGTCGATCTCTCGCTCCATTTTCCCCTCACTCGTGAACAAGACCCCAAGATACTTAAACTCCTCCACTTGGGGCAGGAGCCTGTCCCCAACCCGGAGAGGACAATCCACCTTTTTCCGGCTGAGGACCATGGACTCGGACTTGGAGGTGCTGATTCTCATCCCAGCCGCTTCACACTCAGCGGCAAACCGTCCCAGCAAGAGCTGTAGGTCATTGCTGGATGAAGCCAACAGGACAACATCATCTGCAAACAACAGAGATGAGATCCTGTGGTCACCAAGCATGACACCCTCCATTCCCTGGCTGCGCCTAGAAATCCTGTCCATAAAAATTATGAACAGGACCGGTGACAAAGGGCAGCCCTGGCGGAGTCCAACTCTCACTGGGAATGACTCCGACCGAGTGTTGGCAATGCGAACTAAACTCTCACAACGGTCGTACAGAGACCGAATAGCTCGTAACAACAAGCCCGATACCCCATACTCCCGAAGCACCCCCCACAAAAATCCACGAGGGACGCGGTCAAATGCCTTCTCCAAGTCCACAAAACACATGTAAACTGGTTGGGCAAACTCCCACGAACCCTCAAGAATTCTCGAGAGGGTAAACATTGGTACGTGGCATTGGTACGTGGAATGTCACCCAGAAACATTGGTACGTGGAATGTCACCCAGAAAACATCGAAGAAATATTCCATAATTTCTATCAAGAACTATACTTGCAACCTGAAGAGACAAATGTTAAGGATATTAAAAAATTTCTATGCACATTGGACTTGCCATCAATAGGAAACCAACAAAACGAAAAGCTAACAGCAGAAATAACAACACAATAGATTAAAGATGTGATTAAGTCACTTAAAAACGGTAAATCACCAGGTAGTGATGGATACCCGTCTGAGTTTTATAAACTGTTTATAGAAGAACTCACGCCACAGCTCCTGAAGTCATTTAATTGGACATTAAACAACAACAAAATACCTCCATCATGGAACGAAGCCATTATTTCAGTTATTTTAAAGCCAGGGAAAGATAGGGAACAATGTGGAAACTATAGGCCAATCTCTTTATTAAATGTGGATTATAAAATATATACAACAATTATCTGTAAACGAATAAAGACATTCTTGACGGAATTGATAGAGGATGATCAAACTGGTTTCATAGAGGGACGCCAAACACATGATAATATCAGGAGAACAATACATATAATTAATCAAATACATAAAGAAAAGAAAAGCGCAGTAATAATGAGTTTAGACACAGAAAAAGCATTTGATAGGGTTAATTGGATGTTCCTATATAATGTGTTGGAACGCTTTGGATTTAACGAAAAATCAGTACAATGCATAAAGACACTGTATCAAAAACCTGTGGCAAGAATCAAGATAAACGGTAGCTTAACAGACAAAGTAAATATACAAAGATCAACTAGGCAGGGATGCTGCCTATGGCCCACCTTGTTTGCTCTATTCATAGAGCCACTGGCTCAAGCGATGCAACAAAATAAGAAATTAAAAGGTGTAACACTAAAGGGAGCGGAACACAAGATTGGGCTATTTGCAGATAATATTATAGTTTACCTTGATCAACCAGATGAATCAATAATGGAAATGATGAACTTGATAGAAAATTTTGGAAAATTATCAGGATACAAGATAAACATAACAAAAACACAAATTCTGACATTCCACTATAACCCTTTAAACCAGATAACTGATAAGATCAAACTAAACTGGAAACAAGGACTTCCGGTTATGGCTGCCACGTAGGACGGACGTGTCTCGCTCTGCTCTGCTCCTGGAGAAAAAAAATCGGCAAATAACTCTCTCATTTGGGACAGAACGTATCCCAGCATTTGGGCGAGGATATGTCGGCGAAGCCTAAGGCTGGAAAACCAGGAAAAGGAAAAAGCGAGCCGCCGAAACAGTCCAAATTAACGGACTTTCAGGTCTGTGACGCAGCAAACAAAACTCCATATATGGCGGAGGAAGCTGGCGGCGGTGCGATGTTTGCGGGGAATGGCGCAGATGCGCTGATGGCTGCCATGAGTTCAATGAGAGCGGACTTTTCCTCTAGATTTGATGGGATTATGACAGCGTTGGAAGGAATAAGAAAGGAATTGGGTGACTGTGTAGAACGAACGGCGCAGATGGAGCTCCGTCTCGCTAGTGCTGAAGATGACGTCACCCGTCTTCAATTAAAGGTGCGCACTTTGGAAAAAAAAAATAAATCTCTGGAAGATAATATTTTGGATTTGGAATCTCGGTCGAGACAGAATAATTTGAGGCTGGTGGGTCTTCCAGAGGAATCAGAAGGTCGGGACGTATGTTCCTTTCTGGAAAAGTGGATTCCGGAGGTGCTGGGCAGCGAGGAGTTGCAATCAGCAGTGGTTCTGGAAAAAGCACATCGTATTGGCCCACGGAGAGATAAGGGACCGCCGAGGACCTTAATTATGAAGTTTCTTAGCAACAGAGACAGGATGAAGATCTTCAACGCTGCACGTGCTAAAGGAGAGATTAAACACCAGGACCAGCAGGTGCGGTTCTACCCAGATTTGGCCACAGGAATCCAGCAATTGAGGAAGCAGTTTGATCCCGTACGTAAGGAGCTGCGCAACCTTGGGATTCGTCATGGTGTAATCTATCCTGCGAGACTGCTGACCACGTATGAGGGCAGAACCCACATTTTCAAGACCCCAGAGGAGGCGCAGGAGTTCATCAAGAAGATCAAAGAAGAAGAAGAGACTGGTGGGAGCTAAGCATGAACAAAATATAAGGTAGAATAATTAAGCATTTGCACAGGCATCTGACTGACTTGAAGTAAATAGTAAGTTTACAAAATATAGATTGTATTATATATTAAAAAAACAAAACAAAAACAAAACAAACAAAAAAAAAACTATGATGTACAAAGTTGTTAAAAATTTTGGAGTTAAGTTGGAAAACTACAGAGGAGAGTTAATGTTACGTCATTAAAAGCAGTAGAGTTAGGGTGATTGGGAGGATGAAGAAGGAGTGGCTTAGGCTGTTCCCCGTGGGTGTGGAACAGTCGATGGCTATATCGGGAGACAGAATTTTTCTTTTGATTTTGGGGGGTTTGCCACAAGTGTGGGAAGGGGAAATTTGTTTGTGTGTAGTTTGTAGGATGAATGTTCAACCACTCATGTTTTTGCTTCTCTGTATGAGCATGTTTACACTGCAAGGTAATCCCAAACTCTCTATTGATCATGGACCAAAGTGTTAATCTTAATTTAACTTCATGGAATTGCAGAGGTCTACAAAATTTAAAAAAACTTAAACAAGTTATGAATAAAATAAAGGACATGGGTTCAAGAATTGTGTTTTTACAAGAAACTTATCTGATAGAGGAGGATGTTAAAAGAATTAGGAGTAGATGGCAGGGAAGTGTATTCACCTCTTCATTTTCATCCCGAGCCAGGGGAGTTATGACTCTCATACATAAATCAGTTCCTTTTCAGGTGAAAAATGTAATTGGAGACAAATTTGGAAGATATGTAATCATTCAAGGTTCTTTGCTATTAGAAAATATAAATCTTGTGAACTTATATGGTCCCAATATAGATGATCAGAAGTTCTTTGCTAATTTATTTCTCATCTTATCATCACTTACAGGGCAACATATAATAGCAGGGGATTTTAATTGTACATTGAATCCAGGTATAGATAGATCAACAGGACTGGATTGTACGCACATTGGATGTAGGATGACTATTAATCATTTTATGAAAGAATTGAGATTGTTAGATATATGGAGAGAAATGAAACCACAAGTTAAAGCCTATTCTTGTTATTCCAGTACCTACAAGACATTCTCACGTATTGATTATTTTTTGATTTCCACAGAATTAAGGTCCAAGATTCAAAACTGCTTTTATGATAACATCGTGATTTCTGATCATGCACCCTGTTGTCTAATATATGTAGATAAAAAATTGACAAAGGAATCAGGTAGATGGCAATTTCAGCATAAATGGCTTCAGGATGAGGAATTTGTCAAGTATATAGAAAAACAGATAGACGAGTTCTTTGACATCAATACTACACAAACATCAGCATGTGTAAAGTGGGAGGCTTTCAAAGCTTTTATTAGGGGACATATTATTAGTTATACAGGATCAAAATCTAAGAAGACTCGAGAGGAGAGAGCTAAATTGGAACATAAAATAAAAAGTCTTCAGGAAAAAGTGTATGCAGGAAGTGACCCAAGGTTGGAGAATGAATTACTGATTTTGAGAGCTGAATACGACAAAAAATCAGCGAATAGAGCTGCCTCGAGTCTTCTAAGATTGAAACAATCTTTTTATGAACAAGGTGAAAAATCAGGAAAATTATTAGCATGGCAGATTAAACAATTGGAAATTAAAACACCAATTACCAGTATTATAAGTAACGGACAGGTAGTTATAGATCCTTTAGAAATTAATAGAGCCTTTAGAGATTACTATGAAAAATTATATGATACCAAAAATGAACCTGATTTAACAAAACTAAATGGGTTTTTGAACGAACTATCTATACCGTGTATTCCAAATGAAAACAGGGAGATATTGGAGTCTAAAATTAGTCAAGAAGAAGTTGGGCTAGCCATTGATAATATGAAATCAGGAAAAAGTGCAGGACCAGATGGTCTTCCAGTTGACCTTTATAAAAAATTTAAGAATAAATTAATAAAACCTTTTTTGGAAATGGTTTTAGAAGCATTTCAAAATAATAATTTACCATCATACATAAATAATGCCTTAATTATACTGTTGCCAAAACCAGGTAAGCCCTCTAATAAATGTGAAAATATGAGACCAATAAGCCTATTAAACGCCGACCTTAAGATAATCTGTAAAATTTTAGCAAGACGAATACAAGAAATTTTACCAAATATTATTAATCGAGATCAGAATGGCTTTATAAAGGGTAGACAAGGCTTCCATAATGTAAGAAGACTATTTAATATTATTTATTTTAATAAAGAAGCACCGGATACAGCTCTCCTATCATTGGACGCCGAAAAGGCCTTTGATAGAGTTGAATGGCCCTTTCTTTTTGAAGTCCTACAAAGGTTTGGACTTGGAAATAATTTCATAAAATGGGTTCAAATAATATACAATAATGCTACAGCAGAAATCCTAACAAATAACAATATTTCAAAACCAATAAAAATCAATAGAGGATGTCGACAAGGCTGTCCACTTTCACCTTTACTGTTTACTATGGCAATTGAACCTTTAGCGATAGCGATACGTTTACATTCACAAATATATGGAATTAAAGTTGGACCAACAGAACATAAAATCTCCCTGTACGCCGATGATATAATTTTGTTTATGTCGAATCTAAAAAAATCAATTCCAACCTTGTTGAATTTAATAAAGAATTTTGGGGAAATATCAGGATATAAAATAAATAAAACTAAATCTTCAATATTAATGCTAAATGAGACCCAGAGAAATTACCCAGCCCCTGAGGTAAATCAATTCAATGTTGTAAATCAGTTTAAATATTTAGGAATCCAAATTATGCCTAAGCTAGAATCAGTCGCCAGTGTCAACTATGAAGCCTTAATGTCAGATATCAATGAGTTAACTCAGAGATGGATGTCACTACCAATGTCGATGATCGGGAGAATCAATATACTTAAAAGTAATATTTTACCTAAAATACTTTATTTATTTCAATACATTCCCTTATCACCACCTTTAGATCTATTCTCAAGAATAAAAAAAAAGTTAGTGGAATTTATATGGAACAACAGGAGGGCTAGATTACGTTTGTCTTTATTATATTTACCATTTGATCGTGGAGGTCTGAAATGTCCAAATTTTATGTTGTATTATTGGTCGGCACAACTGAGGTCTATGACATATTATTTTTCATCAAATGATCTCCCTCACTGGACTGAAATGGAATCATACAATTTACCTTTACCTCTTCCCATATTCATATACTCAGATTCGGCAAAAAAATTACAAAAACAAGTTAAAAATCCATTTGTAAAGCATATGATCAAAATATGGTGTGAAGCTAAAAACTATTTAAAAGAACCACAGTTATTGTCACAATTTAGTCCAATATGGGGTAATCAATATTTTAAACCAGGGAGAGCGGACGCTGTATTTAAAGTATGGAATTTAAAAGGGATACAAAAGATTCAGGATTTATATTTGCCATGTGCAGACAACATAATGTCTTTTGAAGAGCTGAGGATCAAATTTAATCTCAATAGAACACATTTTTTTAAATATCTTCAACTTAGAAACTTTATTCGATCAAATCAAAATAAAGCTCTCACTCGACCTATTTATTCATCCTTGGAAAAAATGATGATGAAAGATAGTAAAAGAAAGGGTATTATTTCAGAGTTTTATAACTCATTGACACTATCTTCAAGTGAAAATTCACTGAAAAGATTAAACTACTGGAAAGAAGATCTGCAAATTGAAATTTCAGAGGAACAATGGGAATTGGCTTGTACAGAAGCTCAAACCAAATCAATAAATGCACGCCTTAAATTGATACATTTCAAATGGTTAATGCGGATGTATGTTACACCGGAGGAGTTAAATAGATATAACAAAAATATACCAGATACATGCACAAAATGCATGGAAAGTAAAGGAACCCTATTTCATTGTTTATGGGAATGTAGATTAATAAGAATGTTTTGGGAGGAGGTGAGGGTAACAATTGAAAAAATAATCTCAAAACAAATCATATTGAATCCTAAACTGTTTTTGTTGGGTCTGTACCCAGAAAAGCATAATTTCAATAAAAGTGAAAGAACATTCATAGACCTCAGTTTGCTTAATGCCAAAAAATGTATTGCACTATTATGGAAAAAGACTCATAGACCAGATGTGACTCAGTGGTTAAGACAGATGTTAACAAACCTTCCATTAGAAAGAATAACATATATACTGAAATCAAAGGAAATTGTGTTTGAGAATATATGGAGACCTTTTATTGATTATGTAAAAAATTTAAACATAACTCTTGAAGAAGAAGGTGAATGATGTGTGTGGACCTTGTAAATTCCAAACTGGTGAACATAATATGTATACTAATGTATTGGATTGTCTAGACTAAACAGAGGAGCATTGTTGAAGACTTGATTTTGTTGGTGGTTGTTGGTGTTTTTAGGGTATTTTTTTTTTTGTAGTACTTTAGTGTTAGTGTTTGATTGTTTGTATCATGTTTGTTAAAAAAAAAAAAAGGTTCAATAAAGATATTGTGGAAAAAAAAAACTGGAAACAAAAAGAAATAAAATACCTTGGAGTGAGCATACCTAAAGATCTAAGCAAAATCTATAAAGCAAACTATGATAGGTTGGAACAAGAAATAAAAAAAGATATTGATAGATGGTCAATCTTAAATATGGATCTGAATTCAAAAATTAAGACAGTCAAAATCAGCATACAACCTAGACTGCTTTACCTCTTCCAGGCTCTACCAACAGAGATTCCTGGTGCCCAGTTCTCAAAGTGGGACAGGATGATATCAAGATTTGTTTGGGGAGGTAAAAAGCCAAGAGTGAAATATAAAACTGTCCAGTTACCAAAAGAGAAAGGAGGCATGGGCCTACCGAGTCTAAAGGAATATTACTACTCAGCACAAATAAGATATATCATATGTTGGTGCGACGGAGGATATGAGGCAAAATGGAAAGAAATGGAAAAGGAAATTGAGGGACTCCCAGTACAAAGCATAATAGGAGATAAGGATGCATATAAGCAAATCAAACAAACAGACCCAATCACTAAATTTACTTTGGAATTGTGGTGTAGGGAGCTTGAAATGAAGAAGCGATGTGATTTTATCAATCAAGTTTTATTATCAGCTTCCACTCCCTAACATGTCTCATCTCGATGCAGAAGCAGAATGAAGAGACTGAGCGCAGTCAGACCTTCATACTTATACCCACACTCAACAAAAGACATTGCATATCAAAGCTGACATCCCGCATTAGCGTAATCCCTCTCCATTGTCCTCTCTCTCCTCCACCTGACCCTGGGGGGTCAGGAAGTTCGATCAGGTCTCCACCGCTGCGACTCCGTCTGCTCCTTGGTCTTCGCCGGTGGTCGAGACCTCTTGTCCTGCTCTGAGACGTGAGGTCATTCCACATATGCAATCTCTAAACATTCCACTTATGTCTATACATATGTAGGTATGGATATATGAATAATATAAGCCACAGCACCCCCCCCCCAAACGTCTAAGAAAAGGACAATCAAATTAAGTTTACAGCTTAAGATAACATCCATGACATATTATACCGTTATACATCTCAACAGGAAAAAGGAAAAATATCTTCAGCGGCCATGTTAACCTTCAAGTTATGCAGCATGATCCTGTTAAAAATTCAGTGGTAACAACAACAGTATAGTTAATGTCACAGGTCAGCCTTAAAACTGCAACGGCACAATCCGACAACATAGTTAACAACTCTTTGTCAATTTTACATCAGTCTATGTGTCGTCTGGGTTTTAATCTTCTCCCGAATCTGCTGTAGGCCCGCTTTGGCGTCCTGGCGGGACAATCCTGTAAGGGATCTGCAGCTTGGGGAGGAGAGTGGGTATTTGTTCCCTGCAGGGGGGCTGAGTCTTTTCTCTTGGGGGGTCTACCTCGCCAAGGTGCTCTCGCCACCCGTGCAGGCTCGTCGCTCAACAAGAAAGCAGGTTTAAGTCTGTCAATGCTGACTGTTTCTTTTCTGTCCCCTAAATCAAGCACAAAATGCTTATCACCAGGTTCCAGCACTCTGTATGGTCCATCATATGGTGGGCGGAGGGTTGGTTTTAAAGCTTCGTGTCTAACAAAAACGAACTTGGCGTTTTTTAAAGCTTGGGGGACAAAAACCAGCGGAAAAGAGTGATGTATGGGTCCGGGGAGCGTGTCCGGTCCCGTGCTGCTTAGGGGCCTCAGGGCTGGGAGGTGCCCGGGCTCTGGATGTTCTGGTAAGAACTCACCTGGGAGCCTGAGAGGTTGTGCAAAAACTAATTCTGCCGGGGAGGCGTCTAGATCCTCCTTAGGCGCAGAACGCAACCCTAATAAAACCCAGGGAAGTTTATTCACCCAATCTGTATCCGTTAGTGAGGCCCTGAGGGCGGCCTTTAAAGACCTATGAAAACGCTCGCATAACCCATTAGCCTGAGGGTGATACGCGGTGGTGCGATGAATTGTCGCCCCTAAGCTGCTGGCCATGGCTGACCACAGCTCTGAGACAAATTGAGGTCCCCTATCGGATGTGATGTCCGATGGGATGCCGAAACGCGCCACCCAGTTTGTTAAAAAAAACGCGAGCGACTTCCGCGGCTATGGTTGACGCCAGCGGGACCACTTCCGGCCAGCGCGTGGTACGGTCTACCATTGTTAACAGGTGTGTGAACGCTTGCGACGACGGTAGTGGGCCCACGAGGTCGACGTGTACATGGTCAAACCTCCTGGCTGGAATTCGGAAAGGTTCTAGAGGAGCTTTTGTGTGTTTGTGTATTTTGGCGCGTTGGCAAGACATGCAAGTCTTTGCCCATTCCTTTACATTTTTACGCAGGCCTGGCCAAACAAACTTCTCCGCGACCATTTTAACCGAGGCGCGCACCCCTGGGTGCGCGAGGGAGTGAACCGAGTCAAAAATGCGGCGGCGCCACGCGGCTGGAACTACCGGGCGAGGTCGGCCGGTTGACACGTCGCAGATTAGGGGGGGAACACCGTCACGCAAACCCCTTTCCTCCAGTCTTAACCCTGTTGGTCCAGACTGGAGCGCGCGCACGTCCACGTCACTGCTTTGTTCCGCTGCCATGGCCGCGTAATCTATCCCTACGTGGATTGGGGCTGCGTACGCGTCCGCGTTGGCCATGAGCTCTGCGGCTGCAGTAGTATAATCTGCTTCCTCGCGCTCTGACGATGTCACAGCGCGGGAGAGGCAGTCTGCTACCACATTAAGTTTGCCTGCCACATGTCGAATATCTGTGGTGAACTCTGAAATTGCAGCTAGTTGTCTTTGTTGCCTGCCTGACCATGGTTCTGAAATTTTAGCCATCGCAAAAGTGAGTGGTTTGTGGTCTACGAAAGCCGTGAAACGCCGCCCTTCCAGCCAGAACTGGAAGTGGAGGATGGATAAATGAAGCGCGAGCAGCTCCCTGTCAAAAGTGCTGTATTTGCGCTCGGTTTGGTTTAAGGATTTGCTAAAAAAATTCTAACGGTTGCCAGGTTCCGCCAACATGCTGTTCCACGACTGCCCCTATGGCCAGGTCTGAAGCGTCTGTGGTTAGCGCTATGCGGGCCGAGGGGTCGGGGTGAACCAACAATGCGGCATTCGCTAGTGCACTTTTTACTTCCGCGAAGGCGCGTTCCCGCTCCGGGGTCCATTCGACCGCATTGGAGGGCTTTTGTTTTCTGAGCGCGGCATACAGGGGCTGCATGAGTTGAGCTGCGCGGGGGAGGAAATGGTTGTAAAAATTCACCATTCCTAAAAATTCTTGTAGCAATCTGACCGTTTGTGGCCGTGGGAAATTTGCTACCGCGCGCACTTTGTCCGGCAATGGAACTGCACCCTCTGGTGAAACTCTGTGTCCCAAAAAATCAATTTGTGACACGCCGAATCGGCATTTGGCTGGGTTGATTATTAACCCGTGCTCTTCTAGTCTCTGAAAAACCGTAGTGAGGTGTTGTTCGTGTTCTTCCTCTGACGAGCTGGCTACCAGAATATCATCGAGGTAGACGAACACGAAGGGGAGGTCGCGTAATACCGCGTCCATCATACGCTGAAAAGTTTGAGCAGCGCCTTTGAGGCCAAACGGCATCCGCACAAATTCAAAAAGACCAAAAGGGGTTATTACAGCTGTTTTAGGAACGTCTTCAGGTCAAACCGGAACTTGGTGGTAGCCACGGACTAGGTCTATTTTAGAAAAAATGCGCGCACCTGCCAGATGTAGTGAAAAATCTTGGATGTGAGGGATTGGGTAGCGGTCGTGCGCTGTCGCATTGTTTAATCTGCGGTAATCACCGCAAGGTCTCCAAGAACCGTCAGTTTTCGGGACCATATGTAGTGGCGATGCCCATGGGCTTTTCGAGCACCCAGTTTTTCCAGGTTGGCAAACTCGTCGCGTGCTATGGCGAGCTTGGTCGCGTCTAAGCGCCGAGCTTTGGCAAAAACAGGTGGGCCTGTAGTGGGGATGAAGTGTTCAACCCCGTGTTTCGCTACTGTTGCTGAAAATTTAGGAACTGTGAGTGCTGGAAATTGGGTGAGGAGTTGGTCAAACTTACCTCCTGCTGTGGTGACGCTGGCCTGCACGGGTGGTGGAGAGACTCGAGCTGAGCAGGGGATAGAAGAAAATGATGCATTAACCAAGCGTCTGTTTGCAAGATCAACTAACAACCCATGTGCACATAAGAAATCAGCGCCCAACAAGTTAAAACTCACCGCCGCTATAATAAATGTCCACCTATAGTTGCGGCCGTGAATGGACAGAGGCAGGTTTCTTTCACCGAAAGTGTCGATGATCGAGCCGTTAGCTGCCATCGCTCCGTTTTCCCGGGGTCCTGTTGCCCGGTCTGCGTTGGACGGGGTGATGAAGCTCACCTGGGCTCCGGTGTCGATGAGGAACTGTCTCCCGGAGCGTCCGTCAGTCACGTAGAGCAGCTTGTTAGTCTCACCGAGAGCCGCAGCTGTTAACGGTTCCCGGCTCTTGAAACTGCAGGGGGGCACGCATTTGTACGCCCTCTCGGCGAAACGTTGATGATAGTAGCAGAGGTCGTTCCGCTTGCTGCGCCTTGGTCGCATCGCTGCCATGGTGGGCGGGTTCTGCTCCATCGTCTGTGGCTCTCCGCTGCTCTGGGCTTCCGCGCCGAGATCTGCAGATGCTGCTGTGGCCATCTGTTCGCCGCAGGAGTTGATGAGCCGCTGCGCTTCTCGGGCCAGCGCGCGGAAGTCCTGCTGGGTGCTGCACTGCATGTTGGCCAGGGTCCCTCTCATGTGCGACGGCAGAGTGCTGAGGAAGATATGTTGGAAGAGGAAGTTGTCATTGTCTGCCTCCCTCAGCTGCAGCATGTCTTCCATGAGGGCCCTCGGTCTGCGTCCTCCGTGGCCGTAAATCACCAGAATTCTCCTTGCTCTTTCCTCGGCCGAGGGGACGAAGCTCTCGATGAGGGTCGCCTTCAGTTCTTTGTATTTGTCGTGGGCGGGCGGTTGTTGTATCACGCTATGCGCGCATCTTGATGTGGCGGCATCGAGTCTGGCGACGATGTGGTAAAATTTTCTTTCATCCGCCGTAATCCCCACCAGTGTAAACTGAGCCTCAGCCTGCTGGAACCACGAGCTCGGGTCATTTTGCCAGAACTCTGGGAGTTTGACGGTGACGGCGCTTGCCTGGGCCGCCTCTGATGTGTCTGCGGGGCGAGAACGCCTTTCTTCCGTTCTCGCGGCGGGGCTGGGGACGGTGCTCGGTTGAGCCCTCTCTGACGATTCTGCTGTGGGGGAACGTCTTCCATCCGTTCCCCTGTCTGCGTTGGCGACGGCGCTTGCCTGGGTCGCCTCTGATGAGCTTGTAGCGGGAGAACGTCTTTGGTCCATCCTCACGTCTGGTCACCAATGTAGGGAGCTTGAAATGAAGAAGCGATGTGATTTTATAAATCAAGTTTTATTACCAGCTTCCACTCCCTAACATGTCTCATCTCGATGCAGAAGCAGAATGAAGAGACTGAGCGCAGTCAGACCTTCATACTTATACCCACACTCAACAAAAGACATTGCATATCAAAGCTGACATCCCGCGTTAGCGTAATCCCTCTCCATTGTCCTCTCTCTCCTCCACCTGACCCTGGGGGGTCAGGAAGTTCGATCAGGTCTCCACCGCTGCGACTCTGTCTGCTCCTTGGTCTTCACCGGTGGTCAAGACCTCTTGTCCTGCTCTGAGACGTGAGGTCATTCCACATATGCAATCTCTAAACATTCCACTTATGTCTATACATATGTAGGTATGGATATATGAATAATATAAGCCACATGTGGTATAAAATAGTACAAAAGTATAATATAAAGGAGGACATAAAACTATTGAAATGGGTAGCATTTGACAGTCAGTTTGAACCGGCAAAGCAAGATAGGGGATACAAAAATCTGGTGAACAAGGGAATCACAGCATGGGGCAATATCGGAAAAAAAGATTTCGGGAGTTTTGTAAACATGAGAAGAAAATTTAAACTAGAAAAATCGGAATTCTTCAGATATCTGCAGATGAGGGATTATTATATGAGGAAGATTAGGCATAACCTCCACACAGATGTGAGTGAGATTATACAATTCATTTTAAGCTCATATGCAGGAAATAAAATAAGAATTATTTCAAAGCTATATCAGAAACTTACGGCAAACAAACATTCAAGTAACTATATAAAGGAGAAATGGGAGAAAGAGCTAAATTTAAACATAACAGAAGAAAACTGGCAAGAAATATGGAAAACACAACACACATCAACAAGTTCAAGGACATGGAGGGAATTTGGATGGAAAAACCTGATTCGCTATTTCATTACACCATAGATTCAAAGAAAATACACAAATACCCAATCTATATACTGGAGGGGCTGTGGGGCTCAAAATGCAGACCACTCACGTATGTTTTGGAAATGCTGCAAAATCTCATCATTCTGGAAATCTATACATGTGACAATACAGAGGATATTAGGATATAATATTCCAATGAACTGTAACGATGTATTTATGTGATCTTAAAAGAGACAATGTAATACAGGCTGAGGACAGATATCTAGTTAAAATCTTGTTGATTGCATGTAAAAAAACAATCACAAGAAAATGGCGATCAGAAGTTCTTCCTGACCAAGAGCAATGGACAGACATTGTTGAGGATATACGTTTGATGGAAAAACTAACATATCGACAAAGAATGCAAGAAGGACAATATGAAAAAAAAATGGTGGAAATGGACACACTACAAAGTGCAACAACGAGACAGAAATTGAAAGAATAACCAAAGACACTGGAAAGACCAGAAGAATTAAGAGATGGAAACTAAAAACTTGATGCGCCAACATTTGCCCCCCCTTTTTCCTTTTTTTTTTTCTTTCTTCCTCTAGCTCCTTTTTTTTAAAATATAGACTGTGATCTGAATGCAATATGTATGATGAAAAATGAATAAAAATCAAAGTTACAAAAAAAAAAAGTATTATCAGTGGCAAGGACAAACCAAGACAAACTGAGACCTGGGGATCAATAAAGTACACAAATCAAAAAAAAATTTCCAGACTGATAGATCTCAATTACTTTCTCATTTGTTCCTGAATTTCTTTGGATTGCAGCATGATGTCTAACTTTTGAGGATCTTTTGGTGTACTTCACTTTGTCAGGCAGGTCCTATTTAAATGATTTCTTGATTGAGAACAGGTGTGGCAGTAATCAGGCCTGGGTGTGGCTCGAGAAATTGAACTCAGCTTTCCAAAGATGTGATAAACCACAATTACAGTAATTTATGTTTTAACGGTGGGAGAAGGGATCACTTTTTCACACAGGGCCATGTAGGTTTGGATTTTTTTTACCCCTTAATAATAAACGCCTTCATTTAAAAACTGCATTTTGTGTTTACTTGTGTTATCTTTGTCTAATATTTAAATTTGTTCGATGATCTGAAACATTTAGTGACAAACATACAAAAAAATGAGAAATCGGGAAGGGGACAAACACTTTTTCACACCACTGTAAGAGAAAAGCCACACTTTTTTTCTGTAGGAAAATTTTTAGCCAGCTAGCTGTTTAATGGCAACGCTACGGGACAGAGTTCTAGCCAAACAGCTGTCTCAGACATGAAAAGCTGAAAAAGTTGTGAGAACTTTCTGTAATTTGACAGAGACCAAACATTAACATTCTCCAGATCATAACAGAGGGATGCAGAAACACGGATTGGAAAGAACTCCTGTCGGGTTTGTGGTGAAATGTTGTGGACTTAATTATCACAAACAAGCTTTTCTTGACTGTAGTTAAAAGGTTCAGGTTCAGGTTACTTTATTTGTACCCGTAGGTAGATTTGTTAAAGACAGCGTGACAGAGAGCAGAAGAAAATACAGTGGGGAAAATAAGTATTGAACACGTCAACATTTTTCTCATTAAACCTATTTTTGATGGAGCCATTGAACTGAAGTTGTTGTTGTGAAATGGAGCTATATAAATAAAGTTGAATTGAATAAGCGACTTTCGCTTCTCGGCTCGCGCAAAGCATCATGGGAACGTGGCTACCAAACACGCTCTATCGATACATTTAATTTATGATAAGTTCCTGAGGGGTCTTCCCGGTTGTACCCGCAAACGCAAGGATAAACTAGTTGCGCTTACATTCGCAACTAC
This sequence comes from Pholidichthys leucotaenia, assembly GCA_020510985.1. NCBI lineage: Eukaryota > Metazoa > Chordata > Actinopteri > Cichliformes > Pholidichthyidae > Pholidichthys > Pholidichthys leucotaenia. Next base: position 82,926,264 of record CM035844.1, read on the forward strand.
GTTGCAGAAATTGGCCAAAATGGCCCCCCTGTATGTACGCTGACAGAGCAGATTTTTTGTTGTCAAAGGACCAAGCACCCTTACTTGTGAGCCTCCGAAACGACTACAAAGAAGTTAAGCGAGTGGTTTGACAGTTCAACTTTGGTTTTGTCATTTTGAGTAAATTTCACTACAAGGCATAGCCTGCTTACTTAGATTTATAGGTCGATACTACTATAGTTTAAGTACAACACGTTTTCAGTGATTTGCAATTTTATTTTATACCAGCCTACTTATCAATGGCCTTAATTACATGTGTGTGTAGATCAAGCTTCATTACCAATATACAAAGAACTATATCCTAGGTCCAGGCCTGCCTGTCCATACCTACTACTTCAGGGTTTAGACTCGTGTCAATTAGGCTAGAACTTGAACAATACACAACACTATTTAATTATGTTATAATATAGACTTACTGCTTTAATCCAACAATTACGTCCGTCGGGATCCTTCAGCTCCATGGGGAATGTATATAACGTGAATGGCGGCGGACATGTGCACACGCTGGTCCCGAAGTTACAGGCATGTATGCTGCAAGTTTGCTTTTTTCCACCGCTCTAGATGATACATGCCATTCCACACTTCACTATGGCACAATGTGCACCTGGCATAATGGCGATTTAAAGCTTGAAGCAGACTTTAAACGGCAGATGTTCAGGTGTGACAGTACTGTCTCTATACAAAAGCAAGGCGGCTACCGGAATGTTTGGTAGTTGTAAACTCTGAACTCACATAGTCCGCACATGCGCACTCGTAATGTGAAAGTCGCTTACTGAATTGAAGTTTTCACCAGATATCAGTACCAACCCAAGTAATCCACACATACAAAGAAATCAAGGCAACTGTGTTCACAAAACAAGTCATATTTAATAAAGTGGAATGACACAGGGAATAAGTATTGAACACATGAAGAAAAAGAGGTGCAAAAAGGTATAGAAAGCCAAGAAACCAGCTGAAATTCATCAGAATTTAGAAAGCCATCCCATCCCCCATTAATGCAAATTAATTTTAGCTGCTTAAGTCCTGACTGATAGCCTTTAAAAAGGTCTGTGGATATGACTGTCACATCATAAAGAACTCATGATGGGTAGAAGCAAAGAGCTCTCTCTGGACCTTTGTAACTTTATTGTTGCAAAACATAGTGATGCATTGGTTACAGGGACATTTCTAAACTGTTGAATGTTACAGTGAGCACTGTTGGGAGCCATCATTCGGAGGTCGAAAGAACATCATTTTACCATAAACCAGCCACACCCAGGAGCTCCTTGCAAGATTTCTGACAGAGGAGTAAAAGAATTATTAGAAGAGTGATCTAAGAACCAAAGACCACTCCTGGAGAGCTCCAAAAAGACCTGGAGTTAGCAGGTCCTGCTGTTTCAAAGAAAACAATAAGTAATGCACTCAACCGACATGGGCTCAATGCCTGCTCACCTCACAAGACTCCATTGCTGAAGAAAAGGCATGTTAAAGCTCGTTTAAAGTTTGCTGTACAACATTTGGGCAAGTCAGTAAAATACTGTGAGAATATAGTCTGGTCAGATGGGATCAAAACTGAACTTTTTGGATGCCACAAAATACAACATACAGTATTTGGAGGAGAAATGGCACTGCACATCCCATCATGGTGTGGGGGTGTTTTTCAGCACATGGTACAGGCAGACTTCATATAATTGAAGGGAAGATGAATGGACAAATGCGCAGAGATATCGTTGATAAGAACCTGCTGCCATCTGCTTAGATGCTGAAGATAAAATGAGGGTGGACATTTCAGTAAGACAATAATCCCAAACACACAACCAAGGAAACTCAACTGGCTCCAGAGGAGGAAAATAAAGCTGCTAGAATGGCCCAGTCAGTCACCTGACCTGAATCCAATTGAAAATCTATGGAACAAACTACAGATCAGAGTTCAGAGAAGACACTCACGGAACCTTCAAGATTTGAAGACAGCTTGTGTGGAAGAATGGACTAAAATCACTCCTGGGCAATGCCTGCATGTAGTTTCTCCATACAGGAGGTGTCTGGAAGCTGTTACTACCAAGAAAAAGTTTTCTACTAAATATTAAATTAATTTCACCAAGCGTGTGCAATATTTATTCCCTGTGTCATTCCACTTTATTAAATACAACTTGTTTTGTGAACACAGTTGCCTTGACTTCTTTGTATGTGTGGATTACTTGGGTTGTTAATGATATCTGGTGAAAATCTCAGGTCAACGGCTCCATCAGAGAAATGTTTAATGAGAAAAATGTTGACGTGTTCAATACTTATTTTCCCAGCCGTGTGTCTCCCATGTTCATGTGTAGGTGCAGGAAAGTGGAAACTCAACACATGACTAACACTCCACCCATGTCTCATTGGCAGGGGAACAAAGGTTCCCATCAGCAGGTGTCAACATCATTTATGAGGCTGGCCGGTGTCTTTACAAACTGCATAAGCATGATGTGTGAGGAAGCGGGGGCCAGGGATGACGTTAGAACACAGTCAAGCTGAAGCTGAAATTCCTGTTCTTTGCTCAAAGTCAGTGCTTTCATCTTTATGTCTGAATTCATTAAATGTGATTTTTTTAAAGTCTTTTTATACTTTATAGGTTTACAACTGCTCTAACAAATATCTGCATTCTTAGATTTGATTTTAGCAGTTAATTTTAGTTGTAAATCTTTACAGAGTTTTCCTAACCTTTACAATATTTTTAGGGTTTGAAGGAGTGCAGCTGTGGAAAACCTACTGTTTTTGTTCTGATTCTTCTCTTCTTCTTTTGAACTAAAAGTGCATAACAAAAACCAGACATTTTACAGTCAGGTCAGTCAGGTCTCTCCACTACTCAGCTACTCAACATCAAGAGACTGTGCCAATAGGTGGTGCAGTTATAATCTGTTTTATATTTTTGCAAATGTCTCAAGAATGGCCTACACTCAAAATTCTTTCATCATTTTGGTCTCTGAAATTTTCCCCTTGGCCATCTGTACTGCAAACAGTCAGAGTCCACCCCCCCCACACACACACACAGCACTCACATGCTCAGAACTGAGGACCTTTTAATTATCACTGTAACTTACTTGTCGTTGCACTCCTCACTTTCATGTATATTGAACCATCTGTGAAATCACTGCTGTACATATTTTCTATAATCCTTGGGTCATTTTACTCTATTATGTGTTCTGCACGCCACACTCTTATGTACTGTACATAGTTCCACCTGCGAAGCCACTACCGTACCTGTGTATATACCAATGGGCTACTTACTATTTTTACTTTTACCTTTACCTCAGTCGTATGGTTAATTGTGTGTTCTGTAACTGTTCTGTAACTGTTTTATTTCAAATTCTTCTCTCTCACTTTATTGCGCAGTAGCCTGGTGGAGCACCCATAATTTCGTTGTGCTGTACATTTGTACGACAATAAAGCCTATTCTTTTCTATTCCACAAGTAAATAGGTGAACAATCAGCATTTGACTAGATGGTGTGTGAATACGCAGTAGCCTCTTTGTGTCTAGTGTCGTCTAAATTATGTTTAGTGTACATTTTCATGTGCTTCATGTCCACATATGGATACACGTTCACAGACGATGTTGTGCACAAGTTACAGTCGCCACAGCCTTCTGGAAATAAGGAATATGACCAAACACTATATCTTGGACCAGTGCATTACAGAGGAACACTGTGGCCTAAGACTTCTCCACCAGATCTCCACATCCCCAGACTCACCTGCAGCATCCCATCCCAAAAGGAGACGCCGAAAGCAGTGTGAGAGGAAATGGAAGCGCGGTAAGCATGCAGGGATCCGAGCTAAGCTAGTCGCTAGCCCACACAGACCTCCGATGCCATCCCTCGTTCTGGCCAACATACGTTCACTAGACAACAAAACAGACCACATACAGCTCCCGCGATCTACGCAACGTGATGCACGGAACTGCTGTGTTTTATCTTTACGGAAACGTAAATAAGTGATAATATCCCAGACTCTGCTATTCAGTTAGCAGGAGTAATATGCCATCGCGCTGACCAGGTCTTCATCAAATGAGGAAAAACCCACCGGGGTGGGGAGGGGGGGGGGGGGCTACATCATTGACGCTTGGTGCCAGGACACTACTGTGGTGCACAAACACTGTTGTCCACTGGTGGAGTTTATGATTATCAAGTGCCGACCATTCTACTTAACTGTGAGAATTTACATCCATCCTGCTCGCTGTCGTTTACTTCCCACCCACCACCACCAGTGACAGGAACGAGGCACTAAATGAACTCTATCAGGCCATCATCATCATCACCATCATCATAGCAGTCTGTCAGGGGCGACAATGACTGTTTCATATAGGTCTGATCAGATTCCTCCACGCAGTTCAGTCATTCACCCGCCGCTGCCAGGAACTCGTGACCTTGTTAAACACAAACAGCACACCCAGACGGATTCCTCAACACAGCAGGAGACTTCAACCATGCAGATTTAAAGGCCCTTCTACCAAAACTACACCAGCATGTGGACTTTCCAACAAGAGGAGACAACCTGCTGGACTTGGTGTACACAACCCACAAGACAGCATACAAGGCCCCCCCTTCCCACCTTGGTCTCTCTGATCACATCACCATCTTGCTAAGGCCTGCATACAGACCCAGAGTGAAAGCCATCAGACCAACAAAAAAGCAGGTACGTGTGTGGCCAGAGGGGGCCTCTGATGCTCTGAAAGACTGCTTTAGTACTACAGACTGGGACATTTTCAAACATGCAGCCACTCACAATGAACACACAAACATAGAGGAGTACACCAGGGTTGTTGTAGCATACATAAATAAATGCATTGATGATGTCACTCACTGCAAAACCGTCACTGTTTGTGGCAACCAGAAGCCATGGATGATAGCAGAGGTCCACAGGCTCCTGAGGGCTCGGGATGCAGCCTTCAGGGCCAGTGACACTGCAGGACTAATAACAGCTAGGGCCAACCTGTTCCATGGTGTCAAGGAAGCACAACGACAATACAGCAAGAATATATCCGGACACTTCAGCAACACCAGAGATGCACGTTGTCTCCGGCGTGACATACAGACCCTCCCCAGTTTAGTTACGACAGCCCTCGTCTGTGGAATAGCCTGCCGGAGAACATCAGGGAATGTCCGTGTTTTTAAAAGCAGGCTCAAGACCTATATTTTAACCTTGCTTTTGATTAGCTTCCTAATTTAATTATCTTTATTTCTGATTTTTAATCTATTTTATGTCACAATCACTTATTTACTGCGAATTAATATTTATGAATATATGTCTTTTGACTGTATTTAGATGTTTTATTCATCTAGTCATCTTAACTGCCTAGTCTTTTTTATTAGCAAACTATCTTATTATTTATCAGTGACTTTTTATCACTCTGTCCAAGCTCTGGCATTGCTTCGTGGGGGGCCCTCCCATGGGGGCTGTGCCTGTTTTCTGGTTTGCGGGGCGCTGGCCTGTGATTGTCCTGGTCTGCCTGGCTGAGGGGGTCGTGTGCTGTGATGCCGTGCCTGCGGTGTCGGCCCCCTCGGGTTGGACTTGGGCAGTCTCAGAGCTGGTATTCCTGTTAGCCATGACTTGGCACTTTCCCTGCTGGTGATGGTTCCCTAGTGATGGTGCTTCCACACTTGGATCCTTGGTGCCCAGCCATAAGCCTTAAAGCCATAAGTTTTTATACTGATCAAAGTTTCTTTGTGTGTTTTTGTGTCTATGTGTGTGTGTGGGGGGGGTAAATTGTGTTTTATTTTAATGTGTGAAGCACTTTGCGTTACATCTTTTTGTATGAAAAGTGCTATATGATTGATTGATTGATTGACTGTCAAACTACAAACCTCCACCTCAGACCTGTGTGAGTGACATCACACTGCTTAACAACTTAAATGACTTCTTTGGCCACTCTGAAACACAAAACAGCACATCAGCACAGAAGACCACTCCTCCCCCAGACGAGCAGGCTATAAGTCTGGATCCAGCCAGCATAAAGAGGACCCTCTCCAGGATCAACCCATGCAAGGCAGCTGGATCAGACAACATACCAGGTTGTGTTCTGAAGGACTGTGCAGAGGAGCTCAAGAATACCCTGGCTGACATCTTCAACATCTCCCTGAATAAAGCTGTCGTCTCCATGTGTTTCAAAACTGCTACCATAATACCAGTCCCAAAGAAGCCCGTCCCATCCAGCTACAATGATTTCCGGCCCGTAGCACTGACCTCCATCATAATGAAGTGCTCTGAGTGGCTGGTCATGCAGAACAACAAGTTCATCCTCCCTCCCTCCCATGGCCCATCTCAGTTTGCATACAGGTTAAAGAGATCCACAGAGGATGCCACTGCTGCTGCTCTCCATCCAGCCCTCACCCACCTGGACTCAAAGAACTCCTACGTGCAAATGCTGTTCTTGGACTTCAGTTCAGCATTCAACACAATCATCCCCCAGCACCTAATACAAAAACTCAGACACTTGGGACTCAAAACTTCTCTCTGTGACTGGGTGCTAGACTTTCTCACAGGGAGGCCACAGAACGTGCGGGTTGGCGGCAACACCTCCAAGACTGTCACACTGAGCACAGGGGCCCCACAAGGGTGCGTGCTCAGCCCGCTGCTCTTCACCCTGCTGACCATGACTGTGTACTAGCCTACAACACCAACCACATCATCAAGTTTGCGGACGACACAACGGTGGTGGCCCTCATCACCAACAATGAAGAGGCACACTACAGAAATGAGGTGAGCACACTAGTCCAGTGGTGTAAAGACAACAATCTCTTCCTGAACATGGGAAAAACCAAGGAGATTGTGGTCAACTTCAGAAGACGAGGACACACACAGCATCCTTTTCTGATCATCGACAAAGCAGCTGTGGAAGAGGGTGAGCAGCACCAAGTTTCCTGGGCATGCACATCTCTGAGGATCTCTCATGGTCCAACAATACTACATTACTGGCCAAGAAAGCTCAAACTCACTTCTACTTCCTCTGCAAACTGAGGAGAGCACAAGTCCAAACCCCCCCCCCACACCCCATCATGTGCTCATACTACTGGGGCACTACTGAGAGCATCCTCACCAGCTGCATTACTGTGTGATATGGAAGCTGCACCACCTCCTGCCGGAAGACTCTACAATGCACAGTGTACACAGCCAGCAAGATAACTGGTGCCCCCGCTTCCCCTCCTCTACCTCCCACATCTACCACACCCACCTCACCCGCAGAGTCATCAACACTGCAGGCGACACCTCCCCACCCCTCACACTCCCTCTTCAGCCTCCTGTACTCAGGGAGAAGGTACCAGAGCCTCCGGGCCCACTCCACAAGACTGTTAAACAGCTTTTTCACCAGGCCATCAGGACCCTGAACTCTGCCGACTTCCTCCCCCCGCCCCTGGACTGTAACACACTTCACCCAGACAATAACCCTATCTCAGCTGTTTGCACAGAAAGATTTGGCACACCAACAATACTACACATACTTGCTGTATGTCCTCTGCACCCTACTACACAACCTCAGCACAAATGCTATACCCGCTGCTGCCTGTTATTGCAATACTGATCATGCGCATTCCAAACTGTCACTCTTTGCACCTCCGCCACCACACTGAATTTGCACTATGGGTATTATGGTATTACTATACATAGGATTGCTGTGTTTCTTCTTTTTTCATCTTCATTTGCACTACAGGTAGCATACTGTACATAAATAACTGCTGTTGTTCTTTTCATCCTTACTCCTTTTTTTGTTATACAGTATATTACGCACACTACCAAGAGAACAAAGAAACGGCATTTCAGTTCTTCTGCATGTCCTGTACATATCTATAGAAGTTATTCACAAATAAAAATCTTTGAAACTTTGAATCAAAAAGCATAACCTCCTAGGCCAGGGGGTCGGGCAACCTGTACTACACAAAGAGCTGCTCTGAGTGATTTTTGTCTAAAAAATTTGGCATTGAGCCCACAAAAATAAAACTGAGGTAAAACAGAAGTTAAAACTACAACCATTCCTGACAGCATCAGGATTAAAAGATTTTTTTTCATAATGTGCAGGTTTTTTTTTATTTCAAATCTGTTACCTTTTTCTCATAAAATTACTACATTTTCTAGAAAATTTTTACTTCTTTTTTGCAAATTTGTGGGTTATTTCTCATAAAATTGTAGCTTTTTCAATAAATTTTTTAAATATTTTTGTCCCATGATATATACAAGTGCAAAAATGTTTTTTGCATAAAATTTCAATTTTCTCATTTTCTGCTTTTTATGATATTTTTGTCATGAATAAGCAATGATTTTTCTTAAAAATGGTAGTTTCTGGAAATTTGTGTTTTTTTTCCTCAAGGCCTCAGGGAGCCATTGGCTATGGGCAAACGAGCCACAGGTTGCAGACCCCTGTCCTAGGCAGATGCAGAAAGCATCCAGTCTGTGGTATAGTATGTGTAATCAGGATAAACAACAACGAACCTAAACCATTAGCACCACTGCCTCACAGCAAAAAGGTTGTGGGTTCAACCCCACCCCTGGCCAGTGGTGACCTTTATGTGTGGAGTTCATTTTCTCCCCAGGTCTGCGTAGGTTTTTGCTGGGTACTCCCGGTTTCCACAAATAAAGAGCTGAACAAGAAGGGGGACACTCTCTTCAAAAGAGAACCAACATTTAAGACGGTCTAATTACGGGTGTGGAGAGAGGCACACAACAAGCCTCTCTACTTTGTAATTAGTCATAGTGGGAGGAAGAACTTACCAATACGTACATACATGGTAGTGCATGTGTGTGTGCGGTTTAACCAGGTGTGATACTTCAGTGTTGGGTGAGCCAATCCGCTACCACACTTCCTGTATAAGTCTAATGAAAGACCCAACACCAATACCATCGTCAACATCGAGCTGGTCAAATGACATCATGCTGCCTCAAAAAATACAAGAGGGCCCAACCAGACAGTAAGAGATTTAAGCTTTTTGCATCTGTGGGATAGTGAGTAAAGGGTCCTGACTAAATATAGTTCAACTGGTCATTTTAAAAAGTATTTATGTCAAACATAAGAATTTAATATTTACATTTTAGAAGCAATGAAGTAACATCTCCATCACCCCTCCCAGCTGTTCGCTGAGCTTTCACAGCTGTCTGGCACAGTTATCCAGTGAAGTATGATTCAGCAGAGGTGAATATCATTTCATAGACCTTTTCTGGGCACGTCCAACAGCATTCCTCTAGGTGATCCTATCTACAGTGGTGTGAAAAAGTGTTTGCCCCCTTCCTGATTTCTTATTTTTTTTGTATGTTTGTCACACTTAAACTGTTAAGTATTAAGATAATCAGTAAAGATATCAGTTATTAATTAGTGCATAACACCACACTTAGTCAAAGAAATGTCTCCCAGAAAGTTCCCCAGTCAGCCATGCCCATGTGGGCCCCCACCAAAGGTTAAAATCTGGGCTGTTTAAGGGTCCCAGTCTGTGTTTGCCCACCTGGACTTTAACCTGTAGTACAGGTAAGCAGGTAATCTGTTTACCCACTATAATCCCATCTGGGCCCCACGTAGGTTTAATGTGGGTGAGCAGGTTTCAGTAACACAGGCACCATATGTTAAAAAAAATGAGAAAAAAGTCACAAATTTATGAGAAAAAAAGTGAAATGTATAAGGAAAAAAGTGTCAAATTTACAAAAGAAACTGTAGCAAATTTATCCATAAAACATAAACTAAACTCAGCACTGGTCTTGGTTGCACCATTAAAAACCTAAACCTGTCCCGCCCTGGTGGAATAATGAGGTAAAACAACAGAAAAGAAAATGCAGAGCAGCAGAGAGAAGGTGGAGAAAAACAAAATTAACTGTTCACTATCAAATTCTAGGAGAAAACCTGAAACTATATAATAACATTGTGAAGCAAGTCAGAAACTCCCACTTCTCCAAAATAATAAACACTCACAAAAACAATCTCAGAATCCATTTCTCAACCATTGATCGCCTGATCAACCCTGATTTTAAGAAGTCCAGCATGATGCCAACAGGCTCACTATGTGAGGACTTTGTAGACTACTTCAGAGGTAAAATAGAGGTTATTAGATCTAATCATTTATCACAAGATACTGATTTTAGTACTGTGGAACCTTTGCTTTTATCTGAGGAAACGCTGGAGAGTTTTGCCCTGGTTGATGTTGGAACTCTGGGTCGAGTTTTCTCCCAAGTCAATCCAACAACCTGTCTTTTAGACCCCATTCCTACATCACTTTTAAAAACATTTTGTGGATTTTTCCAGCAGGAACTTTTAAACTTAATGAATTACTCTCTCCAGACAGATGTTTTCCCTGCTGCCTTTAAAACAGCAGTGGTGAGAAAAATCCCGAAGAAGAGTCATTTAGATCCTGAAAACCTTAATAACTACAGACCAGTATCCAACTTACCATTTTTGAGCAAAATTTGAGAAAAAAATTCTTTTTACTCAGTTAAAATTATAATTTTTTTTAATATCAAATAACATATTTGATGAAAACCAGCCTGGTTTCAGGATGAACCACAGTACAGAGACAGCCCTGGTCAGGATTGTTTGATTGATTGATTTTATTTATTTGAACATTCCGACAAAAAGAAAAAAAGAATTTAAAACAAAAATCAAGTCAAAAATAAAATGTTCAAAAGGAGTGGGAAGAAGCCAACGCTTATATAGTCCCACCCCTTTTCCATACCCAACAAATTACAACATCACTCTTAGTCATCATCCATCCCACAACCACATTCACCATAATACACCCCATAGTCAAATTATGCAACAGAAATGACACAACAACGACAGTCCATACTGACAACAATACCAACATCCAACAATGATTGTATCAATAATAAATAAATACTTCTGGTATGTTCAACACAAACACAGACATCATCATCACCATCACAATCATCTGGCATCCGTCAGTCTCGGGAGACTATGGAGTTCCGCTCTGGGTGGTTTTGATGCAGCGTCGGTGTCGGGTGTGACTGAAAAGTCCGATGCGGGAGTGGCAATCCTTGCCGCACTGGACACAGGTGAAGTCCGTTGCTGGTCGGTCTGCCTGGCCTTGGGGCTTTCTCCTCTGTCGCTTCGCCTCAGCTTGCTGTGTAAGTGACTGTTCAAAGCTGGATAGACCTTTCTGCACAATCTGCCTCCAGGCCGTCCGGTCTGAGGCTACAGCTTCCCACGTGGTGAGGTCGACATCCATGGCCATCAAATCCCTTTTGCAGACATCTTTGTAACGCAGTTGGGGTCTGCCTGACGGACGCTTGCCTTGAAGTTAGGGACACACGTAGAGGAGATCCTTGGGGATACTGCCTTCACTCCATGCGTATACACATGCCCCAGCCAGCGCATGCGTCTCTGCTTCCAGCAGATGTACATATGGGATTCAAACTCTCTCCAGGATGCTGTTGTTTGTGATTTGTCCTGCCAGGTGATGTGTAGGGCTGCGACGGAGACAGCGCATGTGAAATGTGTTGAGCCTCTATTTCCTGTCGGGCTCGCAGGGTCAGGAATCGCTGCCCCACTACAGGAGGGTGCTGAGGACGCAAGCTCTGTAGACCTGGATTTTGGTATGCTCTGTCAGCTTGCATTGGTCCATGCTCTCTTTGTCAGTCTGGACATCGGTTGTAAGCTGCTTTGCCGATGCGCTTACTTGAGCTCTGTGTCGAGAGAGAGGGAGTCATTGATAGTGGATCCCAGGTAGACGAAATCATGGACAACATCTAGTTCATGATCGAAGATACTGATGCTGGGTGAAGAATCCACGCCTTGTCCCATGACCTGTGTTTTCTTCAGGCTGATGGTGAGTCCGGAGTCGCGACAAGCCTCGCTGAAACGAGTCATGAGCTGCTGAAGGTCCTCGGCTGAGTGGGCGGTGATTGCTGCATCATCTGCAAAGAGGAAGTCACGCAGACATTTTAGCTGGACCTTGGACTTTGCTCTTAGTCTGGAGAGGTTGAAGAGCTTTCCATCCGATCTGGTTCTAAGGTAGATGCCCTCTTTGGCAGAACCAAAGGCGTGTTTCAGCATGACGGCAAAGAAGATTCCGAACAGAGTCGGTGCGAGAACGCATCCCTGTTTCACTCCGCTTCTAATATCAAAGGCAGATGAAGTTGAGCCGTCAAAGACGACTGTGCCCTTCATATCATCGTGAAATGATCGGATGATGCTGAGCAGCTTGGGCGGACATCTGATCTTGGAGAGGATTTTGAAGAGGCCATCCCTACTGACAAGGTCGAAAGCCTTCATCAGGTCAATGAAGGCTACGAAGAGTGGTTGCCTCTGTTCCCTGCATTTCTCCTGCAGCTGTCTGAGAGAGAACACCATGTCAATTGTAGACCTGTTGGCTCGGAACCCGCACTGCAATTCGGGGTAGACTCTCTCTGCCAGAACTTGAAGCCTCTTGAGGATAACACGAGCAAACAGCTTCCCAACGATGCTGAGGAGCGAGATGCCACGGTAGTTACTGCAGTCGCTCATGTCATCTTTGTTCTTATATAGTGTGACGATGTTGGCGTCCCTCATGTCCCGCGGTACTTCGCCTTCTCTCCAGCACAGACAGAGGATTTCATGCAGCTCCGTGATCAGTGACCCTTTGCAGCACTTCAGAACCTCGGCAGGGATGCCATCCTTCCCGGGGATTTTGCCGGTGGCAAGGGAGTCAAGGGCCTCGCTCAGTTCATCGATGGTCGGTTCTCCATCAAACTCCCCCAGTACAGGCATACACTCAATGGCATTCAGGGCATTGTCAGTGACTACGTTCTCCCTGGCATACAGCTCAGAGTAGTGCTCTACCCAGCGCTCCATTGTTGTGCCCGATCCTGGATACCTCCCCTGTGGCAGACTTTAAGGGAGCGATTTTCTTCTGTATAGGGCCCAAGGCCAGCTTGATTCCCATCGTACATCCCCTTGTTGTTGCCGTGTCTGCAGCCAGCTGTAATCTGGGAGCAGAGCTGAAGTCAGATAGTCGTTGGTGCATCGCCTGGCACGCCTGCTGGACTTTACTACGGGCGGCCCGGAGGCTTGCCGGTTGCGTTCGCTGGGACAGGCTTTATAAGCTACCAGGCGTTCCGCTTCCTCACGATTACTGGGATCATTTCATCGAAGTGACCCTCGACCCCAGTCTGCTGACCTGCTGGTTTTCTTGCAAAGGTGGTCATGGCAGCTTGTGTACGGCATCTCTGAAGAGCTGCCACCATTCTTGGGCACTAGCGCCGGAACCGGCCTGGGAGAGATTCCTCAAGCACACGCGCAAATTCCTCCATTTTTCTCCTGGTCGTGCGTCTTACTTGTATCCGATGCGAGGCCTGCCTTCCTTTACGTGCGGTGCACTTTCTTGGTTCGCAGTTTGACCTTGCCTACATACAAGGGAGTGATCTGTAGCACAGTCAGCACTCTGGTAGCTTCGTGTGATCTGGACGCTGGGTAGACAGCTGCGTCTGGTGAGAATCAAATCCAAGCTGGTGCCAGTGATCTGGATCTTGGATGTCTCCAGGAGACTCTGTGTTGAGGCTCGTGTTAAAGAATGTATTTGTGATGCAGGAGACCGTGATGGCAACAGAGTTCCAGTAGGCGTTGTCCATTTTCGTTCATCCTTCCTATGCCGAACTGGTCCAAACAGGTAGGCAAGAGTTGTAGTCGGCACCAACTCTAGCATTAAAGTCGCCCCGAGGATGAACAATGGCTCCTGTTTTGGGATTTTCTCTATGGCGGTACTGAGGACGTCGTAAAATTTGTCTTTAGCTTCCGCTATAGACGTCAGTGTTGGTGCGTAGGCACTGATTAAATGGACTGTCCCCTCTGAGAGTGAAGCTGAAGGGACAGAATGCGTTCGCTTCCCTCTGTGGGTGGATAATGGATCCCAGGAGGGTGTTCATAACCGCCAAATCCAACTCCATGTTCCCTGGTCTCGTCAGGTGGTTTCCCCTGCAGAAAAAGGAGAAGTCCCTCTCTCTCACAGATTCCTGACCCTGCGAGCCTGGTCTCTTGGAGAGGACATTGTCCATCTGCAGTCTGCCTCAGTTCCATGTCGATGACTGCTGATCGTCAGAGAAACCCTGGTGTCATTGTTCTGACATTCCATGTGCCATCTTTAGGGAGGGTGTTTTCTTCTTTCTGTTCTATTTGCTTGGTGCGCAGGTTATCGAACCGCTTGTCGGTTTTCACCCTAGACCCCACGCACCCAGTGAGGTTAACGGTCCGTGGCAAGGCAGCACCTTATTGGCTGGGGGTTGCCAGCTTAGGGCGGGTGGTAGCTGCCCAGTGGAGCACGATGGCCCCTTCCACCGTCGGAAGCAGTCCCTGGCGTCGAGCTCTACGCCAATCGAACCGAAGAATTATAACCTGGTAGACTGCTGCTTCCCGTGTTGTATCGACGCTGCATAGCGAAGCTGGAGTGTCCTCTCCATTGCGCAAAGCCTGGGTAAGTTGATATGGAGGAGAAGCTTGTTACCCATGCAGCAGGTTCCCCCCTCTCCACATCGCTGAAATGGTCCCAATGGAAAGGCAAAAGCCAGTACAGAATCAGAATCACTTTATTGCCAAGCATGTTTACAAAATAAACATATGAGGAATTTGACTTGACCTTGGGCGCACAGAAGTGCAACCCAGGGCTGCGGCAGCCTGAAGGCGCCTCTCATCAGTGGAGGGTAAAGAGGGGGGAATGGGGGAGGGAATGACACAATGGGCAGAGAGAAAAAACATTGTTAATCAAAATAAAGATTACATAGATAATCTAAATTGTGATTACATAGAACAAACAACCACTAAGCACAATTAGCAGACTAATACAGATCACACAAACAAAGGAGCAAAGAGAGACCAGTGTATGTAGTCAGCATGTAATAATCAGTGTGGAGTGCAGTGTTGAATGTTTCAGTTGCTACTGTACAACAAAGGGGGCGCCTCCTGGCAACGGATGGTTGTTATGTTCATGTATTCAAAACACAGATAAGCCTGTCCCAGAGTCTTTCTCTCTTCGTGCATGCCAGATGGCCAAGTTCTGTATTAGACACATGATAGCGCTGTCCTTGAAGAGTCCGGTTTGCTGAACAACAGCAATGTTGTTATTAGTTTGGGTTAAAGAGAAGCCAAAACACCTTCCAGCACAATCTCTGCACCTGGAGGAACGAGTTCCCAAGGATGTCGAATCAAGGCCAGATGAGCACAGTCACTTGGAGCATAGTAATTTCCACTCTCATGCGATTCTGTGCATCACAAATAATTCAATTCAATTCACAGGCTTAAATCGCTGGTCAAATTGTTGAAGGAGCTTTGCCGGGATCGGCATTTTGACCAGCTCTTCCAACTTTATTAATTTTCGATACACTAGGAAACTCCGGAGCCAAACAGTAGAATCCTGCGATCATATCCAAACAGATAGATGTCTTCTGCATCTTCAGTCAAATCACACAGACACATGAGTTCCCAATAACTAGAGTCACACATTTGGGCTCCCCCGGGCCCGATTTCCTGTTGAAAAGGTGGTGTCAATTGCATTAAAGCCTGAAATTCCATTTTTTCCGTTTTCCGTTTGGATTGAGATCAGCGAGAAGGAGCGAGACACAGACACAGACGAAGCAGCAAGCTGGGATCAGATCATCAGGGAGGCGAGAGGAGGAGAGGAGTGAAAATGCGACTGCTCTCTCTGAAAGCCGGAAGAAGAGTTGGTTCCAGCGCTTGGTTCCAGCGCCATCGCAGGAGCTGCCAGGGCGACATTGTAGACAACGACGAACTGCCTTAGGGGCTCCGACTCCGGATTTTTCCTCAGGGTTGACTCCCGAAGCCTTTCCCATGAGCAGGTATACCGCAAGGCAGCGGAGGTTTTCCTTCCCCTAGGAACACACAACACACTCCCCTAGGAACACACACAATAACAACCTATTTTCATTGAAGACACATTGTCTTTTTTTTTTTTTTTGCTGCCTCTTGGCCAGGACTCCCTTGAAATAGAGGTTTTTAATCTCAACGGGGTTTTTTTTCCTGGTTAAATAAAGGTAAAATAAATAAAAAATAAATTGTAATATTACTGCCCTTTTATTTTTATATTGAAAAAAAATATAAATAAATAAATAAATATACAGTATATATATATATATATATATATATATATATACACAGTGGGGGGGAAAAGTATTTAGTCAGCCACCAATTGTGCAAGTTCTCCCACTTAAAAGATGAGAGAGGTCTCCAATTTTCATCATAGGTATACCTCAACTATGAGAGACAAAATGAGAAAAAAAAAATCCAGAAAATCACATTGAAGGATTTTTAATGAATTAATTGGTAAATTCCTCGGTAAAATAAGTATTTGGTCAATAACAAAAGTTCATCTTAATACTTGGTTATATACCCTTTGTTGGCAATGACAGAGGTCAAACGTTTTCTGTAAGTCTTCACAAGGTTTTCACACACTGTTGCTGGTATTTTGGCCCATTCCTCCATGCAGATCTCCTCTAGAGCAGTGATGTTTTGGGGCTGTCGCTGGGCAACACGGACTTTCAACTCCCTCCAAAGATTTTCTATGGGGTTGAGATCTGGAGACTGGCTAGGCCACTCCAGGACCTTGAATGCTTCTTACGAAGCCACTCCTTCATTGCCCCGGGCGGTGTGTTTGGGATCATTGTCATGCTGGAAGACCCAGCCACGTTTCATCTTCAATGCCCTTGCTGATGGAAGGAGGTTTTCACTCAAATCTCACGATACATGGCCCCATTCATTCTTTCCTTTACATGGATCAGTTGTCCTGGTCCCTTTGCAGAAAAAACAGCCCCAAAGCATGATGTTTCCACCCCCATGCTTCACAGTAGGCATGGTGTTCTTTCTCCTCCAAACACGACAAGTGAGTTTTTACCAAAAAGTTCTATTTTGGTTTCATCTGACCATATGACATTCTCCAATTCTCGTCTGGCTCATCCAAATGCTCTCTAGCAAACTTCAGATGGGCCTGGACATGTACTGGCTTAAGCAGGGGGACACGTCTGGCACTGCAGGATTTGAGTCCCTGGCAGCGTAGTGTGTTACCAATGGTAGCCTTTGTTACTTTGGTCCCAGCTCTCTGCAGGTCATTCACTAGGTCCCCCCATGTGGTTCTGGGAATTTTTGTTCACTGTTTTCATGATCATTTTGACCTCACGGGGGTGAGAATCTTGCGTGGAGCCCCAGATCGAGGGAGATTATCAGTGGTCTTGTATGTCTTCCATTTTCTAATAATTGCTCCCACAGTTGATTTCTTCAGACCAAGCTGCTTACCTATTGCATATTCAGTCTTCCCAGCCTGGTGCAGGTCTACAATTTTGTTTCTGGTGTCCTTTGACAGCTCTTTGGTCTTGGCCATAGTGGAGTTTGGAGTCTGACTGTTTGAGGTTGTGGACAGGTGTCTTTTATACTGATAATGAGTTCAAACAGGTGCCATTAATACAGGTAATGAGTGGAGGACAGAGGAACCTCTTAAAGAAGAAGTTACAGGTCTGTGAGAGCCAGAAATCTTGCTTGTTTGTAGGTGACCAAATACTTATTTACCAAGGAATTTACCAATTAATTCATTAAAAATCCTTCAATGTGATTTTCTGGATTTTTTTTTTCTCATTTTGTCTCTCATAGTTGAGGTATACCTATGATGAAAATTGGAGACCTCTTTCATCTTTTAAGTGGGAGAACTTGCACAATTGGTGGCTGACTAAATACTTTTTTTCCCCCACTGTATATATAATCATTTCTTTATATGTTGATTTAAATATATGGATGTTTGGACATTGCCTGTGTTTCTCCCCCATCCCATTCCACAATTTTACCCCACACACAGGACACACAAAAAACCCTTCCCTAGTAGATCTTACTAGGTGCTTTTTAAAATTTTGTGTTTCCCCCGTAAATATATTTCCCTTCTCTCTCACTGAAAAGATTTTGTATATTGTGTGGCAAAGGCTTTTACTGACTTTAAACATTAATTGTGCCTGTATTAATAATCAACCAGATCCCATAATTTCAATAACCTTTGAATGTAAAAACAATAAATTAGTATGTTCAGGATACCCAACTTTGTGTTATAACACGGACTGCCCTTTTATGTAAATATTAGCAATGAATTAAGTGTACTTTTTATAATTGTTACCCCAGACCTCTATACAATAGATCAAGTATGGAAGTACTAATGAGCAATACAAGATATGAAGTGATTTGTAATCTAGGACCTGCTTAATTTTATTTATAATTGCCAATATTTTTTGCAACTTTGTTTTGTATGTATCTGATGTGTGGTTTCCAACTAATTTTATCATCTAGTATTACACCCAAAAACTTGATCTCCTTAACTTTTTCAATAATTACATTATCTATATGAATATGTATATCTTCTTTATTTTTACAATTACCAAATATCATTACCTTAGTTTTATCTATATTTAGTGATAATTTATTACAATCCATCTATTTTTTAAGCTTATTTAATTCATTACTTAGAGTATGGATAGTTGATTATAATTATTTCCAGAATAAAATATATTAGTATCATCAACAAATAACATTATTTTTTAATAATTTAGAAACTTGGAATATATCATTTATATATATGTTAAATAATTTGGGGCCCAATACTGACCCCTGGGGGACCCCACAGGCAATTCCCATACACCCAGACAGATATTCTCCCATCTTCACAAACTGTTGTCTCTCCGATAGATAACTTGTAACCCAATTCAGAGCCATTCCCCTACTACCATACATTTTTTTTTTTTTTTTTGTTACTCATTTGTACCCGTAGGTAGACTTGGTTTGCAGTCTGGTGACAAGCCACCGGCTGCTGGTCGCTGCGTGCGCGAGCGCCCTAAACCTACATGTTTTTGGTGTGTGGGAGGAAACCGGAGAAATCCCGGAGTAAACCCGCGCAACACGGGGAGAACATGCAAACTCCACACAGCTCACTGTTGGTCGGGGGCTGGGATCGAACCCACGATCTCATGATCCCTGCAATCCCCCGGCCGAGGGTAAAACTGTGCTGCCACAGTGCTAAACCACTGCGCCACCGTGCATTTGCAGTTTATCAAGAAGTATTGAATGATTCATTGAATCAAATGCTTTTCTAAAATCTATAAATACACCAATTGCATATTTTCCTTGATCTAATGCATTTATTATTTCCTCTGTTACTTCCATTATCGCCAACGATGTTGTACTCTTTGCTCTAAATCCATATTGATTCTGGTCAAGCACATCGTGTTTATTTAAAAAGTTTTCTAATCTGTTGTTGAAAAGTTTTTCCAGAATCTTTGAAAATTGTGGGAGTGTGGAGTGTGTAAATGAAGAGGCAGATTCATGACAGACGATTTATTACACACTCACATCTCACAAGCACAGAATGGACTGACTGGTTACAGCAAGCTCTCCTCTCTATATCACAAGTCACACTTCACAAGTTTCATGGCACTTCACATCACACAGCATGATATTTACACTACACTGCATTCAACCCCCTCTGTCCTTCCTGGGCATTGTTTTCCCATGCTTATTCCCTGTCTCTGTCTGAGGTGCTAAATAACCTGACTTCCCCAAGGTCCCAACCCCCCCCCCCCCAGCATCTAAGACAGAACATCAGTCCACACTCGCTTTTGGCTTCAGTCTCCTCCATATCATGCTGTACCTGGGGTTTACCGCCTCCGTGGTGCTGCTGTGCCGGTGGGGGGCTGCTGGAGTGTGTCTGACGTGCGGCGTGGCGCCGTGGTAGAGGTGGGGGAGGAACTTCGCTCTGTCCGTGTGGCGTGCTCTGGTGAATCGTTTCCCTGGGGAGTTCTCCGTGGGGGTCTCCACGCCCGAGGGGCCCTAGCCAACAGCCCACTTGCTCATCCGCCACTACAAAGGCGGGTTTGAGTCTGTCTATGCCAATTTTCTCCCCGTCTACCGCCCAAGTCTAGCACAAAATGCTTATCCCCTGTTTCCAACACCTCTGAACGGTCCATCATAGGATGGGCGCAATGGAGGGCGGTGGGCGTCATGTCTGACGAACACGAACTGCGCATTCTTCAAAGTTTTAGGCACGAAGGCACGCGGAAAACTGTGGTGGGCAGGGCCCGGCAGCGTGCCTGTGTTTGCGCTACGCTGCAAAAGCTGAGATGGGCAGATGCCCAGAGCGGGAATCTGGTAGAAATTCCCCGGGCAGCCATAGGGGCTGCGCAAAAACGAGCTCTGCCGGGGAAGCTTCCAAATCCTCTTTTGGCACGGAGCGCAACCCCAGTAAAACCCCTGGCAACCTGTCCACCCAATTTGCATCCGTTAGTGAAGCCCTGAGTGCTGCTTTCAGTGATCTATGAAAACGCTCACATAACCCATTGGCCTGTGGGTTGTACGCGGTTGTGCGATGAATTGCAACACCCAAGCTGCGGGCCATCGCAGACCAGAGGTCGGAAACAAATTGAGGGCCCCTGTCGGACGTAATGTCCGACGGGACTCCAAAACGCGCCACCCATGCTGTTAAAAAAGCACGTGCTACGTCCGCGGACGTGGTTGCCGCCAGCGGGACTGCTTCTGGCCAGCGCGTGGTGCGGTCCACCACTGTCAGGAGGTGCGTGCACCCTGTGATGGCGGGAGGGGGCCCACGAGGTCCACGTGTACATGGTCTAACCTTTTAGCCGGTACCAGAAACGGCTCCAAAGGAGCCTTCGTGTGCCTGTGTACCTTGGCTCGTTGGCAGCCCACACTTTTACTTGTTTTCGTAGGCTCGGCCACACGAACTTCTCTCCCACCATTTTGACTGATGCACGCACTCCTGGGTGCGCCAGAGTGTGAACCGACTCAAACACGTGGCAGCGCCACGCGACCGGGACCACCGGACGCGGGCATCCCGTGGAGACATCGCAGATTGGTTGGGGCCGCCATCTTTCAGCACCCTGCTCTCCAGCCTTAACCCTGTTGGTCCAGACTGGAGCGTGTGCACGTCTGCATCGCTAATCTGTGCCACGGCCATGGCTGCGTAATCTATCCCCACGCAGACCGGGGCCACCACGGCGTGCGAGAGGCAGTCCTCCACCACATTCAGTTTACCCGACATATGCTGAATATCGGTAGTAAGCTCTGAGATCACGGCCAGCTGTCTTTGCTGCCGGCCCGACTACGGTTCTGAAACCTTGGCCATCGCGAACGTTAGTGGCTTGTGGTCTACAAACGCGGTGAAGCTGCGCCCTTCCAGCCAGAACTGGAAGTGGCGTATGGCCAGGTGGAGAGCCAGCAACTCTCTGTCGAACGCGCTGTATTTAAGTTCGCTGTCGCGCAAAGTTCTGCTGAAAAAGGCGAGCGGCTGCCAAGCCCCGGCTACGCGCTGCTCCACGACAGCCCCTATAGCCACATCTGAAGCGTCGGTGGTGAGCGCTATCCGGGCCGTCGGGTCCGGATGCGCCAGCAGTGCGGCGTTTGCCAGGGCTGCTTTAACCTCCGAGAACGCCCGCTCTCGCTCCGGGGTCCATTCGACTCCATCCGCGGGTTTCTGTCTCTTGAGTGCAGCGTACAATGGTTGCATGAGCCGCGCCGTGCGGGGAAGGAAACGGTTATAAAAATTCACCATCCCCAAAAATTCCTGCAGCGCCCTGACCATCTGAGGCAGGGAAAAATCTGCCACGGCGCGCACTTTGTCGGGCAACGGGATCGCTCCTTCCGGAGAGACGCGGTGCCCCAAAAAATCAATCTCCGTCATGCCGAACTGGCATTTCGCGGGAGTGAGCCAGTTTGAAATGATAGATTACAAATATATGTGAATTGCTTTAATATGCCATCAACAGTTCTTTTTACTAGTGCCATATCAATGCCATCACAATCAGTAGATAATTTATTTTTTACCTCTTTTTCAAAAACAGATTTTACCTCTAGTTCATCCTCCACTGTAAGAAAGATTGACCGAGGGTTATTTCCAATCAATGTTTCACTCACGGTGTCTCTTCCTTGGTTTGGAATTTTTGCTGCCAACTCTGGTCCAACATTTACAAAAAATTTATTCATTTTATTTACTACCATATTCTTATCATAATTATCACCACAATTATCAGTAAAATACTCTGGATATATCATTTTCTTAGTTCCATTTTTCCTTAATTTATTTAATATATCCAGACTCCTATTATATTATTTTATTTTCATTTAACATTTTCCTATAGTATAATTTTTACTAGTCATATTATTTCAGTTAATTTATTTTTATATGTTTTATATCTTTTTTCAGATTCTTAATTTAATGACATTTTTATAGAGATAATTTTTCTTTTTACAAGCATTCTGTAGCCCCTTGGTTAACTACGGGCAATTTTTGTATTTATGTTTTTTATTAATTTCTTTAATTGGACAGTTTTTATCATATAATGATTTAAATATATCAATAAATTTATCATATGCCAAGTCCACTTTTTTCTCTCTATAGACAATACCCCTATTCTGTAACACTAAGTCTTCTTTTAAAGCATTGATTCTATCTTCTGTTCGTATTCTTTTATAAATAATCTTTTTACATGGTTTATTATTATTCTTACTCTCATTAACCCCATAATTAACATCTAAAGAAACAAATACAGGCAGGTGGTCACAGGTGGTCATTTATTAGTATAACACACCATATTATATTCAATAACATTGTTAACATTGTTAATGACTTAAGGAACAACATGGACTCAGAATTTCAGTCCTGGTTCTACTGGATCTAAGTGCTGCCTTTGATACAGTAGATCACCATATTCTTTTAACCAGACTAAAGGATCTGGTTGGCCTCTCTAGTACTGTTCTTAATTGGTTCAAGTCCTACCTCACAGACAGGAAGTTTCTGGTAAGTATGGATACATGTTCTTCCAGAGTCTACAAAATAAATTGCAGTGGGCCCCAAGGTTCAATTTTAGGTCCAGTACTTTTTAATTTGTACATGCTGCCCCTTGAGGATGTTATCAGGATACATAGTATTAGTTACCATAGTTATGCTGATGACACACAACTGTATATCGCTGTGTCTCCTGTTGACATGGACCCAATCAACACCCTTTTAAACTGTATTTCAGACATTAAGTCACGGATGGCAGCAAACTTTCTTCAGCTCAACCACGACAAAACCGAAATTTTAGTCATTGGTCCTGAAGCTCCATCCATCCATCCATCCATCCATCTTCTACCGCTTTTCCGGAGGTCCGGGTCGCGGAGGCAGCAGTTCAAGCAGAGAAGCCCAGACTTCCCTCTCCCCAGCCACCTGCTCCAGCTCTTCAGAGGGGATACCAAGGCGTTCCCAGACCAGCTGGGAGACATAGTCTCTCCACCGAGTCCTGGGTCTGCCCCGGGGTCTCCTCCCAGTGGGACGTACCTGAAACACCTCAAGTGGGAGGCGTCCAGGAGGCATCCTAATCAGATGCCCATACCACCTCAACTGACTCCTTTCAATGTGGAGGAGCAGCGGTTCTACTCTGAGCCTCTCCCGGATGACTGAGCTCCTCACCTTATCTCTGAGGGTGAGTCCAGCAATCCTACGGAGAAAGCTCATTTCAGCCACTTGTATCCGCGATCTCGTTCTTTCGGTCATTACCCAAAGCTCGTGACCATAGGTGAGAGTAGGAACGTAGATTGACTGGTAAATCGACAGCTTTGCCTTAGAACTAAGCTCCCTCTTCACCACAACAGACCGGTACAACGTCCGCATCACTGCAGATGCTGCTCCAATCCGTCTGTCGATCTCTCGCTCCATTTTCCCCTCACTCGTGAACAAGACCCCAAGATACTTAAACTCCTCCACTTGGGGCAGGAGCCTGTCCCCAACCCGGAGAGGACAATCCACCTTTTTCCGGCTGAGGACCATGGACTCGGACTTGGAGGTGCTGATTCTCATCCCAGCCGCTTCACACTCAGCGGCAAACCGTCCCAGCAAGAGCTGTAGGTCATTGCTGGATGAAGCCAACAGGACAACATCATCTGCAAACAACAGAGATGAGATCCTGTGGTTACCAAGCATGACACCCTCCATTCCCTGGCTGCGCCTAGAAATCCTGTCCATAAAAATTATGAACAGGATCGGTGACAAAGGGCAGCCCTGGCGGAGTCCAACTCTCACTGGGAATGACTCCGACCGAGTGTTGGCAATACGAACCATACTCTCACAACGGTCGTACAGAGACCAAATAGCTCGTAACAACAAGCCCGATACCCCATACTCCCGAAGCACCCCCCACAAAAATCCACGAGGGACGCTGTCAAATGCCTTCTCGAAGTCCACAAAACACATGTAAACTGGTTGGGCAAACTCCCACGAACCCTCAAGAATTCTCGAGAGGGTAAAGAGCTGGTCCGATGTGCCACGGCCAGGACGAAAACCACATTGCTCCTCCTGAATCCGAGGTTCGACCAACGGCCGGACTCTCCTCTCTAGTACCTTGGCATAGACCTTCCCAGGGAGGCTGAGGAGTGTGATCCCTCTAAAGTTGGAGCACACCCTCCGGTCCCCTTTTTTGAAGAGAGGAACCACCACCCCGGTTTGCCATGCCAAAGACACTGCCCCCGACCTCCACGCAATGTTGCAGAGGCGTGTCAACCATGACAACCCAACAACATCCAGGGCCTTGAGGTACTCAGGGCGAATCTCGTCCACCCCCGGGGCCCGGCCACCAAGGAGATTTTTAACCACCTTGGCGACCTCAGCCCCTGTGATAGGCGAGTCATCCCCCTCATCCCCAAACCCTGCTTCCTCTGTGGAAGGCGTATCAGTGGGATTGAGGAGATCCTCGAAGTATTCCTTCCACCGCCCGACGATATCCCCAGTTGAAGTCAACAGTGTCCCATCCGCACCATACACAGTGTGGACGGGGAGCTGCTTTCCCCTCCTGAGCCGCCGAACAGTTTGCCAGAATCTCTTTGAAGCCGACCGAAAGTCTTGTTCCATGGCCTCACCGAACTCCTGAAGCTCAGAGAGAGAAAATTTTTCCAAAATTACATAGTCTGTCCTTTACCCCAACCCAACATGTTAAGAATTTGGGCATTATATTAGACTCTGAGCTTGGTTTTACTCCACACATTAAAAATATAACATGAACTGGATTTTACCATCTAAAGAACATAGCCAGAGTCTGCCCACTTCTCTCTTGAGCAAACATGGAGACACTGATGCATGCTTTTATCGCCAGCCATACTGATTACTATAATGCCCTGCTCTCTGGTCTTCCCAAAAAGACAATTTCAAATCTGCAGTTATTACTGAATTCCACTGCACGTGTTCTGATGAAGAACAGACGGCAGGCTCACATCATGCTGGTTTTAAAGCCACTGCATTGGCTCCCCATGTCATTCAGGGTTGATTTTAAGGTTCTTTTACTAGTTCATTAAATGTCTACACCAGGGTGTCCAATCATGTGCCATGGAGGGCCCAAGACCCTGCAGGTTTTCTCTTCTACCCAGTCTCTTCAGCAGGTGTTTTCACTTATCAGCAATCAGTGGGAAGAAATTCAGTGAAATCTGCTGTTGAAGACACTGGTTGGAGGTAAAGTCTGCAGTGTCTTGGCCCTCCATGGCACATGATTGGACACCCCTGGTCTACACAGTCTTGGGCTTTCTTATTCATCAGGACTGCTTTTAACATATGAGTCCCCACAGCCCCTGAGGTCCTCTGGTACTGACCTTTGAATTATCCCTACCATCAGAACATGCACCCACTGTGAGGCTGCTTTTAGTTACTGCGGACCACATCTGTGGAACAGCCTGACAGAGGACATCAGGGCTGCCAAGAATGTTCACGTTATTAAAAGCAGGCTCAAGACCTACTATTTCAACCTTGCTTTTGATTAGTTTCCGATTTTAATTTTCTTAATTATTGATTTTAAACTCATTTTATGTTGTTCTTGCATAATTAGTAACGTTGTTAATAAATACTATTACATTTTAAACTGTTTCAAGTTTAAATGGTGTGTGTGTGTGGGGGGGGGGGGGTATTCATGATTATCTTTTTATTCAAAGTGGTGGGTAGTGGTGGCCTAATGGTTAAGGTTGTGGACTGGTAAGCGGAGGGTCACGGGTTTGATCCCTGGACCGACAGGATTAGATCTGGGTGGGACAGATAACATAAGAGTGTTTGCCCCACCCTCCTTAACCTCACAGTGGTGCCCTTGAGCAAGGCTCTTTACCCCAACTGCTCCAGTGGAGCTGCTCGGTGGCCACAGGTCAGTCTGTGGTCGTACTGAGCAGCTTCCTGGTGTGAGTGTTTAACTGTGTCAATGTGGCGTGTGTGAACAGGGCGTCCATGAAAAAGAGAAGTTGCCTCTCAATGTAACTACCCTGTATAAATAAAGGTTAATTAAAAAATAAAATCAACAACTTGTATCAATGTATCTGATTATTGATAGTTGCATTCATCTTATTATCCTGTCCTGACTCCAGTGTTTCCTCACTGGAAACACTGGAGTCAGGAGGAAGCCAGTCATTGGAGGAAACACTCCAGTGTTTCCTCCAATGACTGATCTTGGGCAGTCCCTGTAGCTGCGAACTTGGTGCATCCCTCATGTTGATGGATCTCTAGGATGGTGCTTCTACACCTGGATAATCAGCGCTCGGCCATGTCTCACATTGATGGTGTGTGTGTGTGTGTGTGTGTGTGTGTGTGTGTGTGTGTGTGTGTGTGTGTGTGCGGGTTGGGTAGGTGAAGGGGTGGGGTGGGAGGGGGTGTAATTGTGTTCTATTTTTGTAATTTGTGAAACACTGTGCTACAACATTTTGATTGAAAAGTGCTGTATAAATAAGTTTAGATTTGACTGATGAGAAAAAAGTCACAAATTTATGAGAAAAAAAGTGAAAATTTAGGAGAAAAACTTTACAAGAAAAAAACTGTAAAATTACTTGAAAAGAGTTACAAATTTACAAGAAATTTTTTAGCAAATTTACAAGAAAAAGTCACAAATTTATGAGGTAAATATTAGAAAAATTTGCAAAATCAGAAAGTAGCAAATAAATTAGTAAATAAATTGAAAATTTATGAAAAAAAAAAGTTGCAAATTTATGAGAAAGTTTCAAATTTTCAAGAAAAATGTTTCAAATTAAGGGAAAAAGTCACAAATTTACAAGAACATAGCAAATTTATGAGAAAATAAGTTTAAAATAGGTAATCTGGTAAAGTCCATGTGGGCAAACACAGATGGGGCTAACATGGAACCCAAGGACAAACCCGCATGGACCCATAAGACAGCCTACATTCAACCTTTGGTGGGGCCCACATGGTCATGCTGGCTGGGTTACCACAACTTATCTTCATAAAATGAATTTGCCACAGTACCTTGGAGGTGCATCCCTGCACTCTTGTGTGCATACAGTATACAGGAAAAGATGAAAACAGCATTCCTGAAAAGCTCTGAGCCCAATCACAACTGGATGGCAAATATTTAAAATTTCAGAAGTTAAAAGTTTAATTCAGGTTTCTACAACTGATCAATTAGATTTTTGAAAGTCTGCTGATATAAATGAGTATGTAAAGTTTTCCACCAGAGTGATGGAGAATCCGCCCCACAACTGGGAGGTCGAGGTTCAAGTCCCAGCCGGGTCATGCTAAAGACCATATAAAAATGGAACTTCCTGCCAGCCAGCTTGGTGCTCAGCAAAAATGGAATGTAGGAGGGAAATGTGGGCATCAGTGGCTCAGGAGGTAGAGTGGGTCGTCCAATAACCAGACAGCTGGCGGTTCGAATCCTGCTCTACCCAGCCATCCTGCCGTTGTGTCCCTGGGCAAGACACTTTACCCACCTTGCCTCCATTGTCCATAACACTGGGTATGAATGTGTATAAATGTTCAGTAGTGGTTGGAGAGGCCGTTGGCACAGACTGGCAGCCACGTTTCCGTTAGTCTGCTGCAGAGCAGCTGTGGCTACAGCAGTAGCTTACCACTACCATTGTCTGTCTGTGGAGTCAATTTATAATGGACTCATCGTAAAGTACTTCGGTATCTTGAAAGGCGCTATATAAATGCAATACATTATTACTATTATTATTATTATTATCATTACTATCATGAGTAAAGGCAGCCTCTTTAGTCTTTAAAGTAAATCGTTACAACACTCATCTAAATATAACACAAGGTTAACATATCACATGAAAGGATGGTGCAGTGCCAGTCCCTTCACCATTCACACACACATTCACACCTCGGGCCACTTTAGAGTCTCCAATTAACCTAACTTGCATGTTTTTGACCTGTGGGAGGAAACTGGAGTACCTGGGGTAAACCCACGTAGACACAGGGAGAACATGCAAACTCCACACAGAAGGGTCATTGATGGTCAGGGGGTGGGATCAAACCCACGACAGTCAGGGCTGGAATCGATCCCATGACCTTCTTACCGTGCTACCACTGTGTCACCGAGCTGCCACGTATCAGCTGGTTTCAAACATGTGATTCTTTGCTTTGTAATCCTGGACTCTAACTGCTGAGCTACTTGGGCTCTTTAAGTGGGCCTTGAGGGCCTTTATGGTTTTGATCAACAAAAAACCCTTCTAAGGACACAAGGACACACCTGATGTTACTTCATCCCACACCTGCTTTACCTAGAAAAGCTCAGGTGCAAAATGATGCTCTGGTAAATGAGGATCTCATGCATTTTCACTTCGCACACAAGCACACCCATTTCCTCTGCTCAAAACCTATTTGCCCTCCCAAATAAGCATACCATTACAAAACCAAACCGCCATAGATGATGCACACCTGCCTTTTAAAGGTTAGGTGGCAAGCCATTCTGATTAATCTATTGCATGTTATGCCAAAAGCACCGCTCTGAATAATGAAGAGAGGTAGGACCTACTTTGGCATGCACATAAATGATGATCACGATTTTGACACTGCACTTTAAGAAACAGTCACAAATACCTTTACGAAAGGCTGTGAAAACTGTATGAATGATTTTTGGACCATTTTATATGGCCTTCTTAAGGCAGCTATAGGAGAATCCAGCATTCGTAGACCGTTCATAAGTTTATGGCCAGGTCGACGGTCATGTCCAAGATTTCTACGAATGCCCCACGAAAACCCCTCATCGTAGGGCAGTCGTACGAATGTCATAGGAACAACGTAAGAACTACGCAAGATGTTGGCCATAAGTATGCCTCAAGAACACCTTGAGGCATACACTTTAAGGCAGGGATGGGCAACTATGTGCCATGGAGGGCCATTCCACTGCAGGTTTTCTGTTCCACCCAGTCTCTTCAGCAGTTGCTTTCTCTAATTAGCAATATTTGAAGCTCATCAGTGCAAACACCTGCTGAAGAGACTGAGTGGAACAGAAAATCTGCAGTGGAATAACCCTCACTGCCCATCCCTGCCTTAAGGTGTTCTTGAGGGTCCCTAACAGCAGTCATAGGAAATGTCATACAAATCCCTGTTAAGGCGGTAGTGAGGTGCTCATAAGTAGGGGTGGCACAAAAGATCCAGTCAGTGATGGATCGTGATAATTGACACTAGCGACAATGCACCAATCCCTAAACGCATGAATCAATCTTTTATTAATTATATACAGTATATATTCATGAAAACATTGCATACTCTCTTGGGTAATCAACCAGTTGTGTTTTCAGTCCACTAGATGGGGCCAAGCAAGCACCCAGTCAAGTGAAGTCACAGCTTGTCTTGGTGAGATTTGCAGCTTGCTTTGAAAGTTAGGAAGCAGTTCAAATGTTGGGCCTTTTTTTGGGGGGATTTTATAACAAAGATGGAAGGAAAGACCTTGACATGAAAAAAAACACTCAGAACATGAGGGCCAGTACACATTTCGGCGCAGCATTAGCAATGGCTAAGCTAAAGAGACACCAGCATAGAGCTTGCTTTTTATCTGATCGCCAAGTAAGTAAAGTTTTTTTGTGAAGGGCTTTTCACAGACATACTCGTATAGTCACAAAGTGCTATACAATAAAATGGAATAAAAGGAAGTTCACAGTTAAAATATAAATTTAAAAATACAAAAACAAGTTAAAATACAAGATTAAAATAATTTAAAAATAACAGACTTACAATTAAAAAGCAGTTGAATTGAAACTCTATGGAAACCCTTGTTAAACAAAAAAGTTTTAAGCTGCTTTTTAAAAGAGTCCAGAGTCAGATAAATGTATCTGGAGTGGGAGTCTATTCCAAACAACAGTTCACGGCCCTCCCTGTGTGCAGAGATGTATCTCTTCAGAACATGAAGCCCCGAGAATACTTTATTATATGAAAGAGATGTCAACAGTTTTACTTTGAGACATGATTTGACGTTGAATAAGGTGAAAAAATTTGAAATGTGCAGGATCGTGATACTTGATATTGCAATATCTTGATTATCATTGAATCATGATAAGATCATATTATGACCCAAGTATTGCAATCCGAATCGAAGCCCACCCCTACTCATGACGCGAAAGTACGTCATTTGTGCGATATTTATGCCAAAAAAATGTGCCAAAAGCCATAAGATCCTTAGCA
This sequence comes from Pholidichthys leucotaenia, assembly GCA_020510985.1. Taxonomy (NCBI): domain Eukaryota; kingdom Metazoa; phylum Chordata; class Actinopteri; order Cichliformes; family Pholidichthyidae; genus Pholidichthys; species Pholidichthys leucotaenia. The sequence goes on from CM035844.1 coordinate 82,956,696, forward strand.
ACTTGAGTGTCGTGAGTTGCACAAAAATTTTCATAAGATGGTAGTAAGTATCCCATAGGAAGATCCCAAGGCACCATTACAAAGAACATAAGAACTCTAGGGCCATCGTACGACAGAAAAGCACCTCTGCTCAAGAATGCCTCAAGTTTATCTCGTGAAATGAATGGCAGCTGTAAGAAACTATGCCCCCCTCTACGAATGTCTGCGAACTCCAGAATTCGTAGGAACTGGAAGATTCCTACAAACACAACCCATTCGTAAGAATCTTTGTGACCACAGCTTTAGACCATGGACCAGTAAAGCATCATAAAAGGGAATTCCAAGTAATCAAAGCATTGACTGAGGCAAAAAAACAAAATTGTTTGTGGGTTCAACCTACAACAGCACCAATCATCTGGGAACATCTGCCATCACTGGATAGCAGAGCAAAGGCAGACAGGAAATGGAGTGAAGAGCAGGTGAGTGACACACACGAAGAGTCGCTCTGGCAACAATTCCAGCCAGGGATCACTACAGGTGAGCAGCATGCATGTATTGTCAGTGTCTTAATCTACTAGGCCATCGGCTGCCATGATAGACAACAATATGAAGAGTGACCCACAGATACATAATCAGTTCCTCAGAACACTTACATGAAAGGCTGATTTAAACAAAGTTTCTTTAGGTATCTTTTCCTGCTATCATGCACAACACAGGCAGTTTCAGTGTGTGAGAAACAGACTCACCATAGACTCTGGACAGTAACTGGGTAATCTCTGAAGGAGATGCTTCAGGCGGGACTCACTCTTTATTGTGGCGAGCTGTGAAACAAAAGGAAAAGTCACAATTGGTGAACAGTTTTCAAATATGCATCATTATGATGATTTCTGAGAGGATGGTAGAAGAGCACTGATACTTTTTTCTACCATGTAGTCAGTCTGAATTACACCTAAGGTAGGTTTAACTTAATGTAAGATTTCCTCTGATTGGTTTTATTAAAACTAGGTTAAAAATGAATTATGGTTAAAAATTAGCCCAAGCTCTATTGTTCTATTTTAAATCAAACTCTGTTGAGTAAAGCCCCCATTAAGGTAATGGAAGACGGTGGATTTGATTGAAAGATTCTGCATTTAGGAATTTGTTTTTGAAAACTTTTTGAACAATTTCACAAACCACACATTTTCAGTCATAGTAACAAATACATTGAGGGAAGTATATGTGAGAGTGAATGGTTGTCTGTCTCTCTGTGTTGGCCCTGCGATGGACTGGCGATCTGTCCAGGGTGTACCCTGCCTCTCGCCCAAAGATGCTGGGATAGGCTTCACCCCCCCCCCCCCGCGACCAGAAAAGGATTAAGCAGAAGAAGATGGATGGATGGATGGATGGATGGAAAAAATATGAAGACATTTTCTTAATGTCATTAAATTCCATGTGTTTAATATTCCAACTTGGTAAAGGTATGCAGTCCCCAACCACCACTCTTTTAGGCTTTACACCTATACCTGCTCCAGCATTTACTGCTGTGTTTGGTGCATTAATTTGCCGTATAACATGACTTAGAAGCAGATAAATACCTGAAGTTGGCAAAAACGGGGCTAAGATGACAACTTCAGAGGACTTCCAGTTATGGCGGCCACGTAGGAAGACGTGTTTCACACTGCTCTGCTCCTAAAAATAAAAAGTAGGCTAAAACTCTCTCAATTGGAACAAAAACCTATCCCAGCGTCTAGGCGCGGATATGGTAAAGACCAAGGCTGGGAAATTAGGCGGAGGAAAAAGTGATTCGTCGAAACAATCCAAGCTAACAGATTTCCACACTCGTGACGAAGCAGAAAAATCTCCAAAGACAATGGCGGAGGATGGAGCTAGCGGCGGAGCGGTGACTGCTGAGGAGGGCACGAGTGCGGTACTTGCTGCCATCAGCTCCATGAGAGCAGACTTTTCGTCTAAATTTGATGGGATTATAGCAGCGATAGAAGGAATGAGAAAAGAAATAATCGACTGTATAGAGCGAGTATCGCAGGTGGAGCTCCGAATCTCCAGCGCTGAAGATGACGTCACCAACCTACAATTAAAGGTGCAAACATTGGAATTAAAAAATAAACGTCTGGAAGATAATGTCCTGGACTTAGAATCCCAGTCGCGACGGAATAATTTGAGGCTGGTGGGCCTCCCGGAGGGAGCGGAGGGACGGGATACATGTTCCTTTTTGGAAAAGTGGATTCCAGAAGCACCGAACAACGCGGAGCTGCAGTCATCGGTCATCTTAGAGAGCGCTCACCAAATCGGCCCACCGAGAGATAATAAGACACCACAGAGGACGCTGATTATGAAGTTCCTCAACTACAGAGACAAGATGATGGTCACCAACGCGGCGCGAGCTAAAGGAGAAATTAAATACCAGGATCAACGGGTGCGGTTCTACCCAGATTTGGCCACAGGGATTCAACAATTAAGGAAACAGTTTGACCCCGCCCGTAAAGAGCTGCGCAACCTCGGGATTCGTCACGGAGTGATTTAGCCGGCAAGACTGCTGGTCACATATAAAGGGAGAACCCATATCTTCAAGACCCCTCAGGAGGCGCAGGAGCTTATCAAGCAGATCCAAGAAGAGAATGGTGGGAGCTAAGCATGAAGCATGAACAAGATATAAAGGTAGAATATTTAAGCATTTGCAAAGGCATCTGACTGTTCTGAAACATATAGCATGTCTACAAAATATAGATTGTATTATATAAAAAAAAAAAGCTATGATGTACAAAGTTGCTATAAAATTTTGGAGTTAAGTTGGAAAAACTACAGAAGAGAGTTAATGTCATGTCATTAAAAAGTAGTAGAGTCAGGGTGATTGAGAGGAGAAAGAGAGAGTGGTTTGACTGATCCTCGCGGGTGTGGAGTAGTCACTGGCTATAGCAGGAGACAGAATTTTTTTTTGATTTTGGGGGTGGGATTACCACGAATGTGGGGAGGGGCAATTTGTTTTTGTGTAGTTTGTGGGATGAATGTTCAACCATCCATGTTTTTGCTTCTCTGTATGAGCATGTTTATATTGCAAGGTAATCTCAAACTCTTTATTGATCATAGACCAAAGCGTTAATCTTAATTTAACTTCATGGAATTGCAGAGGTCTACAAAATCTAAAAAAACTTAAACAAGTTATGAATAAAATAAAAGACATAGGTTCAAAAATTGTGTTTTTACAAGAAACTCATCTAATAGAGGAGGATGTAAAAAGAATTAGGAGAAGATGGCAGGGAAATGTGTTCACCTCATCATTTTCATCCCGAGCCAGGGGAGTTATGACTGTCATACATAAAACAGTCTCATTTCAAGTGAAAAATGTAATTGGAGACAAATTAGGAAGATATATAATCATCCAAGGATCTTTGTTATTAGAAAATATAAATCTGGTGAACTTATACGGTCCCAATATAGATGATCAAAACTTCTTCGCTAATTTATTTCTTATTTTATCATCACTTACAGGGCAACATATAATAGCAGGGGATTTTAATTGTACATTGAATCCCAGTATAGATAGATCAACAGGACTGGCCTGTACACACAATGGATGCAGGATGACCATTAATCATTTTATGAAAGAACTGAGATTGCTAGATATATGGAGAGAAATGAAACCACAAGTCAAAGCCTATTCTTGTTATTCTAATACCTACAAGACATATTGACGTATTGACTATTTTTTGATCTCCACAGAATTAAGGTCCAAGATTCAAAACTGTTTCTATGATAACATCGTGATCTCTGATCATGCACCCTGCTGTCTAATATATGTAGATAAGAAATTGACAAAGGATCCAGGTAGGTGGCAATTTCAGCATAAATGGCTTCAGGATGAGGAATTTGTTAAGTACATAGAAAAACAGATAGAAGAGTTCTTTGATATCAATACTACACAAACATCAGCATGTATAAAGTGGGAGGCTTTCAAAGCTTTTATTAGAGGGCATATTATTAGTTATACAGGTTCAAAATCTAAGAAGTCTCGAGAGGAGAGAGTCCAATTGGAACGTAAAATAAAAATTCTTCAAGAAAAAGTGTATGCAGGAAGTAACCCAAAGTTAGAGAACGAATTACTGATTCTGAGAGCTGAATATGACAAAAAAATCAGCGAATAGAGCTGCCTCGAGTCTTCTAAGATTGAAGCAAACTTTTTATGAACAAGGTGAAAAATCAGGAAAATTATTGGCATGGCAGATTAAACAATTAGAATTTAAAACACCAATTACCAGTATTATAAGTAATGGACAGGCAGTTGTAGATCCTTTAGAAATTAATAGTGCCTTTAGAGATTATTATGAAAAACTATATGATACAAAAAATGAAACTGACTTAACAAAACTAAATGGGTTTTTGGACGGATTATCTATACCGTGTATTCCAAATGAAAACAGGGAGATACTGGAGTCTAAAATTAGTCAAGAAGAAGTTGGGCTAGCCATTGATAATATGAAATCAGGAAAAAGTGCAGGACCAGATGGTCTTCCAGTTGACCTCTATAAAAAAATTAAGAATAAATTAATAAAACCACTTTTGGAAATGGTTTTAGAAGCATTTCAAAATAGTAATTTACCACCATACATGAATAATGCCTTAATTATACTGTTGCCAAAACCAGGTAAACCCTCTAATAAATGTGAAAATATGAGACCAATAAGCCTATTAAATGCTGACCTTAAGATAATCTGTAAAATTTTAGCAAGACAACTACAAGAAATATTACCAAATATTATTAACCGAGATCAGAATGGCTTTATAATGGGAAGACAAGGCTTCCATAACGTAAGAAGACTATTTAATATTATTTATTCTAATAAAGAAGCACCGGATACAGCTCTCCTATCATCGGACGGCGAAAAGGCCTTTGATAGGGTCGAATGGCCCTTTCTTTTTGAAGTCCTACAAAGGTTTGGACTTGGAAATAATTTCATAAAATGGGTTCAGATAATATACAATAATGCTACAGCAGAAATCCTAACAAAGAGCAACATCTCAAAATCAATAAAAATCAACAGAGGATGTCGACAAGGTTGTCCACTTTCACCTTTACTGTTTACTATGGCAATTGAACCTTTAGCGATGGCAGTACGTTTACATCCACAAATATATGGAATTAAAGTAGGACCAACAGAACATAAAATCTCCCTGTAGGCCGATGACATAATTGTGTTTATGTCGAATTTTAAAAAATCAATTCCGACCTTGTTAAATTTAAAAAAGAACTTTGGGGAAATATCAGGATATAAAATAAATAAAACAAAATCTTCAATATTAATGCTAAATGAGACCCAGAGAAATCACCCAGCTCCTGAGGTAAATCAATTCAATGTTGTAAATCAGTTTAAATATTTAGGAATTCAAATTGTGCCTAAGCTAGAATCAGTCGCCAGTGCCAACTATGAAGCCTTAATGACAGATATTAATGAGTTACTTCAGAGATGGATGTCACTACCAATGTTGATGATCGGGAGAATTAATATACTTAAAAGTAATATCTTACCCAAAATACTTTATTTATTTCAATACATTCCTTTACCACCACCTTCAGATCTATTCTCAAGAGTTAAAAAAAAGTTAGTGGAATTTATATGGAACAATAGGAAGGCTAGATTACGTCTGTCCTTACTATATTTACCATTTGATCGTGGAGGTCTGGGATGTCCAAACTTTATGTTGTATTACTGGTCAGCACAACTGAGGTCTATGACATATTATTTTTCATCAAATGAGCTCCCTCACTGGACTGAAATGGAATCATACAATTTACCTTTACCTCTTCCCTTATTCATATACTCAGACTCGGCTAAAAAATTACAGAAACAAGTTAAAAATCCAATTGTAAAGCATATGATCACAATATGGTGTGAAACCAAAAAATATTTAAAAGAACCACACTTATTGTCACAATTTAGCCCAATATGGGGTAATCAATATTTTACACCAGGGAGAGCGGATGCTGTATTTAAAGTATGGAATTTAAAAGGGATTCAAAAGATTCAAGACTTATATTTGTCACGTTCAGATAACATAATGTCTTTTGAAGAACTGAGGATCAAATTTAATCTTAATAGAACACATTTTTTTTTAAATATCTTCAGCTTAGGAATTTTATTCAATCAAATCAAAATAATGCTCTCACCCGACCTACTTATTCATCCTTGGAAAAAATTTTGATGAAAGTAAGAGAAAGGGTATTATTTCAGAGTTTTATAACTCATTGACAATATCCTCAAGTGAAAACTCACAGAAAAGACTGAATTATTGGAAAGAAGACCTGCAAACTGAAATTTCAGAGGAACAATGGGAATTGGCTTGTACAGAAGCTCAAACCAAATCAATAAATGTACGTCTTAAATTGATACATTTTAAATGGTTAATGTGGATGTATGTTACACCCGTGGAGTTAAATAGATATAACAAAAACATACCAGATACGTGCACAAAATGTATGGAAAGTAAAGGAACCCTATTTCATTGTTTATGGGAATGTAGAAAAATTAGAATGTTTTAGGAAGAGGTGAGGGTAACAATTGAAAAAATAATTTCAAAACAATTCATATTGAACCCTAAACTGTTTTTGTTGGGTCTGTATCCAGAAAAGCATAACTTTAATAAGAGTGAAAGAGCATTCATAGACCTCAGTTTGCTTAATGCCAAAAAATGTATTGCATTACTGTGGAAAAAGACTCATAGACCAGATGTGACTCAGTGGTTAAGACAGATGTTAACAAACCTTCCACTAGAAAGAATAACATACATACTGAAATCAAAGGAAAATGTGTTTGAGAATATATGGAGACCTTTCATTGATTATGTAAAGAAATTAAACATAACTTCTGAAGAAGAAGGTGAATGATGTGTGGACCTTGTAAATTCCAAATTGGTGAATGTATAATATGTATACTTATGTAATGGATTGCCTAGACTAAACAGAGGAACATTGTTGATGACTTGCCTTTGTTAGTGGTTGTTGGTGTTTTTAGTACATTTTTTTTTCTTTTCTTGTAGTTAGTGTTTTTGTTTGTTTGTTTGTTTTTTAAACTACTTTAGTGTTAGTGTTTGATTGTTTGCGTCATGTTTGTAAAAAAAAGGTTCAACAAAAAATATTGTGGAAAAAAAAAAGATAACTTCAGGATAGTTCATCAGCCCTGTTCAGTTTCAGTGGCCCAGAGAAGGGTTCATTTAGACAGCACAAGCTATAACTTGTTGCTGTTTTAAGCACAAATCAACATAAAAGTATCATTAACCAGTGGCACTGAAAAAAAAATCTATGCCATCTGACAGAACAATCTGATTGGACAATAGGGGTTCTAGGAGTTACCATATTCTTCGTGAAAAATCAAGACCTCTGTGATCTGTAAGTGTAAATATCTGGCTAGATATTTCACATCTGTTTGCAACAAAACAGACAAGCTAGAGTTGGATTTATTGTCTGGATTAGCCAACCATAATACCTTTGTGATGATGGACTCCATTTCATCTGAAAGTGCCAAGAGCGAAGTGTGTGGAAACTACACTTGAGGTCATACGGTATCATGAATACAACCCCTGACAAAAATTATGGACTCACCACTATTGGAAGATGTTCATTCAATTGTTTCATTTTGTAAAAAATGAAGAAAAATAAACTCTTTATACGCCAGTTAGTTATTACTGTAAGACAAAGGAGGTGTAAATAGGTGGTTAAAAATATGTGCATATATTGGTATCAGCAATCGGTAAACACTAGATTTAAACTTTTGGCATATTGGCTATCAGTAAACGTTCCATTATCCACTATTGTGCATCCCTATAATAAAATAACCACAGACATATCACAAAACTATTTTTGTTCAAAATGTCAACCTTCTGACTTAAGAAACATTTTAAAAAGAATGAGAGAAACTGGACCAATTTTCACCACTTTATTGTTTGCATGCCCCTATGATACCAGGGGCTATGTTATTGGGGCAACTCACCCTTGGTAGGGTCGAGCATGACAAACTGGTCCTGGGTGAAGGGCTGGACCAAGAACAGTCCAGTAGATCAGTCTGAATGGTCTAGAACATCTAGCAAAGTGAAGAAAAATAGCAGATTCATCTAATCAATTAATTACAGCCTTTGAAATGTTACCCTCAGGTATTTGATACGTTACCTATCCCTTTTAAAAAAGAGGACAAAGCAGTCATTTATACCACAAGCAACCAGCTTATTAAAGCAAAATGTAAAAAGTAATGGTAGATCTTAACCCTTGTTGTCTGCTCAGTGGGTATGAGCAGGGATATCCCGTCACCTTTTACTCTTTTTATGAATGAATGAATGAATGAATCTTTATTTCGGATAGATTAAAAGTACAGGTTAAAAGAAACTGAATAATATAACAAAGGGGAAAGAAAATCCAACAAGGTCAAATTAGACAATAACTCCTCTGATTATACAGTTCAACATAAGTTATCCGAAATGGGTGATGGCTGAAGCCACAGCTTATATTGCCCACCCATATTCCATCCAAGAATTCAAAAGAAAAAACAAAACAAGAGCGATTACAATTCAGAACAAAGCTAAGACAAAATGTGACAAAAAACTAAGCTACAACACAACGCAGGCTGGATATGACAATCCTTATGTGATTTTTACATGTCATCTTGTATACATGTTTGGTGTATTTCTTCCTTTAGTTTTTGTTTAAATTGTCCAAGCGTTGTACATAATTTTAATTCAGGTCCAAAATCGTTCCATAATCTGACTCCTTGCACTGAAACACAGTGTTGCTTGGTGGTAGTTCTCACTGAAGGTTTTTGAAATATACATGTTCCTCTGAAATGATATTGTTTCTCCCTTATTTGGAACAACTTTTGGATATTTGCGGGCAGTGATAAATTCTTCACTTTAAACATTATTACTGCAGTTTTAAAGTCAACCAGATCTTTCAACTTGAGAACTTTTAATTTAAGAAAAAGTGGGTTTGTTGGTTCCCTGTAAGCAGCTTTGTTTATTATTCTAATAGCTCTCTTCTGAAGCATAAAGATTGGGTATATGTTTGTTTTATATGTATTTCCCCATACTTCAGTACAATATGTCATGTATGGGAGTATTAATGAATGATACAAGGTATATAGTGTGGGTTGATTCAGCAAATATTTCACTCTGTGTAGTATTGCAATTGATTTGGATATTTTACCTTTAATATAATTAATATGTGACTTCCAACACAGTTTATTATCAATTATTACTCCAAGAAATTTAGTTTTGGATACCCTTTCAATCTCTACGCCATTTACACTGAGTTTAGATACTAAGTTGTTGTGATGGTTGTTAAAGACTATAAATTTTGTCTTACTTAAATTGAGCGTTAACTTGTTTGAATCAAACCACAGTTTAAGCTTTCCTAATTCCTTTCCGAGTGTATCCAAAAGTTGTTCCAAATTGCTTCCACTGCATAATAGATTAGTGTCATCGGCAAACAATTATTGTTATTGGAATAGGTTATTTTTTTATATTTTTTAAATGAACATTTGTGGCTCTTGTACATTACCCTGTGCTATGTATCAATGCTGTGTGTTTCTGATGGAATGCTGATTTGTCCTTAGTCTTCAGTGAATTAATATTATGCTATATGTCTACTGTATATTGTTTGGGCAAAATGTTTTTAATTGTTGTACTGGCATGCCAAGGATAAGAAATATTTTCATGTTTCACTCAATGAGAAATAATTTCCCAATGGCGACAAAGTAATAAGTAAAGCTAGAGTCACAAAGATTCTTACGAATGATAGGTTCTTAAAAAGCTCCCAGTTCCTCCCAGTAATGCAATTACCTGTCCTTTCCTATGCCTTAGCTGCTGTGGATTTGGTGCATTGCATAAACTCCTCACCAGTTTACTTCAAGGCTCCTCATTGCTCGCGTTATTGTAGTTTTAAAATATCACTTTATTCTTAATTTCACTTGAGTAAAATCATGTACTAGCATGTAGTTAACCCTTTATCATTGTTGATTGCATGAATGGATAGCACCACCTCTGTGACAGGCGCAGTGCTGCAACGTGCACTGCACCTGCAACTGTGACGTGCCAAACACCGCAGTTGTACTAAGAATTCCACCTCACAAGGTGGCAGACACGTATAACTTACTGCTCTTGCCTTGGAGGAATTATGGCTAACATAGTCGCATCCTTATTTACACCAAAGAGGAAGAAATTTTTAGATAAACACAAATGGACATTACCGATTGCTGTGGACGTACTCGGTCGCGGACTGAGGACCATTTGCTCCCAAATTTGCCAACTATGATTCAAAAAAGAGATTATTTAGCTTATGAAGGGAAATATTTACCTTTTGTGAGAGGAGAAGACAGCCTGGAGCGTGTACATTTTTGTCTGGCATCGATGGAGCTGTACGTGACGACGGAGAACAATCGCGCCAGTTCAGCTGTGTTATGTAACCGAAATTGAGGTGGAATAAATCACAACATTTTTGTGAGACTTTCTGGATGTGGGAGAGAAAGCAAAAATGACTGGAAGAAGACGAAATAAGATAAGATAAGATAAGCCTTTATTAGTCCCACAACGGGGAAATTCCAGGATTGCAACAGCACAGGGATAGCAACACTCAGAGCAACAATCAGAAGGCAAGAAGGAAAAAAAAAAAAAACAAGCAAGCAAGAGCAGCTAATATACATATGTACATATTACTATAAAATATATATATACACACACACAGACACACAGTGCAGAGCATTGTAGCTGGATGGAATAAATATATGAATATATAAACACACAGTGCGGAGCATTGTAGCTAGATGGAATAAATATGTAAATACATAAACACCCACAGGACCGTGGGTGACGAAAATGGACGAATAAAGACCCGACGAGTGGTAGGTCTGATTGTTTTTTATCAGTTTGAGTACATTCTACTAATTTTCTGGTTCATATACTTTAAAGATAAGGAAAAAACCCAAAACAAGAAACAGTGACAGAAAACAAAACCATTCTTTGGTAAATATGTCCAAAGTCGTAAATTAACTCCTATCTCAAACTTTGGATCATATTCTACATCTTTCTAATTGACAGTAATCTCTTACCACTTTCAAGTTATAGCTTTGGAAATCTCTGACATCTAAACTGAATATTTTCTTGAAAAGATTCTTCACCACTAGGAGCTGATGGCACAACGGAGCACCATCCACAGAGATTGGGTTAATCTACGGTCAGAAAGATTCTTACAAATGATGGGTTTGTAAGAATCTCCCAGTTCTTACGAATTCCGGAGTTTACAGACATTCTTGGAGGGAGGAATAGTTTCTTACAGCTACCGTTCAATTCGCAAGAGCAACTTGAAGCATCCTTGAGAAATGAGGTGCTTTTCTGTCATACGATGATCCAAGAGTTCTTGCATTCTTACTACGGTTAACTTGGGATCTTCCTACAACATACTTAGTGCCATCTTGCAAAAATGTTTGTGCAACTCACGGCACTCTCAAGTCGTTGGTAGGAAGATCTTACAACTTTCTGCACATTTTGTCATCACAAATATCGCACGAATGACGTACTTCTGCCTTATGAGTGCCTCACTACCGCCTTACGCACACTGTACTAATCTCCATACGAACGGGGATTCTTAAAGAGCCCTCAAGAACAACTTGAGGTGTTCTTGGGGCATACTTACAGCCATAATCTTGCATAGTTCCTAAGTTGTTCCTATGGCAATCATACAGCCGCCCTACAATGAGGGGTTTTCGTGGGGCATTCGTAGAAGTCCTGGACAAGGCCATCAACCTGGCCACGAACTTACGAATGGTCAATGAATGCTGGATTCTCCTATGGCCATCTAAAGAAGGCCATATGAAATGGTCCAAAAATTGCTCATATGGTGTTCACAGCCATTCATAGAGGTATTTATAACCGTAGCTTAAAGGCCAAATGTCACGTAACAGGGTACTTTAAATATCTTGAAACTAGATATAAAAGGGAACCGATCCGTTCGGGTCTTGGTGCATATGCTTCAGTAACAACGGAATATTCGTTAATTTAAAACTGCCGCGCTTGGCCTGACACGGCCCCTGGAATCGTCTGGGGAAGAAGGCGGAAGTGACGAAATCGATTGTACCCTAGTTTGATGCTTGGGGTATTTCAATTGATTGTTTATATGGAGACTGGAAGGTTGAAGTGAGCAACAAGAAAGAAAAAATTGGATATTTCACCCATACCTTAAAACGGGACTATCAGGGACAGCTGGGTAATAAGGGACACTTCTCTGGGAAATGTTTTCTTACCTGTCAAGTGAGACGTTTTCGCCGTACTTCAACACCGTAAAAAGCGGCTATAAGCAACGGCGGAGCAACAAGGCACACCTCTCTGGGATCTCTGTCTGTTCCGCAACCGCTGCACAGCTCAACGTGTTAAACCATTGTCCTAATTACTTCTCATGGTAGTGAGAATTGCTCCCGCTGAGCGATCAGCCCGCCCAGACAATTAAACTAATGAGTGACTCCACACTTCGAACAGTAGTGAGAAGCGCTCCCGCTGAGCGATCTGCCAGCACCAGCTGTGGGGGATCACACACAGGACTGCTCCTCAAGACACTCAGTTTTTTTCCAGTATATTTTTTCTTTTGGGCGTACAGAAATGGCAATACGCCCGTTTTTGCTAAAATTGCAATTTCCCCGTATTTTCCTTAAAATATTTGACAATAACAACACGAACTACATTTAAAACATTTCCCAGAAAAGTGTCCCAAAACCACTGCGCCGTCCCCCACAGCCGCGCTTGGCACCAAAATACAGCGAAAACGTCTCCCTTGACAGGTATGCGCCTCCATTTTCATATTGATCTGGTCAATTCTTGACAGCAGCGGCTCTCCTCCACTGCAATAATAATGGCTTCCGAAAAATCAATATTTATGGGGCGCCCTCGACAGACCCCCTCCGGCTTCGCAATTCTGGAGGCGATTAATGTCCAGTTCAATGACATTTTCCACTGGTTCTGCTCTCTGGTCATCGTTGGAACTGTTGTCATCAGACAAAGCATCTGATTCCGTCTCGGACGGCTCGAACCGGTAAGGTTCTATGCCTCTGTCACTGTCTGAACCACTGACAAAAAAAAAAAAGACAAAAAAAAAAGACAAAACTAAACTAATTTGTTCACAATCGCTGTCACTTTCCGTCATGATTGTCCAATGTTGATAAGTGTGAATGTGGATAGGCAGGGCAGCCAGGGTACAACTGGTGATGTCAAAAACATGGGCGTGGTCTGGACTGGCTGTCACAAGCCAGCAAGCAAGGTGGGGCCTTCACCTGGTGTATTTTGTGCAATTATGTAAATACAGGTGGGTGATATGGTCTCCGGTATGAATATTTGGTTTAAGCTATGTGTATTTTATCTAAATTCGTTGTCATTTAGAAAAAAAAATTACGTGACATTTGGCCTTTAAGTAAGAAAAAGTAACAACAAGGACTCAGTGTATCCAAAGGAGAAATGTGGATCCACGCTCCAGTAGACTCACCATCTACAGGAGGGATCATGGGGCTTGTGGTTCTGTGAACTGGGTGGCAGTCCGTCTTCTCTGCTTGAACTGCTCCCCCCAAAACCCGGACCCCAGTTTTCAATGATCAAATCAATGTTAGTGACAGAAATCCCCAGACAGCTTGCATTATAATTCTTTTGATCCATGAGACAGTGAAGATATCTGTAGTACACCTTTACTCTTCAAATCCACAATTTTTCAACACCTAGGAATGTATTCAGCCCATGAGAAAATAATGGATGATATGTTCTTTCCAAACCTCTCAGAGGTGGTGAGCACACACACCCAGACACATACACAGACTCTCAGCAAGAGCGTGGGAGAATGTAGCTGCTGCCAGGGGTCTCTGAAGTGTGAAGTCATGAACCATGGGAGTGAGGTTTACACTACAGCTTCACATACTGATAGAGCTGGGAGAATTTTTTTGTTGTTGTTGTTTTCTTCTTTTGTTTTCTTGACCAATCATCTTGTTGCATCCACAAGCATGCCTGAGATATATCAAAACACAGCATATAAAAATTAATACAGTAGACAAGAGGTGGTCTTCAGGAAAAGCAAATGTGTGCCCAGTGATGGCTGTCTTCCAGTCTAAATGGGCACTGGTGAGTATATGCCAGAGGCTGTCAAGGTGTGGCATATGACTGAGTTAGAGACATGAGGCCAGGACGGAGTGTGAAAAGAAAGAGGCACTGCTAGGCCTGTAACAATAACACATTTTTGATGGCCGATAAATTTTCCACAAAATTAGAGTGATAAACGATATTATCATTGATGTCAAGAAAACCATTTTGTGCCCCCGATAGAGTAATATAACAATAACAGTCTATGTACAACTTTTCAAAGAGCATTTAACTTTTGTTCCATCCATCCATCCATCGATCTTCTACCGCTTTTCCGGAGGTCCGGGTCGCGGAGGCAGCAGTTCAAGCAGAGAAGCCCAGACTTCCCTCTCCCCAGCCACCTGCACCAGCTCTTCACAGAGGATACCAAGACGTTCCCAGACCAGCTGGGAGACATAGTCTCTCCAGCGAGTCCTGGGTCTGCCCCAGGGTCTCCTCCCAGTGGGATGTGCCCAAAACACCTCAAGTGGGAGGCGTCAGGGAGGCATCTTAATCAGATACCCATACCACCTCAACTGACTCCTTTCAATGTGGAGGAGCAGCGGTTCTACTCTGAGCCTCTCCCAGATGACTGAGCTCCTCACCCTATCTCTGAGGGTGACTCCAGCAATCCTACGGAGAAAGCTCATTTCAGCCGCTTGTTCCGCATTCTCCTTCTTTCAGTCATTACCCAAAGCTCGTGACCATAGGTGAGGGTAGGAATGTAGACTGACTGGTAAATCGACAGCTTTGCCTTAGGACTCAGCTCCCTCTTCACCACAACAGACCGGTACAACGTCCGCATCACTGCAGATGCTGCTCCAATCCGTCTGTCAATATCTCGCTCCATTCTCCCCTCACTCGTGAATAAGACCCCAAGATATTTAAACTCCTCCACTTGGGGCAGGAGCCTGTCCCCAACCCGGAGAGGGCAATCCACCTTTTTCCGGCTGAGGACCATGGACTCGGACTTGGAGGTGCTGATTCTCATCCCAGCTACTTCACACTCAGCGGCAAACCATCCCAGCAAGAACTGTAGGTCATTGCTGGATGAAGTCAACAGGACAACATCATCTGCAAACAAGAGATGAGATCCTGTGGTCACCAAGCATGACACCCTCCATTCCCTGGCTGCGCCTAGAAATCCTGTCCATAAAAATTATGAACAGGTTTGGTGACAAAGGGCAGCCCTGGCGGAGTCCAACTCTCACTGGGAATGAGTCCGACCGAGCATTGGCAATACGAACCAAACTCTCACAACGGTCGTACAGAGACCGAATAGCTCGTAACAACAAGCCCGATACCCCATACTCCCGAAGCACCCCCCACAAAAAACCACGAGGGACACGGTCGAATGCCTTCTCCAAGTCCACAAAACACATGTAAACTGGTTGAGCAAACTCCCACGAACCCTTGAGAATTTTCAAGAGGGTAAAGAGCTGGTCCGATGTGCCACGGCCAGGACGAAAACCACACTGCTCCTCCTGAAACCAAGGTTCGACCAACGGCCGGACTCTCCTCTCCAGTACCTTGGCATAGACCTTCCCAGGGAGGCTGAGGAGTGTGATCCCTCTAAAGTTGGAGCACACCCTCCGGTCCCCTTTTTTGAAGAGAGGAACCACCACCTCGGTTTGCCATGCCAAAGGCACTGCCCCCGTCATCCACGCAATGTTGCAGAGGTGTGTCAACCATGACAGCCCTACAACATCCAGGGCCTTGAGGTACTCAGGGCAAATCTCATTCACCCCCGGGGCCCAGCCACCAAAGAGATTTTTAACCACCTTGGCGACCTCAGCCCCATGATAGGCAAGTCGTCCCCCTCATCCACAAGCCCTGCTTCCTTTGTGGAAGGCGTATCAGTGGGATTGAGAAGATCCTTGAAGTATTCCTTCCACCACCCGACGATATCCACAGTCGAAGTCAACAGCGTCCCATCCGCACCATACAGTGTGGACAGGGAGCTGCTTCCCCCTCCTGAGCCGCCGGACAGTTTGCCAAAATCTCTTCAAGGCCGACCGAAAGTCTTGTTCCATGGCCTCAACGAACTCCTCCCATACCCGGGTTTTTGCTTCAGCAACCACCCGAGCTGCACTCCGCTTGGCCTGCCGGTACACCTCAGCTGCTTTGGGAGTACCACAAGCCTGATAGGACTGCTTCTTCAGCTTAATGGCCCCCCTGACCACTGGTGTCCACCACTTGGTTCGGGGGTTGCCACCACGCGATGCCCTGATGACCTTGTGGCCGCAGCTCTGGGCCGCTGCTTCAACAATAGAGGTGGAGAACATGGCCCATTCAGACTCCATGTCTCCAGACTCCCTCGGAATGTGGTTGAAGTTCTTCCGGAGGTGGGAGTTGAAGACCTCCCAGACAGGGGCCTCAGCCAGACCCTCCCAGCACACCCTCACTATATGTTTGGGTCTACCAGGTCTGAATGGTATCGTCCCCTGCCATCGGATCCAACTCACCACCAGGTGGTGAGCAGTTGACAGCTCTGCACCTCTCTTTACCAGAGTGTCCAAGACATACGGTCGCAGGTCTGATGACACAATAACAAAATTGATCATCGACCTGCGACCTAGGGTGTCCTGGTGCCAGGTGCACATATGGACACCCTTATGCTTTAACATGATGTTTGTTATGGACAAACTGTGGTTAGCACAGAAGTCCAATAACTGAACACCACTCGGGTTCAGATCGGGCAGGCCGTTCCTCCCAATCACCTCCTTCTAGGTTTCACTGTCATTGCCCACGTGCGCATTGAAGTCCCGCAGTAGAACAATGGAGTCTCCAAGAGGAGCACCCTCCAGCACCCCAGTCAGAGACTCCAAAAAGGGTGGGTACTCTGAAACATCATTTAGTGTATAGGCACAAATGATGGTCAGGACCCGTTTCCCAACCCGAAGGTGCAGGGAAGCAACCCTTTCGTCCACCGGGGAAAACTTCAATATAGAAATTGCAAGGTGGGGGGATACAAGAATACCCACCCCTGCTCATCGCCTCTCACCCGGGACAACTCCAGAGAGGGTCAAGCTGTAGCCCCTCTCCAGGAGACTGGTTCCAGAACCGGAGCTGTGTGTTGAGATGAGGCCGACTATATCTAGCCGGTATCTCTCAACCTCATGCACCAGCTCAGGTTCCTTCCCCACCGGAGAGGTGACATTCCATGTACCAAAAGCCAGTTTAGAAAACTTGGGATCAGTCCGCCAAGGTCTCCGCCTTTGACATGGCTCCACGACAACATCCCTGACGAGGCCATTCAACTGGAAGGTACGACAGCGTTCTGGGCGGACAGAGAAGCTGCAAGCTCCAGTAAGAGCCGTGGGGGGGCCTATGCATCCACAGTATGTGAACAAGAACTGGTGCGTTAACGCCACATTAGTATCTAAACACTGCTCTCCGTTGGCGGAGTTCCTTATTGTAAATTGTCGGCCATATTATCTGCCGACGGAATTCAGCAACGTGTTTGTAGCTGCTGTTTACATAGCGCCGAGCGCTAACGCTAATGCTAAAGAGGCACTCGGAGAGCTGCACAATGCTATTAGTGAAATCAAAACTTCACACCCGGACAGTTTTGTGGTGGTTGTGGGGGATTTTAACCACACCAGTTTAAAGACTGTGCTCCCCAAGTTTAAACAATGTGTAGACTTTAAGACCAGAGGAGAGAATATGTTGGACTTGGTATACACAAACACAGATGCATATAGGGAAACACCCCACCCCCACCTCGGCCTTTCTGACCACATATCCGTGATGCTGGTGCCTGCCTACAAACCTTTACTGAAGCGCAGCAGGCCAGTAGTGAAACAAATCAGGATTTGGCCAGAAAGTGCAACCTCTGCACTGAAAGACTGTTTTTTGCACACAGACTGGGAGGTCTTCAAAACAGCAGCCTCCCAGGAAGACAAGACAGATGTGGAGGAGTATGCTGAAATGGTCACCAGCTACATCGCAAAGTGCACAGAGGATGTCACTATAGTGAAGACCATCACTGTATGGGGAAACCATAAGCCCTGGATGACTGCAGAGGTGCGCTCGCTGCTCACAGCCAGAGATGCAGCCTCCAGAGCGAAGGACAGGATCGCCCTCCGCTCAGCCAGGTCTGCGCTCTCAAAGGGAATTAAGATGGTGAAGTGCGCCTATGCAGAGAAAATCCAGGGACACCTCTGTGACACTAGGAACACCAAGCAGATGTGGCAGAGAGTTTGGACACTGACGGGCTATAAGTCTAGGCAGGGGGTCGATGATGACGACGCTTTGCTTCCAGACAGGCTCAACGACTTCTTTGCACATTTTGAAGCATCAAACCCGACAATCAGAGGGAGGGCTGGCCCATCCCCACCATCGGTTGGGCCAGCTATCACCATCAACACAGCGGACACACAGAGGACCCTAACCAGGTTCAACCCACGTAAAGCTGCAAGTCCAGATAACATCCCGGGACGTGTGCTCCGAGACTGCGCGAGCGAGTTGGCGGATGTCCTGACTGACATTTATAACATCTCCCTGAGTCAGGCCATCATTCCCAGATGCTTTAAGACCTCTACCATAGTACTGGTGGCAAAGAAACCAGTTGTGTCCTGTTTGAATGACTATCGTCCTGTTGCACTGACACCAATTGTGATGAAGTGTTTTGAACGGCTTGTCAAACCACACATCACAGCCTGCCTCCCTGCATCACATGACCTGCTCCAGTTTGCATATCGTTCAAACCGCTTCACGGAGGATGCTATAGTCACCACCCTGCACTCTGTCATCACCCACCTGGATCAGAAAGACACCTACGCCAGACTCCTGTACATTGATTTCAGTTCAGCATTCAACATCATTATTCCCCAGAGACTGATGGAGAAATTACTCCTTCTCGGTCTGAACACCGCCACATGTCTCTGGATCCTGGATTTCCTGTCTGAGAGACCTCAGTCTGTCTGGGTTGGAAATAACCTCTCCAACTCTATCACGCTGAGCACCGGATCCCCTCAAAGCTGCATACTCAGTCCACTGTTGTTTACACTTCTAACACATGACTGTGTATCCAGACACGAGGGGAACCAGATTATTAAGTTTGCAGACGACACCACAGTGGTGGGACTTATTCAGAGGGATGAGGAATCAATGTACAGGGAAGAAGTGAGAGACCTGGAGGGCTGGTGCAGGGAGAACAATCTGGTGCTCAACGTGGACAAAACAAAGGAGATGATTATCGACTTCCGGCGGTCACAGTCTGGTCACGTCCCTCTCAGCATCGGCAGCCGTTTAGTGGAGACAGTAGAGAACATCAAGTTCCTCGGAGTGCAGATCTCGCAGGACCTGACCTGGAGCAAGAATTCCTTGGGGATCAGGAAGCGGGCCCAGCAGAGACTGCAGCTTCTTGAGGAAACTCATACAGGCCTCTCTCCCCATCTGCATCCTCAGAACCTTCTACAGAGGTGTAGTGGAGAGTGTTCTGATGTACTGCATTGCTACATGGTACTCCAGCTGCAGTATGTCAGACAAAAAAGCCTTGCAGAGGATAGTTAAGGGAGCTGAGAGGGTAATTGGAGTCTCCCTCCCCTCTGTCCAAGAACTTTTTCAGAACCGTTGTTGGAGCAGGGCACTGAACATTGTCAAGGACCATTCTCACCCTCTGCATAAACACTTTGAACTTCTGCCATCTGGCAAACGATTCCGGAGCATCAGAGGCAGAACCACCAGACTGATTAACAGCTTCTTTCCACAAGCTGTTAGGATGCTGAACAGTTGATCTAGAATCTCTCATACATACTACTGCACCTACAGACACTATGTATATTATTTGTATATTATAGTTCTGGTTAGTTTTCAAGTATGTCTCAGGGAAGTGTGAATGGCTGTGGTGGGGTGGGGGGTGACGGTATGTGTGAGTGCGTCTTAAATCATGTTCTTTTTACTTATATGGATGCCAAGAGAAACGCAATTTCATCTTGCCTGCACTACAGTTGTATGTACAGCAATATGACAATAAAGGTTGATTTGATTTGATTTTGATTTGACCGCCACCTAATCCACATAACACCGGACCCCCATGGTCCTTCCTGCAGGTGGTGAGCCCACTGGAGGGCGGACCCATGTAACTCCTTCGAGCTGAGCCCAGCTGGGTCCCATGGGTGGAAACCCAGCCACATGACGCTAGCCATCAAGCCCCTCCCCCAAGCCTGGCTTCAGGGTGGGGCCTCGGTAACCCCATACCGGGCAGGGTACACTGAATCCTTGATCTAGTATTTATCATGAGAGTCTGTTGGATCGTTCTTAGTCTGGCCCTTCACCCAGGACCAGTTTGTCTTGGGTGACCCTATCAGAGGCAAATTGCCCTGGACAACATCGCTCCTGGGATCACTGGAGCATGCAAACCCCCCACCATGACAAGGTGAACTTTTGTTTATGATCAATATTAAACACTGGAATAGAAATGTGGAAAAAACATTAAAAGAACCTAAATACATCAAACAAACAAACAAACAAAAAAAACAACTGTTTGGGCCACGACAGTTTACATGTTGCCACAGATGACCGAGTGTAGGAACAACTGGTTATAAGGTACAAAAATTATTTAATTTATACCTAGAGGTGTGTGTATAAACGAAGGCTGGCTTTGGGTTCACGCACACACCAGGAGAAAAACTTGTTTTTAGGGCACCCGTCCAAAACTTATTAATAATAATAATAATAATAATAATTTATTAATAACTAATCTTTTTCCTTCAATCAATCAGTCTCAAATATTCATGAATTCTACTGGGTGACTTCATAAACAGACACAGGAAAAAGAAATCAAGTAGAAACTTCTAAATACCGTTTACAGTTTTAATGATCAGACTCAGATTAAATGGCATTACATTCAACAGACTTGTTGGTAAGGTGAAACGATCAAGTATCAAGCATCACATTCAACTTGTAACTGATTATTAAGCAAGAGTGTAATCACATTTGTGGAACCAAGGAAACCTTAGTATGAATTTGTAACTGTGATGACAATGGAGACTCAAATAACTGTAACCAAAATATGAAGAAAATTGGACACAAATTTTATGAAGAAAATTATAAAAGCTAATTATATGGAAAAGAAATTCTGAGTTACTCTAAAAATAAAAATGGAATTTAATGAAACGAGGAATATTCTTTCTCTTTAATTCTATAGCTCTGATCAGAGTTATGAACTAGTTTTAAACCTGAGACAAATTATGACAAACTTTAAGGAGATGGACATCGCATTACTCAGCAGATGAAACAAAGGAATCTTGCTCACTTGACCTTTGCGTTGGCTTTCCAGCTGGATCCTTAGCTGAAGCTTTATTTGAGTTGATACCGGAGAATATCTGCCAGCAGATATTTCTTCCCAGGGACAAGCAGTCAGGAGCTGAGATCCGGCGATGGTGATGAGGCTGCTGGCCGCTGACACAGTACGTCATGTCGGACAACATAAGAGGGGGTTTTTTTCAGCGGTTCTCGTAGGTCCAAATAGATTGGAGATAGTTCAAAGTCTGGTCACAGTCACAGAATCGAAGAAACAAAAAATTTTTTTTAATTATTTAAAGGGCCTACGTATATCATGCAAAATTGACTTTTTTGAGCTTTTAAGCATGTTATAATGTTAATTCCTCACCAAAAACACCCCCAAAGTGGTATTTTGTTCCATTCACGCATCTCTGAGTATTCCTCCTCAACCCTGCTCTCTGAGCTGCTGCTCCGCCCTGTCCCTGATAATGACTGGGTCCCCACATTCATTTGTATGAACATGGGTGAGCCGCCCACTCCAGGAAGTGCCTGTGCTGCCAGCACCTCCCCCAGGCTAACGCACACACCCACTTTCTCAGCGCAGCTAATGGAGCGGTGATCGGCAAAACTCTTTCACTTTAGCATTGACGCTGTGAAGAAGTACTTCCTCTCGCACCTAATCTGCTCAGTGACAACAACTGTTTGCTTTTTTACTTAAGACAATGTCTTCTAAGTTTTCGTGGGCGGGACCCAGCGACACGCTGCAGCAGCCAGCTCAGGGGTTACGTCAGGAAATGGGCGGCAGCCACAAGAAGCATATAGTTTACTTTGAAAGGCTTAAAATAGCATGATATAGGCCCTTTAAGCCACAAAATTCGAGTTCTTCAGATGTCGTGGGGGTTGGTGAAAACAGCTTCCAGTGCGAGGAAAAATGATCAGTCCACTTTAAAACACGGTAAGTTAAAGAAAATCAATAAGAAAAAGTTTAACAGAATAAAACACAAAAATGTCTGTGAACACGGAGTTTCACTCCATATAAAAGAAAAGTTTGAGCTTAAAGGTGAACTGAACTGAACGGCATTGAACGGCACTGGGTGATAGTACATACAATTATAAAGATAATTTATCATTGGCACCCCCTCCACTAATCCCGGAATCTTGGAGAAAATCGCTATTTTGAATTTCCCGCCCTGAAAAATTAGACGAATCCGCCGATTAGCCGGAAGTGCAGCCGGAGTTCCGCGTGACGTCACGAGTGTGACCCAGTCCTCATGTTTACCATTGCGAGCACGTCGACACTGGTTGTTTTTGGTGCATTTTGTCTTGATAGTCGACAACAAAACACTTCCAACACCTGGGAAGATCTGTTCAGTGGCCAAGGAAAGCTGTCATGGCGACGAAAGAAAAGAAAGGGGGAGGAAAAGCGACCGGGAAGCGATGCGTTTCTAGATATAGATATTACAGTGATCCCTCACTTATTGCGTTTAATGGCGACCAGAACCGACCGCGAAAACTGAAAAACCACGAAGTAGCATCCCCCCCCCAAGGGCGTCACAAGCACTATTTTGCACAAAAAGGCACAAGAGAACAGCGAAAAGTGCCACTAAGCAACACGAGCGATAAAGAATAGTGAATGCGGTCTTCCTTCGCTGGGTATGGGCGCTCGGCAGGGAGAGAAGCTGGGTAAAACGTCTCGGCCAATCAGCTTGCAAGGTAAAACGTCTCGGCCAATCAGCTTGTGGGATTCCTGAGCAGTGAACAGGTGGGCGGAGAGGAGTGGAGCGGTGGTCAGAGAGGTGGATTTTGAGTTGTGCGGGCTCTCCATGTTGATACCTGATGTTCTAATGTAGTCTCCCTGCCTTCTGCTAGCGCCCGGGCAACTTTTGTGCCATTTTTTCTCAATTTTGAATTTTTGATGAATAATTTTGAAAAATCCGCGATGCACTGAGGGCGCGAAAGGTGAAACGCGAAGTAGCGAGGGATCACTGTATTTATAAATAGCACAGTCAAATGCAGAGGCCAGTTCTGTTCATGTGTATTGCCACTATAGTCTGTAGAAGTATTGTAATACATAGCCCAATTTTTTGAATGAATGAATGAATTTATTTATTTCGGATAGTACAGTACAGGTTGAAACAAACTGAATGATATAACAACAAGGTCAAATTGAACAATGACTCATCTGATTATACAATTCAACGCAAGTTATCCGAAATGGGTGATGGCTGAAGCCGCAGCTTATATTGCCCACCTATATACCATCTAAGAATTCAAAAGAGAAAAAAGAGAAAACAGGCAAGAGCGATTACAATTCAAAACAAAACTAAGACAAAATGTGACAGAGAAAAAAGAAAACTAAGCTACAACACAACACAGGCTGGATATGTTACAACTCGCCACTCATTAGCGGCGCCAGCTGCGCGCACACCTGCGCCTCGTCAGCAGCGTGGGATATAAGCCACTCTGCCCTGGGCTTCGGCCTGAAGCCGTCTGATTCCTTCAGCCCTCTTGCTGCAGAGGAACCCCCTCATCTCCCAGCAAGATCTACAGCGTAAGCATACCTACCTTTGCCTTTCCAGTCTCTCCCCTGTGCACAGGTGTATTCCCCGGCGGCACACCTCGCCTCTGCATCACCGTCTGCCAGCTGCTGTCACAGGTGCATCAGGTCACTGTCTCCCGGGCTCGCCCTTGTGCACGCCTGCCACCTGCCACACTCCTGCATCCTCTTCTGTCTCGTCACCGATTCTGAATGCCTCTTCACTCTGAAAACTCTGGTGTTCTTGACTGCTGGAACTGCTATCATCTGCCATTGTTGTTTTGATAAGGGTCACACTCGTGACGTCACGCAGCGTCATCTGCACTACTTCCGGTTTGTTTGGCACTGCCAGCCAGAGGCAAAAGTTTATCGGCTTATAGCTTGGCCATCGCACGGCCTAAAAATTTCTTTTATGTGTTGAAAAATACAATAGGTAATAAGGAATTAATCTGCTATTCTACTTTTTCGGCAAAAAGGTGGGTTTAGTTCACCTTTAAAACAGAAGAAAAAGCATTTTTCCCAAACGTTTAAAGGAAAGAGAATTCAAGGAAGGACACACAGACAAAACTTTCACACAGAACACTCTCTCTGGACTAGGGCGTTCCTCACTTAAAACTGAGTACGTTACCATGGGAAAAACTTAACTGACATGAAAGGGAACCAACTGTCTCCCATTACGGGATGTTTGAATGAACTCTGGTCCAATAAGAAAACAGTCCTTTGTCTGTAACCGACCAATAGAATGAAAGGGGCATTGTCCAACAGAGACTGGCTGGTGATTGGCTGAGCCAGTCAGACGACTTGAGTAAGTTTTAGAAGGCACACATATTAACTGTGAAATTCACATTATACTTATGTATAAAGTCTAGGCTAACTTCAGTGATTCATGACTAACTTTCAGTGAACATGCACTTTCATAAACTTGTCCTTCTATAATTAACATGCATTAGAATGAGGTTCATTTAAACATTTTCAATGATCGCATTTCCATGTGATCCATTTTCAATGGATAACATTTAAAATCAATGATTAATGAAACACTTCAAACCAGAATGATATGTCAGTATCCCACTTGATTTTCCAGGGTGTCCTGAAAAAGAAAATAATCTTAGAATTGAGAGTTTTTGTTAAAAGGAAGTCATTTCATTCATAAACCCCAGTTAAGCTTGTAGAGGTATCAGCGAACATTTTCCAGAGTTGTCCACCAGGGGGTAATGCTGAGCTGTGGATAATTCCTAGAGACCCGTGGAATGCACTCAAGGGATCTGGAAGATTTCAAACAGTACTTAAAGCATAAGACTGCCTGGTTGGGGTTAAAGTTCCAGGATTTATGATGACAAAATAATCCGTTCCTTGCCCAAAATGGGATCCTTATCGTCTCTTTTACCATGGAATGTATTTTCAAATTGTGGTTCTTAGGTGAAGGAAACAATTCTTGAACAGACTTTTTGGGTGTAACAATTTCTTTAAGGTGAAGAGTGAGTTTATAGATTAGAGCCAAAGAGATTGATGCTACACCAAGACATGTGGCTTTACGTCATTGGTAAACACCATTTGTTTACAATATGCACAGCCTGAGAGTCAGCATAATATAGAACTACAGACTGTCGTCCGCGTACTTCAGGATAACTGTGGTCCCATCCCACCCAACCACCGTCATCGTGAAGTACACAGACGAGACCACCTTGGTTGGGCTTATCACCGATGACGATGAAAAGGCATGCAGGGCAGAGGTAGAGAATGTGCTGCTATGTTGCCAAGCACACAACCTGAAACTGAACGTCCAAAAAAAACAAAGAACTCATAGTGGACTTTAGGAAGAACAGACAGGACCAGCCCCCCCCCCAAAAAAAAAAAAATCCCATAAATGGCGACCACATGGAAAATGTCCCCGCCTTCAGGTTCCTGGATACCCACATCTCCTCTGACCTCTCCTGGACTGTCAACACCAAGGCCCTGGTGAAGAAATCCCAGCAGCAGCTGCCTCTGCATCCTGAGGAAGAACAACCTGGACCAGAAGCTGCTGCGGACCTTCTACTGCTGCTCAGTGGAGAGCATGCTCACCTACTGTCTGGGTGTGTGTGATACGCCAGCTCCATGGCAGAGAACAGGAAGGCTGTGCAGAGGGTCATCAACACCTGCCAAAAAAATTATAGGCGGCCCTCTGCCCTCCCTGGAAGACATCTCTAGATCCTCCTGTCTCAGAAGGCTCAAGGCCATCACAGGAGACCCCTCACATCTTACCCACCACCTGTTTGACCTGCTTTGCTCTGGATGACTGTTACGATTGATCAGGTCCCACACCTCCAGACTGACAAACAGTTTCTTCCCCTGGGCCATCCGAATTGCAAACAGTCAGAGGCCCCATGCCCCTCCCTCCAAACGCTCACATGCTCAGAACTGAGGACCTTTTTAATTATCACAATAACACACCTGTCGCTGCACTTCGCATTTTCATGTGTATTGACACATCAATGAAACCACTACTATGTATATTTTCCATAATCCTTGGGCCATTTTATTCAATTGCGTGTTCAATTGTGTGTTCTGCACCCTGCACTCTTATGTACGTAGTTCCACCAGCGTAGCCACTACCGTACCTGTGTATATTTCCAAAATCCTGGGCAATTTTTATTTTTAGTTCAGTCGTGTGTTTAATCATGTGTTCTGTAGCTGTGTTTTATCTAATCCTTCTCTTTTACTTTATTGCGCAGTAGCCTGGTGGAGTACCCACAATTTTGTTGTACTGTACAACTGTACAGTGACAATAAAGCCTATTCTATTCTATTCTATATAGCGCAAATTTAAACTTCATGGACCTTACCTTCTATTTTGAGGTGTTTTTTTTTTCCTTAGGTAGTGCTCTCTAATACAGCTGCTATGTTGTGAAATGGCTGTCAGTAAGAATGGCCTCACCGATCAAAGAAGTGTAGCACAAATGTGGGTGTGACGTGTAACTGAGCCAGAGTTGAAGCTGATCATGTCACAGCTCTGTGGCTGACACCTTCAGAACAGATCAAATAACCAGTAAAGGTGCGTTCACACTGTAGGGCCTGATCCATGTTGACCGAGGTTTGTCCCGTAAAGTCTGGAATGTTAAGTGATCGCTCCCCACTGTTCTGAAGGTCAGAGCATTTCCTCAGCTTTGGAATGGATGGTAGAGATAGTCTCAGGAACAGAATGAATGCAAATGTTCACTTATCTGCACCTGCACTTTTCATGCATTTGACATATATAAATATAAATAGCACACACATAAACACTACTCACAAAAACTTAGGGATATTCGGCTTTCGGGTGAAATTTCAGGATGCACTTAAAATGCACTATAACTTTTACAGGTGAACTTAAATTTGACCTTCTCTAACTTTTTGAATGCACATGTCCAACTGTTCAATGTTTCAGTACTTTTTGCATAACTTGCCATTCTCTAACAAGATGCTTAACATCAAAATTCACAACAGGTGTTTGATTCATGAATTGACCAACAAATTTTCTGGCTCAATTAGATTGGTCCCCTCTGTGGATCGCCATCTTATCATGGTGGAGGGGTCCGACTGTCTGAATAATCCCAGGAGGTATGTTGTTGGGGGCAACTTGCCCCTGGTAGGTTCTTCCAAGGCAAACTGGTTTTGGGTGAAAGATCAGACTAAGACCAGTCCAGTGGATCTCCATGAAAAATGTTACATCAAGGACCCAGTGTACCCAAAGGAGGCACATGGGTCCACCCTCCAGTGGGCTCACCACCTGCAGGAGGGATCATGGGGATCATGGTGCTATGTGAACCGGGTGGAAGTCTGGGCTGGTCTGCCTGGACTGATGACCCCACGACCTGGATTCCCAGATAAGCAGTAGAAGATGGATGGATGGAATTAGAATTGTTATTTAAATAGTCCTCTTCATCATGCTGTTCACATTTTGACATCATGAGACCAAGACGACACCTAACAATTGATCAACAGTACCTCGCCAGTGCGAGGCTTTAAACAGGATGTTCTCAGAGGGAAGTGGCCACTGAGCTTAGAGTGTCACAGAGTGTCATCAGCAGGTTGCAACAGAGATCCAGAGAGTCTGGAAGAGTCACAGAAAGGCATAGAAGTGGACGTCCTTTGGCTACATCCTACGCTGATGACCAATTCATTATGAACAGTGCCCTACGGAACAGGATGATGAATGCCATTCAACTCCAGGCACATTTAAGGGAGGTGAAACACACACAAGTGTCACATCAGACCATTCAAAATCGTTTACATCAGCGTGGTCTGTATGCTAGATGACCTGCAAGGGTACCTGACCACACCACCAGGCACGGGCGTCATCGTCCGGCATGGGCCAGGGAGTATTTACGCTGGACAAGGGACCAGTGGGCCTCAGTGCTGTTCTCTGATGAAAGTCAATTCATGCTGAGAAGAAATGATGGTCGCCAACGATGTTGGAAACATCCAGGAGAGTACTATGCATCAGCCTCTGTTGTCACCAGACGAGCCTTTGGTGGTGGTGGTGTTACAGTCTGGACAGGTGTGTCTAGTCAATACAGAACTGGCCTACACCTTGTGAATGGTACAGTGACAAGTTGATACTACCTGGATAACATCATTAATCCAGTCATTGTGCCCCTGCATGAACAACACAAACCTAATTTCATCTTCATGGATGACAATGCTCCAAGCTCATCGAGGCTGCATCATAAGGGGAATGGCTGCTGGAGGGCTGGGGTACCTCAAATGGAGTGGCCTACACTTTCTCCAGACCTGAAGCCCATAGAAAACCTATGGAATCAGCTGATCGCCGTGTAGAGCTCGTAATCCTGCACGTCCACAACCTCAACGACCTCAGGGCCGCGCCTTTCAGAAGGGTGAATGCCATGCCTCAGCAGACAATAAGTCGGCTTGTGAACAGCATGAGAAGCCGTTGTCACGCTGTAATTGGTCCTCAAGGGCACATGACAAGTTATTGAGACACTGACATTTTTGTTGTGGCATACCCACCACTGTTGTTGGCTTTTGTTTCAATAAATTGAGATGAGGAAATCACCATTGCATGCTTCTACTTAAATGTCTTACGTTCATAATCACTTTAGTGTGAACTTTTTACATTTTCCATAAATTTAATTCAAAAGCCAAATATTCCTAACTTTTGTGAGTAGTGTATATACAGGGCTTGACATTAACACTGGCCAACCGGCCAATAACTGGTGCATTTCAGCAATGGCTGGTGAGACAGCCACGTCCACTAGCCACTTTGGCTGGTTGTAGTTTTCTCAAACTGCATCTAAAATATAAACCAATTGCAATGTGAGACTATGCAACTGCAACTCCCATAAGTACCTGTGTTTTTTTTCTAATCAGTTTTCTTTATCTATTCTCTTTTTTTCTGGTGAAAATAAGTAGTGTCCATTTAGGATAAATCCATCAACAACTACTAATGACATAGTGCAGTCATGAAGGGGTGTCCCAATTCATAGGGGTAGGCGAAGGGGTAGGGGTACAAATGAGAATTGGGACAGACCCAAACCTACCTGCACTTCACTCTCATATTGCAAATATTTTTCTCTACCATTTTATGTTATTTACTGCTCTTCATAAATAATTAAAAAGACAGTGTTTCTCTTGCTATTTTTTTTATTTTTGTATACCGGTAATTTACATAGGAAAAAGGTTGTAAATTTAGTTCAAGTAAATTTGAGCATGCCATAGTCCAATTTGATCATGTTAAACATAATTTTCCAACCACAAAATTGTGGCTCGTGAAAAGGCTGAGTGGCTAATAACTTTGGAAAATCACTAGCCACAGTGGCTGATGAGCAAAAAAGTTAATGTCAAGCCCTGTACACACACACACACACACACACACACACACACACACACACACACACACACACATATATATATATACATATTTTAGTGCTGTCGCTATAACCACAATGTTATATACCTCCTATCGAGAGCCTAAAAGTGCTTTTCACACCAAACACGAACGGCAAATTTTCGTGTAACACAATTTACATTATAACTCAATGTAACATACAAACAGACATGAATTCACCATCTGAGATGAGATGCAGACGTAGGGTGAAGTTGCCTTTATTAACTTCTGCAGCAGGGTTCAAGCCTGCTGTGGAATTTTCCAAAATATCGTCTTGCGTTTTCAGGCGTCACCATGAAAAGTTGTCCCTGGCTCCAAAACTTTACAAGATTGACTGCTGTTTCAGTTGCTAACGTGAGCTAGCACGGTCATAAACTCCGACATCCTGATTCAGCTGAAGAGCTCCCAGTCCTTCTGTCTCCATGTGACTGTCAGTCTCATTTTCAAACGAGTTTACTCTCCAGTGGTTGATTACTTTTACTCTGATGATGGCAGAATCTCAAAAGCTAGCACAATCCCTCAGACATTGAACGCTGCGACATTGTGTGTGCTCGGTTCGTTCCATTGACTTTGTATGGATTCTCGCCACCCGTTCACGTTTGGTGTGAAGGCACCTTAAGTCCCACCCCCTCTACTTCGGCACATGGGACCTTAAATTGGAAAAAAAAAAAACTTTGAAATGAACGGCAAGACCCAAATTATCTTTAGATCACGATCAAATTTTGCCACGACTTACACATATGATTTTAGTCAATTTAAAACATAATTTTCCATGTAAATAACGATGTAGGTTGTTGTCTAACTGTAAAGGCCAGTTCAGAGTCCCTCTGAGGAGAAAATGTTTGCGTTCTCTAGACTCCGTTTGTGTACACAGCAGTATTCAGAGTTGTTTCTGAGCCACCGCAGCTACCACTCAGCAGCCGCGTTTCATGCATGTGCAGTGAAAATAATCTGCAGTTCACATGCCAATACTGCCAGCGGTAGCTAAGACCCACCAAACTGATTTGAACAGCTGCAATCCAAACACAAAAGAAAAGCACAGTGGCAGACGTTTTTTTAGAAAATGGCAGAGGCGATGGACGTAAGTGAATATTATGATGACGATGGGGATAAACAGGAGCTTTTTGTTGTTGTTATTGCTGGTCTTCTACGTCTTCTTCTTCTCCTCCAAGTTTTGTCGGGTTGCTCAACACTTCCCCCTCCGGGATAGCGAGAGTTTCCTGGTGCATGTGCAGTTCACTGCGTTGTTGTACATGCGTTCCCTTTTTGGGGGCTGCATCCGCTCGGTCAGCGCTCACCCTCTGTGTAGGGTTTGTGCATGAATGCATCCTTGTTCACATACCAACGCATTTTTGCCACCATGAATTGGGCTTTAAGGTATAAGGTTATGAAAATATGTAAATTAAGACTACAAACACAGAGGCACACACCTGATGTCGCATGTTCAAAGCACCCCCAGAGTGAAGTAACTAACAGTCCTCTGGATCGGCTCCTGTAGTGGTCTGGACAGCGTTGCAGTTCCCTGTCCACACTTTGTTTCTTTTGGACTCCTTATCATTACTGTCATCACTATTATTGTCTGTGTTTCTGCTTCTTTCTTCACTTTGGGTTTATTTGTGGTGACAGCACCTTCAGTTACTCTGCTTCTCATTAGTTGCCTTTTCTGTTGTTAACTATTGACAGCTGTTCCTCAACGTGTTAATCACCACCTGCCCTTTATATTTCTGCACTTGCCTCTCTTTCGTTGTGTTGAGGCGATCTACTGTTCAACTATTAAGATGACTGTTTAGCTGTCTGTTAGTCTACTTTTTTGCTGCATATCCACTTTGGCACAACTTATGTTATTTTTTTCTCCAAGCTGCTCATGGTTTAGGTTCATTTTCTCCATTTATCCTGCTGTGCAGTATATGTTATTTTTTCCAGCCTCATGCTGCGTTTTGTGCTTTTCTCAACAAATTGTTTCCTTTTTGCCTGGCAAGAGGATCCTCTCCTTCGCCCCGTGGGGGCCATCATGAAAACTCCAGCTCTCACAATACAAAACAAAACCTTTGTGTTGTCTTTCTCCTCTTTGGATCCTTCTTTTGTCAGTCAGGAAACTGGAGGTGAGGTTTTAGTAATTGTGTTTAGTAATGTGGGATGATGGGAGTTGTTGTCCGCTAATCGTTTACACAAAAACTAAATATTACTCTGTTATTGTATGACAACTGTCAACTTTACGTGGAAAATTATCTAATTTTGGCAACAAGCCCCCAACAAGAATGGAGGGGCTACTCACTACTGAGTCCTTTTTTGACACTTTTAGTTCTGTTTTGGGTTTTTGTGGGCTATTGTCTTAAACTTTTGAGTTTAAATGTGGTTTTCAATAAATTGCTTACGCTCTCTTGTTTTTTTTGTCTCTTACTCCTGTTTCTTCTTTTTGCATTTTTAAGTTCTACTTACAACAAAATGAAAAAAAAACAACAACAAAAAAAACCTGGTTATGATTAGCCAATGTGAAATGCAAATAAATGTAATTTCTCGCACAGTCTTTAGATTTTAATCAGGAGTGTAGACTGCTTTACCACATCATCAGGTTTGCAGATGACACGATGGTGGGGGGCCTCATCGCCAACAATGAAGAGGCCAACTACAGAAATGAGGTGAGCCACCAAGGAGATTGTGGTCAACTTCAGGAGGGGACACACACAGCATCACCCTGTGATCGTGGACAGAGCAGCTGTAGAGAGTGAGCAGCACCAAGTTCCTGGGGGTGCACATCTCTGAGGACCTCTCCTGGTCCAACAACACCACATCACTGGCTAAGAAGGCTCAAACTCGCCTCCATTTCCTCCGCAAACTGAGGAGTGCATGAGTCCTACTCCCCATCATGTGCTCATTCTATCGGGGCACCATTGAGAGCATCCTCACCAGCTGCATCACAGTGTGGTATGGAAGCTGCACTGCCTCCTGCTGGAAGACTCTAGAATGCACAGTGAACGCAGCCAGCAAGATCATCGGTGCCCCTCTGCACTCCCTCTCGAACATCTACGTCATCCGCAGAGCCATCAACATTGCAGGTGACACCTCACACTCCTAACACTCCCTTTTCAGCCTCCTGCCCTAAGGGAGAAGGTACCAGAGCTTCCGGGCCCGCTTCACAAGACTGCTAAACAGCTTCGTTCACCAGGCCATCAGGACTCTGAACTCTGCCCCCCAGCCCCCACCGGTAACACACTCACTCACACAATAACTCTACCTCAGCTGTTTGCACAGAAAGACTTGGCACACCAACAGTAATACATTCGCTGCTGTATGTCTTCACACCTTACTGCAACCATTTGCACAAATGCCATACCTACTGCTGTCTGTTATTGCCCTACTGATCATGCGCATTCCAGACTGTCACTGTTTATACTTCCTCTACCGCACTGAACTTGCACTACTGGTATTACAGTATTACTATACATAGGACTGCTGTGTGGATTTTTTTTTATCTTTATTTGCACTACGAGTAGCATTACTGTACTGCTGTTGTTGTTCTTGTCCTTATTCCTTTTCTTATATATTATGCATACTACTAAGAGAGAGAGAAACAGCATTTCGATTCTCCTGTATGTCCTGCACATATAGAAGTACTGGCAAATAAAAATCTTTAATTTTTGAATCTTTATGGAAACTATTGGGGCTTTTTGAAAGAGAAACTGCAAATAACCGTGTAAGCCATCACTCTATCTGTGGAGAAACCTGTGCTCTGCCCTCCCATCACATGCACACAGAGAGAAGAGCAGTACAGCAACCGTCTCAGCCGTCAGCACAGGAGGGAACCATGCTAAGCAAAAAAAATAATGTGAATGCAGGCCAGTGCAAGGTACTGGCAGATGGAGCCGCAGTGGGCCTACAAACGTAGCTAATTCCAATGTATCAAATGAATGTGCCAACCACTTAAGATATGTGGCTCTATTCCCGTTTGAAGCATCTCTTTGTTGTCTTTATTACAAAATTACTTCAGCAGACAGTAGGAAGATCCATTCATGAGCCTTTTGAAGATGCAAGAGTTGAACATACAAGTCCAAATCAACCAGGCTCCAAAAACAAATGGCAACATTTTGTTCACTTCAGATAGGTGGGCTGGTAACACAGAGCTTAACTGTCAGATATTACACAGCATGTCACGTCTTTAACAGATAAGTCAACAATGTAACCCGTTACATGTCTGAGCCTGAGATTTCAGTTTGCTGATAAATGCCTGTGCATCACTGTACTTTTAGTAATGGTAAAGTGTGCAAGAATGTATACTAAAAGATGACACCTGTGCTTTCTTGAGGGACTACAGATGCAAATTAGCAGTATTGCTAAATCTGGCATACTTACATTTGTATTAATGTTCATTAGTATGTAATGACCCTTTCAAATAAACATTAAACTTAAACTTCTTAAATGAAGTATTATGGTCCTGTTCCAGTAATTTCTTTCTTTCTTTTCAGAGCGGCCTCAGCTGAGCTGCACGCCTCACGGTCCAGTCTTCCCAGTCCAGCATACAGGCGGCAAGCTCGCCAGTGTTGGCCGCCCCAGTGTCTCCCTTCAGAGCGTCCACAAATGATGTTGATGACTGTCCTGGCCGCCGAAAGCCATGCGTCGGTTCCCAGAGTACCAGGTGGCCTCCTGGGAGCTTTTGGTGATGGTAACAGTGCCCCAGAAGGGCAAGTCTTCGCCAAGCCACCTTGTCTGATATTCTGGGAAGGGTCCCATAGAGATCTTCATTGGAGACGTGGTCTTGCCAGTTTACATTGAGGATGGTGCGCAGCATCCGGGTGTAGGAGCTGTCCAATGACCTCAGAAGGGAAACGTAGTAATCAACACTGTAATAATCAGTTGGTCCTCTCGTGACTACTCCTTATGCTGTTTGCTGTGACAAAGTATGTTCAGCTGTGCAGTTGTTGTAAATTTGGTGAGGTGAAACAAAGCATTTGCCATACAGCTGGTCACACATATCAGGACCAGAAGTCAGTGCAGTGATGATCAGACAGTGTCTGTAGCGGAAAATGAGGTCTGAGAGCTGGATGAGACAGCACGGTGGATCAGTGGTAAACAGGGCTGCCTCACAGCAGGAGGGTCTTAGATTGAACTCAGGTTTGATCCCAGGTCAAGCCCATCATATGCTTGTGGTGGTGCCTTGCATAGCAGCAGCCCCTCCAGTACTAGAGGGTGATAAACATCGTAGATATGAGAAAACATAATTTTGTTCTACTGTGCATAGTGTGAATGACAAAGTTGGCTTTCTTTAACTCTGAAGGTAATAAATTATCTTTATAACATTGTAGGAGAGTCAGAAAACATGGCCAGGGTTGCCACAGGCCCTTTAATGCAACATTCAGTTGTATGTTACCATGTGAACAGTTGAATGGATGTTTTCCAAACTAGTCTAACTTATATCAATAAAAATCAGTTATGAGCATGTAAACTTTGTCCCAGTTTTGTATGCTCATTTTTTTCTCTCAAAATGCTCAAATTTAACCAGCTTTATTTCTGTGCTTCGAAATAGTTACCTGTGGAGCTGTGCCTTAGACTACCTTTATAAAGTTCTTCTTGTGTTTTTGCTTGAACAAAAACAAAAGTTAGGCTTCAACTCTTTCTACTCCCGTCATAATGTGGAGTGATTTTCTTAGCTTCAGGCCAAGCAGCAAGTATTTGTAATGTGCTTCTAATCAGGTGTTCTCGCAAAGCTTTTTTTTTTTTTTTAAATCAAAGGAATGCAATACAGACTGCCAGACAAAAACTTTAGACAGCAACTCGTTTTCTAAATAGCCTTCTGTTTCTGCTCAACTGACAAGAGGAGATGGAGATTGATTTGTTGGCACAAAATCAAAGGAGAAATCTCCAAATGTGACAAAAAAAAATGGTAAAATCCAGCAAGCCAGCTGGGCCATTTGTAAACCTTTCTCCTTCTCTGTGAAAGGTGAATGACTATTGATCCCAAACTGGGAAATTACAAAGTACATCTATCTATCTAAGTGGTGGCTGTCAGGCTGATGGTGTCATGGTCTGCTCTGTCATCATCCGCAGCTGCACGCACACCTGATCCTCAATAGGCGTGGCGTACTTCTACCGCACTGCCCAGACTGGCAGTGCAAAGATGTCTCACTGCACTCCAGACGAGCTTCATCGCCATTCTCTCCGCTACCCAAGCCACAGCCCGAGCCAGCCCGAGCCGGCTCTCACCTGCGCTGGAGAATCCAACAAACCTTCCACGTAAACTCCATTTTCTACTCATCTTTTGTCCTCTAGTCCCCTGTGCACGGGCGGAGTCCGTGGTGGCGGAACCTAATTCCTCTTCCTCCTGGCGGTGGACTTCCAGCTTGTCCTCCTCACCACAACTTTCACCAACACTCACCTGCCGGAGCCATTCCACCATCTGAAGAGCACTGTCTCCCTGGCCACAGCCCCCGTGCTGAACCGGAGCTTCTCACCATCTGTTCTAAAAGTAAGCGACAAAGTAACTGTGTAACTCCAGTTGTGATGCGCTCTCTGTGTGTCTCCAGGGTTGCAAGGCTGTACGGTGTCTCGCTCAGTTCCCGGCAGTTCCAGCCCACATTGCACCACATAAGCACACACTGGTTGTTAATAAACTTAATTGTATCAGTTCGGAGTCTGTGTCTCATCTCTGGGTCAACAAACCATGTCAGTGCATCGCCGCCCGAATGACCCAGCAGACAGCGCTTTGGTGCGCCATGTCAACCACATGGAGATCCAAATTGATCAGTTAGTTTATCAGCAGCAGTCCATCCTAACCCAATTAGCCCATGTTACAGATCATTTGGACCGACTAATGAATTCTCAGCCCTTTACTCAGGCCTTACCTGTCTCCAGCAGCTCCTCGGCTCCCACTAGCATACCAGCTAACCAGCTCAGACAGGGCCCTCCAGCTCGGCTTACTCCTCTTCCGACTCCCAACCATTTTAGCGGCAAGTTGGGCAAAGCCAGGGGGTTCGTGATGCAGTGTGAGGTGGTTTTCCAGCGGGTATCAGACGACTTCCCTTCCGACCACAGTAATATTGGTTACGTCACTAACCTGTTGGACAGAAGAGCACTAGCTTGGGCTTATGCGGTAATGGCCAGGGCTAATTATGCTAGTCTCACTTTCGGCCAATTCATTGGAGAGTTTAATGAGGTGTTTGATCATTCTGACCGGGATAATGTTCTTGCCTCCCATTTATTACGCAGTGGACTTCCGGGTGGCCGCTACTGAAGTGGGATGGGAAGATGCCTCCCTTTGTAGTATATTTATTAGGAGTCTCAGTTCTAGCCTTCGGGATGAGTTAGCCCCTTTGGAAAAGCCGACTAAGTTGTCTGAACTCATTTCACTAGCCATTTGGATAATAGACTGAGGGAATGATCGGCAGAACATAGGACCTATGGGCAGTCAGGGGAACCGTCTCGCCAGCTTTTGGCTTTACCGTCTTCTGAACCCTCAGAACCCATGATGGTAGGACACTCTAGGTTATCTGCGACGGAAAAACAGCGTCGCCGCGAGCTTGGGTTGTGTCTTTATTGCGGGAGCGAGGAGCATGAGGTCGTATCTTGTCAGCTTCGGCCAAGAAGGGGGAGTCCGTGCGTCACGGTAGGGGGTCTCACGGACTCATCCCAGCCTAATCCCCTATCTAGCTTACTTCTTCCCATTAGGTTCATACACACGCACACAGAAATTCCTACTCGGGCTTTAGTTGACTCCGGAGCTGAGCAAAGCTTCGTCTCTAGGGACCTGGCAACCCGACTGGGGCTTCAGTGCATCCCCCTGAAGTCTCCTCTTCGGCTGATCGCGTTGCCTAACGCCCCTATGGCTTCAGTGTCCCATCAGACTGCTCCAGTGTCCATTATAGTGTCTGACAATCATCGAGAGGAGCTATCGTTCTTTGTGTTCCCCGTCTCGACGTCTCCAGTCATCCTGGGCTACCCGTGGCTACGCCTCCACAACCCGACAATTGATTGGAGCTCGGGAAGTATTAAATCTTGGAGTTCATTTTGTCTCAGCGCCTGTCTCCAGTCAGCTGCATGCTCACCATCGGTGACCCTAGGGGTTCCCACCGCTCCCACTCCCAGCCTGTCTAAAGTGCCTTCTGTGTATCATGACCTCGGCTCCGTGTTTAGCAAGTCCCAGGCCCTGTCCCTTCCCTCCACCGGCCGTATGATTGTGCCATAAACCTCCGTCCGAGGGCTCCGCTCCCATCCAGCCGGCTGTATAGTCTTTCCCCGCCGGAGCGGGCTGCAATGGACGCTTACATCAAGGAGTCCCTGAGTTTGGGCATAATCAGCCTGTCCTCTTCGGCGGTGGGGGCGGGGGTTTTCTTTATGGGAAAGAAAGACGGTTCGCTGAGGTCGTGCATCGACTTCAGAGAGTTGAATAATATTACCATCAAGGATAAGTACACCCTTCTACTGCTTAATTCTGCCTTTGACTCTCTCCAGGTGGCGTCTTGCTTTACCAAGCTGGATCTGCGCAACACCTACCACCTAGTGCGGATCCGCAAGGGGGACGAGTGGAAGACAGGTTTCCGTAACCCTAGTGGTCACTTTGAATATCTTGTGATGCCGTTTGGCCTGACCGATGTGCCTGCTGTTTTTCAGCGGCTCATCAATGACGTTCTGAGGGACTTTCTGAATGTGTTTGTGTTCGTATACCTGGATGACATTTTGATCTTCTCCCGTTCTTTAGAGGAGTACCAGGTACACATTAGACGTGTTCTGCAGCGGCTGTTGGAGAATCAGTTGTTCGTCAAAGCTGAGAAATGTGAGTTCCATGCATCCAAGACGTCTTTCTTGGGTTTTATTATCTCACATAAGGAGATCCTTCCGGACCCAGGCAAGATTAAGGCGGTGGTGGAGTGGCCAGTTCCGTCCTACAGGAACACAGCTCCAGCAGTTCCTGGGGTTTGCTAACTTTTACCGTTGATTCATCAGGAACTATAGCAGCCGGGCCTTTCCTCTGACGCACCTTAGATTCACGAAGGTCTCCTTCCTGCAGTTGGAGGAGGCGGCTACGGCCTTTGCGGACCTGAAGAAACAATTCTCGGAGTCACCCATTCTGGTGCAGGTGGATCCGAACCTGCAGTGTCTCGTGGAGGTGGACACCTCAGATTCTGGTGTGGGGGTGGCTGTCCTCTCTCAGCATTCTCCGGCGGATGGTAAGGTCCGGCCATGTGCCTTCTTCTCCTGACGGCTGTCCCTGGCAGAGCGCAACTATAGCATCGGTGACAGGGAATTGCTGGCTGTGAAACTGGCTCTGGAGGAATGGTGCCATTGGCTGGAAGGGTCCTCGCAGCTGTTCGTGGTTTGGACAGATCATCGGAACTTGGAGTACCTCAGGACGGCCAAATGGTTGAATGCCCGCCAGGCCCGCTGGTCCCTGTTTTTTGGTTGGTTTGATTTTACCATCACTTATCGCCCGGGGTCCAAAAATACCAAGCCAGACGCTCTCTCCAGGCAATTCGCCACGGACGCCTTGGAATTGGGCTGCACGGTGGCGCAGTGGTTAGCACTGCGGCAGCACAGTTTACCCTTGGCCGGGGGATTGTGGGGATCGTGGGATCGTGGGTTCGATCCCAGCCCCCGACCAACAGTGATCTGTGTGAAGTTTGCATGTTCTCCCCGTGTTGCGTGGGTTTACTCCGGGATTTCTCCGGTTTCCTCCCACATGCCAAAAACATGCATGTTAGGTTAATTGGCTGTTCTAAATTGTCCCTAGATATTTGTTTCCTATAGGCCCTTAGAATAGAGGGTTAGTATTAGTGAAAGCGCTTTGAGTGGTCTTTGTGACTAGAAAAGCACTATATAAGTGCAGGTTAGTTAGTAGTTAGTTAGTTAGAATCTGAAGACCATCCCATCCTCCCTGTCTCCTGTGTCGTGGGCGCCCTCTCGTGGGGAATTAAAGAGAGGGTTCTAAAGGCCCAGGAGACGGAAATGGACCCGGGCGGGGGGCCAGCGGGGAGGTTGTTCCATCGGCCATCCAGGGTGATGTCATTCAATGGGCCCACTCCTCCAAGTTTGCCTGTCACCCTGGAAGATGACGCACGGAGGAATTGTTGCAACGCTCCTTTTGGTGGCCCTCTCTCCAAAAGGACGTCGGGGAGTATATCCGGGCCTGTCCTCAATGTGCCACCAGGAAGTCCTCATCGTCCCCACCGGCAGGGCTGCTCCACCCTCTTCCGGTTCCTGGCAGGCCCTGGTCCCATGTGGCGTGGGATTTCGTCACCGGCCTCCATCCTTCCAACAATCACACTGTGGTCCTCACCGTAGTGGACAGATTTTCCAAGGCGGCCCATTTTGTTCCCCTCCCAGGTCTGCCTACGGCTAGGGAGACGGCTGACCTATTGGTCCAACATGTGGTGAGACTTCAGGGGATCCCCTTGGACATTGTCTCTGATCGGGGGCCCCAATTCATTTCCCAAGTGTGGAGGTCATTTTGTAACACCCTTGGGGCCAAGGTGAGCCTGTTGTCCGGGTACCATCCGCAGTCCAATGGCCAGTGCGAACGAGCCAACCAGGAGCTGGAAGCAGCGCTGCAGTGTGTGGCCTCTTCCGATTCGACCGCATGGAGTTCCTTCCTACCATGGATCGAGTATGCCCACAACTCAACGGTGTCTGCAGCCACAGGTATGTCTCCGTTTCAAGCCTCTCTTGGGTATTCTTCCCCTTCATTTCCCGAGGAGGAGGGCAATATCGCCATGCCATCAGTTCGGGCACACCTGAGACGCTGCCGACGTCTGTGGAGGGCAACATGGGCTGCGCTACGTTGCACAGCTGAACGCAACGCTGCAGTGGCCAACCATTGTAGAACCCCAGCTCCATCGTACCAGGTGGGCCAGCAGGTTTGGCTATCTACTAAAAATATTAATCTGAAGGCTGAGCGCAGGAAGATGCAGCAGCGCTTTATTGGGCCCTTCGCTGTCTCACGGATCATTAACCCTGTGTTTGTGCAGATAGATCTCCCCCCCTCCCTCCACATATGTCCCACATTCCATGTCTCGCAGATCAAATCTGTGTCTTCCAGTCCCCTGTGTCCTCCTCCCAGGTCTCCACCTCCTCCGAGGATGATCAACGGCAGCCCGGCTTGGAGGGTGACTGTGATCCTGGACGTCCGTCGCCGGGGACGTGGCCTGCAATACCTGGTGGACTGGGAGGGTTATGGCCCTGAGTCCAGGCCCTGGGTGTGTTCCGTCTGCGTGCTCAATAAAGATCTCATCAGGGAGTTCCATCGGACGCATCAAGGTAGGCTGGAACAACCGCCAAGAGGTGCTCATTGGGGAGGGAGTACTGTCATGGTCTGCTCTGTCATCATCCGCAGCTGTACGCACACCTGATCCTCATTAGGCGTGGCCTATTTCTCACTGCGCTCCAGACGAGCTTCATCGCCACTCTCTCTGCTACCCAAGCCACAGCCCGAGCCAGCTCTCACCTGCACTGGAGAATCCAACAAACCTTCCACGTAAGCTCTATTTTCTACTCACCTTTTGTCCTCTGCCTGTGCACAAGTCCCCTGTGCACAGGCAGAGTCCGTGGCGGCGGAACCTAATTCCTCTTCCTCCTGGCGGTGGACTTCCAGCTCGTCCTCCTCACCACAACTTCCACCAACACTCACCTGCCGGAGCCATTCCACCATCTGAAGAGCACTGTCTCCCCTGGTCACAGCCCCTGTGCTGAACCGGAGCTTCTTACCATCTGTTCTCACAGTAAGCAACAAAGTAACTGTGTAACTCCAGTTGTGACGCCCAGTAGTCCCATCTCTCTGTGTGTCTCCAGGGTTGCTAGGCCGTACGGTGTCTCGCTCAGTTCTCGGCAGTTCCAGCCTGCATTGCACCACATAATCACACATTGGTTGTTTATAAACTTAATTGTATCAGTTCGGAGTCTGTGTCTCATCTCTGGGTCAACAAACCATGTCAGATGGGTTCTTTGTGCAATACAGATGGTACAGCACGTCTAAGATAAAGTACAGCACAGCTGCACTTTCTACATGTGTGCCACCGCTTCCAATCAGAGCTGCTGATTCCACAAGATTCTTTCTCCTGTATGAAGCAGTGTTACCCCAGCATCTGAACTCTGTGTGGAGTCCAGGTGGAATTACATCATTCTGGCATTAAGCAATCTGTAAGCATTACACAGGGTTACAAAAATATTTTTTTTGTAAGTTGTCTGTGTTTTTTCAACTGATTTAAGACAATTTTGCACTGCTGAATCTGAAAATGACATCTGTTTCTCTCGATCAGGTCAGGTTTTTGTGCTAAGTTGATTTTTTAAAAATCTGATCTTCGGACTAAATCGATTACATTTTTGTGACATTATCGGTTGATTTGTGTTAATATTTCTCATCCAAAATAGATTTTTAAGAGAAAAAAATTGTTTTCTAACACAATTTATTGATTAAATGTTGCAAACTTTGACTACTGTAAATTGAATAGTAGATATTGATAAAGGTAAGTACATGTAAATCGAATGTTACGTCATCATTGTTCAAAATTCAGAGCTTCAACTTCCATTTATTCGAACCTCTAGAATGCTCAGCAGCAGGGATGTCTCTCTTCAGAGTCCAACAGTAATCAGCCATCATAACAATTTATGACATCATGTCATAAACTGGCACATGCAAACTCTTCAGAGTTTGAGAAATTTAAAGAAATAAAAAAGAATTTTGCATCATATAAAGCAAAATACCCGTGCATGTAAACAAAAATGTAAAAAAAACATGTGGTCATAGTTCAAAAAGTTGACCTGATTGAGCAAAGCCAATGTGATTTTTGGATTCAGCACAACAAAATTGTCCTAAATCAGCTAAAAACACTGATTTACGCTGCTGATTTACGCTGCTTTAGCTGCTCACATAATTATGTGAGCAGCTAAAGCTCTGGTCACAAATACCCTTATGAACGGCTGCAAACACCATACGAATGATTTTTGGACCACACCCTACGCCCTTCTTAGGGCAGCTGTAGAACAATCCAGCATTCGTAGACCGTTTGTAAGTTCATGGCCAGATCGATGGTCTTGTCCAAGATTTCTACAAATGCTCCATGAAAACCCGTCATTGTAGGGCAGCCACATGAATGCCATAGGAACAATTGTATTTTTTTGTGTACTTTATTGATTCCCAGAGGGGAAATTGAGGGCATCCACCTGATGGATGAAGCAGCCATGGCACGGCGCTATCCCTTAACCATTCAAACACACATTCACACCTAGGGCCACTTTAGAGTCTCCAATTAACCTAACCTGCATGTTTTTGGCCTGTGGGAGGAAACCAGAGAAATCCCGGAGTAAACCCACGCAGATACGGGGAGAACATGCAAACTCCACACAGATCACTGTTGGTCAGGGGCTGGGATTGAACCAGGGATCCCATGGCCAAGGGTGAGTTGCTGTGCTGCCGCAGCGCTAACCACTGCGCCACCCGCACCGCCCAATGTATGAACTATGCAAGATGTTGGCTGTAAATATGCCTCCAAACACCTTAAGTTGTTCTTGAGAGCACTTTAAGTTGTTCTTAAAGGCCCCTTACAGGAGGCACAGAAATACCATAGGAATCCCCATTTGTACAGTGTGCGTAAGGCAGTAATGAGCCATTCATAAGCTGGAAGTATGTCGCTCGTGCCAACAAAATGTGCCGAAAGCCGTAAGATCTTCTACCAACGACTTGAGAGTGCTGTGAGTTGCACAAAAATTTTCGTAAGATGGCAGTAAGTATGCTGTACGAAGATCCCAAGGCACCCTTATGAAGAACGGTAAAACTCTAGGGCCATTGTAAGGGCAGAAAGGCACCTCATTTCTCAGTATGCCTCAAGTTGCTCTTGAGAAGTTGAACGGCGGCCGGTAAGAAACTATTCATAGATTAAAGATTCAAAGATTTTATTTGTCAATACTACTATACGTACAGGACATACAGGAGAATTTAAAGCCGTTAATCTCTCTTCAGCGGTGTGCGCAATATAAGAAAAAGAAATAAGGCTGGAACAAACAATAGCAGTCTATGTACAGTAATGCTACCCATAGTGCAAATAAAGATAAACGATAAAACCCAGCAATCCTATATACAGAAAAAGCTAGAGCAGTAATACTCACAGTAGCAAGTTTGATGCGGCAGTGTAGGTGCAGTCAGTGACAGATAGGACTGCACATGATGAATATTTTAATACAACAGACAGCAGCAGGTAGGGCATTTGTGCAAATGTTCCAGTAAGGTGCAGAGACATACAGCAGCAGATGTATTAATGTTGGTGTACCAGTCTTTCTGTGCAAAAAGTTGAGGAAGTTATTGCCCCCCCTCCACCAATATCTGTGAACTCCAGAATTCATAGGAACTGGAAGAGTCTTACAAACTCATCGTTCATGAGAATTTGTTGTGACCGTAGCTTAACGTACATGCTAGTACATGATTTTACTCAAGTGAAATTAGGGGCTGCACGTGGGCGCAGTGGGGCTGCACGGTGGCGCAGTGGTTAGCACTGCGGCAGCACAGTTTTACCCTTGGCCGGGTGATTGTGGGGATCGTGGGATCGTGGTTCGATCCCAGCCCCCGACCAACAGTGATCTGTGTGGGAGTTTGCATGTTCTCCCCATGTTGCGTGGGTTTATCGCCGGGATTTCTCCGGTTTCCTCCCACATGCCAAAGACATGCATGTTAGGTTAATTGGCTGTTCTAAAATTGTCCCTAGATATCTGTTTCCTATAGGCCCTTAGAATAGAGGGTTAGTATTAATGATAGCGCTTTGAGTGGTCTTTGTGACTAGAAAAGCGCTATATAAGTGCAGGT
This sequence comes from Pholidichthys leucotaenia, assembly GCA_020510985.1. Classification (NCBI taxonomy): domain Eukaryota; kingdom Metazoa; phylum Chordata; class Actinopteri; order Cichliformes; family Pholidichthyidae; genus Pholidichthys; species Pholidichthys leucotaenia. The sequence continues at coordinate 83,001,203 of CM035844.1, forward strand.
TAGTTAGTTAGTTAGTTAGTAATTAAGAATAAAGTGATATTCCAGAAATACAATATCGCTAGCAATGAGGAGCCATGAAGGAAACTGGTGAGGAGTTTATGCAATGCACCAAGTCCACAGCTGCTAAGGTGTAGGAAAGGACAAGTAATCACAATAGCTCTGACTCCAAATTCACACTGACTGTGGTTGTGACCTTCCCCACACCGGCTACATTTGTGCTTTGAAGTAGTGCAGATCAGAACAAAATTTGCATGATAAGATCACATGAGAATTATATAAAATAACGCGAGAGCTCGAGAGAGACCGCGACAGACTGAGGAGGACCGATTGTGATCAGGTGACAACAACAAGGAAGAATGATATACCAGCTCTCACCTGGATTTATGTGCTTTTATAATGCATAAGTAGTCCATGAATTTTAATTTGAAGTGTTTTATGATATGTTGTAGAGAGAGGAATGAGTAGGTGAGGCAGTGAGCTGGAGCAGAGCAGACTTTATTCTCTCTCTATATCCATCAGTCAACAAGAAGAATAACCCAGGTCGCTGGCATCTCTCTTTTATACCTTACATCCTGCCTAGCGACCTGGGGGGGTTCACATTACAATACGTACACTTAAAATTACAATTCCCTTTGTCACCCAGCCTGTCGACGCATTATTATGCAGTCCGGAGGAGAATGCGTATTATCATGCGGTCCTATGGAGAAAACCACAGTCTGTCCTGCATATCCGTTTAACAGCCTTTAAGCGTCTCCTCCTGTGCCATTCAGTCTGAGTGGGGAATGTAATGTCTGGGTCCCCCACAATGTCAAAGTTTTAATCTGCTCCAACACAGTAGTGAAGAAGCAGATCTCTGAAAACAATGAGCAATTCTTAAATAGTTATTTAATAAAGAAACATTTATTAGATACAGTACATACTGTGACATTTCCTTGCAAATTGGTTCCGCCATTTGTCAAAAAGTCATTGCAAAATGTTAGCGATCCAGATCAGGTAATTTGTTCCGCAATGATCCAGACCAGGTGGGGAATAGAACATTGACTCGAATGGGAACTATTTGCTGTGGAGACTGGATTGTGGCCTTAATGGACTGCATCTGGAGTCAGTGGATATCGGGGGTTTACCTGTACCAAAACTGAACCTTGGATCATGTGCTCATCAATAATCTTGGCCAGGTCTCCCTCGAAAAAGAGATGGCAATCTCAAGGGACTTGCTGGTTAAATAAAGGTTAAATAAATAAAACAAAACAATCCACCTTATTCCTGAGGGCGCTGCTGTAGAAACTGTTGTGTGTGAGTTTGGCCCTTGAGGCTTGCCGTAGCCGCCCTGCGGGATGACGTCAGCCAGACTGCGGCTGCTGTATTTATTCTGTGCCAGTCCCAATAAAGTTCAGTTCATTGCTTGGCATAAGTCGACTCCTGTCTCACTGATTTCATACATATCATTTTGGCAATGAGGATAAACTATGGAAGCGTACGGGGCACCTCTACCACCGTTTCTACAGTATCCGGGAGAACCAGCAATCCAGTGGCCTAACTGGTTGGCCATGTTTGAGGGGTATATTGCGGTGTTGGGCCTGAGTAAACTCGACGGAGTGCAGAGGTGAGCACTTCTGGTCCACCATCTCGGTATACAAGGTCGGAAAATTTTCCACACAGGAGAGACAGAGTCTTATGCAGATGCTGTCGGGCGGCTTGTTGACTACTTTGCCGAGCACACAAGGAGCACGAAGCTGTGGGTTGAAAGGCTGTTGGCGCCAAAAGAAGCTAAGCTAGCTAGCTCAGGGAAGCTAACAGCCCAGCTAGTGACAATGGTGAAATTAGCCACGGAGCTAGGTGGGTGACAAATACAAGCTACAAGCTAGATATCACGGTGGAATTGGAGCCACAAGTGAGGGAGCCCACGTCCACCGAGAATGACAAGCCAGCCAAACAGCAAAGCACGGTGAGTGACCGCAGCACTGGAGGTGAACACAGTGCGGTGAGCGAAGATGGCACAGGGGGAGAGCAGTGACCAAACTCAGCTCGGCTTTCCCCGCAGCTAGAGACAGAGCAGCAGGAGGGGAAGCGCAAGCATACTGAGAACCCCAGAAAACAGCAGCGACAGCCGGGCACCACGGCGGTCAAGCAGGATCAGCCTCACTCAGGGTTGACGCAGGAGGGTCTCAGTGCCAGTGCTCGAGAGTCCCTGGACGAGGGGACTGAGTGTAACGGTGAGGTGCCTGCACCAATGAGTGATGCCGACAAGGTAGGTCCAGTTTTCCCCGGAGCTCGGCCACAGTGGGCCAGAGGATCTGGGGCTATGACGGCGACCGCTGCAGCAGCTTTAAAAGAGGCCAGGGCAAGACCAACAGGCACGGAGGGATTGCGTGCCGATCAGAAACACTGCGGACCGAGCACAGCCCCTCTGAGAGTTACGGAACCGGTCCAGGTTTGTGGGGGGAGACGTCCATGGCAGATGTGGGCCAAACGACAGCCAGAGGAACACCAGGAACGACTGCGCATCGTGGCTGTACAGGGTGCAGCCAACTTCTAGCTGTCAGATGGCTTGTGGAGGCACGCCAACGAGCTGCAGTGTGCCGGGGAGGAGGCTTCAGATGGCGAGTCCGGACGAGAGAGATGGTTGTTGGTAAAGAGAAGAGGACCTCATCTATGAGGTCAGCTACGATCCTGGAGGCATGCAGCTTCCAGAGGCGGGTCTACTGAGGGGCTGCCCTGGGCCCCAACAAGCCGGTTCTACCCCTTTACTGCCACAAGGACAATAGTGTGGTTTTGAACAATAATAATAATGATAAAAACATTTCAAGGTTCTAATGTTCATATGTTTGCATGTGTTTTAAAAAAAGAAAAGGAAGATTAAACTGTTATTGTTCTGGGAGACATGGCAATGTTTTAGTTTGATGGACTTTTAGGAATTTACAGGTGGAAGAATAACCCACCTTGCCGTGTGGGGTGGGACGGTGGTCCACCCATCCCCCCCAGCTTAGGTTTGTTGTGTGAATATGATAGGCTCTTTCGCAATTTCAGTCCTAGATTTTGTAGTGCGTGATTTGGGTCTAAATTGGGGAGGGTCTTAATTGTGTGTGTGTTGTGTGAGTTTGGCCCTTGGGACTTGCCATAGCCGCCCCGCAGGATGACGTCAGGTGGACTGCAGCTGCCATATTTATTCTGTGCCAGTCCCAATAAAGTTCAGTTCATTGCTTGGCATAAGTTGAATCCTGTCTCACTGATTTCATATATAATGGAAATGATTATGGACGCAACTTCTGGTTTCGACTGAAATAGTGTCAAATCAGTCAGTGGCATAGTGGGGCATTTAAAATAGAGTTTTTAAAAGTTTTTCAAATTCATTTTCATGTATAGTCCACATACGTGTTTTGCACTCAAGTGGCAGCTAATTTCATGCACTTGCAGTTTTTGTATTTTTTTTTTTTTATGTTTCGGCGTAGTTCTGGTACTTGTTGCTGGTGTTCGTGGTTATGTCATAGACTGTATAAATGGAGGCTTCTCACCGGCAATGCGTAGATGATGTATTTAAAACTAAAGAACTGTTGGTGTGATCAGTGGCACAGACAGAAGAGCACCAAGTACTGTATGTTTTCACTTGTATAAATGTCACAGATCTGACGTTTATGCGTCATATATGTCACCAGATGCAAGGCTGAATGAAGTAAAATAATAAATAAAAAATAGTAACAGTTTGCTTCCTAAGGCTTAATGATTTAAGAAAAATATCAAATAGTTTTATTGGGTTTTTTGCATTCGTTGCACTGCCTTGGAACGATATGGGCTTGATATTAGCTTCAGCATGCATTAATTTTTAAATGGTCACAAAATATAGATCAATAAAATACTGAACAATTGTGAGAAAAGGTCTGTATGTGTTAAGTTAAATAACAAGCATTCATGGCATGACAGCAGCATGAGCATTTTAATTTCGGGGCAGAACAAACAGCTGCAGCCATCTGTATTTACTCCGACATTAAAACACCCAGGCACGGTGTTGTGGTTCTTTGTGGTTCTGACTAGATTCTACGTCTGCTCTGAGGTAAATCTGATTATGTCCAACATCTTTTAACAAAATGCATCTGACTTTATTGCGGTGGAGACACTGATATATCTCAGAGCTTTTACTTGTTTACAGCACTAGCAGCTTAGCAGCGGAGCTAACTAACGGAGCTACTGTCTGCAAGGCCACTTTTTAAGGTCATCTTCTCATTCCTCCATAGTTGTGGGAAGCGGTATGATTATGTTACTGTTTTTTAGGTGCAAAAGACCGTGTTCCCGCATTTTTGAAGCCAAAGTCATTGTTTTTTAACAAGGAAAAGTGTCCCATTTCAGTGACAACCACACGTTCTAAACTAGTACCGGAAGTTGTGCCCATAATTCATGGGGGCTAGGAATAAGGTGAATAAGTTTGCCATCTTTTATCCTTGTCCAAACATCTGCAAAGAAACAGGTCTAATTACAGAAGAAGGGTGGTGGAAAGTGGAGATTTCCGTACACATTTCAATGGAATCACTACTCCTCCTAGGCAATTGCATTGATGGCCACCAAACTCACTAACAATGATCATTAAGTGGGTCTGCATCTAGGCTGTGTTCAAAGTCAACAGCCTGGTGTGACAATCTGATATTCACAGACCTTTTTAAAGGCTATCAGTGAGGACTTAACCAGCTGAAATTAATTTGCACTGATGGGGGATGGGATGGCTTCCTAAATTCTGATGGGTTTCAGCTGGTTTCTTGGCTTTCTATGCCTTTTTCCACCTTTTTTTCCCCTTCTTGTGTTCAATACTTATTGCCTGTGTCATTCCACTTTATTAAATATAACTTGTTTTGTGAACACAGTTGCATTGATTTCTTTGTATGTATGGATTACTTGGGTTGTTACTGATATCTGGTGAAAATCTCAGGTCAGTGGCTCCATCAGAAATATGTTTAATGAGAAAAATGTTAACCTGTTCAATACTGATTTTCCCTGCTGTACATTTCAGACTTAAATTTGTAATTTCTGACATAAATTTGAGACACAACTTAAAAGTATTCATCTTTTAAATCTGCAACTTTTGTTATACGTCTGCAACTTTTGATGTGTAATTTGAGACAGGTTCAGGTTACTTTATTTGTACCCATAGGCAGATTTGTTTTGCAGTCAGGTGACATCCATATTTACAAGCCACAATTACATTCAACATGAACACAAACACAGGCACACATGAAGCTGACTATAAACACGATAAAAGTACTAAAGGCTCCACCAATCGGGGCATATGACAAAGAGATAAGAGGAAAAACAAAGAGAGAAGAGAGAAGGGTCATATTAAAAAGTTAAAGACTAGTCAAAGAGGTTAAAAAGTCAAAAGTCTAAAACCCAATAAAAGATTTACAACCCAAATAAAAAAAACCTACAAAAATAAGTAAATATAAAATAAAAATTAATAAATAGGTAACTAATTTATGTACAATATATTGTTACATCTTGTTCAACTCTTTGACAGCAGCAGGAACAAAGCTGTTTTTGTAGCGCTGGGTTTTACTTTTTGGGACAGCAAACCTCCGTCTGGAGGGAAGAAGCTGAAAGTTGCAGTGCAAAGGGTGGGAGTCATCATTTAAAATGGAGGTAGCAATCCTCTGTACCTGTCTGGTGTACAGGGATGTCAGGCTCAGCTGTGACTCACCAAGCAAACGACTGGACCATCTAACTACCTGATCCAAGGATTTCCTCTGTTTCAATTTTATCTGACCAAACCATGACACTAAAGAAAAGGATAAAACAGATTCAATAAAAGCCCGATAAAACATTGTCGTGATGGTTTGGTTAATTTGGAAGCGTGCAAGTTTCTTTAAACAATGCAAATGTTGCTGACCCTTTTTGCACACCCTTTCACAGTTCTCTTCAAAGTTTAAATTACTATCAATAATCGTCCCAAGATATTTGTAGGATTGCACACATTCAGTGGTCTGGCCTTTCAGTACAGTGACTTTGTGCCTGGGAGTTTTCCTCCTAAAGTCAATAATCATATCTTTAGTTTTTGTCGTATTCAGCTGCAGGTAGGAATCCTCACACCAGTGAACAAAATCATCAACTACTGGGCCGTGGCCACTCTCACCATCCTGGAGGAGACTGACAACAACTGAATCATCAGCATACTTTATAATGTGTCTGTTGTCATGTCTGCTCCGACACATGTTTGTGTACAGGATGAAGAGTAGTGGTGACAACACCCCCCCCCCCCCCTGAGGAGAGCCAGTAGAAGAACACTTTTGGTCAGACAATGTACCATTGACCCTTACTCTCTGTGTCCTGTTGGTTAAAAAATCCAGAATCCAACCTACCAGATTATTACTCAAGTCAAATTGTTGCAGGAGCCTTTCAACTAAAATATGAGGTTGGAATGTATTAAAAGCGGAAGAAAAATCCACAAATAAAAGCCTGGCGTGTGTCCCATTAAAATTCAGATGTTTAAAAATCATGTTTAGCAGAGTGACAGTGGCATCCTCCACTCCTCTGTGAGGCCTATTGGCAAACTGCAAAGGATCCAATGCATGCTCAGTCTGCTTTAGGACCTCAAATCTGACCAGTTTTTCAAAAATTTTTATTAAAATTGAAGTCAAAGCAACTGGTCTAAAATCATTTACCGTTTTTGGACAGCTGGATTTTAGAACGGGGACAACCACATCTTTCCAGATCTTAGGCACATGTTGTGTCTGTAAGGACTTATTAAAAATGTAGTGAAACTCAGGACTCAGTTCATGTGCACAGGACTTTACCAGTCGCCCACATATATTATCAGGGCCTGACTTTTGTTCACTTTTACAGCACAGAATGTCATGGCGGCCTCTGGGCCGTCATTAACATCATTAACTCCAGCTGCGCACAGACCCACAGGTGTTAATCAGCAGTTGTTAAAAGCCAGCGTTGCTGACAGCCCGGCACGGAGTCGTCTGTCCTCCTCGTCGGAGAAAGAACCTGAACTCCGCTCTCTGGCCTCGTCAGGTTACTCTCTCGTCTCGTCTGGAACTTCTCTGGCTTCGTCAAGAACTTCTCTTACCTCATCAAGGACTTCTCTTACCTCATCAAGGACTTCGGTTCAGAGTCAAGCACGTAAGAGAACTGTCTGTTACTCAACTCCTAACCTCTACCCCTGTGCACAGGTGGACCCCCCTGGCGGCGGACCTGCGGCCCCAGCTGACGGGGTTACGCCAACACGCACACGTAGCGGTTCGCTACCACCACGACTACCGGTACGTCTTGCTCCTCAAATTCCTGAACTACTGCTGTATCAGTTGCAGGAGTATTGGCCACCGCTATCAGTGGAGTTACTGTCATCAGCATCTGTTGTCTCATCGTCACCGCGCTCTGTGGATTCACTCACCTCGTCATCATCTGGATGGTCATCGTCCCGGCTTGTGGTGTCACAGCCAGAGTCACTAGAAGATCTGTCCTTATCACAGCCACGGGTGGAGACCCTAGCACGTTCACGGACGCCTTCACCTCCACGTTGCACGGCCGCTGGTTCTCAGCAGGACGTAACCTGTGCTCCCGCCAAGTGAGCCTCACTACCTGTAGCTTGTCACTTGCGTGGGACAAAAGTAATTGTTTGTGCTTGTATGTTCCAGGGTTGCCGGGTCTCCGTCCAGGGTGCTCAGCTCCAGTGACCAGAACTCTATCCACGCACTCACACTTGCACTACACACCCTTTCACTCTAATAAAGATTATTGTTCACTATCTGCCCGTGTCAGTGTCTGTCTCCTGGGTCCCGAAACATGTCACAGAATGCCCTTTTAACATCCTGCACCTCAATATTAAAGTGCTGATTGTCTTTGAGTTTCTGTTTCAAATCTTGGGTTTCTGTACTAAAATCAAAGGATTCAAAACGACCATAAAAACAATTAAGAGCATTAGCCAGCTCTGAGTCAGAGTTAAAACCATCTAAAAACACACGATTACTGCACTCTGTAGGCCTGCAATAGTTTTCATACTGGCCCAGGCTGAACCAAGTCTCTTTGTTGCCATCTTACTTTCCAACTCTGATTTATAATTCTGTTTTGCTCTTAAAATTTCGGACTTCAGCTCTTTTGTGGCAACCTGCAGCTCAGAAACAACCCCCTGTTTAAAGGCAAGTGCTTTCCTCTGTAAGCAGGATTTAACTGATTTAGTAACCCATGGCTTGTTGTTGGGATATACTGTATTTTGACACGTTTATGTGGAACAATTTTGTCCCTGCAGAAAGCCATGTATGAGCATGTTACGTCCACTAAAGAGTCCAAATCTTCTCCGCAGGCGAGCGTGAACACCTCCCAGTCCGTACAGTTAAAGCATTCCTGGAGGCAGTGCACTGAATCCTCTGTCCACACGTCTATGTCTCTGGTCTTCGCCTTGTCTCTTCTGAGAGCAGTTTTATATGTGGGCAGCAAATGTACACAGTTGTGATCTGAGGATCCTAAAGGAGGAAGGGGAAGAGATTTAAAGGCCCTCTCTATGGATCCGTAGCACAGGTCCAATGTCTTTTTTCGCCTGGTTGGGCAGGTGACATACTGACAGAAGTTTTTAAGTGTCTTCTTTAGAGACACATGGTTAACCTGTTGAACTCTGTTCAACTTCCCTAAAAACGCCTAAAAATAACATGCCCAAAGTAAATCAAAAGCTGTTCAACCCTTTGCAGCATCTTCATGGGGTTAGTCTCATTTAAAAGAAAACACTCTAAATCTTTTGGCAAAACAGTCATAATCTCTCTAAGTGCTCCTGCCACGGAGTAACAAGAAAGTTTGCCTGGGTGTTTTTTTAGATACAAATGCTTGCAAATAACATACAGCTGTCAGATACTGGCTGGAAAACACAACAGAAATGTAGAACCAAGTGTTTTCAAGCTCAGGTCAAAATTTTGTAAAAAATACCACAAAAAATGAATATATTACACAGCTTTTTTCTCAGGTTGTAACAAGGCTGTGTCTGTACTGGAAGCCCGGAAATACAGCTTTTTTTTTTCAGTGCGCACTGAGACGCACTAAGATGCAGAGACGTGACCACCCGCGGAATTCACAGAGTTCAAGGGGTTAAAATCCCCAAGGATAAAATTTGCACTTACTCTCTTGAAAATATTCAACTTTTTTATTCTAAAATTATGTCTTGACTCTCACCAATATACAGTACACCCTCTAATATAATCAAAACAATACATATAATGAAAGCACAGACATAAATAAATTCAATATTTCTTGAGCAAGAAGGATGATTTCAACATTGATTTTTATGGAACCAATTACAAGCACATCACACCAAAAAAATTGAATATTGTGATTCATAATTTATTTCTAAAAGCTGTAATCCATAATTATCAAAATTAAAGCAAACATTGGCTTCACTTCACTCCAGGTGTAAAGAATATATCATTGCCTGTGTTATGGGCATGTATTGTGTAAAGTCTACACAAGCTCATTCACATTCATTTATACTTTACATTCATATTTCCTACTTAGTGTTTACCATGCTACACTGTGGGTCTCAGAGTAACATCATTTCAATTCTCTGTATGTGCTGTACATATGGCAGAATTGACAATAAAGTTGACTTTAACTTTGACTTGATTTTTGATTTGAGTCCATGCAATGTTACGAGGAGTGTGTCAAAGTTCATTATGAGAATAAAATCACACACTAGCAACTGGAAGCTAACTAAGCTAATATCAATAACAGCAATTGTAACATCAATAACAGGGATTCTGCATACACAAAGTAATATTAAAGAAGTCAGGTAACACCTGGGAGTTGGACATATGTTTCAGTGAGTTTTGCAGGTCTGTTACAGCCCATGCAGTTGGATTTGGAATGGCAGAAACATAAGTAATATGATAGCTGTGCTACGCTAAGCTAACTGGGTGAACTGCTACATGGCTCAGTATGGTTACAAAAATGATCAAAATGTATATTCTTTATGAAGAAAAAACAATCTGCCTGTATGCTATTTCCAGTATCTACAATAATAAGTGAAAGTGATCAAATTGACTTATTGACGAGAAAGCACCAGGGATAGGAAGATATAATGGAAGTGGAACCGGAGCTGCAAGAGGACTGGAATGTGGAAGTAAGTCAGTCTTCATTGTGCAAGAGGTCCATATTAGACAAAGATAATACAAGTAAATACAAAATGCAGTTTTTAAATGATGATTTCATTTATTAGGGGAAAAAAGGTATCAAAACCCATATGTGAAAAAAAAATTGCCCGTTACATTATGAATCAAGTATGATTATTTTTTTTTTTTGAAAGCTGAGTTCAGTTTCACTAGCCATACCCAGGCCTGATTACTGCCAGACCTTTTAAATCAAGAAATCACTTAAATAGAACCTGTCTGACAAAGTGAAAGAGGTTAAAGGATCTCAAAAAGAAACACATCATGCACATCAGAAATTCAAGAACAGATGAGAACCTAAAACCCAGAACATCTAAAGAACTGCAGGCATCACTTGCTTCAGTTTGGACACTGGTCCATGATTCAGCATTAAAACGAACTCCGATTATATTGGCATGTTAGCTCTATATGCTTTACTTTGATGTTAGTAACATAACATGGCAGTGTACAACGCTTGCGTCATCAGCACACTGCTCTATGGGAGTGAGACGTGGACAACATACGCCCGGCAGGAAAAGAGACTGAACTCCTTCCACTTGCGCTGCATTCGCCACATCCTGGACATATCCTGGCAGGACGAAGTGCCCAACACAGAAGTTCTGTCCCGTGCCGGCCTTCCCTCCATGTTCACTCTACTCAGGCAGCACAGGCTCCGCTGGCTAGGCCACGTTCACCGTATGGAGGATGGCAGAATCCCCAAAGACGTCCTCTACGGAGAACTGGCGACTGGCAGGAGAGACGTTGGCCGCCCACAGCTGCGCTTTAGAGACGTCTGCAAGAGAGACATGAAGGCCCTGGAGATCAACACAGAGCGCTGGGAAAACCTTGCAACGGACCGCTCCAAATGGAGAGGCACCCTGACCAGACAGCTCAAGGCGGGTGAAGAGAGACTGACTGCTGCAGCAGATGAAAAAAGGACCCGCAGGAAGAACCACCACAGACCCAGCAGCACGGAGACCATCCACAAGTGCGTCCTGTGTGACAGGGACTGCCATTCGCGCATCGGCCTGTTCAGCCACAGGCGGTGCTGTTCCAGCAGAGTAGACGTTTAGGATTCTCTTCCATGGTCATCATAGACCGACAGAGGCCGACGAGTAACATAACTATAATATAATTTTTTTGAAAATAATTCCCAGTTTTATATATTTTTAAAAAACTTTATTACGATGTAAATCGCCATTTTTGTTTACGTCGCAATGCATTCTGGGTACTGACATAGAAGGGTTGCAGCCATTTTTTCTGTCTTATACAAGCCAAGAAGCGAAGCTACGAACTACTGCCATTTGTCAGTGAAAATGCCACATTGCGCGGCTTTTGGATGTAATTTCAAATCAAATGGAAATAAAGAGAGCGGGGTAAGCCTCCATAGCTTTCCTAAAGAGGGAAAGTTGAGGAAAAAGTGGGGCGGCAGCGGCTCAGCAGGTAGAGCAGGTCGTCTAATAACCCAATGGTTGGCAGTTCGAATCCCACCCTCCCCAGATATCCTGCCGTTGTGTCCCTGGGCAAGACACTTCACCCGCATTGCCTCCAGTGCCCATAACACTGGGTATGAATGTGTAAAAATGTTTAAATGTTCGGTGGTGGCCGGAGAGGCCGTTGGTGCGGATTGGCAGCCACATTTCCGTCACTCTATGAGTGTCTATGATCAAGCGCTATAGCGCAAGCTTGATAAAGCTGATATATATATTAATCACGCTATGATAAAGCGCTATATCGCTCAAAGCACACGCTTGAGCGATATAGCGTGCGCTTGAGTGTCTCTCCGCTATGAGTGGCTCAAGCGCACGCTCAAGCGTGCGCTTTGAGCGATATAGCGCTTTATCATACCGTGATTAATATATATGTCAGCTTTATCAAGCTTGCGCTATAGCGCTTGATCACAGACACTCATAGAGTGAGGGAAATGTGGCTGCTAATCCGCGCCAACGGCCTCTCCGGCCACCACCGAGCATTTAAACATTTTTACACATTCATACCCAGTGTTATGGGCACTGGAGGCAATGCGGGTGAAGTGTCTTGCCCAGGGACACAACGGCAGGATATCTGGGGAGAGCGTGATTCGAACCGCCAACCATCGGGTTATTGGACGACCTGCTCTACCTCCTGAGCCGCTGCCGCCCCACATTTTCCTCAACTGTCCCTCTTTAGGAAAGCTAGGGAGGCTTACCCCGCTCTCTTTATTTCCCTTTGATTGGAAATTACATCCAAAAGCCGCGCAATGTGGCATTTTCACTGACAAATGGCAGTACTTCGTAGCTTCGCATCTTGGCTTGTATAAGACAGAAAAAACGGCTGCAACCATTCTACGTCACTACCCAGAATGCATTGCGACGTAAACAAAAATGGCGATTTACATCGTAATAAAGTTTTTTAAAAATATATAAAACTGGGAATTATTTTCAAAAAAATTATATTATAGTTATGTTACTAACATCAAAATAAAGCATATAGAGCTAACATGCCAATATAATCGGAGTTCCTTTTAAGAAAGAGGCCAGGCAAAAATGGCATCCATGGGAAAGTTTCAAGGTGAAAACCATTGCTGACCAAAAAGAACACAAAGGCTCATCTTACATTTGCCAAAAATGATGATCCCAAGACTTTTCTGTAAATATTCTGTGGACCAACGAGACAAAAATTGAACTTTTTGGAAGGTGTGCATTCTGTTACATCTGATGTAAAACTAACACAGCATTTCATAAAAAGAACATCATACCAACAGTCAAACATGGTGGTGGTAGTGTGATAGTGTGGGGCTGCTTTGCTGCTTCAGGACCTGGACGACTTGCCACAATTGGTGGTAGCAGGAATTTTGCTCCCCACCAGAAAATCCTGAAAGCGTGTTACTAATCCTTCCATAAGAAATCAATAAGTGGTCACACTAAGGTTCACCTCCACTACTAGCTCACAACTAGAAGAAGAATTCCTCCTTGAATCAGTGGTTGGAGTGTGGAGATTTGGATCATAGTGTCATGGGTTCAAATCCCAGCATGGGTATACAGGTGTTCTACCTAGCCTGAAGGTGAAAAACTACAGATTAGTCCACCTTGACAATAAAGGGTCAGAACGGACAACACGAGTTCCCAGGTAATAGACAACTCTGGCCTTTGCCTAGCAGAGCCCTAACAAGGAGAATATTTGGCCATCAGTTCATGACCTCAAGCTCAAGCTTTCCAGTGTTCTGAATTTTTAAAAAATCTGCATAGAAAAGTGGGCCAAAATTCCTCAACAGCGATGCAAAAACCTCATTGCCACTTATTACAAACCCTTGATTGCAGTTGTTGCCGTCAAGGGGGGCACAACCAGTTATTAGGTTTAGGAGGCAATTGCGTTTTCAACATAGGTTTGGACAGCTTTTTTTCCCCTTAATAAATGAAATCATCATTTACAAACTGCATTCTGTATTTACTCGGGTTATCTTTGTTGAATATTAAAACTTGTTTGATGGTCTGAAACATTTAAGTGTGACAAATAGACAAAAATATTTTTAAAAAAAATCAGGAAGGGCCAAATTCTTTTTCACTGCACTGTATATAGAGAACATGTAGCACTGATAAGCCACAGGATTCAGGACAGTGACACAATATTTATGGTGTACCTTAAAGTAGAGAGTGACCTTTCCGACATGTTGATGTTTTGTCATGCAGGTGTATAGACTGACTCTTTAGCATCAAACAGGTGACATTTTAGCAGGCACTTTTCCATCCATCCATCCATCCTTTCATCCTTTTCCATGTAATATAAAAACATTCTACCTTTGGCATATTATATACATTATATTAAATATTATATGTTTTTATAATTTCATTTGAATAACATCTGAAAAGAGTTTTCTGATTGTATCTGATTCTATATTTATAACCAACAGAATCTTTGAAGAACCGCTCATTTCGTGGGCGTAACCGGTACAAGGCAGCTGCGTCCATTAGAGCTCAAATGCCCCGGTAATTACAGCATGTGTCTGACAGACCAAAAAACACCACCACCCACACATTGAGAACCTTAAACACACCCACCACGCGAGGATTTTCAGCCATTATTATCGTTATTTAATCCTCACATCTCTCTCATCTTTTACCACATCACCTTCTTTTTTTTTTAATTCTTTGCAGACTCTGGAGATTTTACTTTACTTTACGAAAAGCCCTTTTCTTTTTTTTCTTTATGTAGAGGAGTGGTGATGTCAGTCTGACCTGCACTACATAGTATCAGCCTGTTGTCTGCTTGCAAAGAAAAGCCTCTTTCACTTTCCTTCATGTCCTCTGGGGGACATAAGGGCTTCAGAGAGAGAGAGAAATAGAGAGCGAGTGTCACCTGCTCCCAACTGCAAGAGGGTGACACACAAGTTTTATTCTGCACTTCAAAGATCCCCAGACACAAAACACTTTCTACAACTCCTCTTCAAAAAGCCCAATTCATGGACAAAAAAAGGGCTGAAAAGTGTGTGTGTGTGTGTGTGTGTGTGTGTGTGTGTGTGTGTGTGTGTGTGTGTGTGTGTGTGTGTGTGTGCGCACGCGTGTATGCGTCCTCATACCTGGTCACAAGCTTCTTTGCAAGGCGACAACTCGGCAGCATGTTGGCAGCAGGACTGATCTGCACACAGACACAACCAGTTAGTTGTGTTGTTAACATCAGAACACAATCAATCATTTTCGACTAATGGAAAGAGACATTTTTTGGCCCCAAAGGAATCTGCACAGAGTGACAACACATGTGAGCCTTAAAATAAAGTAAAATAGCCAAGTTAGAAGAATAAACTGGCCTAACAATATAAGAAATAGTGAATCGCCACCTTATCGTGGTGGAGGGGTTTTTGTGCCCTGCTGATACCAGGAGCTATGTTGTCGGGGGCAACATACATACATACATACATACATACATGAACAACCAAACTAAGAGTGGTACAGTAGATCCTTATAAGAAAGTCGCATGAAGGACCTAGTGTACCCAAAGGAGCCCCACGGGTCCACCATCCAGTGGGCTCACCACCTGCTTGAAGGATCGTGGGGGATTATGGTACTATGTAAACCAGGTGGCAGCCTGAGCTACTCTGTTTGAACAGCTGCCCCATCACCCAGACCCCTGATTAAGCGGTAAAAGATGGATGGAGGGATGGATGCTTCCTTCCTCTTTAAATGCCCATGATGTTTTTCATGTTTTCTGACTTACCTACAATGTCACTGGGGCTGTTATAGTTTATTGGTTTATTTGTCAGGGACCATGTACAGAAAAACATTAAATACATGGTAAAGATGCTCTGTACCAGATTATAGCATTCACAATAATTTCCATCTGTAGTCCCTGAAGCAGTAAAAAAGATTTTAAAATAAAACCAGCACATATAGAAAGCAATTCAGGTCAGATTTCAGAATCTGTTGTCCCTGAAAGAAGTAGGGGAGTAAGTTTAAAAGGTATAAAGATAAGAGGAAGGCACACAAATAAAATCAATTTAAGAGTACAATTTCAAATCCCATTTAAGGGACAGAGTCAATGCTGGCAGGCTTGATTACTTAAAATCCATCTTTTTAGTCTCTATGGAAAAGTTTCTGTAATTTGTTCTGGTCTTCAGTGCAGTGGGGAGCACGTTCCATTCTGTTATAGCTTAATATGAGAAGGCTGATTGGCCAAAAGCAATTTTACGTAGGGGAATGCAACAATGCTACCTAGAGGAAGTCCTTGTTATTTTAGTATTTTGTTTAGACAGTGGTGTAACGTTTAAAGCTACGTTCTATGCAATAAACATTGTAATAAGCATTGCAATAAATGTGTACATTTGTTATTGAGTGTTTGGTACAATTACTACTGCTCTTTAGGAAAGAAAATTCTGCACATGTTGGTCAATGCAAGTTTCTCAATACCAAAAGAAAAAAGTATCCAGTTACTCGAGTAATTGTTTGATTACAGTGAAAATTACTCCATTATTAAAATAATCAATAGCTGCAGCCCAAAATGTCACAATAGTGAATTATCTCTAAAGTTCCCAAAGACAAAAAAATGAGGTGTATGTATTCTGTAGTAATTAGTATACTATAATTAAAGAACCTTAGTAAGCAAGCTCAAATACCCCACACATCCCCATATGAGAGTTCTCCTACAGCAATGTACTGCATGCCCTTGTGTGATGCAAATATAAACCCAGCACGTCTGCAAAAGATGGCGGAGTGGTTAGCACTGCGGCAGCACAGCAACTCACCCTTGGCCGGGGGATCCTGGGTTCGATCCCAGCCCCCGACCAACAGTGATCTGTGAGGAGTTTGCATGTTCTCCCCATGTCTGTGTGGGTTTATGCCAGGATTTCTCCGGTTTCCTCCCACATGCCAAAAACATGCAAGTTAGGTTAATTGGCATCAAAACTGGGGACTCTAAATTGTCCTTAGGTATGACTGTGAGAGTAAATGGTTGTCTGTCTCTCTGTGTTGGCCCTGCGATGGACTGGTGATCTGTCCAGGGTGTACCCTGCCTTTCACATGCTGGGATAGGCTCCAGCCCCCCCGTGACCCAAAAAGGATTAAGCGGAAGAAGATGAATGAATGAATGTTTGCAAAAGACTTTGTATCTTTTTCCACTGAAAGTGCATATTCAAGCCCTTTTGGTTGCCTGCCCTCATTAGATGTACAAACTCCAATTCCAGTGAAGTTGGGACGTGGTGTAAAATGTAAATAAAAACAGAATACAATGACTTGCAATTCCTTTTCAGCCTGTATTCAATTGAATATACTACAAAGACAAGATATTTAATGTTCAAAGTGAAAAACTATTGCTTGACATTGATGCCTGCAACACATTTCAAAAAAGCTGGGAAAGGGGCAAGAAAATACTGGGAAAGTTGAGGAATGGCCAAAACCCTTTTTTAAAACATTCTACAAGTGAACAGGTTAATTGGAAACAGGTGAGTGTCATAACTGGGTATAAAAGAAGCATTTCCAAAAGGCTAAGTCATTCACAAGCAAGGATGGGGCAAGGTTTACCACTTTGTGAACAACTGCGTGGACAAATAGTCCAACAGTTTAAGAACAGGGTTTCTCAACGTACAATTGCAAGGAATTTGGGGATTTCATCATCTACAGTCCATATCATCAAAAGATTCAGAGAATCTGGAGAAATTTCTGCACTTTAGTGACAAGGCCAAAAACCAACATTGACCATGTTTATATGCACACGAAAAAACCGGTTATGATTTGATTTCTGGAGTTACCTGATTATTCAAGTGGCCACGTAAACAGAATAATCTGATAAAGGCCATGCAACCGGGGTCATTAACGCAAGTGGTTTACCCTTATATTATGAATATTATGAATAAACAGGGCCCTGTGATGGACTGGCGATCTGTCCAGGGTGTACCCTGCGTCTCACCCAGATGCTGGAATAGGCTCCAGCCCCCCCATCACCCCAAAAGGATTAAGCGGTAGAAGATGGATGGATGGATGGATGGATGTTTATTCCGTATATATAGATATGAGAAAACTGATTATTGACATTATCAGTTTATGCCCAGTCATCAGTTTATTGTGGCCATCTAACCGGGGTCATTAAATGCCTGTGACCTTCAATCCCTCAGGCGGCACTGCATTAAGAACCAGCATCTTTCTGTTAACCGCTGTCAGTTAACACAGTTCATCACTATATCTACAAATGGAAGTTAAATCGCCATCATGCAAAGTGAAAGCCATACATCAATAACACCCAGAAACATGCCAGTTGCTCTGGGCTTGAGCTCATCTGAGATGGACTGACACAAAGTGGAAAAGTGTGCTGTGGTTTGATGAGTTCACATTTCAGATTGTTTTTGGAAATCATGGGCGTTGTGTTCTCCAGGCTAAAGAGGAAAAGGACCATCATGGTTATCAGTGCAAAGTTCAAAAGCCAGCATCTATGATGGCATGGGGGTGTGTTAATGTTCATGACATGGGCAACTTGCACAACTGTGAAGGCACCGTCAATGCTGAAAGGTACATACTGCAATCCAAGCAACGTCTTTATCAAGGGCATCCCTGCTTGTTTCAGCAAGACAATACCAAGCCATACTGTGCTCATTTTACAACAGCGTGGCTTCATAGTAGAAGACTGTGGGTACTAGAATGACCTACCAGCAGTCTAGACGCGTCTCCCACTGAAAATATGTGGCGCATTATGAAGTGCAAAATACTTCAATGGCGACCCCAGTTGACCAACTTAAGTCATACATCAAGTAAGAATAGGAAAGAATTCCACTTACAAAGCTTCAACAATTAGTGTACTCAGTTCCTAAATGCTTATCGAGTGTCCACACTGCAGCAGTGTGGAGAAAACTGAGAAAACAGTGTCCACACTGCAGCAGTGTGGACACTGCCGTCCACCTGAGCTAGAACAATTTTTAAAAACTACATTTCTATAATTATAGTTATCTTTATAGTGTTTGGTGTGGACAGCCCTTAACCAAGGGGTGTCCAATCGTGTGCCATGGAGGGCCAAGACCCTGCATGATTTACCTCCAACCAGGGTCTTCATCAGCAGATTTCACTGAATTTCTTCCCACTGATTGCTGACAAGTGAAAACACCTGCTGAAGAGACGGAGTAGAAGAGAAAACCTGCAGGGTCTTGGCCCTCCGTGGCACGATTGGACACCCCTGATTCAGACAACAGAGGGAGGCTGGATTGTACTGGGTTTCGAGTAGGTTCATTTTGTCTTCCCATTCAGTCCTTAGTTTTTTGCTTTTCTTATTTCAGGCAAGGATGAAAAGAAGATGTTTTACCTTTACATATGTCAAGAAATTTTACATATGTATATACATGTTACCATTTCATAATGCATTGTGCTTAAATAACTGTTTCTCCACCTTTGTCACAACTGAAAGGACTCATATTACAACTCCTGCACAGCACATTCTTGTGCAGGAATGTAATCTGACCTACAACAGCTTCACTGGATGGACTGGAAGTCATCTCTTGACCAAACTTATGTTTATACCTTATATGGAGTTGTTTCCCTTTTTCTGTCTCGCGAGATGAGAACTTGTTATGTAATTTTGTGCTCTCTGTTCCTCCCAGTGTGGGAGCAGCAAATGCTTTTTCTGTCATGTATAAAAGGGAGGTGCTGATTCTACGCACCAGCATTCACTCCCGTCTGTAACCAGAGGTGTGTTTTGTGTTTGCTCCTTGCAAGTAAAAACTTTTGATTATATTTATGTCTCGAGTCTGATTAAGGTACGAACTTAACAGAGTACTATCATTTCTATGAGTTTTGAGTTTCAGATTCCTGACATTCGTGGTGCCGTGACCCGGATGGCCAATATCCAGACGGAGTGAGGAGAAAACCGGACCTCCAGGTTGAAAATCCATGCATGGTCTGACCTAACGGTCAGTTTTGGAAACCCGCCTTCAGGGAACTCTGTGAGCGCCGGTGTCCTAACTCTGTCTGGTGACGGTCGTCCGCATTAACAGAGTCCTAGAAGTAAGTGAAATTTATTCTCCTATTTCGGGAAGAAAGCCAATTGTCATTATTAAGAACCACAGGTCAGCTGAATGCAAGTAATGGTAGTATAAGGTGGTGCCCTGTACTTTTCCTGATTTTTAAAACTACTGTAGGAATACAATGGTTTTGTGAAGTAGTGTGACGGCGATTCATAACTACTTAGTGGTCAGGTTTTAAAAATAAATTAAAAAAAAGGGTGAAGGAAGTAGTGTGACGGCGATTCATAACTACTGGGTGGTCAGGTTTTAAAAATAAATAGGGTGAAGGAATTCACCCCAAAATTGGGCAGTAATAGTGTTACAGTGGGCGTACTGATAACGTCCCTGACCACGAATTCACCCCAAAATTGGGCAGTAATAGTGTTACAGTGGGCGTACTGATAACGTCCCTGACCACGCAATAATGGGAAATTGTGCTGGAAAATCGGATAGGCAGATGCATAAACAAAGGAAGAAAGAGGACATAGCGTGCAGGACTGTTAAAAATATTTAAACAAAAAAGATTATTCCTTTAAACCCACACTGGATGTGGATGAATGCACAGTCTTAGCGTCGACGGAAAAACTTACAACAAAAAGAGATAAATATCAAAACCAACAGAGCATCAAACCATTATTAAATGAAAAAGATAATCCTTCCCCAACTTATCAATGCCACGATCCTAAGGAGGGTCCATACGGCAAATTATTTAAAGAAGCCCAAGAGGTTGGGAAATGGAGGAGGCAAATAAAATCATAATAATTAGACCATAATATTTAAAGACGGACGGATTAAATGGTAGCAGAACTGGATAATGTTAAAATGGACAATGAGAAAGTTATTTTATCTATTATCTATTCTTTGTGTGTGAGCCTTAGATAGAGGCAGTGTAGAGAGAACAAAACTCCTCTGTTCTCTGTTTGTGTGTGTGTGTGTGTGTGTGGTTGATCTGTGAAGAAAGTGGTCTAAATATGGGTACTTTTACAAGGTTTTGGGTTTTTATTTTTTCAATTTAACTCTGTGGGGTCTTGATTAATGTTGCGTACGTGATAAACTGTTTACATATTTTTAAAAAGCAATTTTGACGCATTGCTGACCTTTGTCCTTGACTGAAACATGACAGTACACTTTATAGAAAAAAGGACTGGCGTGTGACAATGTGACTACAGGCCATGCTATGATCATATTATGATGTCATTTAAAGGCCAAATGTCACGTAACAGGGTACTTTAAATATCTTGAAACTAGATATAAAAGGGAACCGATCCGTTCGGGTCTTGGTGCATATGCTTCAGTAACAACGGAATATTCGTTAATTTAAAACTGCCACGCTTGGCCTGACACGGCCCCTGGAATCGCCTGGGGAAGAAGGCGGAAGTGACGAAATCGATTGTACCCTAGTTTGATGCTTGGGGTATTTCAATTGATTGTTTATATGGAGACTGGAAGGCTGAAGTGAGCAACAAGAAAGAAAAAATTGGATATTTCACCCATACCTTAAAACGGGACTATCAGGGACAGCTGGGTAATAAGGGACACTTCTCTGGGAAATGTTTTCATACCTATCAAGTGAGACGTTTTCGCCGTACTTCAACACCGTAAAAAGCGGCTATAAGGAACGGCGGAGCAACAAGGGACACCTCTCTGGGAAATGCCCCAAATGCAACTCGTGTTGTTATTGTCAAATATTTTAAGGATTCATGGATATTTGACAATAACAACACAACTCAGCGTCCGGCGCTAAATAAAAAAAAAAAAGCAGAATTCTGTATTTGTCAGGCGATCTCTGTCTGTTCCGCAACCGCTGCACAGCTCAACGTGTTAAACCATTGTCCTAATGACTTCTCATTGTAGTGAGAATAGCTAAAGCTGAGCGATCAGCCCGCCCAGACAATTAAACTAATGATTGACTCCACACTTCGAACAGTAGTGATAATAGCTCACGCTGAGCGATCAGCCCGCCCCGACAATTAAACTAATGATTGACTCCACACTTCTCATGGTAGTGCGAATAGCTGACGCTGAGCGATCTGCCAGCACCAGCTGTGGCTGATCACACACAGGACGGGCTCCTCAACACACTCAGTTTTTTTTCCAGTATATTTTTTCTTTTGGGCGTACAGAAATGGCAATACGCCCGTTTTTGCTAAAATTGCATTTTCCCCGTATTTTCCTTAAAATATTTGACAATAACAACACGAACTACATTTAAAACATTTCCCAGAAAAGTGTCCCAAACCACTCCGCCGTCTCCCACAGCCGCGCTTGGCACCAAAATACGGCAAAAACGTCTCACTTGACAGGTATGCGCCTCCATTTTCATATTGATCTGGTCAATTTCTTGACAGCAGCGGCTCTCCTCCACTGTAATAATAATGGCTTCCGAAAAATCAATATTTATGGGGCGCCCTGGACAGACCCCCTTCGGCTTCGCAATTCTGGAGGCGATTAATGTCCAGTTCAATGACATTTTCCACTGGTTCTGCTCTCTGGTCATCGTTGGAACTGTTGTCATCAGACAATGCATCTGATTCCGTCTCGGACGGCTCGAACCTGTAAGGTTCTATGCCTCTGTCACTGTCTGAACCACTGACAAAAAAAAGACAAAAAAAAAAGACAAAACTAAACTAATTTGTTCACAATCGCTGTCACTTTCCGTCATGATTGTCCAATGTTGATAAGTGTGAATGTGGATAGGCAGGGCAGCCAGGGTACAACTGGTGATGTCAAAAACATGGGCGTGGTCTGGACTGGCTGTCACAAGCCAGCAAGCAAGGTGGGGCCTTCACCTGGTGTATTTTGTGCAATTATGTAAATACAGGTGGGTGATATGGTCTCCGGTATGAATATTTGGTTTAAGCTATGTGTATTTTATCTAAATTCGTTGTCATTTAGAAAAAAAAATTACGTGACATTTGGCCTTTAATAATGCCTAATCACTGAAGGTTTTATGTTTACCATATATCACATGATTTAGAGCACAGAGGATCAAAAGAGATTGATGATTAATGTGTCTGTGCATATGATCTGCCAGAGGCTATGGATTATCAGACAAAGGTCTTGGAGAAGGAATCCTTAAATTGATGGGCATTTTTTGAAGCCAAGTATGACTTTGTATGACATTGTAGATAACATAAGGTGTACTGATTCAAATGACTTTGACTTTACAAATGTAATGTTTATATGATTTTATACTGATGTTACTCACCACATAATGGTGCGGTAACAATATATTTCAGAAATGTGACAGCAATGAGGAATGTGCTTCTCCTGATTCAGCGGTGGCCAAGCTGGGTCAGGGTGAACTACATTGCACTCCATAATTTACCAAGGAATGTATGAAATAGGGGCATTCCTTGTAAAACATTAAATCAAATTCTAATTGGGCAAAACGTCCGCCTTTCCTTTGACTGAAAGAATGTGACACAATATTTCAAATTCAACCCATCTGTGTTCAACTGGACAAACTGATCTTATTTATCAATGCTGAAGCATATCAAAAATGCACAGATAGTTATTTTGTTTTTCTTAAATAGAATTTGTAAACTAACCTGCATGTAACTATCTGTACAGACAGTAAATATGCTTATGACGCATGCCACCTGCATACTGTTACCTTGAATCTGTGGGGGTTTGTCATCTCCACAGAAAAACCAGCAAAACATCGACAGCAATTGTTGCAACTATGTAATGTTCCGATGCTACCATGTTCTGTGGCAGTTGTTCACTGACCTGCCCACACTAATGGCACTGACTTGTCTAGCCGCGATAATCGCTTGGCTGATAACACTACTCACTGTGCTGCTATTGGTCTTTTAGGAACCGTCTGTCTTATTAATAATGTTGATGTTGATGTTTTAAAAGACTGTCAAGATAATATGGACCTTCCTCCTGTTTCATGTGTAAATAATTAGATATACATTTGGCTTGCCTGACGAAAATTTGCTCTGCCACCCACATTATACAGATGAGCTGTCCTGGTGGCACATGGCCAATCATGTGCCAACAGGAGGGAAATCAATGAATGATGAGGATGATGGAAAAACTGTCCTAATATTTTTAAAGAAGTAACAAAAACATGCCAAAAGTGCATCATTTGTTTATAAAATAATGCTCAAGGAGCAATGGAAAGCTACAATATTGCTTGGTGTTGATTGACACCTTCACAGGGTGGACAGGAATTCATCACACATCCTCAGCAAATGCCGCATTTATGTGTAAAACTCCATTGAAATTGGGGTTCCAGAACTGATTTATGCAGATAATGGAACTCATTTTACAGCACAAACAGTTCAAGACTTAATAAGATCAAATTTCATAGTATCTACCACCCACAAAGTACAGGTTTTGTAAAAAGAAAAATGGTACAATCAAACAAGTGCTGGCAAAAACCACACATGGAAAGGGTATTACTTGGCCAGAAGCCCTGAAATTAGTCAGACTAAGCATTAACTCTATACTAGACCCAAAGACAGGATTATCACTCTTTGAATGTGCTTTTCACCGTCCTTATGTATTGCCTGACCTCTCACCACTAACCACGCCTAACAAATACACAGATCTTGGTGAACATCTCAGGGAATGTTTTGATTTTGTCAGAAGCTCTCTGCTCCACAGAAAGAAGCGGATAACCCGTTGCAACCTGGGGATTATGTCTTCATAAAGAACCACCACCAACAACACTAGACACTCCCACTCCCACTGCAGTACGTATTGCTGAATGACCATCTCGGATTCACCTTTCACACGTTAAAAGACTACGGGTGCCTGTAAGTGAACTAAAGCGAGGACCTCGCTTTGATATACGACCCCAAACAAAGAGGAACCTTCCACTCTGCTAGGTGGAAGAAGGACTATTCTCCTGACCTGTGTTGGGTCAGCTCTTTGAATGGGGAGCCATATCCTACACAGATCCTCATTCTTGATGATTTTCCACACAGCCAACACCGGCCCCTGTTTGTACACATTGGCCTACAACTTCCAGTCATATACAGCCCAAGGAAGATGCGCTGGAACTTCCGCAAAGCCAACTGGAAGAAATTCAGTGAAACTCTGGACCGGAGCATTGTTACCATCCCACTCCACACCATCACTGTAGATGAAGCATACAACCGCTTCTGCAGCGCAATCTTCAAGGCTGCCCATACTGCAATCCCACGAGGCTACCGACCCCTCTATGTCCCATGTTTGGACGGAGAAAGTGCTGCCCTCCTACAATCCTATCAAACATCAGGGGACCCAGAGATAGCAGACCATCTCATTGAATCGCTAAATACAGCCCGGCGAAAGAAATGGGAGGAGACAGTTGCTGACCGGAGCTTTACCCACTCTAGCAGGAAATGTTGGAGCCTCATCCGTCGCCTAGGAGCTGCACAGAAGCCCCCTAGCCAAAGCCGAGCATCCGTCACACCCAACCAAGTTGCATCCCACCTACTGACTATCGCCAAAGCACCCCAAGACAAAGACACCAGAAGAGCAGTTACAACTGAGCTAAAAAAACACCAAAAAATGCCTGTAGAGGAAACGAACCCTGAACCCTTCGAGGCTGCTGAACTGGAGAAAGTCCTACAGGGCCTGAAATGTGGAAAGGCAGCAGGATACGATAACATCTTCCCAGAATTCATGAAGAATCTTGGCCCCCGAGCCCTAACCTGGTTGACACAATTCTACACAAGGATCACACAAACGAACTCGATCCCAAAGAAATGGCGGACAGCAAAGGTCATTGCCATCCCAAAACCTGGCAAAGACCACAAACTACCAGCAAGCTACCGCCCAATCTCCCTACTCAGCGTTCCTTACAAAATCATGGAGCGCCTAATACTGCAACGCATTTCCCCAGAAATAGAGGATATTCTAAGTGTGGATCAAGCAGGTTTCCGCAAGGACCGCAGTACAGGAGAACAAGTACTGGCCCTAACCACCTTCATTGAAAATGGCTTCGAGAGCAGACTGAAGACAGGGGCTGTGTTTCTCGATCTTACAGCCGCCTATGATACGGTCTGGCACAAAGGCCTCCTCCTGAAACTTATAAAGGCGATCCCTGCTTGGGCAACAGCAATTATAAAAACCCTGCTGACCAACCGAAGGTTCAGAGTCCACCTCAGTCAGAACACAAGTGCATGGAGAATGCAGAAAAACGGACTCCCACAAGGCTCAGTTCTAGCTCCAACTCTGTTCAACCTCTACATAAACGACCTGCCTACTACAAAATCCCGCAAATTCATCTATGCAGACGACATCTGTTTGGCATTCCAAGCACCAGACTTTGAACCACTGGAACGGGTGCTCACGGAAGATCTTGCTAAACTGGACCAGTTCTGCAAAATCTGGCGCCTAAAACCAAGCCCAGCAAAAACCGTCTCCAGTGTATTTCATCTCCACAATGCAAAAGCTGCCAGAGAACTAAACATCCACCTGAGCGGACTCAAGCTTAAGCATGCCCCAAATCCAACTTATCTTGGAGTGACCCTTGATAGGACCTTATCCTTCAAGGAACATCTAAAGGGGACGGCTGCTAAGGTGAAAGTACGAAACAACCTGCTCTGCAAGCTCGCTGGTGCAAAATGGGGGGCGGCAGTCTCCACCCTGCGCACCTCAGCACTGGCCCTTTCATACTCTGTAGCAGAATATTGTGCCCCTGTCTGGTCCAGGTCATCTTACACACACCATGTAGACACCCAGCTCAACTCAACCATGAGAACTATAACTGGAACAATCCGCTCAACACCACTCCCCTGGCTCTCTGTACTGTCAAACATAGCCCCTCCACACATCCGGCGAGCAGCATTAACTCAAAGGATGCTCCAAAAAGTTAAAGATTTTCCTCACTTACCAATCCATGCAGATATCTACACCCCACCCACTGCCCGACTTTCATCCAGACGGCCGATTTGGAAAAACCCTCCCCCAGCTGACTTTACCATCCAGACAGCTTGGCAAGAGGAATGGGAAACCAAGGAGGTCCCAAACAAACAGCTGGTGATAAACCCCAACCAACAGGTCCCGGGCACCAACCTCCCAAGGAGACAGTGGTCTACACTCAATCGCTTCAGGACTGGACATGGCCCCTGCTTGGCCAGCCTTCACAGATGGGGCAGTAGCCCTAGCCCACTGTGCGCATGTGGAGAGGAGCAAACTATGGAACACATCATAGAGGCTTGCCCGCTCCAAAGACTGGAAGGAGGATTACACACCCTCCATACAGCAAACCAGGAGGCAACTGCTTGGCTTAAGGACTTTGCATTCGCTAAATAAATAAATAAGTGAACTAAAGGCCCTTTTCCACTAGCCTCACTTGGCCCTACACCGCACCACTCAGCCCGCTTTAGGCGCTTTTCTACTAGCCCCAGCACCGGTTAAGCAGGTACTTTTTTCGTACCTGATCCAGGGCAGGGTCTAACCGGGCCGAGTAGGGCTGAGTATGGCTGTGATATGACTTAAAGAGACTGGTCGCCGCTGATTGGTCAGGTTGTAACGTCATGAAAGCGACTTTTTCTGCTGAATTTACTCCACGACCGCCATTTGTAATTGTTCAGCAGTGAACTCAGTGCGCCCCTTTAATACGGTATATTATATTAATATACTGTATAATATACTTATATAATAATATACTCCTAATATTATATATTAGGAGGTGCGCAATTTTCTTTCTATATTAGGCAACGATCGCATCCAGCGCGAGTTGGACGGATCTACTCGAAATGCAGGTGTCCGAGCAGATGGGTTCCCAAGGGCACATCCGTACTGCCAAACAGTGTCGGGAGAAGCTGAAAAAGCTGAAAAGTGATTACCGAGCAGTGAAGGACCACATTGCTCGAAGTTCAGCGGATGGAAGGAGTGGAAGTGGTTCGCTGAGAGACACTGGGCTCGACACGTCACTGTCACGGCCACCGTCACGGTCACGGCCCTTGGAAACCGTGGATGGTGAGTGTTTATTTGATATTGCGCATCTGTTCGCCACTTGATCCGTTCTATGCCAAGCTCACTGTTTTTAAGAAATAGGAAGGTTGTTAGATTGTGAGTAATGGTTGTTACTGAGGCTCGCGTACTGTTTTGCAGCCAACTGCAGATTCACGCTTGCTTTGTGTTAAGTATTAGCGCGAACAAAACGCTGAATTACGCTTATTGTATTCCGGTTAAAAATTTGAGAGTGTTGTGTACATGTTGCACTTTGATGTTAAGTTTTAAATTGCGTGCATTTTCTTTCTAGAATCGCATTTCATATCACAGGGGTCCACCTC
This sequence comes from Pholidichthys leucotaenia, assembly GCA_020510985.1. Lineage (NCBI taxonomy): Eukaryota > Metazoa > Chordata > Actinopteri > Cichliformes > Pholidichthyidae > Pholidichthys > Pholidichthys leucotaenia. The sequence goes on from CM035844.1 coordinate 83,029,009, forward strand.
AGTGGAGATTACTGACACAGCGGACTCTCCTGGCGCTGCGTCTGAGTGTGCGTCTGGCTGAGCGCCAGCTGAATCAGCTCCACATCACCAGCTCCATCTGGATCACGTGCAAGTGCCGGTAAGGCACAATAACCACGATTTTTTTGGGGGGTTGAAACAGGTCCAGCAGCGGAAACCAGGGTCGAAAATCCATCCATCCATCCATCTTCTACCGCTTAATCCTTTACAGGTTGCGGTGGGGCTGGAGCCTAACAAGTTATGTACCAAATTGATTAATGCAATTTCCTGTAGCTGCATATTAATTAATTGAAAATGTCTTTTTAAATGTACAAAAAGGTTATTCTTTGGTCTTCACTTATCGGTGTTCCACAACCATTTTTAGGTGTGGTGATTGGTGCTGTTGTAACTCCTGTTTTAGACAAACAAATAAAGCTCATGAACTGCTGTTGAAATCAACATGCTTCATTGAAATGCTTCGCGTCAGCTGACTGTATTAACCCATTCAGATTTCTGCGGCCACACTACAAGCAACTAGTTTAAACATTACCCATCCATCCATCCATATTCTTAATCTTAATCCTTTTTAGTTTTGCAGGGGGGCTGCAGCTGAAGACAGCACCCTGCGTGTTGCAAAATCTGCTCTACTGAGGGGCAGCAACATGACAGTTCAGCTTATATTCAGCAATGAAGCATAATATAATAGTGACATTCCACCACAGACTTTCACCTGTGTAATTCCATAATATATGTAGTGATCCAGCTTTAACGACCATGCCTTTCTGTCTTTCCATCTAGGCAAGACGAAAACAGACAACTCCCATCGCTGACCTTACATCAGCGATGGTCAACATGCATGACGAAGAGATGCGGCTCTTGGAACGGCAACATGACCAGCGGCAAGAATCAGGAGTACATGCAGCATTTGCGACAGGTGGCTGCAGATGTGCGGGCAGATGCACATGAAGCCCTGGAACAGGACGCTGCGTTACGAAGGGAAGAGCTTGCAGAGATGTCATCGCCCAGTCTGTTTTTTTGTTTGTAAATTTTGCTTCGGGAATAAAATTGTATTGTTTGCATCAAAAGTCTGGTTTATCTGTTATGACACCGTATGAGAAAAGCCAATAATTACATACACATTCCATTCTCTGTTCACTCCACATGCTGCTGTTCATCAGGTCAGGTGTATTTTAATACGGGGAAAATGCAATTTTAGCAAATACGGGCGTATTGCCATTTCTGTACGCCAAAGAGAAAAATATACGGGAAAAAAAATTGAGAGTGTGGGAAGGAACACGTCGTGTGTGACCCCCACAGCGTACGGGCGGGCAGAGCGCTCAGCGTGAGCAATTATCACAACAGTGAGAAGTGTGGACTCATCATTAGGCTGATGGCTTCACACCTTCTTAACAGATAAGCGTTATGAACAAGAGGACAGGTAGATGGACCATGCACAACATTTTATTTACAAAAAACATTTTTGAAATATGTGTGCACAAAATAGACAAGTATTGCATCACGTATTATATTGTAACATGCAGCTTGACATGGTGACGTCCCACCAGGAGGTTTGAACTCACGCCTCCCGCTCCGGAGTCCCGCACTCTACCTGTGTCGCCAATAGGGTCAACCCACTTGTCAAGCCAAGTGGGGTGCTTATATTGAGTTCGCTACAATATCACCACCCTGCTCCTCTGCTCTCTGTGCCGCTGCCACCACTGGTTCATCTACTGCATCATCCAATGTAGTGTCAAACGTCTCTCCATGACTCTCACACAGATTGTGCAGAGCACAACAAGTCAGCATCATAGATTTAACCAGTTTCATGTCACAGTCATTCCTCCTTCCTTCTCTCCTAGTCATCAGCCATGTTTGTTGTGGAGGATTCAGTCGCGTGTGTTTCACGTCACGAGGGTGTGGCGCCGCCTGCTGTTCAACAAATCCCACCCACAGCAGGTGTGCCAGCAGGTGCGCCAGCAGTAGTTGAAAAGCAACTGAGGCTGAACCGAACCGAAGTGAGTAGAGCCAGGTTTTCAAACCGGGGCTGAGTGGGGCTAGTGGAAAAGTGCCTTAACTAACTTGTTTCCCTGAGTAAGTCCAGTTACAAAGGGGGCGTGTCCTTTTAAGGACAAGGCCGTCTCAACCCTGGTGAAGAAAGAGGCCCGGAGGGGTACTCTCTCAGGTGGAAGCATGGCACCAAAATTATTGATGACTCTGTGTTCAGCACTTCTCCTGACAGTGGGGTGGTAATCTCTTTCTGATTCAAGGACAAGGAACCCACGAAGCACGGACAATGAACAATACGCATAACCTGTGGTACCAGACAATGGTGGTTTCGGTGAGAGGACTGGGAATCAATACTTCTTGCTGTATGTTCATTGCTACCCCATTCACACAAGACTGCAATACCCATGATCCCTGTTCCACTGAGTGAAGAGGAAACGCCCGGAGCGACAATAGCGATGAACTCTCGTCTCAGTCTGTTTAATACAAACAATAATGTTGGACATTGGTTGGTGGGGAATTTGTCAGGAAGGTATCTTTATAGATTGAATGTCACTATTACTGATTATACTGGGTCTAAGATTAGAATATTTAATACAATTGGGATTGGAACTTCTTTGCTTGCAGTTAAGAAGCCTTTAATGAAAGTAAATCCTACACTGTTTACTTCACCAATCTGCTTTCACAAAAATTGTAGTAAAAACAGTTCCAACCTGGGTTTTTCACAAAGATGCAATGATACTAAGGAAGTGACCTGTGAAGTGTCATATCATGATTCTGTTTGTAGAAATGTATTTCACTTTCCCTATATTGCTGCTGGAAAATTCACCTTAAAGAGCAAAAATTGTACTTTTAACTGTAGCAATAATCCTACTGTTTTTTGGCCAAATGATGATGGGTATGGATTCTTGGAAAACCATGTTTGGGTTTGTGGATTTAATGTTTACTCATTGCTTCCTCCAGGATGGTGTGGCAAGTGTTACATGGCTATATTGTTCCCACACATCAGCATAAGGTCAAATCTTACACATGAAATGAAAACATCATACTCCCATTATTATCATCCTGAACAAACTAAAATACACACCAGGGTAAAAACTTTTGATTATAAAAAAAAAAAAAAAAAAAAAAAATTAGACATGCAGCAGTTGGTGGGTACACTATCTGGAAAACAGAGGATTAGTGATTTTAAAGGTGTTATGGGTACTCTTTTTCCAATGTATGGCAGTGCTCTAGCTATACACCACATAAATGCATTAGCATGGACAATGGAAAATCTGACTGTATTAGTGGAGCAAGGATTCACAACTTTAAATGAAGAACAAAAATTAGCCATTTGAATGATATTTTACACTTACAGCATGGGTTAGATGAAGATAAAGGTTGGGGCTCCTGGGATTGGTTTCAAAGTAGAACTTGGTGGCAGATTCTTTTGAAATAGTTAACCCCATTGATTGTGATATTAATCTTATTCTATGTGCTTTTCATGTGTGTCATTCCCTGTATAAGGTCCATGATAAGTAGAGCTCTTGCTCAACGCACTTTCATGTTACAATCTGTTATGCTCCAAAGAGAAGTCCCTGTACAATATACTGCCTTAAGACAGCAAAGTGATGATGATTGTGATGACAAAACCACTGTTTAAATTTGGAAATGATGCTTTATGAGGTCAATGTAGAAAATCTTTTGAAGTTACATTATACTGATGCTTGCATGTGATGAAATTATGAAATGATAAACAGGAGGGAATTGTCAAGAAATTTTACATATGTATATACATGTTACCATTTCATAATGCATTGTGCTTAAATAACTGTTTCTCCACCTTTGTCACAACTGAAAGGACTCATATTACAACTCCTGCACAGCACATTCTTGTGCAGGAATGTAATCTGACCTACAACAGCCTCACCGGATGGACTGGAAGTCATCTCTTGACCAAACTTATGTTTATACCTTATATGGAGTTGTTTCCCTTTTTCTGTCTCGCGAGATGAGAACTTGTTATGTGATTTTGTGCTCTCTGTTCCTCCCAGTGTGGGAGCAGCAAATGCTTTTTCTGTCATGTATAAAAGGGAGGTGCTGATTCTACGCACCAGCATTCACTCCCGTCTGTAACCAGAGGTGTGTTTTGTGTTTGCTCCTTGCAAGTAAAAACTTTTGATTATATTTATGTCTCGAGTCTGATTAAGGTACGAACCTAACAGAGTACTATCATTTCTATGAGTTTTGAGTTTCAGATTCCTGACAACATATTTCCACTGGCAACTGCAGTCTTCCTCAGAAGTGTCAGTTGATCACTGTGACGTGTCATTCATCAGCTGTTTTTCCAAGGGGTGGCCAGCCCAGCGGAACTGTCAGATCCACTGGGCTGGCCACACACCCCACCGTCAGATGGTCTCCGGAGAATGTAGTCCCACGTGTGAGGAAAGCATAAATGTCTCCTCATCCTGATTCATGATGTCTTCGCCCCGCTTCCTGATTTCTGTGGCCTCTTTGATCCAACGTTTGTGTCTGGTACTCTCCGATCCAATGATTTTTGCGTTGTCCCAGTTCATGATGTGATTTCTTCTTTTGCAGCGATCTGATATTGCTGATTTTAATATTGCTTGTTCTGCCTTTTCTTTTTGCGATGTTGTGAGTCATCCTCGTGTTTAATTCTCAGGTTCCTTCTGGTGTTTTTCTTTTCCTTGTGGTGAATGATCTTCCTGTTTCTCCAATGTAGGTTTTGTTACATGATCTGCATGATATTTCATATATTACATAGCATTTGCCTTGTTCTATTTTGTCCTTGGGGTGTCCTCATAGCCGTCTTAATTTTTTGTGTGGTTTTACTGCTGTGCTTATTTTGTGTTTTTTCATGATCCTTTGAATTGGTTCTGTCAATGTCAGCCACCCTCTGCACACCGTCATCAGTGACCAGAGGAGCCTGTTCAGTGAAAGACTGCTCCTTCCCAAGTGTCGGACTAACAGGCTCAAGAACTCTTTTGTCCACCATGCCATCACACTCTATAACTCCTCACTTGGGGGGGGGGGGGGCATAGAGTACAGAGGACAGTAGGGTATTCATAGTGCAATAATCTTAACTTAACCATACTTGTACAAGCCATATTTAGCTTTGTATTTATATTGTGTATATTATGTTAAGTGTTTATTTTTTTCTTTTTTTCTTTTTTGATCTGTATGCTCCTTTTATGTGCTGCTGGAAATTTTAAATTTCCCAGAGGGAGTCATCCCAAAGGGATTAATAAAGTTAAGTCTAAGTCTAAGTCTCTCTAAGTCTGTCATCCAGTATTGTTATGATGTCCTTGTTTTTGATTTCGGCTTTTGGTCTGTGTCTCATTTCCTGTTTGTTTTCTTTGTTTTTGGCTTGCTGTTGCCCTGCATTTATGGCCCATATTGGGTACTGGCAGTGTGTGAGTTCATGTTTAATGTGGTTTTCCTCCTCCTGTCTGTCTTCTTGGTCTGTGATGATGGTGGCCCATTCGTATAGTGTTCTGACAACTTATAGCTTGTGTGCTGTGGGGTGTTCTGATGTCCATAGCAGATACTGATCTGTGTGTGCTGGTTTCTTGTAAACAGAGATTTTTATACTGCTGTTGTCATTGTGATGGATTTTCAAGTCCAGAAAGGCTATGGTCCCATTTTCTTCCTCTTCGTGTGTGAATTTTATGTTCCCTGTGCTGCCCCTGTTGTTCAGATGGTCTGTGAGTTCTTGTGTGTGTCCTTTTTTTATTTTCTCGTGGCCGGCCCAGTGGATCTGACAGCTCTGGTGAGCTGGCCATGCCTTGGAAAAACAGCTGACATATGACACTTCACAGCAATCACCACTGAAGAGAGAGAGAGAAAAACACCATTTCAATTCTCCTGTATGTCCTGTACGTATAGTAGTGTTGACGAATAAAATGAATCTTTGAATCAGCTGACACTCCTGAGGAAAACTGCAGATGCCAGTCGAAACATGTAAAGGTAAAAACATCTTCTTTTCATCCTCGTCTGAAACGAGAAAAGCAAAAAACTAATGATTGAAAAGGAAGACAAAATGAACCTACTTGAGCTACTATGTAGAAGTTACAGACAAAATTGTGTAAAAACTTACCGCTGGCTGAAGAAACTGGACAAAATATGAGCATGCTACAGAAATCACCTTAGAGTCAACCTTCAGTGCAGAAATGAGGATATTACACCGGCAAGAATCAACATAAAAAATCTGATCCCAACCAAAGATGCAGAAAAGATAGTCAACAAATTACGGAAAGACCTGATGAAAGAAAGGGTAAGAGTGACAGCGAAAAAAAAGTCAACAGAATCAACAGCCAGGTAAAGGAGGAAATGGCCATTTTTAAGGAACACTACTCCACCGACCAGAAGACTCAAAAGCAGATAAAAGTACACTTAAAACACACACATGAACAGGAATTTGTCATAATGAAAAACTGCCAAATAAAGAAACTAAAAGCTCACGGAAAGGAAAAATGGGAAAAGACAAACACACACAGAAACGAATGATAAGTGGGTCAAAAACTTACCACAACTTACACTCATGGATACCAATAAAAAAAAGTTCTAAGCAGAGGACAAAATTTTGCCATCACACCAACCAGCACACCCCATGAAGAATACATCCTAGCAATATAACTCTCATGAGGAAAAAATCCAACATCAACGAGAAAAAGCAACATTATGGAATGCAGTCGCAGGAATCCTCAAAACGGCAAAATTACCACAAAGCAACATCACAAAAGAAGAAGAAAAGCAATAAACTCACTTAAGAAAGATAAAACAATCATGATCCTACCATCAGATAAAGGCAGAACAACAGTAATAATGGCCACTGAAACATATGAGAAACAGATGGAAACCATGATGGCAGACAGCAGCACGTATGAAATCATAAAAAACAAACCCCACAGAAGAAAATTTAAAAAACATTAAAAGCCCTTCTCAAACCCCTATTACAAAGAAAAAAAAATAAGAAAGGATGCATACGAACACCTGATACCCACAGCCAGCATCACCCCCCGATATTTTGGAACCCCAAAAATACATAAAGGTGCGTTCACACCAAACGCAAACAGGCAAATTTTTCAGGCAGCGCGATTACATTATAACTCAATGTAAATGCGTGAATAAACATGAATTCAATGTCTGAGTGAGATGCAGACAGGCGAAGCTGCCTTTATAATTTCTGCTGCAGTGTTCAACCTACTGTGGAAATCCCCAAAATAACATCATGCTTTAGGTTTACATTAACCGACGAAGGGCTCACCTGAAAAAGTTGTCCTTGTCTCCAAAACTTTATAAGATGATGAGTGTTTCCGTTGCTAGCTTGCTAGCCTCGTCAGCACGTTCATGGCAGGAATCCATGGCTAAATAACTGTAAAATCCCGATTCAGCTGAAGAGCTCCCGGTGTTCCTGTCTCCAGGTGAGTGAGTCTCATTTTCAAACTAGTTCACTCTGCAATGGTCATACTTTTACTCCAGTGATGTCAGAATCTCAAAGCTTGCAGCTAGCTAGCCTCAGACGCGAATGTGCGATTTTGCATGTACTCACCTCTTTCCATTCACTTTGTATGGATTTGTGTTGCCCGTTCGCATTTGGGGTGAACGCACCTTAAGAAGGACATCCCACTGTGACAAATAATATACAGCATTGGACCAATCTCACACAATTTATCAAAAGCCCTGGTTGAAATCATCAAACCCCTCCTTGGACTATCAGAACACTACTGCAAAAACTCAAAAGAACTCGCACAAGAACTCAAAAATATGAAACTACAATCAGACGAGATCCTCATTTCACATGATGTCATTTCACTATTCACAAAGACCCCTGTTGATGTCACATTACACATAGTGCAAGAATGCCTCAGGAGTGACAGAACCCTCAAAAGCCACACAAGCATTACAGTTGACGACATATCTGGACGATTACAATTTTTTGCAAAATCCACCTATTTTCAATACAGAGAAAAAATCTACAAACAAAAAAAAGGATTTGCAATGGGAGACCCACTATCAGCCATCATGAGCAGCTTTTTCACGGAGGATCTGGAAAATAAAGCCATCAACACAGCACCCATACAATGCAAACCCACCCTCTGGAAGAGATACGTGGGCGACATATTGGGAGAAAATAAAAAAGGACACACAAGAACTCACAGACCATCTGAACAATACAGATAGCACTGGGAACATAAAATTCACACTCGAAGAGGAAGAAAATGGGACCATAGCCTTTCTGGACATGAAAATCCACCACAGTGATGACGGCAGTATAAAAATAGTTTACAGGAAACCAACCCACAGGGATCATGGACATCAGAACACCCCACAGCACACAAACTATCAGTTGTCAGAACACTAAACGAACGGGCCACCATCATCACAGACCAAGAAGAAAGACAGGAAGAGGAAAACTACATAAGACATGCACTCACATACTGCCAATGCCCGATATGGGCCACAAATAAAGGGAAATAGCAAGGCAAAAACAAAGAAAACAAACAGAAAACAAGACACAGGCCAAAAGCCGAAATCAAAAACAAGGACGTCATAACCATACCATACAGCCGACAGATAACAGAACCAATTCAAAGGATCATGAAAAAACACAAAATAAACACAGCGGTAAAACCACACAAAAAATTAAGACAGCTATTAGGACACCCCAAGGACAAAATAGAACAAGGCAAATGCTACGTAATATATGAAATATCACGCAGATCATGTAACAAGACGGAGAAACAGGAAGATCATTCACCACAAGGAAAAAAACAAACAGAAAGAATGCAAGAAGGAAACAGAAGGACGACTCACAACATCACAAAAAGAAAAGGCAGAACAAGCAATATCAAAATCAGCAATATCAGATCACTGCAAAAGAAATGATCACATCATGGACTGGGACAATGCAAAAATCATTGGATCGGAGAGTACCAGACACAAACGTTGGATCTAGGAAGCCACAGAAATCAGGAAGCGGGACAAAGACATTATGAATCGGGATGAGGGGGCATTTATGCTTTCTCACACCACGGACTATATTCTCCGGAGACCATCAGACGGAGGGGGGCGTGGCCAGCCCAGTGGATCTGACAGTTCCGCCCCACCTAGGAAAAACAGCTGATGGCTGACACTTCAGAGGAAGGCTGCAGATGCCAGTTGAAACTAGTGGGGTGCGATACTGCAAGATTTGGTATTGATCCAATACCAAGTAAACACAGGGCCAGTATCGCCAATATAGATACTTTTTAATAATTAAGGTGGATGCATCATCAAACTAGAAAAGCACTCGGAGAGCGCAGACCTCCGCCAAGCGCCACAGTTCCCCCCATACAGTGTTTGTGTGTACGTTTTCAGATTCCTTGACCATGAAAACATATGACTAGCAATTGGATTCAGAATGATAGGATTAGTGGTTCAGTAGTTATTGACGAAAATGTAATTTTCCGTAATGGCGGTTTTCTTCTGGACGGTGATCCGGATCACCACCAAAATGTAATCATCTGTAGGATACCCCATTTCTGACAATCTGTGAAAATTTCATGAAAATCCGTCCATAAGTTTTTGAGTTATCTTGCTAACAAACAAACAGATAGACAGACAGACAAACCAACGCCGATGAAAACATAACCTCCTTGGCGGAGGTAATTACTATGTATGTATGAATTTTCATGACCTTTCAATGTTTTGTGACTTTTCCTTTGGATTATTAATTAGCTAAAACCCAGGACAGAATTTGGGCAAAGTTTAGAGGTAAATAGAAAATACTTTATTATCATAATAAAACTTTTTGTTCAGAAACAACAGAACAGTAACAAAACACTTTTCCCCCTTACGTTGTCATGTCTGGATTTTTTTTGCTTAAATAAACAAACTGCACAAAATTATCACTCAGGAAAAACAATCTTTTTTGAGGTACGGTGTCCAGAAACTACAATACAAGAATTAAATGTCTCCCTTCATTTAAAAATATAGTCACACGGTGCTTCTCTTCCTCTCTGCCATTCTTCTGCTCCGTCTCTGTGCGGCTCATGTGTGTGCGCACGCCGGCAACCGCTGCTTGCTAGCTTCTTTACCTGGCGCTGTTGAGTCACGTGATGGTAGTAAGGAGGAACACCTATACCCTGGGTGCCAACCGCCGTACAACCACAAAAAGATGAGGAGCAAACGTACCTGATCCCTGCTGTGATGAGAGCAGCACACAGAGACACACAGCATTGCTCTCATTACATTGGTATTGATCAGTACCAATGTTGGTATTGATATTATCAATATTTGGATCAATCTGCCCACCACTAATCAAAACATGTAAAGGTAAAAACATCTTATTTTCATCCTTTTCTGAAATAAGCAAAAAACTAATGTACTGGGTTTGCCTGGATTGCCGGAGTACTGTGACAACGTTTAACATGCAACAGATGAAGCTGCTCACAATTCATTTTCCTGTTAAAACAATCTGCTAAAGCATCTCAGCAAATCAGAATGTTGTGAATGTTGTATTTTATTTTATATGTTTTTGTAATATGACAAAAAAGGATATAAACTTTGATATATTAATTACATACAGGGACAGCCCGGTGGCATAGTGGTTAGCATAGTGGCAGCACAGCAAGAAGGTCACAGGATAGATTCCACCTTTGACTATCGTGGGTTCGATCCCACCCCCTGGCCATCGGTGACCCTTCTGTGAGGAGTTTGCATGTTCTCCCCGTGTCTGCGCAGGTTTCCTCTGGGTACTCCAGTTTCCTCCCACAGGCCAAAGACATGCAGGTTAGGTTAATTGGCATCAACTGGGGATTCTAAATTGTCCTTAGGTATGAATGTGACAGTGAATGGTTGTCTGTCTCTCTGTGTTGTCCCTGTGATGGACTGGTGATCTGTCCAGCGTGTACCCTGCCTCTCACCAAAAGACGCTGGGATAGGCTCCAGTCCCCCCGCGACCCAAAAAAAGGATTAAGCGGTAGAAGATGGATGAAAGGATGGATGGATGGAATATTTTAAACCTTTTTGAATACATTTTAGGATATTGGTGAGTTTTTAAAATTAAATATAAATCATTACATTTTAATTTACTGAGATGCACCAGCAAATAGTACACATTATAGATTCAAGATTCAAAGACTTTATTATCATGTGCACGTTAAGAAATGCTACATTTCCTGAGCAATGAAATTCTTACTTTGCTTTCCGAATGAATGCCAAGGTAATAGGTACAGAAACAACAGTTCTAATAAGGTCATGACACACTAGCACAATAACGCAATCCTACACAGTTAGGCAGTTAGGACTCCTTAAGTACACCTTGATACTAAATACTAAAACTAATGAGTACTAATAACACTATGTACAGTGTGCAAATGAGCATTGTGCAACGAGCAGTGTGTAATTACAAGTTACAAATTACAAATTAGTACCCGGTGCTAATTTCTACAACGGCAGTACCAGTAGACTGTGCATGATAAGTACCAGTAGACTGTGCATGATAAGTAGCAGCAGAGATGACAATTAGCAGCAGAGATGATATGGACATCAGATGGGTGAGACTATATCTACTGTACAGGTGAGCAGTGTGCAAATTTAGCAGCTGTTGTGTGAGTTTCTATATGCAAAACTGTGTCACGGAGTTTTGGGAGTTATCTGTTCAGGAGTCTGATGGCAGTGGGAAAGAAGGAGTTCTTCAGTCTGGTTGTCCTGCTTTTCACACTTCTGTACCTCTGGCCTGAGGGTAGAAGTGTAAACATTCTGTGCTGGGGGTGGGCGGGGTGGGTGTGGTCCCCAGAGGATGGCGTCAGCTCTCCTTTGGACTCTGCGGTGGTAGATGCTCTGCAGAGAGGGGAGTGGATTCCTAATGACCTTCTCCGCTGTCTTCACCACTCTCTGCAGGCGTTTGCGGTCCAGGGCAGTGGTGCTGCCGTACCACGCAGTGATGCAGTTGGTCAGGATGCTCTCACTGATGCAGCTGTTAAAAACTGTTGAGGATCCTAGAGGACATGCCAAACTTCTTCAGCCTCCTCAGAAAGTACAGTCGCTGCTGAACTCTCTTAACCAGCTCTGTGGTGTGTGTGTGTGTGTGTGTCCACTTAAGGTCCTCGCTGATGTGGATCCCCAGGTATTTAAAGTTGCTCACCCTCTCCACCTCAAGCTTTTGGATGAACAGCGGCCGATGGGGTCTCCTCCTCCCTTTCCTCATGTCCACTATCATCTCCTTTGTCTTGTCCGTGTTGCGGGTGAGGTTGTTGTCCTCACACCATGACACCAGGTTGGCCACCTCCCTCCTGTAGGATACTTCGTCATCACCAGTGACGAGTCCTATCACTGCTGTGTCATCTGCAAACTTTAGGATGATATTGTCCTTCTGGGAGGCAACACAGTCATGGGTGAAAAGGCTGTAGAGGATGGGGCTGAGAACACAACCCTGTGGAACACCTGTGTTCGTGATGATGCCGGCTGAGGTCCTGTTACCCATCCTGACAGACTGGGGCCTGCCAGTTAGAAAGTCCAGTAGCCAGTTGCAGAGGGTGGGGTGCAGGCCAAGTGAAGACAGTTTGTCGGTGAGTTTGTGGGGGATGACCGTGTTGAAGGCTGAGCTGTAGTCAACAAAGAGCATCCTAATGTAGGAGTCTTTATCTTCCAGGTGGGAGAGACGATAATGGAGTGCTGCAGTGATGGCATCTGAGGTGGACCAGTTGGGTCAGTAGGTGTACTGCAGGGGGTCCAGGGTGCCCAGTATGCTGTCCTGAATGAGGGGCAGCACCACACTCTCGAAGCACTTCATGATGATTGGAGTGAGTGCTACCAGTCTGTTATCATTCAGACAGGTTGGTGGGCTCCTTTTGGGGAGGGGGATGATGGTTGTCGTTTTGAAGCAGGAGGGGACTATGATCTGGTTGAGGGAGAGGTTGAAGATTGATGCGAGAATGTCGGTCAGCTCGGCAGCGCATGCTCTGAGGGCCCGCCCAGGTATGTTGTCTGGTCCTGCTGCTTTGTGGGGGTTGATATTCCTCAGTGCTTTGTTTACCTGGCCTGGTGAGACTCTTTGGTGGTGGTGGTGGTGGTGGTGGTGGAGGGGGGCTGTGTGAGTGTGTGTCTCTTGTCTGTGCTGTGGCTGATGGTCTCGAAGCGACTGTAAAAGATGTTGAGATCATCCGGTGGGCTGTCTGTAGAGCTAGTGGTGCTGCTGTTGGTCCTCTTGAAGTCTGATGTATTGCAGGCCTTGCCACATGCGCCCAGGGTCAGGAGTGATGTAGAGGCTGCCCAGCTTTTCTCCTTACTGCCTCTTGGCTGTTGTTATTGGCTGTTTATATATTTATTCCATCTAGCTACAATGCTCTGCACTGTGTGTTTATATATTTATATGTACATACGTATACTCGCTGCTCTTGTTTTTTCTTGTCTTCTGATTTTTGCTCTGAGTGTTGCTATCCCTGTGCTGTTGCAATCCTGGAATTTCCCCATTGTGGGACTAATAAAGGCTCATCTTATCTTATCTTATAGCCTTTCTCAGTCCATACTTTGCAGCTTTGAACTCGACCTCACAGCCTGATTTAAATGCACGAGAGCGAGGAAGCAGCATCTGACGTACCTGACTGTTGATCCAGGGCTTCTGGTTGGGGAATTTCCTGACCTGTATGGTGGGCACAATGCTATGGCACGTGCTGATGTACCCAGTCACGCATTCAGTGTAGTCCTGTATGTTTACAGAAGAGTTCTCTCGGGTGGCTGCAACTTTAAACACATCCCAGTCTGTACAGGCAAAACAATCTTGTAGGGTGCTCTCAGTCTCTGGAGTCCAGCGCTTAATTTGCTTAATAACAGGGTTTGCTTATTTCAGCTTTTGTCTGTAGGCTGGGTACATAAACAGTGAAATGTGATCTGACTGTCCGAAGTGGGGCCGGGGTGCCACTCTGTAGGTGCCACGTATGTTACAATAAACATGATCCAATGTACTTTTATCGCGGGTGGGAATGTCCACATGCTGATAATATTTGGGGAGTACAGTCCGCAAATTGCACTGGTTAAAGTCGTTAGCAACAATAAATACAGCATTGGGATGTTTCGTCTCTACTGCGCTGATGACGTCATGGAGTTTGTTTTCCACTACTGTGTAGGTGCTCTGTGGACAAATGTATACAGCGGCCAAAAACACAGCGGTAAATTCCCTCGGTAGATAATAGGGATGGCACTTCAGCAGTAAAAACTCCACGTCAGGTGAGCAGTACTTGTAGATGGTTTGTACATCTCTGCACCACAAGTGGTTTATAAATACACAGACACACACACCCCTCGTCTTACCAGAGTCTCCTGTTCTGTCTTCCCGGTGTGTTGAGTGGGTCTGTAGCTGAATAGCGCTCTCCGGGACTCTGTCTGAAAGCCAGGTCTCGCAGAATATTAGGGCACAGCACTCTCTTGTCTCCCGCTGGTCTTCAATCCTTGCTCTTAGTTCGTCTAGATTATTTTCCAAAGACCGCAACTTTCCCATTAAGAGACTGGGTAGTGGTGGCTGGTTGGAGCGAGCCTTTAGTCTAGCATGTAGCCCTCCTCCCTTGCCTCGCCTTCAGCGCTGCCTCCGACGTGCTCTCTTGGGGTCAGCATGCTCACGTGGGCTCGGTGCTTTGGGGCCTTCTTGGAGGTGCTGATGGTCACTGCGGGGGCGGACAATGCATTGCAGGTCGGGTGGTATAAAGCCAGTAAACTCAGTGTGGCTGCTTGATTTGGCGATATCTAGTAGTGTCTGTCGGTCATATGTTAGCAGTGCATGCCCTCCGTGCACTATAGAAAGAACAGCAACTATGCAAAAAAGGAGAAAAGTTGGCATTCGGGAGCGGAACAAGCAAAGACGTTAACTAACTAACTAACTAACTAACCTGCACTTATATAGCGCTTTTCTAGTCACAAAGACCAACGGTGGATGCCATACAATACAGTATTTGTTAAACCACAAACAGTCTGTCGTGAAAAAAAATTGCAAATGGTACAATAAATCATTTAGGAATATGATGTGCATTTTTATTTAGTATATCAAAAAAAGTAATTGGCTTTTTATGTTATAGACAGAAAGACCATATTGTACTGAGGGAAATTCAGATTCTCAGGAAAATTGCCTCTTATCAATTAATCGTTAATCGTTAAGGTGGATCAACTAATGATTAATGAATTAATCAATAACTTGCATCTCCTATTGTGTAGTCACTTTTTATAATTTTAAAACTTGGCAGACTATGTTTCTATTTCAGGAACTATGAGTAAAACTTAGAGCAGTAGTTCCCAACCTTCAGTCTCCTGGAGGATTGGAATTTTCTACTCCTGGAGCTCATATAGGGGTGGGACAAATAATCATTTTTCCGATGCATCTTGATGCAGACTTGAACTATTCTGAATCAATGCACAAATGTCAAGATTCCAATTATTAAACATTATTAATAACATAATTAATTTGGCCGGAACGAAAAAGTCGGCGGCCAGAACAACAAAGTCGGTGCCCGGACCTGCCCGGACTCTTTATGGCGTGACACAGAAGAAACAAACTGGCGAAGCGCACTCTTCATTAAAAGCAAACGTATAGCAGTACTTTGGCTTTTTTGAAGTCAAAGGGAAAAAAGGCTTGGAGAAGACCCACACCCTATGTAAGATCTGTTGGACTAAACTAAAATATTTTGGAACCACGACAAACATGTGAAGCCATACCGCACGTTTCCAGTCAGTGGCTGGAGAGAAATAGTTTGTGCTGCTGCTGCCAACCGGAGGTCCATTAAGTAAGCAATGTCAAAACTTCCACACAACTCAGAAATGCAAAACAAATTACAAAATCTATTTCCACTGTTATTGCCAAGGATTTATGGCCACACTTTGTGGTCAAGAACCAGGGCTTTCACGTTATGATGTGCACCATAGAGCTGAGGTACAACGTCATAATATTTTGTGTAAAGCTGTTGTAAAGAGTTTTCCTGGTCACCAATGAGTGTAAAAAAATATATATACAGTATATGTAAGATGACAACTAAGCTGACCCGGAGAAGGTTCTGGCTCCATTTCTGCTTTGAAAAGACTTTTCTTCTTCTTTCTTCACCGCTGGCTGTCCCCAGACGAAAATCCACAGAATAGTTATGTGGGACTATAATGTTCTAAATGAGGCTTTAGAGAATTATGAATCAGTCTGTTAATCACCGGATTGAAAATGTACTTGTACATGTACAAATTGGATCCCGGGGTCCATTTGGGGTGCTCACTTGGTCAGCGGCCCACTTGACCTGTTGCTGACATAGCCATCTCCACTCTCTACAACGAGACCAAAGCCGAAGTCATGCAGTCACTGAAGACGGCGGGTAGGATTGCTATCAAGTGCGATGTGTGGACATCCATTGCCACAGAATCATTTGTAACAGTAACTGCAGATTTTTGTATAAAAGTTAAATGTGATTTTGATACAGCAAAATGACTGGGTTTTTGGACTGAAGGACTCAGTCATATGTTGTATGTAACAGGAGAACTTTCATTAGAAGTTTAACATTTCTGTTAGAAATTCTGAGTATAACACCACTTCAACATAAAATAAAATATAGTCTCCTACTGCCACACAGCAGTGTTTCATGCATGTGCAAATATAATCAATCTGCTGTTCATATCCAAACACAATGAATGCCAGCAATCATCCAGAATCAAACAAAATGCGGAGGAAGAACATGAAGGCTGCTTGTTTAATTATAAATAATTGTGGAAATATGAGAGCAGGAGCAAGGAGAGCTTTTGTGTTTGCTGTCGGTGGCTGAGGAGGAAGACAGACATGTAGTGAAAAGGTTCCATCTGCACAAGAACAAAACAACATGAGTACCCTGGCACATGCAGTCACAAAATGGGCTGCATGCGGCCGGCCCACATGGACCCTCTGTGGACTGGAAGATGGAAAAATTCACCTCACTTGGACTATGCAGCAGTGTGGACATGGACATACACTACCGTTCAAAAGTCTGGGGTCACCCAGACAATTATTTTGTGTTTTCCATGAAAAGTCACACTTATTTACCACCATGAGTTGTAAAATGAATAGAAAATATAGTCAAGACATTGACAAGGTTAGAAATAATGATTTGTATTTGAAATAATTTTTTCCTTCAAACTTTGCTTTCGTCAAAGAATCCTCCATTTGCAGCAATTACAGCATTGCAGACCTAACATGATTGCACAAGGATTTTCTAATCATCCATTAGCCTTCTGACACAATGAGCAAACACATTGTACCATTAGAACACTGGAGTGATAGTTGCTGGAAATGGGCCTCTATACACCTATGTAGATATTGCACCAAAAACCAGACATTTGCAGCTAGAATAGTCATTTACCACATTAGCAATGTGTAGAGTGTATTTCTGATTAGTTTAAAGTTTTCTTCATTGAAAAAAAGTGCTTTTCTTTCAAAAATAAGGAAATTTCTAAATGACCCCAAACTTTTGAACGGTAGTGTACTCCTATAAATCCAGTACAGTCCAAGAAAAAGTTACACATTTACAACAAACAGCTGTAATTTTATTAAAATATTCCAAATTTCAATTAATTCTATTCAGTTCAAACAACTTTATTTATCCCTCAAGGGGCAATTAATTAAAAAAAGCAACTTGTGCATTGATGCATCGAGTTGTGCAAACACAATAGACAATAAAGGAAGACAAACTGAAAGTCACATCTAAGCAACCATTAGAGAGAGTGCTATAATAAGTAGCACTAAAAAATGCAACAATAAGATTGGGGGTTACTAAAACAATAAAAGAACAGTCATGACAAACAAAACAAAAGCCTAAAACTTTAGAAAATTTAGGATAAAAAAGCACATATACATGGGAAAAAGCTACATAATTATAGGAAAGTCACATGGTTGAGAGGAAACAATAAAAACGTTCTCTTATTAATAATACAAACCAGTTTATAATTATGTGTGGTTGTTATGCTGTTGTGTCTATGGTGGTTGTCTTTATTTTAAGGCATGAATATGTTTTGCTGTTCTGTGCAAATTTTCTTGGGTGAAAAATTGCTCTCATCAGCTCCAAAAATGCCAAACTGGCAAACGAGCCTTGGTTGTGTGGTAGGGACAGAACGATCTTGTCTAAATCCAGAGTTACAGGGTTACATTTATTTGAGGCAGATAAATAAGCACTTGTATGACAGTGGGAATTAACAGGAGTAATAAGCATGCTCAGTCAGTGGGGGGATGGCAGTAGCCAAGCTCCAAACCACAGCCCTGCCCAGGCTTCCAGTAACTGACTCCTGTAAGCTTGTTGTCAACAAACTGCCCCCAGACATCACAACACTCCAACACAGACATGATGAATACAACTCCACTGGAAGGACGCCTCGGTATGCTGGAGGATGGGGAGTTCTGGATCGCCTTCGTTTTACTCATCAGAGTCTTATTAAGTCAGCCTGCAACTCAAAACACCAACTGCTCCCTGAGACACGAAAAAAGATGTGCTGATTTTTTTTTTTTTATTTCACAAATACTTTTGGGTTTAAAGGCCTTGTCCGGACGAAAATTCAATATCGCTAAATCATATCTTAAATTTTTGTGTGAGACGAGCTAATTTGAACCGCACATGTTTTGGTGTCAACAAATGTCGCATAAGGTGACAATGCGCTCTTGAAGTACGCTGTCCTTGAGAGCTGTCTGACTCAGCCGAGCGATCAGCGGCTCAGATGGCCACTGACTGTGTGACATCATCACAGGGAGAGACACGCACACGCTCGGCGGACATTGTTTGTTGTTTACGTTTTAAAATCGGCGAATACGGATATTTCTCGGAGTACTTGTGGATTACAAATAGATTATTTATTAAGATTAGGATTTCAGGAATTGAATTAATTATGGTTTGGCGTTGTGTTGTCTACGGGTGCGACGTTATACCAGCGGAGCATGCGGTGAGTGTTTTTGAATTTCCCGTCCTTGGGAAAATCAGAACGGCATGGGTGAAATTCGTTCAGAAAACGCGAAAAAATTGGAATGATGTCGGTAACTCACCCAACATGTGCAGTAGACATTTTGTTGACAGCGATTTCGAGAATAAGATGCAATTTGTGTCACGACTCGCCGCTCATCAGCGGCTTCAGCTGCGCGCACACCTGCGTAGTACAAATACAAAGATGCGAGCACTACATACGATCCCGCAGCTCCTGAGAGACTGCAACCTAACACAAAAAACAGTTTCACACAATGAAACAACAGTGCATGTATTATATATATATATAAATTATTATCCCATTGATTTTCATCATTTTTGGTCACATATCTCACACCTACAATTTATTTATTTCAGGGACAAAGGGCTGTGAAAAAGTTGTTGATATGATCAACAAAACACGGGTCCTCAGGGATGTGCGAAAGCTGAGTCCAGGGCAGCAAACTTCAAATGTGGAGGCTTTCCACAGTCTGATTATTCATTTTGCACCAAAGAGTGTACACTTCTCATTCCTTGGAATGTTGACAAGGTGAGGAGATGCAATATGTGACCAAAAATATGAAGAAAGTTAATCCAACTTTCGGGGAGTATAAGAAATATTAGTATCATTTTCTAGGCTTGTATATGATATTTACAGTGGGTGGAGGGTTGGTCTTCATTCAACTTTCACATTTCATAGCTTTTATCAAATTGTGTTAATTTGGGTCAAATTTGTATTTCATATTGTAGTCAAATGGATGTCTAATTTTTATTGAATATATTTTTTTTCAGAATATGTGGATGATCTGATGAATACTCTGTTCAACAAAACCTTGGTTGATCCAACCCACTTATGGGAGCAGTGGCAGTCTGTACAAGCCAGAGTTCCTGCCACACTGAGTGCCAAATTTCAGCGTCCCATCAAAGCTGATGCTGTTGAGCAACATGTATCTAGATTTTCAAAATCAAACATGTAAAAGTAGAAGAAATTTCCAATTAGCAATGAAAGTTCAGCTTTCAATTGTTAGGGAAGCAACATATTTTGCTAAGACAAACAAATATAAGCCTAAGATTTTAAGAGAAATGTGCTTTTAAAAATGGATCCCGAATTTTATACCATAAAATGGTAGAAAAATGATTCAAATGTATATGACATGCAACTTTGATGAATACTGAAATATTAGAATTATAAAATTGACATGAACATTAATAAACTCAATATATGATTTTACAAAACTTTATTTAAATATCATGTTTCACAAATCTAATCTTGGTAGGCAAAATGCCTTGTAGTGATCTGATGGGAATGTTTCTCTGATGAGGCTCACAGCACAGGCAGGCAATATCACCCTCACTTCTTCCTGTGCTGACGTCACTGCTGCCCGCCCCTATCGACAGATGGCGGTACTGCAGCATCACTAAGTGAAAGATGGGCTATTACCAAATAAAGTCATTTATGGAGG
Source organism: Pholidichthys leucotaenia (assembly GCA_020510985.1). NCBI lineage: Eukaryota > Metazoa > Chordata > Actinopteri > Cichliformes > Pholidichthyidae > Pholidichthys > Pholidichthys leucotaenia. The sequence continues at coordinate 83,049,398 of CM035844.1, forward strand.
CTGGTGACACATATTAAATCACGGGAATGGCCAGAATGGAATATTTTCATACAATCAGTTTATTAGTTCAATAAAAAAATGTCACCGTACAAGAACTTTAAAGTTCCTAAACCAGGGGCCCACATCACCAACAATGAATATGGAGCACTGTTGACTGTAGCACAACAGCCATATCATCAGTGGCAGAGTAATTCATTCTGGCCTAATGAAACCCCAGCAAGAGATGAGACCCAGATCTCCTGACCTTTGACGCTGACTTTGATCATGAGTTGGCTAAGCATTGAGGCAATTGCTTAGAAAGAGTAACAATTGTGAGATGTGGATGGATCAACAGATGAAGGAATGGCAGACAGCACCATCACATTAAGCTATGGTCACAAAGAACCCATCGTTCGTAAGAATCTCCCCTTTCCTATGAAATCTGGAGTTTGCAGACATTCATGTAGGGGAGCATAGTTTCTTACGGCCTTCTTACAGCTGCTATTCAATTCGCAAGAGCACCTTGAGGCATTCTTGAGAAATGAGGTGCTGTTCTGTCATACGATGGCCCTAGAGTTCTTACGTTTTCCGTAAGGTTGCCTTGGGATCTTCCTACAGCACACTTACAGCCATCTTACGAAAATTTTTGTGCAACTCACGGCACTCTCAAATCATTGCGAGGAAGATCTTACGACTTTCGGCACATGTTGTCGGCACAAATGTCACACGAATGACGTACTTCCACACTATAAATGGAGACTGTGTGGAAACCGTCACCACCTTTAGGTTCCTGGGCACCCACATTACCTCTGACTTCTCCTGGACTGACAACACCAAGGAACTGGTGAAGAAAGCCCAGCAGCAGTTGCACTTCCTCAGTGTCCTGAAAAAGAACAACCTGGACCAGAAGCTGCTGCTGGCCTTCTACCGCTGCTCAGTGGACAGCGTGCTCACCTACTGTCTGAGTGTGTTGTACACCGGCTCCACTGCTGAGAACAGGAAGGCTGTGCAGACGGTTATCAGCACCGCCCAACAAATCATCAGCAGCCTCGTTTCAGGAAGATCAAGACAATCACAGGAGACCCCTCACATCCCGCCCACCACCTGTTTGACCTGCTTCCCTCTGGATGATGGTTCAGATCAATCAGATCCCACACCTCTAGACTGACAAACAGTTTTTTCCTCTGGGCCATCAGGACTGCAAACAGCCGGAGGTCCATCCCCCTCACCCCACAACTCTCACATACATAGAATTGAGGACCTTTTAATTAGTAAAAAAAGGAATCTCACCTGTTTTTGCACTCTGCACTTTTCAGTACAACAACCTATCCGTTGAGCCACTACCAAGGCCTGTATTTTTATACTTCTTATTCATTCGACTAAATGTGTGCCATTTTATTCAAATGTGTGCCTTATATCGCTGTTTTTAATATTTTCATACTTTTACTGCACAGCAGCTGGGTGGAGTACCCACAATTTCATTGTACTTTACAAATATACAATGACAATAAAGCCTACTCTATTCTTATGAGTGCCTCACAACCGCCTTACACATGCTGTACGAATGGGGATTTGCATGGCATTTCCTACAACCGCTGTAAGGGACCCTCAAGAACAAAGTGTTTTTGAAGCATACGTACGACCATCTTGCATAGTTCTTACGTTGTTCCTATGGTATTCGTATGGCCGCCCTATGATGAGGGGTTTCCGTGGGGCATTCGTAGAAATCTTGGACAAGACCAACAACCTGGCCATGAACTTACGAATGATCTACAAAAACTGGATTCCCCAACGGCCGCCTTTAGAAGACTGTACAAAATGGTCCAAAAATCATTTGTATGGTGTTCGCAGCCATTCATAAGGGTATTTGTGACCGTAGCTTTGGCTCTGTTTGAATTAGCTGACTGTAAACAGAGCTGTTAGCTGAATGAACATTACACGTTAACAGTATCCTGTGGGTTGAATACCATTTCATCATGTTCTGCCATCACCACAAGCTCTGTAGAAGTTTGTTGCGAGCTGAATACAGGCTACACTGTTCATTTGATGCTTCTGAAAATGACATGAGCAGAAGTTAACTTTGGTTCTGCTTAAACGGGTATAAACCAACATTCACCAGAAAGAATCTACAATCACTTTTCCACTAGCACCTACTCATCTCGATTCGCCCTGACTCTACTCAGCCTGACACGGTTTAGGTCGTTTTCCATTACAACAGAGTACCACCTCTAGGTGGGTGGGTTCATTACAGGAAGGCAGCCTGTTAGCCTGTTATGTTGTTGACATGCTGACCTTTTGCTGTCAGAAGCGAATACTTATTACAGCAAGCGCAAAATACAGTATCTCACAAAAGTGAGTACACCCCTCACATTTTTGTAAATATTTTATTAACTCTTTTCATGGGACAACACTGAATATATGACACTTTGATACAATGTAAAGTAGTCAGTGTACAGCTTGTGTAACTGTAAATTTGCTGTCCCGTCAAAATAATTCAACACACAGCCATTAATGTCTAAACCACTGGCAACAAAACTGAGTACACTCCTAAGTGAAAATGTCCAGATTGTGCCGACTTAGCCATTTTCCTTTCCCGGTGTCATGTGACTCGTTAGTGTTACAAGGTCTCAGGTGTGAATGGGGAGCAGGTGTGTTAAAGTTGGTGTCATCACTCTCACACTCTCTCATACTGGTCGCTGGAAGTTCAACATGACACCTCATGGCAAAGAACTCTCTGAGGAGCTGAAAAAAAGAATTGTTGCTCTACATAAAGATGGTCTAAGCTATAAGAAGATTGCCAACACCCTGAAACCGAGCTGCAGCACGGTGGCGAAGACCATACAGCAGTTTAACAGGACAGGTTCTACTTAGAACAGGCCTCGCCATGGTCGACCAAAGAAGCTGAGTGCACGTGCTCAGCGTCATATCCAGAGGTTGTCTTTTGAAAACAGACATATGAGTGCTGCCAGCATTGCTGCAGAGGCTGAAAGGGTGGGGGGTCAGCCTGTCATTGCTCAGACCATGTGCCGCACACTACATCAAATTGGTCTGCATAGCTGTCATCCCAGAAGGAAGCCCCTTTTAAAGATGATGCACAAGAAAGCCCACACACAGTTTGCTGAAGACAAGAAGACTAAGGACATGAATTACTGGAACCATGTCCTGTGGTCTGATGAGACCAAGATAAACTTATTTGGTTCAGATGGTGTCAAGCATGTGTGGCAGTAACCAGGTGAGGAGTACAAAGACAAGTGTGTCTTGTCTGCAGTCAAGCATGGTGGTGGGAGTGTCATGGTTTGGGGCTGCATGAGTGCTGCTGGCACTGGGGAGCTAAAGTTCATAGAGGGAACCATGAATGCCAACATGTACTGTGACATACTGAAGCAGAGCATGATCCCCACCCTTCGGAAACTGGGCCGCAGGGCAGTATTCCAACATGATGACCACCCCAAACACACCTCCAAGACGACCACTACCTTGCTAAAGAAACTGAGGGTAAAGGTGATGGATTGGCCAAGAATGTCTCCAGACCTAAACACTATTGAGCATCTGTGGGACATCCTCAAATGGAAGGTGGAGGAGCGCAATGTCTAACATCCACCAGCTCTGTGATGTCTTCATGGAAGAGTGGAAGAGGATTCCAGTGACAACCTGTGAAGCTCTAGTGAACTCCATGCCCAAGAGAGTTAAGGCAGTGCTGGAAAACAATGGTGGCCATACAAAATACTGACACTTTTGGCACAATTTGGACATTTTCACTTAGGGGTGTACTCACGTTTGTTGCCAGCAGTTTAGACATTAATGGCTGTGTGTTGAGTTATTTTGAGGGGACAGCAAATTTGCATGGTTATACAAGCTGTACACTTTACATTGTATCAAAGTGTCATATCTTCAGAGTTGTCCCATGAAAAGATATAATAAAATATTTACAAAAATGGGAGAGGTGTACTCACTTTTGTGAGATACTGTACAAGCAAAGCATGGAGTTCGCATTGATGGCTAGCTAACTCACTGTCTGCATATAGGAGACAATGGCAATATCCTTGTTTGTTCAAAGTGAGCTTGCCACCAATGGGATAAATAATGTAAAAGATGCTTAAAATCACAAAACACTCACCATCTTCCCCGTGAATGTTTTCATTTCAGGTCCCTCTGCTGGCGATGGGGCTAAAAAGTTCATAGTGGTCAAATTTGACCAAATGTTTATTTTTCAAGTGCAGGGATCCAAGCGCTGCAACACCGATGGAAGAAATGTTTGGACTGAAGGGGAGACTGTTGGAAAATGCACCACATTTGGTCAAATTTGACCACTATATGAACTTTTCACCCCCATAGCTCCGTCGGGATACTCTCATCAGCCACCAAGCACAGAGGAGTCCACACCTCGTGTTTGGACTACGTTGTTGATTTGTGTGTCACCATTTATCTCGTTTATTATCACAGAAATAATAAAAACTCGGCAGAATTTACAAATGGCAGTTTTGAATTTTCTGAAGACGTTGCTCTTGTCCACCGACGTTATGCCTTGGCCAGTCAGTGGCCTGCAATCTGCTGACGTCACATTTTCAGCTCAACTCAGCACACTTAAAACCTCACTGGAGTAGTTAACAAAATAGTACCTAGAATCAGGTACTAGGTACTAATGGAAACCCTACAAACATAGTAGTCAAGGCAAGTTGGGCTGAGTAGGTGCTAGTGGAAAAGGGCCATATGTTCCGAGGGTTTGAAACCTAACCAGAACTAATAAGGCAAAGAATGTGTTTCCACCCAACCACATTTATGTTAATTAGGAAATATGACTCAAAAGGGAGTGCAGGACCATGAACTTAATAATAACAAGGTGTCATAAATGCCTCTGGCAAGTAGGGATTAATGGACTCAATTGAAGGCTACGCTCAAGTGCAAAACAGGATTTATTTACAGTGATCAAAATAAAGCCAGCACAGGGGCTGAAAATACAAAAGACCTACAAAGGCAAATACTGTACTCACGAGGAACAAACCAGAGGGGAATAAATGACAATAACGTGACAAGGAACACAACCACAGACTGACGTATATGTATAGGGTAACAGGTAATTAACAGACATGGGATAGGTGGAGACAATCAAGGGCTAAATGGAGACACCAGAAAAACGGCTATAGACATGGGAAACACAAGGGACTAGAAACTATAGATGAACAAGAACACACAAGGACTAGACACAAGACCACACAGGGGATAGACAGAGGACAAAACCAAGGACTGGGGAAACACAAAGACAACCTTGCAAACAGAGGAAACCACAGGACATTCCACAATGACCAGGGACCCTGGGAAACACAAAGACAATAATAAACCACAGAGACAAATACGTGGGAACCAGGGAAACACAGAAGGCGATAATGAGAATAATAATGACAAGGGGAAACACAGAGAACCCAAAATGAACAAAAAGCGTGGACATGGTCTAAAACCATGTCCAGATCATGACACACTTGACTATATCACGGCCATGATATAGTGAAGTTACTGCACTCCCTCTCATGTTATATTGCTTTTATACCGTTCTACACATGCAATGTATTACTGAATGTAATATTTATAAAGTTTGTTTCATCAGTTATATCGGTCTGCCAAGATGAAGAGTTGCCACTAACACAAACAATCAGCATACTATAGAAGAGAACAGCTTTGGTGGATATACAGATTTATGTACACACAGTACACCGTCCTCTTTCATAGTTGGGACTGCTGTGGTCAGAAAAGCTGCTAGCTAGCTAACTTCAGCTGTGTGTTGAATTCCTGAATCAAGCTTATATTTATGTTCTCTTTGCTGCCATCTGTAATATGTGAGTTTGGCTGCTGGGGCTTGCCGTAGCCATCTGAGGGGATGACGTCAGGCGGGCTGCGGCTGCTGTATATATTCACCTGTGTCTGTAATAAAGGTCAGTAGGATGCTTGGCATGAGACGGCTCATGGCTTGCTTATTTCATGCATAACATTTGGTGACTGAGGATTAACTCATGGGGGGGTGCGAGGCACTTCTATGGCTATTTCTGGAGTACCCAGGAGAACCAGCAATAGTGTGGCCTCGCTGGTTGGCCGCATTTGAGAAGTACATTGCAGCATTGGGCCTGGGTAAACTCGACGAGGTGAGGAAGCAAGCACTTCTGGTTCGCAAACTTGGCGTAGAAGGTCAGAATTTCCCACGCGTTAGGGGAGACAGAGTGTTATGCAGATGCTGTCAGGCTGCTTGCTGGCTACTTTGCTAAACACACACATAGCACGAAGCTGTGGGCTGACAGGCTAATGGCACCAAAACACATTAAACTAGCTAGCTCGGGGGGAGCTAATGGCCCAGCTAGTAGCAACGGAGAAGTTAGCCACGGGGATAATTGGGCGCCAAACACAGAAGCTACCGGGCAGTCGGTGTTAGGTAACACAGTGGAAACAGAGCCACGGGAGAGGGAGCCTGTGTCCATCAAGAACAATAAGCCAGCCGAAGAGCACAGCATGGAGAGTGAGCGCAGTAAAAAGGGAGAGCAGCGAACAGACTCAGCTCAGTTTTCCACGCAGCCAGAGTCGGAGCCGTGGGAGAGGGAGTGCAAGCATGCTGAGAGCCCCGAAAAGCAGCAGCGGCAGCTGGGCACAGAGACAACGTGCAGAGCACTTCAGATGACAAATAGGAGGAACCGGACTGCTCTCGTGCCCTCGCCCAGCAAGCAACGGATGTTATGACCAGGCAGACGGGTGAGGAGTCCGCTTCAGCGACCCACACCGAAGCGCACACTTCATGCTCTCGGGAGGAGAGCAGCTCAGTGGAGGAGCCGGATGGCTTCAGTGCCCGCGCTCGGCCAGCTGTATTGGGAACAACCGAGTTGGCGGGTGGATGGTCCATTTCAACGAGTGACACCGGAGAGGTACCGGACTGTTTTTGTACCCAAGACAAGCCACAGCTGGCAAAACAGCGGGCGCCACTGAGAATCATGGCGAAGCTGGGGACAACGTGCTTTCGGCAGACGGACAATTTGGTTTGGCATGCGAACAGCCTGCGGCATTTCCGGGTGGCAGCTCCAGGCGGCGGGGCTCCACGGGAGTCGGCTCCCGCAGTATGGGACCCAAGCTCCTAAGAGATTGACCCCGGGGGTCCGGCAACTCCAGAGAAGAGGCCGCCACGAGCCCACTTCAAAGCTCCAGGGGCTCATCCACCGCGGGGCCACTGCCCCCCCCCCCCAAATGGAACTGCCCTTAACTTGGAAGACTGTAAAAAAACAAACAAAAAAAAGAAGTTAAAACGGCTGTAATTAAACCCTTACTCAAAAAGCCAACGCTAGATCCAGGAGCTTTAGCTAACTATAGACCAATCTCTAATCTCCCTTTCATTTCAAAAATCTTAGAAAGAGTTGTTGCTACGCAATTATTTGACCACCTGCAGGGAAATGGTTTACTTGAAGAGTTTCAATCCGGGTTTAGAATCCATCATAGTACTGAAACAGCCTTAGCGAAGGTCACTAACGACCTCCTCATTGCATCTGATAATGGACTAGTTTCTGTACTTGTCCTTTTAGACCTTAGTGCAGCTTTTGATACTATCGATCATAATATTCTACTTGATAGATTAGAACACTATGTTGGACTTAATGGAACTTCGTTGCAGTGGTTTAGATCTTATTTATCTGATAGGTTCCAGTTTGTTCATGTAAATAATGAGTTTTCTTTCAACTCAAAGCTTAGTCATGGAGTTCCACAGGGATCTGTGCTAGGCCTTACTCTTTTTAGTTTATATATGCTTCCGTTAGGCAACATTATTAGAAAGCACTGTATACATTTTCATTGTTATGCAGATGACACACAATTATACCTGTCAATGAAGCCAGATGATAGTAATCAATTAGCCAAGTTAGAAGCCTGTCTTAAGGAAATCAAAGCTTGGATGACTTGTAATTTCCTGCTGTTAAATTCAGATAAGACTGAAGTCATTCTTGTTGGTCCAAAAAACCTTAGAAATTCCTTTCCAAATCAAACTTTCAGTTTGGATGCAGTTACTCTTTCTCTTAATAGCTCTGTGAGGAACCTTGGAGTTATTTTTGATCAGGATTTGTCCTTCAATTCACATATTAAATTTGTTTCTAAGACTGCCTTCTATCATTTGCGTAATATTGCCAAGATTAGGAGCATCTTGTTTCAGAGTGATGTTGAGAAGCTGATCCACGCTTTTGTTAGCTCGAGATTAGATTATTGTAATTCTTTATTATCAGGCTGTCCTAAAACATCTTTAAAAAGTCTTCAGCTGATCCAAAATGCTGCAGCAAGAGTTTTAACAGGTACTAGAAAGAGAGATCATATCTCTCCGGTTCTGGCCTCCCTTCATTGGCTTCCCATAGAGTTTAGAATTAAGTTTAAAATCCTTCTTCTTACTTACAAAGCTCTAAACAATCAGGCTCCTTTTTATTTAAAAGATCTGATACTACCGTATCATCCTAACAGAGCACTACGCTCCCAAAATGCAGGACTACTTGTAATACCTAGAATCTCCAAAAGTACAATGGGAGGCAGAGCCTTCAGTTATCAAGCTCCTCTCCTGTGGAATCAGCTGCCAATCTGGATTCGGGAGTCAGACTCGATCTCTGTTTTTAAGAATAGGGCTAAAACCTACCTTTTTGATATAGCCTACAATTAGGGAGGGATCATGTGTTTCTGAACCCTCCCTTAGTTATGCTGCTAATAGGTTTAGTCAGCCGGGGGACCTCCAGTAATGCACTGGGCCTCACTCCTTTCCTCACTCTCTATGAAATATTTTTTTTTGCTGGTCATTAACATTTGTTTGTTCTCTCCCATAGATTGAGTCCCCATCGTGCTGTTTGCTCTCTACATGTCTGTTCTTTTCTTCTTCTCTATCCCCTCACCCCCCAGCCAGTCGCAGCAGATGACTGCCCCTCCCTGAGCCTGGTTCTGCTGGAGGTTTCTTCCTGTTAAAAGGGAGTTTTTTCTCTCCACCGTCACCAAGTGCTTGTTCACAGGGGATCGCCTTATTGCTGGGGTCTTTCTGCAACTGTGGGGGTTCCCCCCTACAGTTGATAGTGCTATGAGATGACTGTTGTTGTGAAATGGCACTATATAAATAAAGTTGAATTGAATTGAAAATAAATAAATAAATAAATAAAGTTGAATTGAATTGACTGTTTAGTTAGGAGCACGGCTGGAACAACCTAAATGGGAGAATACCCCACATAGCCGTGCTGGGCCTTGTGGCAGTCAACCCACAGACCCTAGTTTTAGGTTTTGTTCTATTTTAATGTGTTTACTGGGGTTTTGTTTTACCAAAAAGTGTGTGTGTGGGGGGGAGGGGTAACTGGCTGATGTTATTTGTTGTTGTACCTTTTTCTGAAGGGGGGGGGGTGTAATATGTGAGTTTGGCTGCTGGGGCTTGCCGTAGCCGTCTGAGGGGATGACGTCAGGCGGGCTGCAGCTGCTGTATATTTTTTGTATTTTATTATATCTTTTCATGGGACAACACTGAAGATATGACACTCTGATACAATGTAAAGCAGTCACTGTACAGCTTGTGTAACCATAAGAAAACATAAAACCATATAACCATAAAAAAGCCCAAATTTATAAGAAAGAAGGTGAAAATTTATGAGAAAGTTACAAGTTTTAGAGGAAAAATAGCTGATTTATTAAAAAAATTATATATCTAAGAAACTATGAATTTGATGTGATGATGAGTCTGTTTTAATGGATAAATCCCCTGTAGCCTCATTGATATTTTTTCTGTCAACAGAGGCTTCACCCCAACAATATGACGAGGTACACAGACTTGATAGAGTCCCGCAGAAAGCGTAAATCCTCCTTTTCTGATGAACCGCCAAAGAAGAATGCAAAGATCATCAATTCCTTCACTGTACCTCGGCGGGTAACACAGGCAACACTGGACAAACTTGTGCTAAAATTTATATGTGAAGCCAGTTTCTCTGGTTGAGACGCCATCCTTCAGGAGTATGCTAGAAACCTTGCAACCTCAATGTACAGTAATGACAAGGAAAACATTATGCACTAGAATGCAGGAAGCTGCAAAGGACATTAAGAGCATAATTATTAAAAAGCTGAGTTCTGTAGACCATGTTGCTACCACAACTGACTGCTGGTCTGCCAGACAGTGTAGCTGCTTGGGTGTCACCTGCCCCTGGATAGACCAAACCTCTCTCGAGAGGCGCTCAGCTGCATTGGCTTGTAGACGTCGGCTGATTGCTGCAGCTATACTCCTACCAAAATTTAGAACATCCTGGACCACCGAGGAGGGCATATTAAAAGCTGGTAAATATACTTAGCAGTTCTTAGGTGAATGATTAGAGCTTTGCATACATATATGTAATGTTACTGTTATTTAGGTTGTATTATGTAGGTGACAAAGGTTGCCAAAAGTTACAAATTTCAAGAGCTTTTAATACCAATAATAACAATCAGCAGCTTGGTAACCTATAAAATAAGGGTAAGAAGAATGTGCACACCTATTTCTTCTGAAAACAATCTATCTTTGTCTTCCCACAGGCCTCAACTACATCAAAAGCCATCTGGACACTGACTTGGATGATGCCTGCACAAACAGCAGTAACTCCGATGAAGACGACTTCTTTGCGTCAGTGAACTCAGGAAAATCACAAGCAGAGGAGCTGGAGAGCTACCTTTCAGTCCATCCACTGGAGGTATGGATCTGTTGCATTCATTTCCTCAAATCCAAAAATTGTCTCTCTCTAAGTCAACACAGATCTTCCAGCTTCTGCAGCCTGTGAAAGACTTTTTAGTCATGCAGAGCTACTTTTTATGGCTAAAAGATTACAGCTTCACTGCAAGAAACATGAGGGCCAACTGCTGTTGAAGCTTAACAGTCACTTCACTGAGTGATTCTTTTGGGACAAAACATGCAAAAAACAAATATTTTCACCCAAACACACCACACTGTTAATGGAAACACATCCTTTGTATGTTCAAGCTACTTTGCTCGATGTATTTCTGCAGTTAGAGCCTACTGTGCCATTTAGATTTAGATTCCTTTATTAGTCCCACAACGGGGAAATTACAGGGCATCCAGATGAGTGGATGAGGCAGCCACTGGTGCGGCGCCCGACCCTTGAAGAGGGCAATTGATTGAATAGTGTGCAATTTGATGGCAAACGGGAGAAACAAACACACACACATGTTAGACAGCAAAAGACATTTAGTCTCTTCTGCATACATAGGTAACTTGACAATGCAAGTAGTTTCCAGAGTTCACTATTGGTACTTAGGTATTAGTTCTGAAATCTCTATTTTGTGAAAAAAGAAATTTTTTTCATGACTGGCTTTGAAACCTGGCACTCCAAGTCATGTTTGAAGAGGTTTTTTTTGTATACTTTATTGATCCCCAGAGGGGAAATTGAGGGCATCCACCTGGATGGATGAAGCAGCCACGGTACGGCGCTATCCCTTAACCATTCACACACACATTCACACCTAGGGCCACTTTAGAGTCTCCAATTAACCTAACATGCATGTTTTTGGCCTGTGGGAGGAAACCGGAGAAATCCCGGAGAAAACCCACGCAGACACAGGGGGAACATGCAAACTCCACACAGGTCACTGTTGGTCAGGGGCTGGGAGTGAACCAGGGATCCCATGTCCAAGAGTGAGTTGCTGTGCTGCCGCAGTGCTAACCACTGCGCCACCGCACTGCCCACCACCGCAGAGTTCACTGTGCTCATGTGTTCCTTACTAGGTTTCCGTCTCAAAAGTTTTGTTATGAAAGACCATGACAGTCTGACAGACAAGAATGTACTGAAAAAATGTTTTATTTCATGTGGCAGATGCCTTAATCTGTTTTTCATTTATTTATTAAAATTTCATTTATTAATGTTCTATTTTTCGAGAACAATAAATTTGACGTTATGAAGCAGTAACTCAGTACTTGAGTATTTTTTTTCATCAGTTACTTTTTTTTACTTTTACTTGAGTAATTATTTAAATGACTACTCTTTACTTCTACTTGAGTCATATTTTTTAAAGCAACTGTACTCTTACTTGAGTACAATTTTTGGCTACTCTACCCACCTCTGCTCATTTTCTTGACAATAGTCCATAGATTCCCAATGGGGTTTAGGTTAAGCCAGTTTGCTGGCTAGTCAGGTAGAGTGATACCATGGTCATTAAACCAGGTACATGTACTGTTGGCAGTGTGGGCAGGTGCTAAGTCCTGCTGGAAAATGAAACCAGCATCTCCATAAGACCTGTCAGGACAGAGAAGCATGAAGTGCTCTAAAATTTCCTGGTAGATGGCTTTAGGTTTGATAATAAACAGTAGACTGACACCAACAGATGACAAGGCTTGTGGAGAGTGTGAAATGAGGAGGCAAGGTTACGAGCAGACGACGTTTATTACACTCTCCCATCAGTCATACACAAAAAGCATGAACAGCTAAGCACAGCTTCTCCTTTTATATCCACAGCTCGTCTCACATCTCCACAACACTTTACATCACAAAGCATGACATTTCACATCACCCTTGACCCCCCACAGCTCCTTCTTCCTGCCAAACTCCCCATGATCTCCTTGCTGTTGTCCACCTCTCTTTATTTTCTGCATCCTGACTGGGACGCTGTCTGCCGACTCACCCAAGCTCCTACACCACTCCCCCCCCAGACAGAGTTTCAGTCCACATGCCTTTTGGGCTTCAGTCTCCTCCCATATCTGCTGCAACCGGGGTTTCTGTGCTGGAGGGGGGCTGATGGAGGTGTGTCTGACTGTGGGTGGGCCGTGGCGAGGGGGGGGGGGGGGGGGGGGAACTCCGCTTTGTCCGTGTGGCTGTCCTGGTGAATCGTTTGCCTGGGGAGCTCTCCATGGGGGTCTTCCACGCCGAGGTGCCCGAGCCAGCAGCACTTCCTCGTCCGCCACCACAAAGGCGGGCTTAAGTCCGTCTATGCATATTTTCTCCCAACGCCCCCCAAAATCTAACAAAAAATGCTTGTCCCCTGTTTCCAGCACTCTGAACGGGCCATCATAGGGTGGGTGCAATGGAGAGCGATGGGCATTGTGCCTGACGAACATGAACCCCACATTCTTCAAAGTTTTCGACACGAAAGCGCGTGGAAAACAGTGATGGGCCGGGCCGGGCAGGGCAGCATGCCAGTGTCTGCACTCTGCTGTAAACGCTGAGACGGGCAGTTGTCTGGCACGGGATTATCTGGCAACAATTCCCCGGGCAGGCATAGTGGCTGAGAAAAAACAAGCTCCGCCGGGGAAGCCTCCAAATCCTCTTTTGGTGCGGAACGCAACCCCAATAAAACCCACGGCAACCGGTCTACCCAATTCGCATCCGTAAGCGAAGCCCTGAGCGCCGCTTTCAGTGACCTAAGAAAACGCTTGCATAACCCATTGGCCTGTGGGTTGTACGCGGTTGTGCGATGAATTGCGACACCCAGGCTGCGGGCCATCGCGGACCACAGTTCGGAAACAAACTGAGGGCCCCTATTGGACGTGATGTCCGACGGGATTCCAAAACGCGCCACCCATGTTGTCAAAAAAGCGCGCGCCACATCCGCAGACGTGGTTGCCGCCAGCGGGACTGCTTCTGGCCAGCGTGTGGTGCGGTCCACCACTGTCAGGAGGTGCGTGCACCCCTGCGACGGCGGGAGGGGGCCCACGAGGTCCACGTGAATGTGGTCAAATCTTTTAGTCGGTATACTAAACGGCTCCAAAGGAGCTTTCGTGTGTCTGTGTACTTTGGCTCGTTGGCACGCTACACAGGCTGCAGCCCACTCTTTCACTTGTTTGCGCAGGCCTGGCCACACGAATTTCGCTCCCACCATTCTGACTGACGCGCGCACTCCTGGGTGCGCCAGAGCGTGGACTGACTCGAACGCGCGGCGGCGCCACGCAACCGGGAACACCGGGCGCGGGCATCCCGTGGAGACGTCGCAGATTGGGGGGGGGGGGGGGCTCTGTATCGCCAACCTGCTCTGCGGCCATGGCTGTATAATCTATCCCTACACAGACCAGGGCCACCACCGCGTGCAAGAGACAGTCCGCCATCACATTCAGTTTACCCGACACATGCTGAATATCGGTCGTAAACTCCGAGATCGCGACCAGCTGTCTCTGCTGCCAGCCCGACCAAGGTTCCGAAACCTTGGCCATCGCAAACGTCAGCAGCTTGTGGTCCACAAACGTGGTGAAGTTGCGCCCTTCCAGCCAGAACTGGAAATGGCGTATGGCCAGGTGGAGAGCCAGTAACTCTTTGTCGAACGCGCTGTATTTACGCTCAGTGTCGCACAAAGCCCTGCTGAAAAAAGCGAGCGGCTGCCAAGAACCGGCGACACATCGCTCCACGACGTCCCCTATGGCCACGTCCGAGGCGTCGGTGGTGAGCGCTATCCGGGCCGCCGGGTCTGGGTGCGCCAACAGTGCGGCGTTTGCCAGGGCTGCTTTAACCTTAGAGAACGCCTGCTCTTGCTCCGGAGTACATTCGACTCCATCTGCGGGTTTCCGTCTCTTGAGCGCGGCGAACAATGGCTGCATGAGTTGAGCTGCGCGGGGGAGTAAACTGTTATAAAAGTTAACCATCCCCAAAAATTCTTGCAGCGCCCTGACCGTCTGAGGCCGGGGAAAATTCGCTACAGCACGCACCTTATTGGGTAAGGGTATCGCTCCCTCCGGTGAGACGCGGTGCCCCAGAAAATCAATCTGCATCACGCCAAACTGGCACTTCGCCGGGTTGATTATTAACCCGTACTCCTCCAACCTCTAGAAAACCATCCTGAGGTGGGTTACGTGTTTGTCCTCAGATGTACTGGCTACAAGGATATCATCCAGGTAGACGAACACAAACGGGAGATCGCGCAGCACCGCGTCCATCATGCGCTGGAATGTCTGTGCCGCTCCTTTTAATCCGAATGGCATGCGCAGGAACTCGAACAAGCCAAACGGAGTTATTACCGCCGTTTTGGGTATGTCCTCCGCGCGCACTGGGACCTGGTGGTAACCGCGGACCAGGTCTATTCTAGAAAAAATGCGTGCTTCGGCGAGGTGAACGGAAAAATCCTGAATGTGGGGAACTGGGTAGCGGTCGTGTGCTGTGGCGTTATTCAACCTGCAGAAATCCCCGCACGGTTGCCACGACCCCTCAGCCTTAGGGACCATGTGTAGCGGGGATGCCCATGGGCTGTTTGATCGCCTGATGATGCCCAACCTTTCCAGGTTGGCAAACTCCTTGCGCGCTATGACCAGTTTAGCTGCGTCCAAGCGCTGAGGTCGTGCGAAAACGGGCGGCCCGGTGGTGGTTATAAAGTGCTCCACCCCGTGTTTAGCGATGGCCGCCAAAAACGTCGGGACCGTGAGTGCTGGAAACTGAGTGAGCAGTGCGTGGAACTTACCACCTGGAGCTGTGACGTTGGCTTGTGTTACTGACCCGGCCCCTCGAGCTGTACAGGGGAGGGAGTCAAAGGACAGTGCATTAACCAGGCGCCTGTTAGCAACGTCAACCAGTAAACCATGTGCACAAAGAAAATCAGCCCCCAGGATATGGTAATTCATTGTTGCTATGACAAAAGTCAACTCGTATGTACGGTCGTGTAGAGATAAAATCAGTGTTCTCTCACCAAAGGTCTTAATTTCTGAGCCGTTTGCTGCCAACAGCCCGGGGCCGCTAGGTCCTGCCAGCCAGTCGGCGTAGGTCGGCAGGATGATGCTCTTCTGGGCTACGGTGTCCACGAGGAAACGCCTCCCTGAGCGCGCGTCTGTCATGTAGAGCAGCTTGTTCTCTTCACCGGCGGTCGCAGCTGCTACTGACTGCCGGCCTTGGCGTTTCCCGAGCGCTTGAATTGGCACGGTGGCGCACATCTGCGTGCGTTCTCTCCGAAGCAGCGGTGGTAGAAACAAAGCGTGTCTCTCTGGCGCCCCTTGGCCCCGGCTGCCGCTACCGTCGGTGGCTCCTCGCCTCCTCTGGTCGTCTCGCTGAGGTCCGACGCAGCCGCGTTGACAGTGAGGGCTCTGGTGGTGAGGATGTTCCGGTCTGCCTCCCGGGCTAGCGCACGGTAGTCACGCATGGCCAGCGACAGCGAATTAGCCACAACCGCTCTCGCCTCTGTTGGGAGATTCCGGAGGAAAAGGTGGGCAAACAGGAAATGCCCATCGTCCGTGCCCATTAACACCAACATCCTCTCCATTTGGTCAACAGTCGAACCATCTCCCAACTTGGAACGCCTCAGGAGCCTCTCTGCTCTCTCGCAGTCCGAGAGTGTGTAGCGTCGGGTCAGCGCAGCCTTGAGAACTTCATATCTGTTGTGGGCTGGGGGCTGGTCGAGCAGGCTCGCTACCTGTTGGGCTGTGCGAGCATCCCGGCGCTGCAACCACGTAGTAAAACTGTCAAAGTGGATCAAAAAAAAGGAGATCCAAACTTTTTGTTGTTTGGGAACAGTTTACAGAAGACAAAAAAACCAAAACAAGTAAAAGGCAGACATTGCAAGGCAGACCTCTCTTACCATGGCAGCACTACAGTGACGCATGAGCATCTGAAATGATGGCACCCGGGAGCTGCGACATTACCATCTGCTTGGACTTCGATAAGTTTTAGTGAGTAAAGAAAGTCAGTGCCACTTATTTTCAATGGCCAACTGTTTCAAGCTTCAGAAAAATGACAATACTGTTAGTACGTGCTGTTTGTGTTAGCTTAGTGGTTTGACAATAAGCCCTGGTTGCTGAGGGCTGGGCTGTCATGCCTAACGTGTTGAATGCAGTGACTGAATTACAGCAGTTGCTCTCTCTTTTTCATCTTTGCTAATATTAGCCCTCATTACACTGTGTCCAGCTGAGACAAAATGGCATTTAAATGCCTCCCACCCACAGGAGATGGAACGTTAAGAGGGAGGCCCGTCCTCCCCCACCGACTGCACAACAACCACTGCTGCCACTGAAGACATCAAGTCCTGCTGCCCACTCCCCACTCCACCATCACCCCCCCACTCCCTACACACAGCCCCCCAACCTGACCCTCACTAAGACCCAGGTGAGGACGGAGCTGAGGAAGATCAAGGCGAAGAAGGTGTCGGGACCGGATGGCATCAGTACAAAGCTCCTCAAGTCCTGTGCAGACCAGCTGTGTGGGATTGTGGAGTACATCTTCAACCTGAGCCTAAAGCTGGGGAGGGTACCACAGTTGTGGAAAACATCTTGTGTGGTACCTGGACCAAAGACTTCCCACCCCAAAGATCTGAACAGCTACAGACCAGTGGCCCTGACGTCCCACATGATGAAGACCCTGGAGAGACTGCTCCTTGCTCACCTCCGCCCCCTGGTGGGTCCAGCGATGGATCCACTCCAGTTCGCCTACCAGCATGGTATTGGGGTGGAGGATGCGGTCATCTTTCTCCTTCACCGTTCTCTGTTCCACCTGGAGAAGCCCAGGAATACAGTGAGGATCATGTTCTTTGACTTCTCCAGTGCTTTCAACACCATCCAACCGATGATCCTGAAGGACAAGCTGCTGTGCGCAGGGGTGGACCAGCACCTGTCATCATGGATCCTGGACTACCTCACAAACTGGCCACAGTTTGTGAGAACCCGGGACTGTGTGTCCGACATGATCATCGGTAGCACGGGGGCCCCCCAGGGAACGGTTGTGGCTCCCTTCCTGTTCACCCTTTATACTGCGGACTTCTCACACAACACAACACACTGCCATCTACAGAAGTTCTCTGACGACTCTGCAATCGTTGGCCTCATCTCCAACGGAGATGAAGCTGAGTACAGAGGGCTTATCCAGGACTTTGTGGACTGGTGCCATCGGAACTGCCTCCAGATCAACGCGAGGAAAACTAAGGAGCTGGTGGTGGACTGCCGCAGGCAAGGACAACCCCTCACAGCACCAGTAAACATCCAGGGAACAGACATTGAGATGGTGACATCCTACAAGTACCTGGGTGTTCATCTGAACAATAAACTAGACTGGTCACACAATACTGACGCACTCTACAAGAAGGGACAGCGCAGGCTGTTCCTACTGAGAAGACTTAGGTCTTTTGGTGTACAAGGGGCGCTGCTGAAGACATTCTACGACACGGTGGTGGCATCAGCCATCACTTTTGGAGTGGTCTGCTGGGGCAGTGGCATTACAGCAGCCGATAGGAGGAGACTGAACAAACTGATCAAGAAAGCTAGCTCTGTCCTGGGGCAGCGCCTTGACCCAGTGGAGGAGATGGGAGAGAGAAGGATGGTGGCTAAACTGTCATCTCTGCTGGAGTCTGAGTTCCACCCTATGCAGGACATACTGAATGCACTGGGGAGCTCATTTAGCAGCAGACTACATCATCCTAGGTGCACAACCGAGAGGTTTCGCAGGTCCTTCTTACCAACGGCTGTCAGACTGTATAACCTAAGCAGGGCTGCTCGCAGAGATAGCAAAAAGACGTGACAACCTAATAGTATTGAATGCAAAAGACACAATAGACTTACACAATGGTCCCCTCCAGTATACAACTAGGAAAATACCGGTAGCTACAGAGGGTGACAATATGTATGGGTACATAATCATACCATGTAGGATAACTAAGTAGACGGTTATGCTGTTTCATTCCATCTAGCTGCAATGCTCCGCACTGTGTGTGTTTGTATATTTATATATTTATTCCATCTAGCTACAGTGCTCTGCACTGTGTGTGTTTATATGTTCATATATTTATTCCATCTAGCTGCAATGCTCCGCACTGTGTGTTTATGTATCTATATATTTATTCCATCTAGCTGCAATGCTCCGCATCGTGTGTCTATATATTTATGTTTATATGTACATATGTATACTCGCTGCTCTTTTTTTTTTCCTTGCCTTCTGATTGTTGCTCTGAGTGTTGCTATCCCTGTGCTGTTGCAATCCTGGAATTTCCCTGATGTGGGACTAATAAAGGCTTATCTTATCTTATCTTATTAAACAGCGGATGAGGTAAAACATGCAGCCCCAACAACAAGCAGAGATGGTGGACATGAGAAAAATAAACACAACTAAATAAAATTAAATTAATTAAATTAAATCACCCTTATTGTCATTCAACCGTACAACCAATCATGTACAGTAGAACGAGATTGTGCTTTACCTATCTACAGTGTCAATCACACACACCCCTAGCGTGTGACTAGTCGACTAGTTGAAAAAAATAGTCATTAGATTAGTCGACTACTAAAATAATCTTTAGTTGTAGCCCTAATTATGTCCATGTTGTTTTGACGGGATCTTGTTTTATTAAAAATTATGAACTGATACAATGTTGTACTCATTTACTGTTGTTCACTAAGCTACTTTACTAAGCAATAAACGCCTTTCCAAATCTTACATTTTTTCTGCTTTGCCACTGTATAACCTGACCTAAATGAGGTGAAGACCAATACAGTCTGTCTCTTCCACACAGACACACTCATACAAAGCTTCCCCTAACAATGGCAGATGACATAATAACTGGAAGAGAAAGGGGAGGGATGATGATGGCCATTCAGTCATGTACAGTGCGTGGCCCCTGGTTGGTCGCTAATGAGCACTGGCCCCATTCTCGCTCACCACACACACGAGGTTCCTCTTGTGTACCGAACATTTCAGCTGCATTGTTACCCTCAGAGAGGCAGAGTGAAGGAGAGTATCACCGTTATTAAGGCAAACATCAGTTTACTGCTGCTGGTGTGCTTCGATTTATCAAGAATTGTCTCCATTCTGGTCACTATAGACCACAGATAACCAGAAGTGGGTCACATAGCCAGAGTTGTACCAGTACCGTTTGAAATCATTCATTTGAGCACAAGTGGTCACCATAAAATTACTTTAGTGAGGGTAAGAAAGTATCGACTAATAAAGTTTGTGGAGTTGTATCAACTTAGCTGTTGACAATTTACAGGGTTTTCTTAAATTTGTTTTTCTTCTCTGCACGGTGGCGCAGTGGTTAGCACTGCGGCAGCACAGTTTACCCTTGGCCGGGGGATTGTGGGAATCGTGGGATCGTGGGTTCGATCCCAGCCCCCGACCAACAGTGATGTGTGTGGAGTTTGCATGTTCTCCCCGTGTTGCGTGGGTTTACTCCGGGATTTCTCCGGTTTCCTCCCACATGCCAAAAACATGCATGTTAGGTTAATTGGTTGTTCTAAATTGTCCCTAGATATCTGTTTCCTATAGGCCCTTAGAATAGAGGGTTAGTATTAATGAAAGCGCTTTGAGTGGTCTTTGTGACTAGAAAAGCGCTATATAAGTGCAGGTTAGTTAGTTAGTTAGTTAGTTCTCATGAATTTGGTCAGTTTTTCTTCATTACTCTGTATTTCACTCTCCAATTTGTGATTTTTTTCTTTTGTTCATGATATTGTTTAATCAAGTTTTAAACTATTTCTTCAAAATTTATGCCAGTTAGTGATGTTTGTCTCCTAGACGTGCTAGTATGAGAAAACTAAAATAAATTTTTTAAACTACCCACATGTACTCCAAATTATATAAAACACCAATATAGCAAATATTTCCCCTCCATGGATCACCACCTTATTGTGGTGGAGGGGTCTGCATGCCCTAATGATCCCAGTAGCGATGCTGTCAGGGGCAACTTGGAAGGCTCTCCCAAGACAATCTGGTCCTGGCTGAAGGGCCAAACTGAGTGGTATAGTGAATCCCGATAAAAAAGGTACAAGGACCCCATGTACCCAAAAGATTCACATGGGTCCACTCTCCAGTGGGCTCACCACCTGCATGAGATGTTGCGGATCATAGTGCTGTGGAAACTAGGTGGAAGTCTGGGCTTCTCTACTTAGACTGCTGCCCCCATGACGCAGACCCCTGGAAAAATGGTAGAAGGTGGATGGATGGATGTCAAATATTTCCTGAGTCACAATAGACTCAGGAAATATAGACTCTGCATCAGACTCTAGACATGGTGGCTCCTTTAAAAAAGAAAAAGTCTAGTCAGAGATTTCTAACTCCTTGGTTCAACACAGAAACTTGCATCTTAAATCAGAAAACTCATCAATAAGAAAGAAAATGGACCTCCACTAAATTAGATGAAATCTATTTAGCTTGGAGAAATCATCTTCTAGTTTATAAAAAATCTCTTAGGAAAGCTAGAACAAGTTATTATTCCGCATTAATAGAAGAAAACAAGAATAATCCCAGGTTTCTTTTCAGCACTATAGCCAGGCTGACAGAGTCAGGACTCTGTCAATTCTAGCATTACCTTAGGGCTTACTAGTCAGGACTTTATGAACTTTTTCAATAATAAAATTTCATCTATCAGATATAAAATCAGTCAGATTCTTCCCACTGTTAACTTAAATATATTAACTACTACAACCACTTTAACTGATATCTGTTTGGATCAGTTTACTCCAATTGACCTTTTAGAGTTAGATAAAATAATTTCCTCATCCAACCCTTCAACTCGTCTTCCACAGCATGTGGGACATCATGTGGTGTATGGGGCGGCACCTCTCTCTGTTTCAGCGCTGTGCGTTAATCTAACTGTCCCAGGTGCCGTTTGGCGACATAACCCCTAGTGGTCAAGAGTGGTAGATTTTTTGTCAATAAAATAAGATTTTTTGTCAATAAAATAGTTCAGATTTCCAAGGCTATAATTTGAAAGTTGCAAGAGATAATGGCTGACTGTCAATTAGAAAGATGTAGAATATGATCCAAAGTTTCAGATAAGAATAAATTTACGCATCTAATTTGCATAATGATGTGGCTGGTATATCGAATTACATAACTCAGTAAAAAGTGGACTTTGAACATATTTACACAAATAATGGCTCTGTTTTTTGACATCATTTTCTCTACAGGGTATGTTGTTATCTTCAAAGTGGGGTGGCGCGGTGCAGTGGCGCAGTGGTTAGCACTGTGCCAGCACAGCAACTCACCCTTGGCCATGGGATCCCTGGTTCGATCCCAGCCCCTGACCAACAGTGATCTGTGTGGAGTTTGCATGTTATCCCCGTATCTGCATGGGTTTACTCCGGGATTTCTCCGGTTTCATCCCACAGGCCAAAAACATGCAGGTTAGGTTAACTGGAGACTCTAAAGTGGCCCTAGGTGTGAATGTGTGTGTGAATGGTTAAGGGATAGCGCCTTACCGTGGCTGCTTCACCCATCCAGGTGGATGCCCTCAATTTCCCCTCTGGGGATCAATAAAGTATACAAGTATATGAACCAGAAAATCAGTACAATGTAAAGAAACAAAGAAATTCGTCACTCATCGCTGGAGAACGGGGGCTCACTTGTTGGCGTGGTGGCTGCGTTTTCGTCTATCGTGGTCGTTATTTTGCTTTATATATACTGTATATATACATATATATATATATATATATATATATATATATATATATATATACTACTGTTCAAAAGTTTGGGGTCACTTAGAAATTTCCTTATTTTTGAAAGAAAAGCACTGTTTTTTTCAATGAAGATAACTTTAAACTAATCAGAAATACACTCTAATATCTAATATACATTGCTAATGTGGTAAATGACTATTCTAGCTGCAAATGTCTGGTTTTTGGTGCAATATCTACATAGGTGTATAGAGGCCCATTTCCAGCAACTATCACTCCAGTGTTCTAATGGTACAATGTGTTTGCTCATTGCGTCAGAAGGCTAAAGGATGATTAGAAAACCCTTGTGCAATCATGTTAGCACAGCTGAAAACAGTTTAGCTGGTTAGAGAAACTATAAAACTGACCTTCCTTTGAGCAGGTTGAGTATCTGGAAAAAATTATTATTTCAAATACAAATCATTATTTCTAACCTTGTCAATGTCTTGACTATATTTTCTATTCATTTTACAACTCATGGTGGTAAATAAGTGTGACTTTTCATGGAAAACACAAAATAATTGTCTGGGTGACCCCAAACTTTTGAACGGTAGTGTATATATATATATATATATATATAGCAGGCAGAGACTAGACAGACTCTGACTGAAAATTTCACGAAAAATCTTTATTTCACGGACCAAGAAAATGTTTTTCAGACAGAAAAAAAACAAAAAAAAAACGGCAACCAGTAATCCATACTGGCAAAAGAAGCGTTTGCCCAACAGCACAGTCTAGTGGTAAAAAAATACCACTGCAAAGACATCAAACCATCCATCAAACCACACCCATCACCTGCAAACAAACCCACAAATGTCCGTATATATATATGTATATATATATATATATATATATATATATATATATATATATATATATATATATATATATATATATATATATACGTATATCCCCCATACATTAAAGCTGTCCAGTGAGCTACCGCCCGCCTCAAGCTGGGCAGCCCCCAGCCAATAAGGTGTTGTCCCGCCACAGCTTGCTTTCCTCATTGGGTGCATGGGGATGAGGAGAAGTCCGAACAGCAGGCTGAGAACCTTCGCACCAGGCAAGACAAAAAAACAAAAGAGACCAACTCTAAAACTGGGAACTTGGAACGTCCGCACTATGATGACAGGACTCGCTGCTAACCTCAAGGACATCAACAACACCAGGAAGACTGCCATCATCAATAATGAGCTGAAGAGACTGGGAGTGGATATCGCCACTCTCCAGGAAACACGGTTGGCTGACGCAGGCACACTGAGAGAGAAGGACTACACGTTCTACTGGCAGGGAAAGGGCAGTGACGAACACAGGGAACACGGAGTGGGCTTCACAGTGAAGAACACCTTGCTGAAGATGGTGGAACCGGGCAGCAATGGCTCTGCACGACTCCTCACCCTCCGCCTCAACACCACTCAAGGCCCAGTCACCCTTGTCAGTGTGTATGCCCCAACACTGACAGCCACACCAGAGGCAAAAGACGAGTTCTACGAGAATCTCGCAACAACTGTCAGGATCATCCCCAACTCTGAACAACTCATTCTCCTTGGAGACTTCAATGCCAGAGTGGGTGCTGACCACGACTCCTGGCCCTCCTGTCTTGGACCATTTGGCGTGGGCAGAATGAACGACAACGGACAGCGGCTGCTCGAGTTCTGCACATATCACGATCTGTGCATCACAAACTTGTTCTTCAAGACCAAGCCCCAACACAAGGTTTCCTGGCGACATCCGCGCTCAAAGCACTGGCACCAGCTGGACTTGATCCTGACCAGGCGCACCTCACTGAAGAACGTGCTAATCACCCGTTCGTTCCAGAGTGCAGATTGCAACACAGACCATTCATTGGTGTGTTGCAAGGTCAAGCTGCAGCTGAAGAAATTCCATCATGCTAGACAGCCTGGAAAGGCACGGATTGACACCAGCAAGATGGCCCAACCAGAACTTGTTGAGCAGTTTGCCTCCACCTTTGAGAAGGAACCTGGTGTACCACAAGAAGGAGAATCTGCAAAGCTGAAGTGGGAAGAGCTGGGAAACACCATCCACCGCATAGCCTTGGCTACCTTTGGGAGGAAGACCTCGAAGTCACAGGACTGGTTTGATGCCAAGTTGACCGAGATGACCCCCATCATTGAAGCCAAGCGCTCAGCACTTGCTGAGTACAAGAAGTACCCAAACGAGAAGAACCTCCAGATTCTCAGGGCTGCGAGAAGCAAAGTTCAGCAGACTGCTCTGCGCTGTACCAACGAGTACTGGACTCAGCTCAGCCAAGACATTCAAACCACTGCCATAGCAGGGAACATCCGTGGTATGTACGATGGCATCAAGAAAGCACTTGATCCAGCTCAGAGCAACACGGCCCCCCTCAAATCCTCCACTGGGGAGATGATCACAGAAAAGAACAAGCAGATGGAGAGATTGGCGGAACACTACTCCGACCTCTACTCCAGACAGAACACCGTGACACCGTCAGCCCTTGATGCCATCGACTGCCTGCCATCCATGGACGAACTTGACGCTGAGCCACCCATCGACGAACTCAGCAAGGCCATTGATAGCTTGGCTGCTGGCAAGGCACCCGGCAACGACGGCAAACCCCCTGACCTGATCAAGCACTGCAAGACCGTCCTACTGCTGCCATTGCATGACGTCCTCTGCCAGTGTTGGAAGGAAGGTGCCGTACCACAGGACATGAGGGACGCCAAGATCATCACCCTCTACAAAAACAAAGGGGAGAGAAGCGACTGCAACAACTACAGGGGCATCTCCCTCCTCAGCGTTGTTGGCAAAGTCTACGCACGAGTTGTTCTCGTTCGTCTACAGAAGCTTGCTGAACATGTCTACCCCGAGTCTCAGTGTGGCTTCCGCACTGAGCGATCGACGGTAGACATGATATTCTCCATCTGCCAACTCCAGGAGAAATGCAGAGAACAGAACATGCCTCTGTACGTCGCCTTCATCGACCTCACCAAAGCGTTCAATCTGGTCAGCAGAGAGGGCCTTTTCAAGATCCTGCCAAAGATAGGATGCCCACCAAAGTTGCAAAGCCTCATCGAATCGTTTCACACTAACATGCAGGGGATAGTGCATCACGACAGCAACGTCTCAGAGCCATTCAACATAGCAGCGGAGTGAAACAGGGCTGTGTACTTGCGCCAACCCTCTTGGGGATTTTCCTGAGGCATGCCTTCAGCACAGCAACAGAGGGAATCTACCTGCATACAAGAAACCAAAGTACGCGAGGCTCTAATCAGAGACATGCTGTTCGCAGACGACGCTGCAGTCGCAACCTACACACAGCAGGAGCTTCAGACCCTGATGGACCGCTTCTCCCAGGCATGCAAGGACTTCGGGCTTACCATCAGCCTGAAGAAGACTAACGTCTTGGCGCAAGGCACGGAAGCACCACCAACCATCACCATCGACGACTACGAGCTGGAGGTCGTGAATCAGTTCACGTACCTGGGGTCCACGATCAGCAACAACCTCTCCCTTGATACAGAGATCAACAAGAGGATTGGAAAATCAGCCTTCACACTCGCTCGCCTCACCACACGAGTGTGGGAGAATCCCAAACTCTCTATCAAGACGAAGATGGCAGTGTACAACGCCTGCATCATCAGCACACTGCTCTATGGGAGTGAGACGTGGACAACATACGCCCGGCAGGAAAAGAGACTGAACTCCTTCCACTTGCGCTGCATTCGCCACATCCTGGACATATCCTGGCAGGACAAAGTACCCAACACAGAAGTTCTGTCCTTCGCCGGCCTTCCCTCCATGTTCACTCTACTCAGGCAGCGCAGGCTCCGCTGGCTAGGCCACGTTCACCGTATGAAGGATGGCAGAATCCCCAGAGACGTCCTCTACAGAGAACTGGCAGCTGGCAGGAGAGACGTTGGCCGCCCACAGCTGCGCTTTAGAGACGTCTGCAAGAGAGGCATGAAGGCACTGAAGATCAACACAGAGCGCTGGGAGGACCTTGCAATGGACCGCTCCAAATGGAGAGGCACCCTGACCAGACAGCTCAAGGCGGGTGAAGAGAGACTGACTGCTGCAGCAGATGAAAAAAGGACCCGCAGCAAGAACCGCCACAGACCCAGCAGCACGGAGACCACCCACAAATGCGACCTGTGTGACAGGGACTGCCATTCGCGCATCGGCCTGTTCAGCCACAGGCGGTGCTGTTCCAGCAGAGTAGACGTTTAGGATTCTCTACCATGGTCATCATAGACCGACGGAGGCCGACGACTGATTGATCTCCAGAGGGGAAATTGAGGGCATCCACCTGGATGGATGAAGCAGCCACGGTACGGCGCTATCCCTTAACCATTCACATACACATTCATATTTAGGGCCACTTTCGAGTTTCCAATTAACCTAACCTGCATGTTTTTGGTCTGTGGGATGAAACTGGAGAAATTCCGGAGTAAACCCACGCAGATATGGGGAGAACATGCAAACTCCACACAGATCACTGTTGGTCAGGGGCTGGGATCGAACCAGGGATCTTTTTTGCCAATCTCAACACAAGGCAAACCTCATGACTGTTAAGCAGAAATCGAGAGTGAAACATTGCCACGCCCAGAC
This sequence comes from Pholidichthys leucotaenia, assembly GCA_020510985.1. Lineage (NCBI taxonomy): Eukaryota > Metazoa > Chordata > Actinopteri > Cichliformes > Pholidichthyidae > Pholidichthys > Pholidichthys leucotaenia. The sequence continues at coordinate 83,076,300 of CM035844.1, forward strand.
TTGCAGGACACACCTTTGGAGAACTCTGATCTCACATTGTTTATTGATGGCTCCTCCAAACGTGACTGCACAGGTTCAAACTTCTCCGGTTTTGCAGTGGTCACCCATGACACCGTTTTACGGGCACAAAAACTACCATTACATTATTCTGCACAAGCAGCTGAATTAGAGGCTCTAACTGAAGCTTGTAAATTAGGCCAGGGAAAAGCACTCACAGTGTATACAGACAGCCAATATGTCTTCTCAATCATCAATCATTTTGCACAACAGTGGGGAAAAAAAGAGGCATGATTACAACAGGAAAGCCAATCCAACGCAAAGGCCTCATCTTACAGCTGTTAGACAGTGTAAAACTTCCCTCTAAATTACCCATATGCAAATGTACTGCCCACACCAATGGCACAGATTCGGTTTCCAAGGGCAACAGCTTTGCAGATCAAACAGCCAAAGCTGCTGCACTCGGTCATACAGGAAAGGACAGATCACCAGGTCTTCTTTTAACACTAACAGAAAACTTATCACATGACATTCTCACTGAGGCCCAGAAAACAGCACCACAAGCCGAAATTTATCGATGGATCCAAAAGGGTGCAATCTTTGACAACACCTACAACCTTTACATATGCAGCAACAATAAACCCATTTTACCTTGCAAACTGTTTCAGCGGGCCTCTACTCTGCTACATGGGGTTTCCCACATATCAGCAGGGGGTATGATCTCTATGCTGAAGCGATCCTTCACTGCTTATGGGTTTAGCCAATTTGCTACTAAATTTTGTAAAAAAAAAATGCCTAATCTGTGCAGAAAACAATGCTCAAGGGAACTTAAGGCCTAAAAAAGCACATTCCTTGCATCAACTTATCCATTTCAAAACATAAGCATGGACTTCATTGAATTAGATAAATGTGAAGGCAAACAATATTGTTTGGTTATTTGTGACATGTTTACCAAATGGATAGAAGCCTTCCCCTGCACTCACCCAAACGCTGCTACAGTGGCAAAAAAAAAAAACTTCACAGAAATTGTGCCCAGATTTGGAATACCTGAAAAGATTTACTCAGATAATGGAACATATTTTGTAAATCAGATAACATCACACTTAGGCACAGCACTCAACAATAACTTGAAAAACCACTCAGCTTACCATCCACATCTGCAGGATTGGTGGAACGCACAAATACGACCATTAAAGAAAGGCTTACAAAAACAATGGCAGAAACAGGACAAAATTGGATATATTGCCTACCCTTAGTTCTGTTTTACATGAGAATAGTTCCCACCAAAGAGGGGTTATCCTTACCTACTCCTACCATTAAGGCCATTCAATTCAGGTGATGAGGAAGTGTGCTTAGCTGATTACATGTGAAGAATGTTGATTGACAGAGATATTGTTCACGCTGCTCTTCCCAGGAAGGACCACAGTGAAGCACCCATCTTGGCCAAACCAGGGGATCTGGTCCTTATCAAAGCCATCAAAAAGAAAAACTGGGCCGACGCACCCTGGCAAGGACCACACAAGGTCATCCTGGCGACACTAACAGCCGTGAAAGTCGAAGGACACGATTCTTGGGTGCATTTAACACAATGCAAACTTTACACTCAAAACTCTCAGCATGAGACTGTTTAATCCACATTGTAAACTTTATCCCATTAAAAATCCTCAGCAAGTGACTGTTTAACTGTTTACACAAGCGTCAACTGACGGTGCCCTCATGGTGTCCAGCAATGGCTTGTATAGCAAAACAACTGTTGTTTATCATGGAGAGACAAAATGCCAGAGAGAGAAGGATGGCAGCTGAAGGATGTGAATGGTACACCTGTTTTTCATCATCATCATCCTTGTGGTGACACTTTTGTTTGGTTGCTTTTAGGGACACCATTACCGATTTATCCCATTGCTAGGTACGTTACTCACATGCATCATGACTGGCTAGAAGGACCAGGCTATGATGACCATGTTTATGCAGGTAATATGTGGTGGAAGTATGCCAACTACACAGTCAAGACAGCTAATTGTTCAAATTGTTATGTGTGTTCTTTGCTGCCACTCTCAGCTGGCCAAATATCTGTTACTGCTAAACCAATGGGACTGTCAGAAGCTGTTTGTTTCTTGCAAGAGGCTATGTATGGAAATAGTACAGCAGGCATTAATTTGAATCACATCTGCCACATTGTCTATGACTCCACTGACCGGAGACACGATGACACCCCTTACTCGATGAAGGCAAGGCTAACCTCACCGGAGAATTTTTCCTTTAGCATAAAAGGGTGTGAAAACGTCTCTTTGGGCAGTTTATCGTTTTCCAGGTGTGCAACGGTACATAGTACATCTCACCCCTGTACTACTATCTGCTGGACTGGCGTAGTGAGCAAAAGCTGTCCTGAAGATCCTTATTGTCAGTCTAAAAGGCTGGAAGGTGATGTCACCCTGCAGGAGCTCTGTGGTGCCGCAATTTTTGATTCTCAGAAACATGGCACATATATGGTGACAGGGGGTTGGTGGCTGTGTGGCTATCGTGCCTACTCACATCTGCCCATGAGCTGGGGAAGGGTGTGTGCCCCCGTAGTGGTGACTGCCCATCCCATCATACTGTCAACAGGACAAGCGGGCAGGGTAAAGAGAGATGTCTCATTTCCACCACATGATCCCATCTGGGGCACAGATGTGCCGAAAGAATTCAAGTTAGAAACTACTGGGCAGAAGATATTTCATTCTCTGTTTCCTTGGGTGGGACTGGCTAAGAACACCTTGTGGATTGAAACAACTAATTATAGATTACAATCATTTGTGAATTTTTCTTTGTCTGCTTTTTCTGGTATAAATGAGGCGTTAACGACTCTTAGACTTATGTTGACCCAAAATAGAATGGTCCTTGATCAAATAACTGCCGCCCGGGGGGGGGGGGGGGGGGGTGTGCAATTGTGGGTGATTATTATTGTACTTTTATCCCTGAAAATGATGCAGATGGTCACGTGATTGCCTCAGCCATACAGAACCGGACCGCTTTGCAGGCTGCCATGGCCAAGGATAATGTTACTGATGAATATACCTGGTTAAGTTGGTTACTCTCTTCATGGAGAAGTCTCATCATGAGATTGTTAATGATTTTTGTGGTATTATTTTTGGTCTTTACTTGTGTCAGTCCCTGCATCCGTAGTATGATGATGAGACTTGTGCATGTTAACTTAGAGATGTACCATGGAGCAGTTGCCGAGAATGATGGGGATGATGAACAGTGTGAGCTCAAGGTGTTTAAGTAAAAGTACGATTGACATGTAGAAAACCAAAAAGAGTTGCATGATCATGATATGAAATTGAAATGTACTACCTGTAAATACATTTATGAAGTTTGCAACATTATTTTTACTTTCATTTTGTTTTTATGTTACTCTTATTTTTGTTTTTATACAAGCTGCAATAACACACATAGCTATGACACACATATATCATTATATCTTTACTATTATTTTATTATTATTTTGATTTCACTGTTTTTACCATTAATTGCTTTCATCATTAATTAATGGGTTTTATTGATCCATTTCTCCTCTTAAAGGACTAAAATGTTAGCCGGTGCCTGGGGCAGCAGGGCCGATGGCGGACTTTCCCCGTCACTAGCAAGTTGTGATCTGTTGCACGCAAATGCATTGGAACTTAGCATAGCTGCCAGATGGGGTTTTAGATGCCATAAATTGTTCTTTTATGATGCCGTGCATGGCATCAAAGGGGGGGAAAATGATAGAAAAGTTTCATATTTGTAATTTGCTTTGTCTCAGAGTCTGTGTGAAAGTGCTGAAGATGCTGATGCAGCTGTATTGTGTTATTGCTTGTTTTAGTTCGCATGTACTGTTCCAGTGTGACTGGTGCTGAGAAAGTCTGACTAAAGAGATAATCTGCACACCAAGTTTTGACCAGATGTACTGAACCAATCACCATGGACATTTTCTCCTCCACCCCTCTGATAACAGAGGGCTTAAAGGATTGAGTGATGTGTGTTTGAGTCAGAATGATGAGTGAATAGGCTCAGACTGTTGTTGTATTGTTCTCCCCTGGCCAGTGTAATTAAATTTGCTGAAACTTTGATTTTGCCTGATTCTTGACTGAAGGTTAAGAAGAATTTTTCCAACAGTTACAAAGGTGGATGTTCATTGTAAAATTGTTCCAAGATTCAAATGTGAATGTCTAAGAATGTACAAGTTAAGTGTGCCAGTCAGTCCCAAAATTTGGCTACAAGCAAATATCAGCAGAGGGGTGCCTACTAAAAATCACTAAAAAGCAGATACCAATATCTAAAAAGAAGCACTATATTGTATGATTTTATAGTAGTATCTATTGAACAACTAATATAATCACAAAGACACCACAAAAACTTGCCAAAAGACCACTGGCCAGAAAAGCATCTTTATAACTTCTGTAATTATGTAATGCATGTGGGCCAGAGAAACTGCAGTAAATTGTTATTTCAGCAAATTCCCTCAGTTTGCACTTGTATAAACAGTTACATCATGACAACAACATTAGGCAGGTACTGACATGCAAGAGTTGCCTGACATGACCACGACCTCAGCTTCTGTGAGATGTTCGCTTTATGCAGCACTTGCTACTTTCCCAATCTGGAGCAGAACACCCTCTTTAATAAATTTTGACAGTGGATGAACCAGGGACTGATCTGCAATGGACATCCTCCAGAAGTTTTCACACACTGAGTTTGACACTGGGCAGCAACAGGATTTTAGAAAATATGTGGCACCTGTTTGGATGATATTGACTAAATTAACTGAATTTAAAATGTTGATAACAAGGTCAGCAATTAGCTGTAGAGGTTGCCAAACAGGAGTTGTTGTTTTTTTTTCCTGAACTAAACATAATGCAATTAACTTAGAGCAATTGTTTGTTTGAGTCAAGCATCTATTTCTATGGGGGTTGCACCATGTATCAGTTATCTTGCATCTTTTTATGTAAGTGTTGTATGGGAACCTAGCAGACCAGGCAAGGTGAAAGATCATGTAGTGTGTAACCCTGGTCACTGCTCAGTTACAATCTCAAGACTCACAACCACATGTTAGAAGGCTGTGTAGTGTGAATGAACATCCAGGCCAATGACTTTCAACTTGTGCAGCCTGATTTTGGCCTAAGTGGGTGTTTTGACCATTGGGAAAGAGGCTTTAGGAAGACTGTCACTCACGTGGTGAAAGGCCACATGGTGGATGGCTGAACTTGCAAAGTGTGTCTTTGTCTTCAAAGTCCCACCTGCAAATCATGTTAGCAGTGTTTTCTTTCAACACTTGGATTGAGTTTAAAGTCACAAGCCACAGACATGAGTCACACCCCACTCTCCATCAGAGCTCCACTGCATCTGTGCAGAGTGCATGCGCCCACCAAAAGATTTGTCAAGACGACAAAACAACATCACATCCAAACCATCCACCACCAGAGACGGAATAAACCAGAACAGGAAGCAAATAAGATGCAAAACAGGCAAATCGTCACAGCAAAAACACTAAATGCATGCAAAATTGTCATTATTTTGCTAACAGGGGTTCTCAGTGGAGCCTATGGTGACATGAATGTGGTGTAAATGTGGACTCGTGTGGTGAGGGTGGCCAGCTGGATTTCTATCTGTGAGCCAAAGCAGATGTGGCACCATCATTCCGGTGTGGGCTGAGAGAAATGTTCACTCTGTGATGGAAAATACTGCTGTGGGAAAAACACTGAGGTAGCAATGAAAACATTCACACACAAATACACAAGGTTTTAGATCTAATTAATAGATTAGGTCACCTTTGGCATCTAGATGAATTGTGGTTCAACAGAATTATTTTAAAAAACAAACTCATGAAACAGGCCTGGACAAAAATGATGGTACCCCTAGAAAAGATTGAAAATAATGTGACCAGAGGGACATGTTCAACCAAGATGTGTCCTCTAATTAACATCACAGGTGTCTGCACACTTGTAATCAGTCAGTTGGCCTATTTAAAGGGTGACAAGTAGTCACTGTGCTGTTTGGTGACATGGTGTGTACCACACTAAACATGGACCAGAGGAAGCAAAGGAGAGAGTTGTCTCAGGAGATTAGAAAGAAAATTATAGACAAGCATGTTAAAGGCAAAGGCTATAAGACCATCTCCAAGCAGCTTGATGTTCCTGTGAATACAGTTGCATATATTATTCAGAAATTTAAGATCCACGGGACTGTAGCCAACCTCCCTGGACGTGGCCGCAGGAGGAGATGGATAATACGAATGGTAACAAAAGAGCCCAGAACAACCTCTAAACACATTCATGGTGAACTCCAAGGTCAAGATACATCAGTGTCAGATCGCACCATCCGTCGCTGTTTGAGCCAAAGAGGACTTCATGGGAGACAACCAAGGAGGACAACACTGTTGAAAACAAATCATAAAAAAGCCAGACTGGAATTTGCCAAACTGCATGTTGACAAGCCACAAAGCTTCTGGGAGAATGTCCTATGGACAGACAAGACAAAAGTGGAACTTTTTGGCAAGGCACATCAGCTCTATGTTCACAGACACAAAAATGAAGCATACCAAGAAAAGAACACTGTCCCTACTGTGAAACATGGAGGAGGTTCTGTTATGTTCTGGGGCTGCTTTGCTGCATCTGACACAGGGTGTCTTGAATCTGTGCAGGGTACAATGAAATCTCAATACTATCAAGGTATTCTAGAGAGAAATGTGCTGCCCAGTGTCAGACAGCTTGGTCTTAGTCGCAGGTCATGGGTCTTGCAACTGGATAATGATCCAAAACACACAGCTAAAAACACCCAAGAATGGTTAAGAGCGAAACATTGGACTATTCTAAAGTGGCCTTCTATGAGCCCTGATCTAAATCCTATTGAAAATCTGTGGAAGGAGCTGAAACATGCCGTCTGGAGAAGGCCCCCTTCAAACCTGAGACAACTGGAGCAGTTTGCTCATGAGGAGTGGACCAAAATACCTGCTGAGAGGTGCAGAAGCATCATTGACAGTTACAGAAATCGTTTGATTGCAGTGATTGCCTCAAAAGGTTGTGCAACAAAATATTAGGTTAAGGGTACCATCATTTTTTGTCCAGGCCTGTTTCATGAGTTTGTTTTTTAAAATAATTCTGTTGAACCACAATTCAAAAGCATTGTCTGATTTTCATTGGTTAATTTTCATAATTATTTTTTTTTATTACCACTTTTGTCAGATTCAAGTTATTTCTGTGACCATTGTGGGTTTTTCTTTCATTAACAGAGGGGTACCAACAATTTTGTCCACGGCTGTAAAGTCTGGGTTTGAGAGACTCATAAGGTCAGCATTGGACATAGTGTCATGAGTCATAGGTACCATGCCTCTCATAGGTATTCACCCTTTGGACGTTTTCTTTTCTGTTTATATAACCTCATAGTGGCCTAATGGTAGAGAATCTGACTCACAGCAGGGAGGTTGTGCATTTACACCCCAGCCAAGTCATACTAAATATCATATAAAAATAAACTAAAAAAAATTATACGTGGAAATATGAAACAATATTCTTTGTTAAAAACATTTTATTAAAACATCTTTAATATCGATGTGAAGACAACTGTATACAGTAATGATTTTCACTGTAAAGCTACGGTCACAAATATCCTTACGAATGGCTGCTAACACCATACAAATGATTTCTGGACCATTTCGTATGGCCTTCTTAAGGCAGCCATAGGAGAATCCAGCATCTGTAGACCATTTGTAAGTTTGTGGCCAGGTCGATGGTCTTATCCAAGATTTCTACAAATGCCCCACAAAAACCCCTCATCGTAGGGCGGCTGTACGAATGCCATAGGAACAATGCAAGAACTACACAAGATGCTGGCCATGAGTATGCCTGAAGAACACCTTAAGTTATTCTTGAGGGACCCTTACAGCACTCAAAGGAAACACTGTGCAATACCGTTCATATGGAGATTCGTACAGTGTGGGTAAGGCAGTAATGAGGCTCTCATAAGGCAGAAATACATCATTCCTGAGACATTTGTGCCGACAAAATGTACTGAAAACCCTAAGATCTTCTTCTCTGATTATGTGCCTTCGGACAATGGTGCAAGCAGTTCTGGTGAAAGTGGAGACGGACATCTTGCGCACGACGCTGCATTTTCTGTGTCCAGCCGTGCCCAAAATGGCACAGAAGCATCGTCAGCAGATTGTTCTGCTTTGTCAGTTTATCAGCGGTGGCTGAAAGCATTTGAACAGCCAGTTGGAGATCGTGGAGAGAAGGACCTGTCATCTGCGCCCACCATTGATTTTGTGTCGCTGTCTTGGACTGAGGAATTCTGGAAGCTTCTGACCCACGAAACAAACAGGTACATATTTGTTGCATAAACTGTGTTTCATTTGCTTTATTTTAGTTTAGATAGTGTGCCACAAATGTGTCATGAAATTGTTTTTTGGAGATTATTTTTAGTAATTTTGGCACTGAATGATGGCCATCTTTCGCGCGACACTGCAGCTGTGTTTTCTGTGTTTTTTTCTTTAATGATTTTTAGTAATTTTGGCAATGAATGGACAAAGGACCATGTGGTGACAGTGTGAAACAAAAACTGTTTTTACCTCCGCCAAGGAGGTAATGTTTTTACCGGGGTTTGTCTGTCTGTCTGTCTGTTACCAACATAACTCAAAAAGTTATAAATGGATTTTGACAAAATTTTCAGGAAAGGTGTGTAATGGCACGGGGAACAGATGATTAGATTTTGGTGATGATCTGAGAATGCATACCCCAGCCAAGGCTCTTATCTTCTCACAGTGTGTTAGCAACAATAGTCCAAAACTGATGGACAGACTTTGATGCAATTTTCACCACAAGTGGCTATAGGCCTACACACAAACCCATTACATTTTGGAGGTGATCCATGAGAAACGGAAGGAGCCTTGGTGGAGGTATGTGCTCTATGAGTGCTTTTCTAGTTTTTTAATAATTTTTAGTAATTTTGGCAACCTTGACAGATGAGGGCAGAGACTTACTGACAAAATGACCACAATGACCAAATATAATAAAATTTGGATTGTTGCAATATGCAAATTAGGTCCAATTATGCACTATGCACGGATGCAAGTTCACTTGGCAGACACTTGGGTTCCTCTGCAACATTTTTGTAACTGGGTCTTTCCCTCTAACTATTACCATTCTGAAGCTATTGTCATTTGAAAATTTGAGGTCAAACTCTGCGTTTTCCTGCCAAAAATTCTACACACTCAAAGGGTTAAATGTGACAAACATACAAAAAAATGAGAAATCAGGAAGGGGGCAAACACTTTTTCACACCACTGTAGGTGTATGTCTGCCTTGCTGTGGGTGAGAGACTGTGTAGGTATTAGTCTACCTTGCCTGTGGGTGAAAGTGACTATAGGTCCACCTTGACATGAGGCTGAAACAAACTTGGTGATCCCAGGCTGAAATAGACAATTCTGGCCTTGGCCCAGAAAGTGGGTCGTTACAGCGCATCAGTAACCAAAAGCTTCATTCATCAGTGCCTGCCACTGAACGCTGTCAGTATGAAGTTCCTTTAATGAGGAAAACTTCGCAGAAGCACAAATATGTCTCACATGTCACAGAATGTCACCACATAGCAAATGCTCACTCACTTACTCGAACTGCTGGGAGTCATGTTATATAAACCAGTTTGTTTTTTCTGTCTGGTATTCATTCATATCAAGATGAAAACCAGAAGAACAGACTATTAGGGGCCATTGCACTCCTAGCTGATACCCTTGGTTGAAAAAAGTGCACACAGTCTGATCAATGCACAGGAAGTGATCTCTGACCTCTCCGCATTAAACTCTACCCTAGAGTGAATGTGAGGAATGCAGGAAGGAGAGGGGATTCTCTCTTCTGTACGTGTTTGAAATCTTGTTTGTTATAACACCATAACGGGCCTGCGGAATAATGTTATTGATGATCGCGCTCATGAAATGAATTACATCACACTAATGGCTCATATCAAGCATGGGTCTAGACCAGGGGTCTTCAGCCTGTGGCTTCAAAACCACGTGGCTCTTCAGCCCATAAACACTGAGTCCATGTGGCTTTGACTAAAGCTTAAAAAAGCCTCAAATTAAAAGAAAAAAATATATACTGTATATATAAAAATGTGGATTAGATGTTGCATATTAGAAAAAAGCTTCCCAATTTTAAAGTTGAAATATTGCTGAAAAAAGTCTCAAATTTAGAGTGGAAAAGATAAAATTAAATAGAAATGTAATTTATTTAAAACTAATTTAAATGTCAGATTCATGAGAATGCTTTCAAATACAAGAGAAAAGTTGTTACCAGAAAAAAAATTCACTGTAAATCAAAAAAGCTGCAAATTGGTAAAATAGTTAAGATGAAGTCACTATTTATGATGAAAAATATAAATATCAGATATAAGTCTCAAATTTACAAGGAAAAACAATTAAGAAGTAAAAATAAATTAATAATGGATTGCATTATAGGGCAGTGCGGTGGGGGAGTGGTTAGCACTGCGGCAGCACAGCAACTCACCCTTGGCCGGGGGATCCTGGGTTCGATCCCAGCCACCGACCAACAGTGATCTGTGTGGAGTTTGCATGTTCTCCCCGTGTCTGCGTGGGTTTACTCCGGGATTTCTCCGGTTTCCTCCCACATGCCAAAAACATGCAAGTTAGGTTAACTGGCATCAAAACTGGGGATTCTAAATTGTCCTTAGGTGTGACTGTGAGAGTGAATGGTTGTCTGTCTCTCTGTGTTGGCCCTGCGATGGGCTGGCGATCTGTCCAGGGTGGACCCTGCCTCTCGCCCAAAGATGCTGGGTTAGGCTCCAGCATCCCCGCGACCCGAAAAGGATTAAGTGGTAGAAGATGAATGAATGAATGAATAAATGAATGAATGAATGCATTTATATGGCCAGATATAGTCGAGAGAGAGAGAGAGAGAGAGAGCGAGAGAGAGAGAGAGAGACCCCAAACTGGGAAATTACAGTGTAATAGCAGCATGACAGTAGCCAATCCGCACCAACGGCCTCTCCGACCACTACCAAACATTTATGCACACGCATACCCAGTATCATGGACACTGGAAGCAAGGTGGGTAAAGTGTCTTGCCCAGGGGCACAACAGCAGGATGGCTGGGGGAAGAGGGATTCAAACCACCAACCCTCCGGTTATTTTTTTTTCCCTTGTCCTGTCAGGCAGCTAGGAAAGCAGAACAGAAATCTGCTACCCTTACTGTGCCAAGACAGACTTACTTTGCCAAAAGGAGCTTTATACAGTACCTATCTATGTACTGTATATTGTTGTAAACTCCTCATGTAATAACTTTTTAATACTTTATTTAAATTATTTATTTATTTTACCCATGAAGGACCCGACAGAATGGGGAATGGGGAAAGGAAATGCGGGGAGGGGGAAGAAAAGGGAGAGGAACAGATAAAAAAGACAAACAAACCAACAACTAAAACAAACAGAAGACAGACTGCTTCTTCCACCGAAGAGGTCTCAACACAAGTCTGGTATCAGCACCTGTTAAAGGAGAGACATTTGTGTGTGTGCATCCATGTGTGTGTGTAAGTGAGTGCACAAGCCAGAGTACTCACTGTGCCGGTCCCAAGCCCGGATATACTGTAAATGGGCAGTTGTAACAGGAAGGTCATCTGGCATAAAAACTCTGCTGCGATCTATAAGGCTATGACATGTCCAACCCACGGTAGTGCATTTTATGGACATAAAAGGATCATAGTAGTAGTAGTAGTAGTAGTAGTAGCCATAGACTTGTTCACTTTGATAAAAATGCTACATTGTTTTTTCTGCTGACAGTTCCATGCCATCCAATCCATTTAATTATCCTTTAAACAAAACAACTAATAAATAGGGATGGGTCAATCTGATCTTTCGTAATCCAGGCAAAAATTAGATACTGGATCGGGTATTGGGGAGCAATAAAAAATACAAAAAATACAAACCTATAAATGCCTTTTAAAATTGCCAACATTCTGTAAACATCTCACGTCCACAGTAGTGGGCGTGTCACATGATATCCACTCTGCTGTGTGAGGAGAAACTGCATGTCAGAGATGTTTATGTCAGAGGCAAGATGGTTGCTAATAATGTTTTTATTTTGGATTAAAAAAGGAGATAAAAACTTAAAATCTATCATTGCAAAGGAAATGCCATTTAAAAATACACGAAAGGCTGATTTTATCTGGTCTGCATATTACTGTATATTATTATAAGATCCTTCAAAAACATTAGGCTGACAGTGTGCTCTGTCATAATGAAGATCTTTACTGGTTAGTTCCAGTAGCTCGAAATTTTGTCTTCAGGAGGATAAAGACACAGCATAATAATTTCAAACAAACATAGGATTCAAGAGAAGCTTCCATCCCTCAAATGGCTGTGATGGTGAAGTGAACTGGTAATAATTTAGGAAGTTACTACATTTAAAAAAGGGGGGGGGGGGTTGTCACCATTAAGGCATAATGTTATCTTACAGACAGTAGGCATTTCTCCCCCAAGATATTTCCTTAATATACTTCCTCAGTGTATATAAAAATTACTTGTTACAGGGCTTCATATTATAAATATCATCCACCATCTTCTTCCGCTTAATCCTTTTCGGGTCACAGGGGGGCTGGAGCCTATCCCAGCATCTTTGGGCGAGAGGCAGGGTACACCCTGGACAGATCGCCAGTCCATTGCAGGGCCAACACAGAAAGACAGACAACCATTCACTCTCACAGTCACACCTAAGGACAATTTAGAATCCCCAGTTTGATGCCAATTAACCTAACGCATGTTTTTGGCATGTGGGAGGAAACCGGAGAAATCCCGGAGTAAACCCATGCAGACACGGGGAGAACATCAGACTCATTAAAATCATCCTGGACATAAACTCACATCTTTTATAAATTTATTTTTCTTGTGACGTTTTCACAGAGTTCAGACTATCCTTTGCAATTTATTGACTGATTGTAAAAATGATAGTTTATTCAAGGTTATTTGATATTGATGTTCATACAGCATCTGTTATACTTTTTTGTTCGAAATAAAGTATCTATCTATCTATAAATGCACCAAATCTCTGTTTGTGTGTGTGTCTGTCTGTTCCTCAGATATCTCCCAAACCATTCAGCAAACTGACCTCAGATTTTGTAAGTGTTTTGCTGAGGTTATGAGGGTGTGCATCCCCAAGTATGGAGTTGCTCAGTCAAAATATGCAATTCTTATCAATAAAAGTTTAGCCACTGTTCTGTCTCATGCCCAGGCTTCAAAAAGTGTGGGCAGGGTTTCGGATTGACTCTGTACTGATTGGATAATATGTGGCATTATGGCATCAGTAACCACAGCGCTCCATGAGCAAAACAAGGAAGTGAAAAGCAACGAATTTGACTAGAAAAAGAGAATACTTAAGATTTAATGCTGAAAAAAATTATATCATAAAACTGCTGTGATTGTGTAGATCTAATAGATAATTCGGCATGGAGAACATGAGGTGCACGGGTGCACTGGCAGGGACCTGTGGTGCTGCAAAGGACATCACTGGCACATGGGTAAAGCAGCAGCCGAGTCTTCCATTAACCAGGCAGGCTGGGCTTGACTCCCTGTGAAGGACTGCGATCCGCCAGTTCAGCTGCTACTTCTCCAACACCGGTGTCTGACTGGGCACTCCATGATTGTTCACAGGGAGGCACGCCCAGCCTGCCCGATCAGTGGTAGATGGCAGTCCCAACTGCTGTTTCATTGTGGGGCAGAATGGCCAGATCAACTGCATGTCATATGCAGACACAGATGCACGCTTTGACTAAACAACAAGAAGACGCAAAAATCCCCAAATAACAAAATAAATCATTTTTATTTAAATATTTACAGACAAATGGGCAACACTATACACTCTATGTGCAACACATCAGATTGATTGTCTTTGATTAATTGTCTATGTTTATTGCACTGTCCCTGTCAAATAAACTAATCTACTACTACTACTGATGTAACAGCTTCAGCCAAACGGGTCATTCTGCTGTGTATGAAAAACATGCAAGTTAGGTTAATTGGAGACTCTAAAGTGGCCCTAGGTGTGAATGGTGAAGGGGCTGGCGCCGTACCGTGGCTGCCTCATCCATCCAGGTGGATGCCCTGAATTTCCCTCTGGGGATCAATAAAGTATACAAAATACAAACACAAAGAAAAAAAATAATGTTTGGTGTTTTGTACTTATAATATTGCTAAAATAGAAAAGGATGCATTACAGTGGGTTTCAAAACATGTAAATGTGTCCTGTTACTGCATGAGTTTATTGACAATAGCCTGTAAACTACACATATAAACTAAATTATAAAGATGACTGAACAACTCCCATTCCCCAAAGTGCAACATACAACATTTATGAATTCATAAAAGATCACACAAATAAGTGATCTGACAAAAAAATAAACAAGCAGTTCTTAAACAGTGGCTAATATTGGATGTCCCATTCATTTTCAGTTATTCTGTAATTAATATTCACACAATCAAATAAATCTCAGTTCAGTCCCTTTCATATTTGTCAAAGTCTAACATGTATGATTGCCTACATAAAGGCTCCACCTCTGTATTCCACTTTCAAATACAGCCTACATTTGGGCCTGGAAAGCTTGATTGGGATATCCGTTTCAAACAGGAATACTTGCTTTCTACGGGGATGGATGGATGGATGGATGGATGGATGGATGGATGGATGGCTGGATGGATAGATAGATGTACTTTATTGATCCCAAACTGGGAAATTACAGTATGCACTAGCATATTCTAATGATCAATCTAAATTTTAATCAGTTACATTAATGCTGCTGTTTGGTGGTACTGAAATTAATCCAATCTTTCTGCTGTTAACAATCTTATGCCGATATAGTGCAGCTTCACATCAATTATTAATTTATTAAAAGTGATAAATGTGAATTTATATGTTTAACCCTGATCCTACCGAGTGGGGTCCCAATTGACCCCACACATATGTTCTTATGCACAACACGGACATATTATCGATCACAGCTATCATGCTTTCTGACTTTGTTTGTCATCATCTGTGAATCACAAAAAATAAATCTGATTTAAAATACAGTTTTCTTCTGTACTGTCAGTTCAGATTTTTCATTGGGGTCCGATCGGACCCCAGGGAAAAATATGATGTTAATGATATTAAATGTATGAATTTTGTGTTATATTTCAGTGAATGATGGCTCAACGAGGTAGACTTTGCCATACAAATATGCAAATACTTTGCCAATGTAGCAAAGTAGCATTGTATACTAGCATGTAGCATGCTACATGTAGCATGTAGCATGCTACATGCTAGTATGTACTACATGCTACATACATATAGTACATGCTAGCATGTAGCATGTAGCATCGTATTCTGTAGGCCCTACAGAACACATGCACAACAATGGCAAAGTATTTGCATTTCTTGTACCAATTAAGAAGTGAAATTAGATAATTTCCCACAAAAACCTGAACGCACCAGGGCACACTGGTTGAAAAACACATTACAACCGGGCTACTCGTGCTGAAAGGCAGGCAACCGACAAACTAGCCCCATTCCGGGATTTTTGGATCATGTTTCAAGCACAACTCTTTGTTTTAACCAAATAAAACATTTTAAGTGAAAAAAATACTTTGGTATTGCTTAATAATCCAATTAACAGTTAAATTTTGTGTGGGGTCCAAATGGACCCCAGTTGGTACTATTTGTATGTAAAATATGTTGGTAGGATGAGGGTTAATAAATGACAAAATGTGTTAATAAAAACCCCTGAAAGTGCAGTTGTAAAAGTATAGTTTTACAACTTTAACATCTCAAACCTTAAACAGTTGTAGAAAAACCACAGAAAGTATGCTGAATTTATTCTGACCACAAGTTGTGAATCAGTTGTGTTTTGGTATCAGCAGATATCCAATTTTAAAATACTGGAATGGATCAGGCAAATAAAGGTGCATCATCCCACTAACAAACTAACCCTGATAAATTCAATCTGCTAATTAGACAAGTTTTTTTTTATTTAAAAGAATAATAATAATTTGGTTCGTTCTGGAACTCACTGATATCCTGGATGAATGGCCACTATTTCTCCTTCCACACAGACGAGCTGAGGAGACAGTCTGGCAGGAAACCAAGAGTAGTGTTACACTTGAAGAGAAGTAGGGGTGCTCTCAAAGTCCTCTCCTTATCACAGCCACCGCTGGCAGACAGAGCGATAGATAGATAGCTGTCTAGATAGATGTACTTTATTGATCCCAAACTGGGAAATTACAGAACCTTTAGTCACAACCATGGCTGCCATTTCCAGATTGTTCGTTTTAGCTGAAATTTATTCTGTTTCAAGTCTGATGGATGGCAGAATGTAGCTCTCCGTGACTGTCAAGATGTTGTGATAGCATAGAAGTGTCAGGCACTTTAGCTTTCCTACCTTTTCTTAGTGCTGAGGGTTGTGAGGATGGTGTAAATGCTGCATTTGGTTAAAAATTTGACATTTCTCAATTTCTTAAGGATAAACTAACCACCAACTTCAGCCCTCCGAACACAGCTTGGACTTGACTTCAGTGGCTTTGGAAAGGTTTTGAAATGTAACATGCAACTCAGTGTACAGTATTACCAGCCAGTTATCAGCACCAGTACATTTAGTGCATTGGCCATGCAGAAAAGTGAAACCTAAACCAGATTTTTGGTTTCTAGCCCACCCCCATGTCTGATAAGGTTTGGACGCTGTGTGGAATCTAAGTAAATACAGAATGCACCATTTGCAAATCTCATAAACCACTTTTTACTCAAAATAGAATCTATAAAGCATATCCAGTATTGGAAGACATATTACTTTTATCTAATTTTATTAAAATATAAGCTTATCTCAAATGTGACAGTAGCAACATGTCTGAAATAAATTGGGACAGCGGGTGGAGCATACACTCTTTTTTTTTTTTTTTTTTTTTTACCAACAGCACATAAACATCTGGGAACTGAGACCAGCTGCTGGATCTTTGTGAGAGGAATGTTGTCCCATTCTTGTCTGATATAGAATTCTAGCTGCTCACAGGTCCTGGGTCATCGTTGTTGTAGTTTACATTTCATAATGCTCCAAATGTCTTCTGTTTGTGAAAGGTCTGGACTGCAGGCAGACCAGTCCAGCACCTGGACTAATACTCTGCTCTGGCACTACTATGAAACCATACCATGCTGCTGTGATAGATGGAGTACAGTATGTGGTTTTGCATCGTCTTGATGAAATATGCAAGCCCTTCTGTGAAGATGTTATCTGGTAGAGCGCATATGATGCTCTAAGATCAGAATAGAGATATCAGGATAAATGGTGGTTTTACAGATGTGCAGTCATCAGTTCCATTGGCACAACCCCCCCCCCAAAAAAAAATAACAACTTGAAACTGACAACAGTAATAATAAATAAACCATCCATCCATCTTCTACCGCTTTTCCGGAGTTCCGGGTCGCAGAGGCAGCAGTTCAAGCAGAGAAGCCCAGACTTCCCTCTCCCCAGCCACCTGCTCCAGCTCTTCAGAGAGGATACCAAGGCGTTCCCAGACCAGCTGGGAGACACAGTCTCTCCACCGAGTCCTGGGTCTGCCTCGGGGTCTCCTCCCAGTGGGACGTGCCTGAAACACCTCGAGTGGGAGGCATCCTAATCAGATACCCATACCACCTCAACTGACTCCAAACTCCAAACTGGCTTTGGGTAATGACCGAAAGAGCAAGTAATAAATAAACATTTTCTGAAAATTAACTAATAGAAATCAGACATTGCTTTTGAATTTTGGTTCAACAGAATCATAAAAGAAAACTAATGAAACTGGCCTGACAAAAATGATGACACCCCTAGAAAAGACTGCCAATAATCTGACCACAGGGACATGTTAAACTAAGGCGTGTCCTGTAATTAGCATCACATGTGTCTTCAAACTTGTAATCAGTCAGTCTACCTATTTAAAGGGTTAAAAGTAGTAACTGTGCTGTTTGGTATCATGGTGTGTACCACACTGAACATGGGCCACAGAAAAGCTCAGGAAAGAGTTGTCTCTGGAGATTAGAAAGAAAATTATAGCCAAGCCTGTTCAAGGTAAAGACAGTACCATCTCCAAACAACTTGATGCTCCTGTGACCACAGTTGCCAATATTATTAAAAAGTACCTGGTTCATGGGACTGTAACCAACCTCTCAGGACATGGATGCAAGGGGAAATTCAACCCTAGGCTGATCAGAAGAATAAGATAAGATAAGATAAGATAAGATAAGATAAGCCTTTATTAGTCCCACAACGGGGAAATTCCAGGATTGCAACAGCACAGGGATAGCAACACTCAGAGCAACAATCAGAAGGCAAGAAAAAAAACAAGCAAGCAAGAGCAGCTAATATACATATGTACATATTACTATAAAATATATATATATACACACACACACACAGACACACAGTGCAGAGCATTGTAGCTGGATGGAATAAATATATGAATATATGAACACACAGTGCAGAGCATTGTAGCTAGATGGAATAAATATGTAAATATATAAACACCCACAGTACGGAGCATTGCAGCTAGGTGGAATAAATATGCAAGTATATAAACACACACAGTGCGGAGCAATGTAGCTAGATGGAATAATATGTAGATATATAAAAACACAGTGCGGAGCATTGTAGCTAGATGGAATAAATATATAGATATATAAATATAAACACACCCAGTGCTGAGCATTGTAGCTAGATGGAATAAATATGTAAATATATAAACACACACAGTGCAGAGCATTGTTGCTGGGTGGGATGAAACAGCATAACCGTCTATTTAGTTATCCTACATGGTATGATTATGTGCCCATACATATTCTCACCCTCCATAGCGACCGGTATGTTCCTAGTTGTATGCCGGAGAGGACCATTGTGTAAGTCTATTGCATCTTTTGCATTCAAAAAAACTATTAGTTTGTTACGTCTTTTTGCTATCTCTGCGAGCAGCCCTGCTTAGGTTGTACAGTCTGACAGCCGTTGGTAGGAAGGACCTACGAAACCTCTCGGTTGTGCACCTGGGATGATGTAGTCTGCTGCTAAATGAGCTCCTCAGTGCATCCAGTATGTCCTGCATAGGGTGGAACTCGGACTCCAACAGAGATGACAGTTTAGCCACCGTCCTTCTCTCTCCTATCTCCTCCATCGGATCAAGGCGTTGCCCCAGGACAGAGCTAGCTTTCTTAATCAGTTTGTTCAGTCTCTTCCTATCGGCTGCAGTAATGCCAATGCCCCAGCAGACCACTCCAAAAGTGATGGCTGATGCCACCACCGTGTCATAGAATGACTTCAGCAGCGCCCCTTGTACACCAAAAGACCTGAGTCTCCTCAGCAGGAACAGCCTGCGCTGTCCCTTCTTGTAGAGTGCGTCAGTATTGTGTGACCAGTCTAGTTTATTGTTCAGATGAATACCCAGGTACTTATAGGATGTCACCATCTCGATGTCTGTTCCCTGTATATTTACTGGTGCTGTGAGGGGCTGCCCATGCCTGCGGCAGTCCACCACCAGCTCCTTAGTTTTCCTCGCGTTGATCTGGAGGCAGTTCCGATGGCACCAGTCCACAAAGTCCTGGATAAGCCCTCTGTACTCAGCTTCATCTCCGTTGGAGATGAGACCAACGATCGCAGAGTCATCAGAGAACTTCTGTAGATGGCAATGTGTTGTGTTGTGTGAGAAGTCCGCAGTATAAAGAGTGAACAGGAAGGGAGCCAGCACCGTTCCCTGGGGGGCCCCCGTGCTACTGATGATCGTGTCAGAAACACAGTCCCGGGTTCTCACAAACTGAGGCCGGTTCGTGAGGTAGTCCAGGATCCATGATGACAGGTGCTGGTCCACCCCTGCGCGCAGCAGCTTGTCCTTCAGGATCATCGGTTGGATGGTGTTGAAAGCACTGGAGAAGTGAAAGAACATGATCCTCACCATATTCCCGGGCTTCTCCAGGTGGGACAGAGAACGGTGAAGGAGGAAGATCACCGCATCCTCCACCCCAATGCCATGCTGGTAGGCGAACTGGAGTGGATCCATCACTGGTTCCACCAGGGGGCGGAGATGAGCAAGGAGCAGTCTCTCCAGGGTCTTCATCAAGTGGGACGTCAAGGCCACCGGTCTGTAGCTGTTCAGGTCTTTGGGGTGGGAAGTTTTTGGTACAGGTACCACACAAGATGTTTTCCACAGCTGTGGTACCCTCCCCAGTTTCAGGCTCATGTTGAAGATATACGTCACAATCCCACACAGCTGGTCTGCACAGGACTTGAGGAGCTTTGCGCTGATGCCGTCCGGTCCCGACGCCTTCCTCGCCTTGATCTTCCTCAGCTCCGTCCTCACCTGGGTCTTGTTCAGGGTCAGGATGGGGGGCTGTGTGTTGGGAGTGGGGGGGGTGTCGGTGGAGTGGGGAGTGGGCAGCAGGACTTGATTTCTTAGAGGCAGCAGTGGTTGTTGTGCAGACAGGGGGGAGGGCGGTTGGTCAAATCTATTGAAAAACAGATTCAGGTTGTTCGCCCACTCCCTGCCCCCCGTGGCCTGGGGGGAGGTATTCTGGAGCCCCGAGATGGTTTTGAGGTTTCTCCAGACCCCGCTGATGTCGCTCTGTTGTAGCTTGTCCTCCATCTTCTTCCTGAAGCTGTCCTTGCCTTCTCTGATCTTTCTCCTCAGCTCCCTCTGTACGGACTTCAGCATCTCCCTGTTCCCCGACCTGAAGATCCTCTTCTTCTCTCTCAGAAGTGTTTTTATCTCAGGGTTGATCCAGGGTTTGTTGTTTGAGTGACGCCGTATGGTCTTGGTGGGAACGGATTTGTCCACACAGAAGCTGAGGTAGCCCGTGAAGGTGTGAATGAGGCCATCGATGTCCTCACCATGTGGATCGCAGAGCTGCTTCCAGGCAGTGGCTTCAAAACAGTCCTTTAGAGTGTCCATTGTCTCCTCAGACCATAACTCCACAGTGTGCATGGCTGGAGGTTGTCTGTGCACTAGGGGTTTGTACACCGGCCGGAGATGAACCAAGTTGTGATCCGATCTCCCAAGTGGGGGGAGTGGTGATGAGGTGTACGCCTCCTTAGTGTTTGCGTAGAACAAATCCAGTGTTTTATTGTCTCTAGTGTGGCATGTGACATACTGGGTGAAAGTGGGCAGAATGGGAGACAGTGAAACGTGGTTGAAATCGCCTGAGATGAGGAGAAGAGCATCTGGGTGTTCTGTCTGCAGCCTGCTGGTTACTGAATGGATGACGTCACGCGCTGTCCCAGCGTTCGCCGTCAGATTTGCATAAACAACAATGCAGATCACGTGTGAGTGTTCTCTCGGGAGATATGTAGGCCTCATGCTAACAGCTAGCAACTCAATGTCTTTGCTGCAGTGTCGTTGTTTAACAGTGATATGTCCCGGTCTGCACCAGTTGTTGTTAACATACATTATCACTCCACCGCCCCTTGCTTTGCCACTCTCTGGTGTTCGGTCAGCTCGTATCATGTGAAAACCCTCCAGCTCAATGTTAGCATCTGCTGCTAGTTCAGTTAGCCACGTCTCAGTAAACAAAAGGAGAGAGCACTCCCGGTAAGTGCTATCATAACGGGAGATAGCCGCTAGCTCATCTAACTTTCCCAGTATCGACCGTACATTTCCCATGACAACAGATGGAAGGGAGGGTCTGTACCTTATATTTTTTGTCCTCCGCCTTACTCCAGCCCGGCAGCCGCGACGCTTTCGCCTCAATTCTCTCGGTATGTCGAGTTTTTCCAGTGGGACCGGGTGTCGGTTAAATGCTAGCAGCTCTTCCCTGTTGTATCGTATCCTGCTATAAACAGTGGCTCCGTCCACCGGCTCAGGAGACATTTGGGACGATCTGTGTGTCCGTGATATAAGTGGGGTGAAAAAAAAAAAGTGATCAAAAGAGAGAGGAAGGGAAAAAAAAACTCGGAATCGAGCCGCTGTTGCAAAAGGCAGCCTACTGGTGTGGCGCCGAGATGAAGAAATCTAGTAAAGAATAGTAAGTATTATAGAGAAAGAGCCTAGAAAACAATCCCAAATCATTCAATTTGAACTCCAAGGTCAAGGTACACCGCTTTCTAATCCCACCATGGGTTGTATTTTGAACAATAATGGACTCCATGGAGGAAGACCATGAGGGCTCCACTATTGACAAGCCCCAAAGTTTCTGGGAGGTTGTCCTTTGCACTGATGAGAGAAAACTGGACCTTTAGGGCCAGCCACATCAGCTCTATATTTACATCAGAAAAAAATGAAGCATACAAAGAAAAAAGTGCTGTAGCTACTGTGAAACCTGGAGGAGGCTCGGTTATGTTCCGAGGCTGCTTTGCTGCTTCTGGCAGGGTGTGTTTTGAATCTGTGCAGGGTACAATTAAATCTCAAGACTATCAAGGCATTCTGGAGTGCAATGTGCTGCCCAGCATCACAAAGCTTGGTCTCAGTAACAGGTCATGGGACCTCCAACATGGTAATGACCCAAAATACACAGCTTAAAAACCCCCAAGAATGGCTCAGAACAAAACACTGGATTATTCTGAGTGGCCTTCTCTGAGCCCTGATCTAAATCCTGTTGAACATCTGTGGAAGGAGCTGAAACATGCAGTCTGGAGAAGGCACCCTTCAAACCTGAGACAGCTGGAGCAGTTTGCTCATGAGGAGTGGGCCAAAATATCTGTCAACAAGTCTCACTGAGGATTATAGAAATCACTTGATTACTGTCATTGCATCAAAAGGCTGTGCAACTAAATGTTAAAGCTATCATTATTTTTGTCCATGCCAGTTTCATTAGCTTGTTTTTTTAATATGATTCTGCTGAACGAAAATTCAAAAGCAATGTCTGATTTTCTTTAGTTAATTTTCAGAAAATCTTTATTTATTATTACTTTTGTCAGTTTCAAGTTATTTCAGTGACCATTGTGGGATTTTCTTACTTTAAAGGAAACCAGTACTGGTCATTATAACAACATTAATCATGCTTTTAGTATTACTTACAAACAAAAAATGTGTTTATTCAGTAAAAATAACCCCCTAGAGTCAGTATACTGAATATTTTTATCCCATGAAAACTACTTGGTCAAAACCAATGGGGAGCAGCCATTGCTGGCCGGAAGTGATATACACTCATTGATTCCGGCTTTACTGCAAACAAGTAATATGTTCAGCAGATGCTCAGTGGATCGAGATCCGAGTTGAAAACAGCGCAAAATCTGCACGATTATATACTGCACAAACCGTCCTTGGAAATGACCTTCATTGACGGCATGATCCGCAGGTACCTCTGGTGACCAGCAGCTGAAGGGGACCTGACGAACAGGCAAGTTCCCAGTCAAGTAATTTCAGAACATGTTGAATAAATCTTGATATACTAGAATTTTATTTCATTAAATTACATGTGGGTAGATTTGCTTGTACTTGGTTGTAAAAAAATTACATAAAATTCTGATGTTAAACCTTTGTTGACTGCTATACTGCAGCCCAGTCAATCGCACAAAGCAACAACTGTGCGTCACTACCGTGCTGAAACTGGCAATGGAGGAGACAAGATGTCGTTGACCATGACCGACAGAGAGCAGGGACTTGAAACTCGTGTGTATTTGAGAAGGAATCATGACCAAAATTACTGGACAGAACCACTAGTATCATATTTGATCCTTTGAAATAGCTTTTGATTAAAATTCACTACAGGTACCCTTTAACGGAGGGTGACCAAATCTGTCCACATCTATATAGCCCAGTTTCCTCTACAGGAACCAATTTTAGGGGGCAGGAACTTGATAAGGGTCAACCCTGTATCTGGCCCTCTCCCCATTTTGTCTCCATGAGGGTGGGAACCATCAGTCTCCAGAGGGTTCGTTCGTGAGGTGATCGACAGTGTCGACTGCGGCACAGCATGGCAAAATAAAATACACACATAGGAGAAGCACCAGTAGGGACTCTGTCGCTCTTCAGCCAGCTGTGTGGTTTCCATTCTGGGTGAATGACCGTGGTAGCAGCCAGCGTAATACACCACGATGCTGTAATGCTCATTTGCTCCTGAAACTCACATGGCATTGCCACATATGCCAAACAATTGTCCAGATCCACCACAATTACAGCAGCATTATGTTATACATTTTGAAGCATTAGATCTTCCCCATTATCTTTTTCTGGTCTAATTTGGTGATTTTCATTTCCTTGCATTTTGTTTACATTGTGATGCCAAGTTTTATTCAATCAGCATTGAGTTAATCCTAAACCCCACCCAGCAGTTTTCGGTTCTGCTCCTAAGTACCCCATGACTAGGCCCTTAGTTTGGCTGCTATGAGTTCCTAAAACTTCCCCTTTTAGGGAGGTTCTTGTAGTGGAAACACACTTCATTGGGGAAGTTCCTATAAAATTTGTTTCTGTAGTGGAAATGGGACTACTGTGACTAGCCCACTCAAGAAATCCTTAACCCATTCAGATTTATAGATGACACAGTAAACTGTTTATAGAGCATGATTTGTGGAAGTTTTCCAGAGCCTATGTACTGTAGTCATTTCCTTGATGGAATCATGCCTGGTTTTAATGCAGTTTTGAAGATTCTCTGCATCTTTTGAGAATATTTTGTAATGTGGATGGTGGAATATTCAAAGTCTTCATAATTTTATGTTGAGGAACATTATTGATTTTTTTTTCCAAATGCTCAGTGTCTACCATCTTTACATCATAGAAACTCTGCCTCTCAAAGGTGCTCTTTTTATACCAGTTTGAAGTCACTTGCCTGTTGCCCATTAACTTAGTTCAAGCATGTTCTTCCAGCTGTTTATTTTTTGTTTCATCTAGTTTTTGTTTTCTCACAAATTCTCATACATGTTCAAGCAGATCTTGCCATTTTGGCACCCTAGGCCAAGATTAGCCACCCCTCCACATGCATGCGCGCGCACACACACACACAAGCACAACCCCAAACATTATACCCTCTCAGGCCCTGAAGTCCCCGAAACCAGCAACAGAGCAGGGAACTCACGTTACTGCTCATGAAAAAAAAATAATAATAATAAAAAATTGCATCAGCCCCTTTCAATCGAGGATTTCTGCTATTATCTTTATCTGGACTCTGAGGTACGCTTGGGATCATTGTCCAGTTGGAAGGTCAAATGATGCCCAAGCTTCAGCTTCCTCACAGACAGCATGACATTTTCTCCCAGGATTTCCTGATACTTGACTGAATCTATCTTGATCTCCACACGTTGCAGGTTTCCAGTGCCAGAAGAAGTGAAGCAGCCCCAGATCATTCACTGAACCACCACCATGCGTCACTTTAGGCATGGTGTTCTTTTCAGTGTATGCTTCATTCTTCATCCTCCAGACATTCTGCTGATCCACAGGTCCGGAATGCTGGCTCCAATTTGCACAAAACTATATATATAAGCAAAAGAGGTTTTTGGATTCTCTTTTGTGGAACAGTGAAACAAAACTGGAATTTTTGGGGCCTATGGATCAGCGGTATGTCTGGAGGAGAAAGAATGACGCATATGCTTTCGTTTCTTGCATAAAGTGTTGTTAGAAACATTTTTCGCTGGTTTATTTTAAAGATATGAGACTCGCTGTTTTGCTCTTCAACTCCTGACTCCCTGCCCCTTCCCCGACCACATGTACCTCAAATACTCGCATTTCTTCAATCTCCCCATAAACTCAGACCCCTACAGATTTGAGTCCCTTTCACTTTTCATTTTCAGAACATTAAATTAAATTAAATTAAATCAATTAAATTAAATCACCCTTTATTGTCATTCAACTGTACAACCAATCATGTACAGTAGAACAAGATTGTGTTTTACCTATCTACTGTGTTAATCACACACACCCCAAGTGTAGAATCAGAGGGTTTTTTTATTAGGTACTATACTGCTCTGTTAGTTTGCTAGTGAGTTACTTATTTAGTTTTATCATTTAATACTCAAACACAACACCCTGCCTTGCGCATATTTACTGTATTCATTATTTCTTTTTATCGTGTGTTCATTGTATGTCATTGTGTAGTACTTGTATTGCTTGTGTTGTTATTGCGCTGCGTCACTGTGACTTTTAAATTGCCCCTTGGGAATAAATAAAGTTTTCTGAATTGGACTGAATCCACCACATTGTTTGGGAACTTCAGTATGCGGAAAAAATGCCCACAGTCAGATCTGTCAACCAGTCAGGTACAGCTTGTTTGTTCTCAGCAACAGAAAGAATGAGAGTCTTTTCCCCGGGACAGAGCTCTTTGACTATTGGTTTTCTATCATGTCAATTATTTTCTGTCACTCCACCTGGTTACGCCTATTCCTGCACCACATCCCTGATGTGATGCCTTCCGACAAAAAAACAGACCAGTGAACATGTACCATGAGCCTTGAATGACTTCATGATGTCTGTTTGGGAAGGAGTGTAAGTGGTAATGATTTATGGCAGGTTTAATTTCATGTAGTTTATTTGCAGTCCTATTCAGTCTGCCACTTTTAGAGGTCTGCAAATGGAATTGGACAATGAGTGACTTCTTTGATTGAGGGCTCTACTAGCAGAACTGCCTTCCTGCTCACTGCCTGAAAGACACAACATGGCTGTTGATCCAACAGAAGATGATGTTAAAATTACAGTATGTTTCAGTAAAAAAAAAAAAAAAATCTAGTTTCTCTAAAATGTGAATATGTGAGTTTTGGTGAGCACCCAGGCTATCGCTGAGGAAGAGTAGCAATTCCCATGAAATGTGGACTTACAGAAAGATGACAGATGCAGCACTTCATTTAATATTCACTCAAATGAGCTAAAAACTGTTGGTCATCAGCTTTAACCCTCAAGCGACCGAGTGGGGTCATTTACAACCCCAGCCATATAATTTAATGTGCCGTCTCTTTATTTTTTATCCAAATTTTCTTTCCTAGCATGAATTTGTCAGTCTACTAATCCTACACACTTTCATAGTTTTTTGCAGGGATCAACCAATTGGTGTGGCGTAGACATCGCAAACTCTTGTGGGGTCATTTATGACCCCGAAGAGAAGCACTGGTTTTTAAACATTGGTTTTATAAATTTTATTCAAATGTTCCACTTCTAATAGTTAGTTAGTTAATCCCTTCACACCTGAAGGTGTATATGGGCGGCGCCTATCTCCGTTTCTCTGACCCTAGGCCACACAGCTACTGTAAGTAGTGAAAGCTACAGCGGGGGGTCAGTCCTCTGGTAGCTCTGTGTGTAACTTTACTTTCCCCATTCCATTATGCAGAGCACCACGCTAGAAGGCAGAAAGCACTATTTTTATATGGTCTTTGGTATGACCCGGCTGGGATTTGAACCCCTGCCTCCCGGGTGTGGGGCGGATGCTCTACCAACTGAGCCACCACTCCGGTTTCCACTTCTAATCAGTACTTTATATTGTATTGCAGTGAACCATGGCTAACAGACCTAGGATAGCAAGATTTACATTTGTCTGTTTGTCTGGATTTGTCTGTTTGTTTGTCTATTTGTTAGCAAGATAACTCAAAAAGTTATGGACGGATCTTCATGAAATTTTCACAGATTGTCAGAAATGGGGTATCCTACAGATGATTATATTTTGCTGATGATCCGGATCACCGTCCACAAGAAAACCGCCATTACGCAAAATGCCATAATAGGTATCATGATCATCATCGTAACTACAATAATAGGTATCATCATCATCGTGATGATGATATGATGACTATGATGATGATGATGATACCTATTATTGTTGTAACTAGGATGATGATGATGATGATGATGATGATACCTATTATTGTAACTATGATGATAATAACTATGATGATGATGTTCCAAGAGTGAACTGACAAGGACTGTCTAAATAAATGTAATGTTGTTCTTACAGTCTGCGTTTTGGTTATTTCTTGCAATAAAAGTATTATTAGCAAACACATTTTACATTAGATCATTATAAAATACCTGTCTTAAATACAGGGAGTAGTTTTGGTATGATAAACCTCCAACCAGCCATTTATAATAAGGATCCCTGTACAGAGCACAATGGGGTCATAAATGACCCCACTTGGTCATTTCAGTCTGTAAAATAGCTTGGTCGCTTGAGGGTTAACACATGAATCAGCAATACTAATCATTTATCAGACAAGTTGTGGCATATTATGGGTCTAAAGCATGTTTCTCAAAACAAGATTCTAAAATTTGTTCAAGACTGGACTTTCATAAGACAAACGTGTGAGAGCTACAGTAACCAGTCCAGCTACATGCTGACCAGGTGTGTTGATGGGTAAACGTCCAAGAAAGCTCCACAGCACCTGAAGTTGATCACCAAGTCCCACCCTGGCGTTTCATATTCAATTAGCAGAATCAAAGGAAGATGGAGACCTGACTGTGTTTTCTGTGTGCATGATGGGAGCCTAATGAGGCACACATGGCCACACCGAGAAACAGGGTGGTGGTAGTGAGCAAAGAGGGTCAGCAGCAGCATTTCCACACTACGCATGCACCCATAGCACCAGCTAGACACAATGGTCCAGGTAAAGACCACAACACTGACATAGATGTAAATACGAACAGGTTGCTGAGTAGGTTGCTGTTTTGGGGGTCTGTTTTAAACATTTAGAGGCTTATTTAGGCTTCTTTTCCTTTGTATTTTGATGTTTACATGTAAATCCCTTTATTTAAAAAAAGAATGGATTATTTTTGATTCAAAAAGGTATCAAGATATCGTCGGCCCGGCGATGGACTGGCGATCCATCCAGGGTGTGCACTCCCTCTTGCCCAAAAGCTGCTGGGATAGGTTCAAGCTCCCCTGTGACCCGAAAGGATTAGGCTGTTGAAGATGAATGAATCAAAAAGGTATGACCAGTTGTGGGTAGAGTTGCTAGAAAGTAAACTCAAGTAAACCCCAATTTCCACTGAAATTGTGTGTTAGGACTGTGATGTGGTCGCCACAGCAAATAGTTCCCATTCTAGTCAATGTTCTACTGTCCATCAGTTACGGTATGTTGCGGAACAGATCCAGCTCACCACAACAGATTGCTAAAAATACACAAGTCTATTTTTGACAGATGCTGTATCTACACGCAAGGAAATATATCTACTGTATGTTTGTCCATTCAAAACTATTTAAGGAGAGCCTATTATTTTCTGAGGTCTACTCCTCTTACCACTGTCATAGAAGATAACAAACTTTAACATAACATAGAAACACTTCACAGAATTAACATTTAAAGGCTATTTACGCATTAATAAAGCATCCAGATGAATGGACAGCCAGTACGCTGTGCTTCCTTGTTATCACGTGATCAGCCTTCCTTAGTTAGTCTTGATCTCTCTCAAGCTCTTGCTTTATTTTATAGAATAAACAAATGGTATGATCTTGTCACATCCACCTTGTTCTGATCTATGCTGCTTCAAAACACACAGGCAGCCAGTGGAGACTGCTGCAAAACTCGAATTGCATCACAGCCATAACAGACTGCATTCTAAGCTAGTGGAAATTTGAGAGTAAAAGTAGCGTTAGGTGAGAATGGGCAAGTTATCACACTTTTCATTCTAACATTGACCGGGCATAATACATCACAGTGGTATAAATGTGAAACCAAAAGAATATGAGTCTTATGACCCTTTTCCACTAGTACCCGTTTGGCCCTACTCACTTCGACTCAGCTTTACACAGCTCAACAAGCTTTTGTTTCCATTACAGCAGAGTACCGCCTGAGGTGGGTGGGACTTTTTTGCAGCAAGGCGGCGCAACACTCCCATGACGTAAAGCACGTGACACAAGCAACACACAAAATGGAGGATTATGAGGGGATGATTTACGTACTGGTCGCTCTGTGGCTTTTTGTCACAGTAAAGGCCAAACAGAAGAGCTGGAGAAGGTTACGTGCATTGACAGAAAACATGGTGGAAAAGTACAGGGGAGATTTGGATGCCATAGCGGAATATGAAGCCACAAACGTGAGGATGCAAACTACTCGAAGACGGATGAGAACGAGGATGAGGGTAAGCTAATGAATGCCAATGCTTGCATTGCATTTGCATTGCTTGCTTACAGTCATTATAATCCTGCGTACTACGTTGTGATGGCACCAAGTTATCACTATTAAAGGTATTAAAATATGTATTTTGTGTGTGTGGGTGTGTTTCAGATGGCTGCTTTGTTGCGAAATAATCACTGCAAACCAAGAGAACAGGTGGGGGCTACTACACTGTGCTGGTGCTATTGATGGCTCCCACATACCCATCATAGCACCACAACAATATCACACTGACTACTTCAATCATAAAGGATTGCACTCCATAATCCTTCAAGGTGTTATTGATGGAAAGGGGCTATTCTGGAATGCGTTTGCTGGGCTTCCAGGGAGCTTGCATGACGCTAGGGTTCTGAGGCTATCCTTAGTGTGATAGTTAGCCGGCCGGGGAAACCTCTTCCCACCTCACATCAGGGACATTGGTGCAGTAAGTGCAGGCTATTGCATCCTCGGACAACCAGCTTATCCCTTGCAAAACTGGCTCTTGAAACCATTCCATGACACTGGACGATTGACAGAAGAACAGCACATGTTCAATCAAAACATCAATCGAGTACGGGTGGTTGGGTAGAATGCTTTTGGCAGGCTGAAGGGAAGGTGGCGCTGCCTTCTGAAAAGGAATGACTGTGACATCCAACTGGTGAAAGCTATGGTGCTGACTTCTTGTGCTCTGCATAATCTGTGTGAAAATCATGGAGAGACTTTGGACACTACATGGGATGATCCAGCAGCTGCAGCATGTGAACCGGTGGTGGTAGTGGTACAGGGTGTAGAGGAGCAGGGCAGAGATGTACGAGACCCTCTGATGCAGTACTTGTGTAGCAATAATGACTAAACAATGTGAGTGCCTTCCCATTCATGTGCCTACACGTCCAACTTCCATATTTTGAAAATAAAATTTTGTACCCTTTTCAGATACATCTCCTCTGTTGTTTATAAGGGTTATTTGTGAAGGTAACAGTGATTAAATGCTAAAACACAGGGGAAGCCATCTACAAATAATCCAGCAGTTAGATAAATCACTT
Organism: Pholidichthys leucotaenia; assembly: GCA_020510985.1. NCBI lineage: Eukaryota > Metazoa > Chordata > Actinopteri > Cichliformes > Pholidichthyidae > Pholidichthys > Pholidichthys leucotaenia. The sequence continues at coordinate 83,107,334 of CM035844.1, forward strand.
TTGATTTGATGCAAGTCTGTTAACAAAATTATGAATCATGTGTTGAAACATGTATCCCATGTAACCCTATCCCATTATTATGAAATACTAAATGTTTTGTTTACTTTTTCTTAACCCCTTAGCATTCCTGCTAATTTTCCAGGGTGGAAAAGTAGAATTTTGGTTAAGAAAAATCTTTCATTATTTACCATTACACACAGATAAAATGGAAACATAGCATGACTGGATTACCAAAATGTGCCTAAATATTTTTTTACCTACAATGTCATGATTCACTGCATCACAAGATTTTGTTGGTCCAAAACTGCACCCACAACCTACAACCTGACCTTGATCTATAGACTTTTATAGGATGTTTAAGTAATTAGACTCCATAATATACTCCAATAAAATTGTCTAGCAGCCCTTTTTTTTCTAAAACTTTGGAGAAAATTGGTAATGTACTACAGACACAAAACCTGATTTACAGCTGAATTTGGTCAGAAGAGAGAATATGTAAGTAATTATTGACTCTTTTCCCACCAGTGTCATAACAGACAAAACACAGTCATGATGCAAACACAGTAACTGGTTTATTACAAGTAGCAGCACAATTACAGACCGTTTTGTTTTGCATGTACACAAGTTAAAAAACACTGGGAGTGGGGAGACAGGGTCACACACGTCGGCCACTCATCGCGTTCACAAGCCTGCCCAGTTCAGCCAGGAAAGCTTGATTGAAGGCAGCAGTTTGTGTCATCTCCTCCCTTCAGAAGGTGACTTTTTGCTCCCTTGCTTCACGTGCATCATCGGCAAGCCGGTTGATGGTCTGCATGTGCTGGGCAAGTGCTTCACACTGCTGTTCAAGCTGCCGTTCATGGAGCCGCACCTCGTCACCATGCATCTGGGCAAACACAGTGGCAAGGTCCATTGTGGGGTGGCTCCTTTTCCTCTTGCCTAGATGAAACACAAATGGATGGTGGTTAGTTAAAGCAAGTTCAAAACCTATATTAGGGAAATACACTTGTGAAAGCCAGTGGTGCTATGTGACAAAAATGCTTTGTTGTATTTAACCTCTTGCACTCCGGGATACCGCGGGCGATCACGTCTCTGCGTCCTAGGGCGCACTGAAAAAAAAAGCTGCAGACACAGCCGCGAACAGAAAGCCAAAGGAGTGCTTTGATTGGTTTAGATTTGATTGACCTCTCATTCGACTAATAAGAGCCTTGAATTGGGTTTCTGAAACCTTGAAGAACCAATGACTGAAAACCTAGCAAGAAGGACCCGCCTACCAACGGCTGTGAATATAGCGAGTCAATTGAAGTTCCACGATTGAAAGCGTGCGTCCCGTGCGTAAAATCTGTTTTGTGTAATCCGCTGGGTGACACACACGCGTTCGCCAGTCTTTTTTTCTTACTACTGTTCTTATTTGTTTTGAAAAATCGTTCGCCAAAACCGCAATCATGGAAGCACAAAACCGCAATAATCGAATCATGGTTTGACCGGGTCGCGTGACCAGAACCACAAGTCCGTAACAAGCGGACCAGCATCATGTTCGAAGTTCGCCAGCAACACTGCTGTTGTGGACAGGTAAGTGTTATAAGCTAAATTATTCTTTATCCCTGAAAATTGTAATCAAAATGACTTTTGACCGATCGGTAAATTACAACTGTGCATTATCGCAACATGACGGACCGCGGCACACGGACTGGGCACGGTCTATGCGCCGCGTCCAGACCGTGAACGCCCCCCCCCACCCCGCTACTCTTCTGTAGCGGATTGCAGATATTATTGCAGATATTTTAGTACAACTGTGCGTAGTAGACCGCGGCGCACCGTCCCGGCGGTCCGTCATGTAGCGATGGGCGATGTCCGTCCTCTGTAGCGGGGGGGGGGGGGGGGAGTTGTTATCTTCTACATTACAGATATGTTAGTATAATTTTTAGTGCACTGTAGGTTATTTTTTCTTGTAAAAAAAAAAAAAAAAAAGCCACACATTTTTTTACGTGGCATGCTTCTTTGTGTGTGGGGGCTTGTTTGTTCATTCATTCATTCATGAATGAATAAACAACCCCCCCACACACACACAGCCCTGAGTGTCACCCTTCATTTGAGCCCAAGATCAAGCTTCTATACTGAATCATTCAAAAGTTACAGACGTTTTTCCAAACTGTGCCATTTGGCACAATTTGGCACAGTTCAAAAACGCCTGGGAACAACCTGAGGAACAAGCTGTGTAATATATTCATTTTTTGTGGTATTGTTACAAAATTTTGACCTCAGCTGGATAACACTTGGTTCTACATTTCTGTTGCATTTTTCAGCCCGGATCTGACAGCTGTGTGTTAAGATAAGATAAGATAAGATAAGATAAGATAAGATAAGCCTTTATTAGTCCCACAATGGGGAAATTCCAGGATTGCAACAGCACAGGAATAGCAACACTCAGAGCAACAATCAGAAGGCAAGAAAAAACAAGAGCAGCTAGTATACGTATGTACATATTAATATAAATACATATATATATAAAGACACACAGTGCGGAGCATTGTGGTTGGTGGATGTGCAGCAGAAAGTCTAAGTTCTCTCTCCGCGGATGCGGCGGGCCAGCTGGATGTCTTTGGGCATGATGGTGACCCTCTTGGCGTGGATGGCACACAGGTTGGTGTCCTCGAAGGGACCCACCAGGTAGGCCTCGCTGGCCTCCTGCAGAGCCATGATGGCGGAGCTCTGGAAGCGCAGGTCGGTCTTGAAGTCCTGAGCGATCTCTCTCACCAGGCGCTGGAAGGGCAGCTTACGGATGAGCAGCTCCGTGGATTTCTGGTAGCGACGGATCTCTCTCAGAGCCACAGTACCGGGCCTGTAACGGTGAGGCTTCTTCACTCCGCCGGTGGCCGGAGCGCTTTTTTCGAGCAGCCTTGGTGGCCAGCTGCTTCCTGGGGGCCTTTCCTCCAGTAGATTTACGGGCGGTCTGCTTGGTTCTTGCCATCGCTCTTTATTATTCTGTCTTATATTTCTTACACGCTGCCTAAACTCCAGCCCAGCAACTGCGCCGTTTTCGCTTCAGCTTCTCCTGGTATGTCAAATTTCTCCGTTAGCACCGGGTGGCGGTTGAGTGCTAGCTAGCTCTTCCCTGCTGTATCGTCTCCTGCTGTAAACAGAGGCTTCGTCCGCCGACTCGGGAGACCTTTGGGGCGATCTGTGCGTCCGTGATATATATAGAGTGAAAGGTGTGCCGGATCAGAAAGTTATCACCGGATCAGAAAGAATAAGGAAGATAAAAAGACTCAGAATTGAGCCGCTGTTGCAAAAGACAGCCAACTCGTGTGGCGCCGGAACCGGAAGTGTTATTTGCAAGCATTTGTATCCAAAAAAACACCCGGGCGAAATTTATTTTCTTCAAGTTCAGTATGTTTAGATGACTGTTACTCTGTGGCAAGAGCACTTAGAGAGATTATTACTGTTTTGCCAAAAAATTCTAAGTGTTTTCTTTTAAATGAGACCAACCCCATGAAGATGCTGCAAAGGGTTAAAGAACAGCTTTTGATTTACTTTGGGTACGTTATTTTTAGGTTTTTTTTTAGGGAAATTGACCAGAGTGCAAGGGGTTAAGCACAAGTGTCATGTTGCTGCACCTCAGTAGAGCAGATTTTGCAGGCACCAGGTTATGTTTAAAATAATTTGTTGTTATTGTGGCCTCAGAAATCTGAATGAGTTAATAGAGTCAGCTGACTTGAGTCATTTCAACGAAGCACGTTGACTGCAAGTACATTCAAAAGTGAGTTCATGTGCTACATCAGCTTTTCAAAAACAAGAATTATATCAGTACTTCCTCCACCACAGCTAAAAATGGGACCAGGTTGTGGACCCCTGACAAGTGAGCACCACAGGATCCACCCTGTACATGTACAAGTACATCTTCAATCAAGGGATTTATGGTGGAAAAGAAACAGCACAACAACACTGTTCCAACACTGTTTGGAAAATCCACAGAATAAGTATGTTGGTCTATTATGAGGCTTTAGGAAATTATATGAATCACTTTATAAATCACTGGTTTGAAAATGCACTTGTATATGTTGAGATTTTGGATCCTGGGGTCCACTTGACCTGTATCCATAAACACAACAGGGTGTTAATCTTTTATTTACTGTGCCTTACCAGCACTTGAACGTGTCATGCCAGACGTTGACAGAACTGGTGATGGGGCTGGTATCGGTGTCGGCTCCAATGCTGGTGTTGCAACAGATGCAGGAGAGCCCGGGGAATTCATGCTGAAGGAGGCAGACCCCTGGCATGTGGAAACAGATTCTAGAAAGAAAATACCCACAACTTAATGCACAGCACCAAAGTGCAACATGTACACAAAACTTTTTAACCAGGATTAGCATATTTCATCGTTTTGGTCTCACAAGTGAATACTTCACACAAAGCAAGCGTGGATCAGCAGAGTTGGCTACTAGCTAGCTACTAGCTAGCTAGCGCTCCTCGCTAACACTTGTTAGCCAAGAGAGAACGGTGTTGTTATTGCTCAAAAAAGTGAGCTTGCCACCAATAGGATAAATAAGTGAAAAGATGCACAATATCACAAAACACTCACCATCCATGGTTTGCAACAATGACGTGGCCATGGCCGGGTCGACCCCAATCTCCCTCCCATTGCTGGCCGGTCGATGGCCGTAAATGGCGTCCATGGTTGAACAACTTCCCGTCCTTTCTGTTCACCCCACTTCGACCATTGTGACCCTTGATGGCCTGGAAATCACTTTCATTTTCTTCAGCTTCTCCCTACATTATTTTACTGTCTGGTTGTATCTGTGGGCTGCCATCTGTTCGGAGACCGCCTGGTAAACTTTTTCGTTGTGGGTCGCTCCATCTAACTCTCTTTGGATTCTATCGTCAGCCACCAAGCACAGAAAAGTCCGCACCTCTTCGTTGGACCACGGTGTAGATTTCCGCAAAATCTGCGAAGCCATCTCTACCGTATTCTCCAAACGCATCTCTACCATGTTTACTCGATTAAGAATTTTTTGCAAATGGCAGTTGTAGATTCTGCAGAAGACGGCACTCTCATAATGTTACGCCCTGACAAATCAGTGGCCTGCAGTCTGTTGACGTCACATTTTCAGCTCAACTCAGCACGGTTGGAACCCGACTGGAGTAGGTACGAAAAAAGTACCCAGTACCAGATACCAGGTACTAATGGAAAACCCTACAAACCTAGTAGAGTCGAGGCGAGTTGGGCTGAGTAGGTACGAGTGGAAAAGGGGCTTTAGGAATATGTTTTGTATTCATCATATCTTCATATCTCATTTCATTGCAGAGTTGTACATGGTTAAATACAGTGAGTGCACTTTTGACAACTTGCCCCATCAACAGGTAAGTTGACACATGATCAACAACAAATAAAAACACAGCTATCTAACTACCTCTTTTGGCTGCTCCCTTTAGGGGTCTCCACAGCAGATCATCTGCCTCCATCGCACCCTATCCCTTCATCTTCCTCTGTAACACCAACCCTCTCCATTGTCTGTATATTGCTCTATCACTGTAGACACTTTCTTCACCTAGCACTGTAAATACTGTACATTTTGCCCAACACTATATTTTTTTAATCACAGTAATAGTCGCAATAAAGCTCCTTTGACAGCAATGATGATTTGTATTCAGCAACGGTGAGTCTATGCCAAGCAAGGAGGTGTAATTATAAACTAAACCATTTAAAACACACACACACACACACACACACACACACACACACACACACACTACACATTAACTGCCATTCATATCATTCATCTATCCAAAAACATTAACTGAAACACACCATTCAATGTGGTTCAAAGTTTCTGTTCGGCACAACCCACCAAAGCCAACAGATAGCCAGCTGTCATCCATTACAACTAAATGGAAGTTTGATTGCATACAATTACGGTTTAATTGAATTTCTGCTAGAAGAACTTATGGGAAGACATTTGACTCTCCGTAATGTATGTCGTGAGAAGAATGCATGAATAAATACATTATGGGTGACAGGATAAAGAGAAGAGATGATGGCCAACAGGAAATAAGCGGAAAATCTAATTATACTGAAATAGCCCCTTTAACTCTGATACTATAAAGACTATCAACAGAATAAATAACACTATATAACACAAAGTTCTAACCTAGCAATTTGATTGGCAAACAGGCATTCCATGAGGTTGCATGTTTCACTTTGTAACACCCGACATGTTTGCTAGATAGACCCAGATGCAAACACTGCAGAGACACTATTTTAAAGGTTTAACATGATTTCATTGTCAACAGGAATGAACTTGAAGAGAACCTGGCTGGCAACCCTACGGGGAAGGAGAAGAGAAAATATGGCAAGCATGACAAATGAGGACAATAAGGGGATTTCTTTCTTACAGTAGGTTATACTTATGCAGTGAGTTTATTGTAGGGTGGTTGCAGTTTCTCTTCAGGTGGTTGTGGTTCCAGTCTTGAGCTTTGGCTTGGTCTTCAGTCCACTTATGGTGAGTATGGAGACTATAGGGATAAGGAGAGGGTGCCTTGGGCTCGAGGACTTGAAACTTTTACAGAGTCGACTTATTTGGGGAAAGTATGGTGGAAGTCCGAGTTCACGGTTCCACCAAGTAGAAGTTCCAGTCCACCAGAAAAAAGTGAGAACAAATCCTGAGAGATATGGGGGTTATAAGTGAAAATAAGATTGGGTTGATTGCTGTTACAGTTTCCAGCATCAGTGGAGAAAGTGAGGAGGAAGGCACTAGAGCTCTTCAAGCAGGCACACAGGAGTTGAGAGCACACCATGAACTGGCATGAGAGTTAAACATTCCCGTACCGAGACAAGGGAATCCCCCCCCCCCTTCAAGGCTGCAGTTTACGAGACACAGGTGATTAAATAGTGCAGCTGGGCAACATCAGGTAATCAGCACAGAACAAAGTGTGCACAAAACTTGGGCACTACAGTACATTGGGGATGATTAACAGTAAGGGTGAGGGAGTGATACACCACTGTTTAACAATACTTTCCATCAATGATGCTGTATCATTTCAGAGACACCAGTATTATATTTTAATAAATGTATTAATACATAGTGCAAATACGGACTCAGCTTTTTGGGTACCAGAGTAATAAAAAAATTGACTTTTCAACCCACTAGATGGTTCTAAATGTTCACTGTCTGGTTAGGTCAGCATAGTAATTAAGTGAATCATGAGCTCTAGCTGACAATTGGTAAATAAGATAAAGATCAGGATGGGAAATCACAATATATCGTGATCAGTTTTGGAAGTAACACGTAATGTCACTACTTTTGCAGTAACGTGCTGTGTAACGAAATTACTGTTTAAAAATTCAGTAATGTGTTACAGTTACTGAAATTTGATCAGATGCGTTACTCGTTATTCATTTTATTAATATGGATAGATATTTTTTAGCGCAAATAAAGACAAACTGACCCTGTGTAGATGACGCAGCCGTCAGTCAACATAACCTGCTGCAAAGAACCTTCTCAGTACTGAGTGGAGGAAAAGATGAAGCTACTTTTTTTTGTGGAAATAGATTATTTTTCCTTTATTGGGCGCATGCGCACGCAGTGGGTGAAAAACTGGGTGAAAAAGTTTGGCGTCTCAGTCTCTGTTTTTATGCACTTTAATGTGTTTTAACGTAATTGTAATTCTCTGTGCTATTTTTGTCCTTGAATGTTTGTGGACTATATAACGAAGAGCTCTTTGGTTCCATCAGTATGGATTTTCTTCTTGTTTTTGCACTGTGGCTCCTTTCTTACCGGCTCTTTGTCTGGGACATCAGCGCTGTCACACTGGTAAGAATGCAGTATTCCAGAGACATGTTACTGCAACTAAACATGGATAATCCAGCGTCTGTTAGTCTGTGCCGCAACTGCCGGACTTTATTTTAAGAGACTTTCATGGACACAGCGATGAAAAGAGGAACAACAGAAGGAAACGTGGAAAGCGTGGAGGCGTAAGATTAAACCTGAGGAGGCGTCAGTTTAACCACATTCCTCTTCCTTCCATTATTATGGGGAATGTACAATCCCTGAGAAATAAAGTGGATGAAATCCAAGGAAATGTACGATATCAGAAACATTTCAAGAACTGCTGTGTCATGGCTTACACAGAGACGTGGCTTATGGATCATGACCGGGACCCGGACCTTTGTATTGACGGTCTTGGAGCCCCACTTCGCTTGGATCGGCAGGAAGAGGTAACGGGGAAATGTCAGGGGGGCGGCGTATGTTTGTATATTAATAAACAGTACTGTACATCGGTCATGGTCAGACAGCACATCTGTACACCAGATGTGGAGCATCTGTCCGTATCGCTATGCCCCTTTTATCTGCCCCATGAGTTCCCCCAACTTTTCATAACGACTGTGTACATTCACCCGAGGGCGGATGCTGCCTCCGCCTCCAGCACCGTCTTTGATGTGGTACAGCGGTTGCAGTTGATTTCCTCAGAGGCTCCAAATTTTATACTTGGGGATTTTAACCATGTGTCTCTAAAGAAAACATTTAAAAACTTTTATCAGTACGTCTCCTGCCCAACCACGCAAGAAAAGACATTGGACCTATGCTATGGATCTATAGAAGCGGCCATTAAATCACTTCCCCTTCCTCCTTTAGGATCCTCAGATCACAATTGTGTACATTTGCTGCCCACATATAAAACTGCTCTCAGAAGAAAAAAGACGAAGGCCAGGGACATAATGGTCTGGACATATGATTCAGTGCTCTGCCTCTAGGAATGTTTTAATTGTACGGACTGGGAGGTGTTCACACTATCCTGTGGGGAAGATCTGGACTCTTTGGTGGACGTCACATGCTCTTACATGGCTTTTTGCAGGGATATGATCATTCCACGTAAACATGTCAAAATATATCCCAACAACAAGCCATGGGTTACTAAATCAGTTAAATCCTGCTTACAGAGGAAAGCACTTGCCTTTAAACAGGGGAATGTTTCTGAGCTGCAGGTTGCCACAAAAGAGCTGAAGGCCGAAATGTTAAGAGCAAAACAGAATTATAAATCAGAATTGGAAAGCAAGATGGCAGCAAAGCTTGGTTCAGCCTGGGCTAGTATGAAAACTATTGCAGGCCTTCAGAGCACAGAGCGCAGTAATCGTGTGTTTTTAGATGGTTTTAGTTCAGACACAGAGCTGGCTAATGCTCTTGTTTTTATGGTCGTTTTGATTCCTTTGATTTTAGCACAGAAACCCAAGATTTGAAAAAGAAACTCAAAGACAATCAGCACTTTAATATTGAGGTGCAGGATGTTAAAAGGGCGTTCTGTGCTGTAAAAGTGAACAAAAGTCAGGGCCCTAATAATATATGTAGACGCTTGGTAAAGTCCTGTGCACATGAACTGAGTCCTGTGTTTCACTACATTTTTAATAAGTCCTTACAGACACAACATGTGCCTAAGATCTGGAAAGATGCTGTGGTTGTCCCTGTTCCAAAATCCACCTGTCCTAAAACAGTAAATGATTTTAGACCAGTTGCTTTGACTTTAATTTTAATGAAAATTTTTGAAAAACTGGTCAGATTTGAGGTCCTAAAGCAGACTGAGCATGCATTGGATCCTTTGCAGTTTGTCTATAGGCCTCACAGAGGAGTGGAGGATGCCACTGTCACTCTGTTTAACATGCTTTTTAAACATCTGGATTTTAATGGGACACACGCCAGGCTTTTATTTGTGGACTTTTCTTCTACTTTTAATACAATCCAACCTCATATTTTAGTCGAAAGGCTCCTGCAACAATTTGATTTGAGTAATAATATAGTGGGTTGGATTCTGGATTTTTTAACCAAGAGGACACAGAGAGTAAGGGTCAATGGTACATTATCTGACCTAAAGTGCTCTTCTACTGGCTCTTCTCAGGGGTGTGTGTTGTCACCACTACTCTTCATCCTGTACACAAACATGTGTCGGAGCAGACAGGACAACAGACACATTACAAAGTATGCTGATGATTCAGTTATTGTCAGTTTTCTTCAGGATGGCGAGAGTGGCCACGGCCCAGTAGTTGATGATTTTGTTCACTGGTGTGAGGATTCCTACCTGCAGCTGAATATGACAAAAACTAAAGACATGATTATTGACTTTAGGAGGAAAACTCCCAGGCACGAAGTCACTGTACTAAAAGGCCAGACCATTGAATGCGTGCAATCCTACAAATATCTTGGGATGATTATTGATAGTAATTTTAACTTTGAAGAGAACTGTGAAAGGGTGTGCAAAAAGGGTCAGCAACATTTGCATTGTTTAAGGAAACTTGCACGCTTCCAAACTGACCGAACCATAATGACAATGTTTTATCGGGCTTTTATTGAATCTGTTTTATCCTTTTCTTTAGTGTCATGGTTTGGTCAGATAAAACTGAAACAGAGGAAATTCTTGGATCAGGTAGTTAGATGGTCCAGTCGTTTGCTTGGTGAGTCACAGCTGAGCCTGACATCCCTGTACACCAGACAAGTACAGAGGATTGTTACCTCCATTTTAAATGATGACTCCCACCCTTTGCTCTGCCACTTTCAGCTTCTTCCCTCCAGACGGAGGTTTGTTGTCCCAAAATGTAAAACCCAGCGCTACAAAAAACAGCTTTTTTCCTGCTGCTGTGAAAGAGTTGAATAAGATGTAGCAATATATTGCACAGAATTTAGTTATCTATTTATTAATTTTTATTTTATATTTGTTTATTTTTGTAGGTTTTTTATTTGGGTTTTAAATCTTTTATTGGGTTTTAGACTTCAGACTTTTATTGAGTTTTTTTTAATCTCTTTGACTTAGTTTTTAACTTTTTTAATATGACCCTTCTCTCTTATCTCTGTTTTTTCTCTTATCTCTTTGTCTTATGTCCTGATTGGTGGAGCCTTGAGTACTTTTATTGTGTTTATAGTCAGCTTTATGTGTGCCTGTATTTGTGTTCATGTCGAATGTAATTGTGGCTTGTAAATATGAGTCTAAAAGGATGTCACCTGACTGCAAAACAAATCTACCTACGGGTACAAATAAAGTAACCTGAACCTAAACCTTTGTCGCAGTTAAGGACAAAAGCATATTGCTGGGTTGCAAGCTAAAGTGCCGGGTGAGACCTACTGTAATCTTCAGAAGTGCCTGAGAACAGCAACAAGGTCCTACAAAGCTAGTGCTATGCTAACAACACCGTGTTAGTGGATTTACGCTAGCTGAACAGCCACGGCTGGATTTCAAGCACATGTATGCATCTGGACAGTTTGTGACCCAGCAAGAATAAAACCGACTGATTATCAGATACGCCATTACAGAATGAAGATCTGATAAGATAAGATAAGATAAGATAAGATAAGCCTTTATTAGTCCCACAAAGGGGAAATTCCAGGATTGCAACAGCACAGGGATAGCAACACTCAGAGCAACAATCAGAAGGCAAGAAAAAAAAAAAAAAACAAGCAAGCAAGAGCAGCTAATATACATATGTACATATTACTATAAAATATACTGTATATACACACACACACACAGACACAGACACACAGTGCAGAGCATTGTAGCTGGATGGAATAAATATATGAATATATGAACACAGTGCAGAGCATTGTAGCTAGATGGAATAAATATGTAAATATATAAACACCCACAGTACGGAGCATTGCAGCTAGGTGGAATAAATATGCAAGTATATAAACACACACAGTGCGGAGCAATGTAGCTAGATGGAATAATATGTAGATATATAAAAACACAGTGCGGAGCATTGTAGCTAGATGGAATAAATATATAGATATATAAATATAAACACACCCAGTGCTGAGCATTGTAGCTAGATGGAATAAATATGTAAATATATAAACACCCACAGTACGGAGCATTGCAGCTAGGTGGAATAAATATGCAAGTATATAAACACACACAGTGCGGAGCAATGTAGCTAGATGGAATAATATGTAGATATATAAAAACACAGTGCTGAGCATTGTAGCTAGATGGAATAAATATATAGATATATAAATATAAACACACCCAGTGCAGAGCATTGTAGCTAGATGGAATAAATATGTAAATATATAAACACACACAGTGCAGAGCATTGTTGCTAGGTGGGATGAAACAGCATAACCGTCTATTTAGTTATCCTACATGGTATGATTATGTGCCCATACATATTCTCACCCTCCATAGCAACCGGTATGTTCCTAGTTGTATGCCGGAGAGGACCATTGTGTAAGTCTATTGCATCTTTTGCATTCAAAAAAAAAAAAAAAAAAAAACTATTAGTTTGTTACGTCTTTTTGCTATCTCTGCGAGCAGCCCTGCTTAGGTTGTACAGTCTGACAGCCGTTGGTAGGAAGGACCTACGAAACCTCTCGGTTGTGCACCTGGGATGATGTAGTCTGCTGCTAAATGAGCTCCTCAGTGCATCCAGTATGTCCTGCATAGGGTGGAACTCGGACTCCAGCAGAGATGACAGTTTAGCCACCGTCCTTCTCTCTCCTATCTCCTCCATCGGATCAAGGCGTTGCCCCAGGACAGAGCTAGCTTTCTTAATCAGTTTGTTCAGTCTCTTCCTATCGGCTGCAGTAATGCCACTGCCCCAGCAGACCACTCCAAAAGTGATGGCTGATGCCACCACCGTGTCATAGAATGACTTCAGCAGCGCCCCTTGTACACCAAAAGACCTGAGTCTCCTCAGCAGGAACAGCCTGCGCTGTCCCTTCTTGTAGAGTGCGTCAGTATTGTGTGACCAGTCTAGTTTATTGTTCAGATGAATACCCAGGTACTTGTAGGATGTCACCATCTCGATGTCTGTTCCCTGTATATTTACTGGTGCTGTGAGGGGCTGCCCATGCCTGCGGCAGTCCACCACCAGCTCCTTAGTTTTCCTCGCGTTGATCTGGAGGCAGTTCCGATGGCACCAGTCCACAAAGTCCTGGATAAGCCCTCTGTACTCAGCTTCATCTCCGCTGGAGATGAGACCAACGATCGCAGAGTCATCAGAGAACTTCTGTAGATGGCAATGTGTTGTGTTGTGTGAGAAGTCCGCAGTATAAAGAGTGAACAGGAAGGGAGCCAGCACCGTTCCCTGGGGGGCCCCCGTGCTACTGATGATCGTGTCGGAAACACAGTCCCGGGTTCTCACAAACTGAGGCCGGTTCGTGAGGTAGTCCAGGATCCATGATGACAGGTGCTGGTCCACCCCTGCGCGCAGCAGCTTGTCCTTCAGGATCATCGGTTGGATGGTGTTGAAAGCACTGGAGAAGTCAAAGAACATGATCCTATCATGATATCAGTCATTTTCCATCAGACAGCTGAGACTGTGATCCACTGAAGTTAAAACACATTTACCTGCTACCTGGATAAAGATTATTTAAAAATGGATTTGATCTCCAAAAGGAATTTACAGGACTGGATCATGTCTCTGTCACAGCAGACATTTGGACTGTGGATAATGGACATTTTCTTTGGATCACTGCACATCGGATTAAATCCATAATATTGAATGTAAAAAACATTGACAGCTTTATGCAGTGTTGCCAACTCACTCTTTTGGAGTGACTCTCACTCTTTTTCCCTCTCTCTTACTCCACAAATCGTATTTCTCACTCCAAAATAAGGAAATTACTAGCAATTTTTTGTTGATTTTCTTCAGATTTTCCTCACAATAAGAGCTCTCAAGGCAGGATGAAGCAGACTGAACATGTTCTAAAAGTTCTGTCTGAAAAAGTCTGTTTTAAACCTGACATTAATAAGCCCGTAATGTAATCCATTAATTAAATTATCTTGCTATGTGTGCAAGATGATTTAAGTATGCATTTAAAAGTAACGTGAAAGTTACTTTTCCAAGTAACTAGTTACTTTAATCATGCAGTAATTGGTAAGTAACTGTTACTTTTGAAAAGAAGTAATTAGTAACTTAATTAGTTACTAATTTTTAGTAACTTGCCCAACACTGATCGTGATACACAACATATTGCAAGATCTCAATATTATATTGTGTGGCCCAAGTATCAGGATAGTATTGTATTGTGGGGCCTCTGGTGATTGCCACCTCTGTTTAAAAGAATATGAATTACTGCACTTCACAGGTGTTCTAATAATTGTTAATCAGTGTCAGTTCTTATAATGTGAAAAATGGTGCAGAGCTGTTTGACAAGAAACAGTCCTCACAAACAGAAAGTAAGTGTTTTTGCTATTCTTGGTTTCTGCTAAGGTTTGGGATTTTTAAATGAGTTGTCCTATTTCTACCAAAACCTCACAGTGTGATGCATATTTCTGACTCTTCATCTAAACATAGCAAGATGTAGGGAGAGAGAACATCCAGCTGCCTGGCTAAATAGGATTCTCCACACACCACTGTCTCTTTGTCGCAAACATCAGGTCCTTTGCCAAATGGATGGATGAGCTGAGGTTGGGTTTATCATCCTGATCGGCTAGCCAGAATAGCCGAGTGATGATGATAACAGAACCATAGCTTCATCCAGAAATCCCGTGCTAGCAGGCTGCATGACAGCTAGTGGTAGTCTGTACTCTACTGAGCAAGAAGGGCAAATACTGCGTACAATTAGGGCTGGGAATAATCAGTAGTTTCCAGCATCTATTTGATTGAGATTCTTCAAGTTCTGATCTGATCAGATTCAATATCAATTCACTCTGGGAAATTGTCATTATAATAACCATTATACTTGCATCGGATAAAAAATTCCCAGAGAAACAATGCTGCCAATTGCACCAGGAATCCTTTAATGTGGTTCATTAAGCACGTAGGTTATCACAATAAGAACTGAATCAAAATCAGTTACATTGATGCTTCATTCTTCTGCTTCTTCTTTTGGCTTGTTCCCTTATCAGTTAGTTGTACAGTGGGACAAAAAAGTATTTAGTCAGCCACCAAATGTGCAAGTTCTCCCACTTAAAAGATGAGAGAGGTCTCCAATTTTCATCATAGGTATACCTCAACTATGAGAGACAAAATGAGAAAAAAAACAACCAGAAAATCACATTGAAGGATTTTTAATGAATTAATTGGTAAATTCCTCAATAAAATAAGTATTTGGTCACCTACAAACAAGCAAGATTTCTGGCTCTCACAGACCTGTAACTTCTTCTTTAAGAGGCTCCTCTGTCCTCCACTTGTTACCTGTATCAATGGCACCTATTTGAACTCGTTATCAGTAGAAAAGGCGCCTGTCCACAACCTCAAACAGTCAGACTCCAAACTCCACTATGGCCAAGACCAAAGAGCTGTCAAAGGACACCAGAAACAAAATTGTAGACCTGCACCAGGCTGGGAAGACTGAATCTGAAATAGGTAAGCAGCTTGGTGTGAAGAAATCAACTGTGGGAGCAATTATTAGAAAATGGAAGACATACAAGACCACTGATAATCTCCCTCGATCTGGGGCTCCACGCAAGATCTCACCCCGTGGGGTCAAAATGATCACGAGAACGGTGAGCAAAAATCCCACAACCACACGGGGGGACCTAGTGAATGACCTGCAGAGAGCTGGGACCAAAGTAACAAAGGCTACCATCAGTAACACACTACGCCGCCAGGGACTCAAATCCTGCAGTGCCAGACGTGTCCCCCTGCTTAAGCCAGTACATGTCCAGGCCCATCTGAAGTTTGCTAGAGAGCATCTGGATGAGCCAGAAGAGGACTGGGAGAATGTCATATGGTCAGATGAAACCAAAATAGAACTTTTTGGTAAAAACTCAACTTGTCGTGTTTGGAGGAGAAAGAACACCATACCTACTGTGAAGCATGGGGGTGGAAACATCATGCTTTGGGGCTGTTTTTCTGCAAAGGGACCAGGACGACTGATCCGTGTAAAGGAAAGAATGAATGGGGCCATGTATCGTGAGATTTTGAGTGAAAACCTCCTTCCATCAGCAAGGGCATTGAAGATGAAACGTGGCTGGGTCTTTCAGCATGACGATGATCCCAAACACACCGCCCGGGCAATGAAGGAGTGGCTTTGTAAGAAGCATTTCAAGGTCCTGGAGTGACCTAGCCAGTCTCCAGATCTCAACCCCATAGAAAATCTTTGGAAGGAGTTGAAAGTCTGTGTTGCCCAGCGACAGCCCCAAAACATTACTGCTCTAGAGGAGATCTGCACGGAGGAATGGGCCAAAATACCAGCAACAGTGTGTGAAAACCTTGTGAAGACTTACAGAAAATGTTTGACCTCTGCCATTGCCAACAAAGGGTATATAACAAAGTATTGAGATGAACTTTTGTTATTGGCCAAATACTTATTTTACCGACGAATTTACCAATTAATTCATTAAAAATCCTTCAATGTGATTTTCTGGATTTTTTTTCCTCATTTTCTCTCTCATAGTTGAGGTATACCTATGATGAAAATTGGAGACCTCTCTCATCTTTTAAGTGGGAGAACTCGCACAATTGGTGGCTGACTAAATACTTTTTTGCCCCACTGTATCATGGTTGGGCAAAGGAATAACATCTTGCAGTAGAATGTCAACATGTTAGCACATTTTATTAAATAACAGCAATACTAGACAAAATATTATGATTTGTTTGTTTAACCAGTTATTTTGCACAGCTGAGAAAAAACAGTCCCTTCTAAATGTAGCCAGTAACTGTTGCTAAGCACCTAAATACATACCGGTTCACCTGAGATGGTACTGCAGAGGGGCTGAGATTGCAAAGTGACCAATGCCAGTGGGTAGTTAGCATGCTAGGGATTTGGCTTTGGCACACTTCACTCACTTTTTCTTGGTATTTTTAGATGAACCAAAGAGTCCATCACTGCAAGGTATTGTGGTTTTTTACAGGGCCGTGCAGAGACCATCTGAGGGGCAGGGGCTCTACTTTCAAAAAAGGGGCACATGGAACAAGATTTGTTAACAATAAACAGGTGCATCTCAATAAATTAGAATGTCATCAAAAAGTAAATTTATGTCAGTAATTCAATTCAAAAAGTGAAACTCATACAGCTGCTTTACACACAGTGATATATTTTAACCATTTATTTCTTTTAATTTTGATGATTATTACTTACAAGTAATAAAAACCCAAAATAAATTTCTCAAAAAATTAGAATATTACATAAGATTTCCATCCATCCATCTTCTACTGCTTTTCCGGAGGTCCGGGTCGCGAAAGCAGCAGTTCAAGCAGAGAAGCCCAGGCTTCCCTCTCCCCAGCCACCTGCTCCAGCTCTTCAGAGAGGATACCAAGGCATTCCCAGACCAGCCGGGAGACATAGTCTCTCCACCGAGTCCTGGGTCTGCCCCGGAGTCTCCTCCCGGAGGGACGTGCCCGAAACTCCTCAAGTGGGAGGCGTCCAGGAGGCATCCTGATCAGATGCCCATACCACCTCAGCTGACTCCTTTCAATGTGGAGGAGCAGCGGTTCTACTCTGAGCTTCTCCTGGATGACTGAGCTCCTCACCCTATCTCTGAGGATAAGTCCAACAATCCTACGGAGAAAGCTCATTTCAGCCGCTTGTATCCGCGATCTCATTCTTTCAGTCATTACCTAAAGCTCGTGACCATAGTTGAGAGTAGGAACGTAGACTGACTGGTAAATTGACAGCTTTGCCTCAGAACTCAGCTCCCTCTTCACCACAACGGACCAGTACAACGTCCACATCACTGCAGATGCTGCTCCGATCCGTCTGTCAATCTCTCGCTCCATTCTCCCCTCACTCATGAATAAGACCCCAAGATACTTGGAATCAGGAGCCTGTCCCCAACTCGGAGAGGACAATCCATCTTTTTCTGGCTGAGGACCATGGACTTGGACTTGGAGGTGCTGATTCTCATCCCAGCCGCTTCACACTCAATGGCAAACTGTCCCATCAAGAACTGTAGGTCATTGCTGGATGAAGCCAACAGGACAACATCATCTGCAAACAACAGAGATGAGATCCTGTGGTCACCAAGCATGACACCCTCCATTCCCTGGCTACGCCTAGAAATCCTGTCCATAAAAATTATGAACAGGATCGGTGACAAAGGGCAGCCCTGGCGGAGTCCAGCTCTCACTGGGAATGAGTCCGATCGAGTGTTGGCAATACGAACCAAACTCTCACAACAGTCGTACAGAGACCGAATAGCTCGTAACAACAAGCCCAATACCCCATACTCCCGAAGCACCCCCCACAAAAAACCACGAGGGATGCGGTCAAATGCCTTCTCCAAGTCCACAAAACACATGTAAACTGGTTGGGTAAACTCCCACAAACCCTCGAGAATTCTCGAGAGGGTAAAGAGCTGGTCCGATGTGCCACGGCCAGGACGAAAACCACATTGCTCCTCCTGAATCCGAGGTTCGACCAACGGCCGGACTCTCCTCTCCAGTACCTTGGCATAGACCTTCCCAGGGAGGCTGAGGAGTGTGATCCCTCTAAAGTTGGAGCACACCCTCCGGTCCCCTTTTTTGAAGAGAGGAACCACCACCCCGGTTTACCATGCCAAAGGCACTGCCCCCAACCTCCACGCAATGTTGCAGAGGCGTGTCAACCATGACACCCTACAACATCCAGGCAGGAATTGAAGACCTCCCGGATAGGGGCCTCAGCCAGACGTTCACAGCACACCCTCACTATATGTTTGGGTCTACCAGATCTGAATGGCATCCTCCCCTGCCATTGGATCCAACTCACCACCAGGTGGTGATCGGTTGACAGCTCTGCACCTCTCTTTACCCGAGTGTCCAAGACATACGATCGCAGGTCTGATGACACGATAAAATCAATCATCGACCTGCGACCTAGGGTGTCCTGGTGCCAAGTGCACATATGGACACCCTTATGCTTGAACATGGTGTTCGTTATGGACAAACTGTGGTTAACACAGAAGTCCAATAACTGAACACCACTCTGGTTCAGATCGAACAGGCCGTTCCTCCCAATCACCCCCCTCCAGGTTTCACTGTCGTTGCCCACGTGCGCATTGAAGATCCCCCAGTAGGACAATGGAGTCTCCAAGAGAGGCACCCTCCAGCACCCCAGTCAGAGACTCCAAAAAGGGTGGGTACTCTGAAACATCATTTGGTGCATAGGCACAAATGATGGTCAGGACCCGTTTCCCAACCTGAAGGCGCAGGGAAGCAACCCTTTCGTCCACCGGGGAAAACTCCAATATAGAGGCAGCAAGGTGGGGGGATACAAAAATACCCACCCCTGCTCGTCGCCTCTCGCCCGGGGAAACTCCAGAAAAGGCCAAGCTCCAGCCCCTCTCCAGGAGACTGGTTCCGAAACCAGAGCTGTGTGTTGAGGTGAGGCCGACTATATCTAGCCGGTATCTCTCAACCTCGTACACCAGCTCAGGCTCCTTCCCCACCAGAGAGGTGACATTCCACGTACCAAAAATCTTATGTAATGTAATGATTACCTAAGATTTTTTTTTTAATGTATTTTTTAATAGAAATGTTGGCTGACCGAAAAGTATGTCCCTGTACACACTCAATATTTGGTCGGGGTTCCTTTTGTATTAATTACTGCATCAATGCAGCATGTCATGGAGGCGATCAGCCTGTGGTACTGCTGAGGTGTTATGGAAGCCCAGGCTGCTTCCCAAATCAGGTGCCAAGTCCTGTCATGTGGAAATCAAGGTCTCAGAGTCTGGAGGAAGAGTGGAGAGGCCCAGCATCCAAGTAGCTGGAGGCCCAGAATAAAGTTTCCACAGTCAGTGATGATTTGGGGAGCCGTGTTTTATCAAGTCCAAAGTCAGTGCAGCCACCTACCAGGACATTTTAGAGCACTTCACGCTTCCCCTCTGCTGACAAGCTTTATGGAGATGCTGATTTCATTTTCCAACAGGACTTGGCACCTGCTCACACTGTCAAAAGTATCAATACCTGGTTTAATGACCATGGCATGACTGTGCTTGACTGGCCAGCAAACTCTCCTGACCTAAATCCCACAGAGAATCTATGGAGTATTGTCAAGAAGAAGATGAGAGACACCAGACCCAACAATGCATATGAGTTGACGGCCGCTATCAAAGCAACCTGGGCCTCCATAACACCACAGCAGTACCACAGGCTGATCCCCTTCATGCCACACCACACTGATGCAGTAATTCATGTAAAAGGAGCCCCGACCAAGTATTGAGTGGTACAGTACATAGACATACTATCCAGTTGGCCAACATTTCTATCAAACATTTTTTTTAAAATTGATCTTATACAATATTCAATTTTTCTGGGAAATTGAATTTGGGGTTTTCATGGCTATAAGCCATAACCATCACAATTAAAAGAAATAAACATTTGAAATACATCACTGTGTGTAATGAATCTATACAATATATGAGTTTTACTTTTTGAAATGAATTACTGAAATAAACTTTTTGATGATATTGCAATTTATTGAGATGCACCTATATACTTTATTTATATCTTAATATTGAATTACTGCAACCCTTATACAAACAAAATGGAACACACTGTAATCTACACAAGGTATCCACACTACAAGACCATGGAGTCTTACGTCAGAATATATTTCACAATACTAATTATCTAAAAATTAAACATGGAACCTAGCATCATCATATTACAGTTTATCCACAAAGTGAAAACTAGTATGTATGTCTATTGTGGGGGGGGGGGGGGGCACACATTATACAGTCAGACTTGGGTAGTCAGAATTTGTAGCCAAGTAAAAGTAGTGTTACCTTATGATATTAATCAAACTAATTTTATATTATTCTCATAAATTTGTGAGTTTTTCTCAAAATTTTGGCTTTTTTTTGGCGATTTATTACTTTTCTCATCAATTTGTGGGTTTTTTCACCTAAACTCGTCTCCATTTTATAATAATGAATTTATGTTTTTACTTCAAAACTTTGTGGTAAAATTGTGACTTTTTCACACATATCTGAACATTAATTTGCAGAGCAAGAACAAATGATGAGTTTTTGTCTGTTTTTGTAGAAAAAAAATGGAATTACGAATAAAACTATGTTTAATTTCATTTCACTGAACCTGTAACCACATGACACCGATCCTCGGGGCAGAAGCATGATACCAAATTAATCACACCTGTGGGTGCACACCCCATGTATACCCCCTGCAGCCATCCACTCTTCCTCTTTCTTTCCTCCTGGTCGGTAAGAGCTTATACCGTCTGTTTGACATTATGCTTTGTGCTGTTTGGGCTTCCTTACTCTGGGTACCCCATCGCTGTGTCTTAAAATTGCTGTGTTTTTCTGCTGAATGAGAGAGGGTTTGCAGCGGCTGTATAGCGTGGCATGCACAATTCGTGCCCACTTGAGGTATCTAATATACACTTGCCGTCTTTTCAGCCGGAACTGTTAACAAGTTTAGCGATGTGAGGTATGTACTACCCTTCCCTGCTTAAGGTTTGTGATGTATTTTGTGCCTTCTCTTCAGGCAGAAGAACTGTTTTTATAGCTTAACAGCACGCAATATGTTCATTTGCTTGAGATATGTGATACTTGTGCCTTCATCAAGAAGGAATTACTTAACAGGTAACAGCATGGTACAATTTGCCATTAATTCTGTATTGCTTCTTTATCTCGACTGACAGTCGTATTCTTAAAAAAAAAAAAAAAAAGGAGACATCATCTTTGTCTTGGTACTGACCTCTCCTGTGCTTGGTGCACTCTCGCCACCTTTTGCGGGGGTGAGGTACTGCATTCAGGTGGGACCTGAAATCTGATATTTCTATGTTGTTTTATGACTAGCGTGCTTGTACCTCATGGAACAGCCCTTTGGCCTGTTTATGACAACAACAATAATAATAAGAATAATAATGAGAATAACTGTCTTGTTTTCTCTCCTATTATTCTCCTGGAAGAGTAACAGCTTCTGTGGGAGTGAAGAAGGAGGAAGTAGCCTGGACACTGGAATGCACCAGCCCAGGGCTCTATTCCTCCAGCCCTAGCTGCTCCAGCTGGAACCGGGAAGGCCAGCAGGAAGCAAATTGAAGAAAGCCAGCTGCACGACCCACGGGTGGACTTCATGCAGAGGCAATTGGCAGAGATGCATAAGGCCACTGGACATATGGCGGCAAATCAATGCATAAGACCATTGATCATATGGCGGCAAATCAGTGCGTAAGACCATCGGGCATATGGCAGCAAATTAACATCTCCTTTTGGGTATGTCGCTCCAGGCTCCCGTATGTGCCTGTATAATTTACAGGCACATACGGACATACGGACATACGCACAGCCGGACCATCAGCTCCGGCTGTGGCTCCAGTAGGCGAATGGATGTCTCTGAGGATGAGGACAACAGTGACCCTCCGGTCGAGAAGGACCCTCCTGAACCCAATAATATGTCTCTCAGGGCACTGCTCTCTAGAGCAGCATCAGCTGCTGGGCTCCCTCCTCCATCTTCTCCACCTAGGGCTTTGGCTTTGGACAGGGATCTTGCATCCCACAGCCAGGTTTCCTTGCTGGTTTATCTTGACTTTGTGGGCCATCTGCAGAAGTCGTGGCCTTGTCCTGGGGAGGTGGCTGCTCCTTGCTCTGGGCTCAGTGTCTGAGTGATGCTGTGGAGCAAGGCTTGGATGGGCTGGGTGGAGCTCCCCCCACAGGCAGCAAGTCTATACGCCACCCTAAAGACTAGTGTCATGCCACTGATGGGTTAGTGGCTGGTGCCTACCATCCTGTGGCTATGGCCTCAAGGCTAACAAATGCTGATACACTTCTTTTAGCATATTTAGAAGATCTGATAAGGGACCTAGAGTCAAAAGCAGAACTGACCTTTTACCAGAGTTGGTAAGGATTGTGGACACTGTGATTCAAGGAGCTAGCTTTCCAGCTACAGCTCTTGGGAATTCCTTGGCCAGCTGACTATGGCTGTCAGCATGTGTGGCTGAGCCAGTTTGGATTGGCGGGTACAGACACGGCCTGAAGTAGAGACGGTGTCGGATGAGGTGCAGAAGCTGAGACTGCGCACAGAGTCCTATCATCAGCCGGGACCACCCAGGTCACGTGTCTGGAGACCTCTTGAGGGGGTGAGAACTCACAACAGCTTTGTTTCACAGAGCCAGGTTCCTTTCAGAGCTCGGGTCACCTGAGGCAGAGGGCCTCTCAGCAGGGGGTGCAGATTCAGCAGCACTCACGTCCACGCTATCAGAAGCGTGTGGGCCGTGGTTCTGCCAAGCCCCACCAGCATCTCTGAGGTACACTTCCCCTGACATCAACTTTCTCTGCAGCGCACCTCATGAGTTGGCGTTGGTGTGCCTCAGGTCCATGGGTGATCAATACACTGGAGAGTGGATACCGCCTACAATTGAGATCTCATTTCCCAACTTCAAGGGGTTTTGGGAGCAGAAGTAAGGAGGGCTCTCTTCCACAGTTCTGGGCAGTGAGGTCTCTGCCCTGCTGGAAGAGAACGTGATACGGCCTCTGTCTCCAGGAGAAGAGAAGCAAGGCTTTTTCACTGCCTATTCCTTGTTCCCAAGCGAATTGGTGCGTGACGCAGAGAGTTACCGGAGGACTGAACCCCCACTGTAGTTTCCCTACTTACAGTGGCTGTGTGGCCTAAGGTCAGAGGAACGGGATAGGCGCTGCCCTATACACCGTATGGTGTCCCACATGCTGTGGGAGGGAATTAACTAACTAACTAAACAAACTGGGGGTCTCCGTCAAGTTTTGGACCTGAGACGGTTGAGCAGGTATCTCAAGGCACTCCCTTGTCCAGTGCTCAGGCTGAGGACATTATTCAGGCCATAGAGCCAGGCGATTGGTTCACAGCAACGGACCTTCGTGATGCCGATTCCATATTCCCATAAGTCCGGCCAATGGAAGTTCCTCAGGGTTCCTTCAGGACAGCCTTCGGTTATGACGTTCTGCCTTTTGGCCTGTCCCTGTCCTCGGACGTTCGCCAAGTGCACGGACGCTGCACTCACCCACTGCAGCAGAGGGGCGGTTGAGTTCAATTATCTGGACGATTGGCTAGTTTGTGCGCCATCAGAAGCCGTAGCAGGGAGGAAAATGGAGACCATATTGGCTCACCTGGTGGCAATCAGGTTGTATTTGAATGCGGTGAAGGCTGCCTGGCTCCAACCAGGGTTGTCGAGTACTTGGGGCTCACCCTGGATTCAGTTGCCATGAGGGTATCCCCGACTCCAAAGAGAAAGCATACTATCAGGGCATGTATAAGGAGCTGCTTCTCACAGGGGACTGTCTCAGTGCAGCAGTGCCAGAGGATCTTTGGTCTCTTTATTGCAGCTGCCCAGATGGTGCCACGGGGCCTTTACATACTCGTCCCCTTCAGCGGTGGTTCGCGCTTCAGAAGGTGGTTTTGCCAGAGACAAAAGGAGGAGGCTTGTTCTTCCAAAGGAGCTTCATGGTTCTCAGGTGGTGGAGAAACTCATCAGCAGTCCAAGATGGTACTCCCCTGGGCCCAGAGGGCTGCAGGGTGACCATTACAACCGACGCCTCCCAAGCAAGCTGGGGTGCAGTCTGGAAGGGCAGGTTTGTTCAGGGACACTGGGCTCCGGCACAGCAGTCTTGGCATATGAACCATCCCAAGATGGAAGTGGTGTGTTTGGCTCTGGGGCTTTTTCTTTCAGTCACTCAGGGCAGAAAAATTCTGGTACGGACAGACAGCATGGCTGTGGTGTCATACACCAACCAGCAGGATGAACTGTGGTTCCCCTCTGCATGCGAGGGTGCATCATCTGCTCGTGTGGGCTCGAGCCTGCCAGGTCTACTAGCTAAAGATGCTCTGAGTGTGCCTTGCCTCCAATGAGCTGTTTGCATTTCCACTACTGCCTCTTCTGCCAGCCTTCCTCGCAAAGGCGAGACTGTTGTCTGTTCAGGTACTTTTGGTGGCCCAAATTCGCCACAAGACCACAGATGGCGGACAGCCATGAGATGTTGGGGGGCCGTCCTTGGCTTCTCCCAATCAGATGGGATATGCTCTCACAGGCACAGGGCAGGAGTTGGCATCCGAATCCCCAGCTCCTAAGGTTGCATGTATGGCCCTTGGACGGGAGCAATTGTGGAAACTGGGCTTGGTGAAGGAGGTTATAGACACCATGCAGGCTTCACGGGCCCCATCTACCCAGCTGCAATGCAGTGTGAAGTGGAGAGTCTTTTCAAACTGATTTCGGACCAAGGGGGAGAATCCCCTGACATGTCACATCTCTGTCATCTTGTCTTACCTCCAGTACCTCTTCTCCCTAGGTCGGATGGAGTCGACTATCAGGAGCTACCTGGCGGCGGTGTAAACTGTCCATGAGAAATGTGATGGCTTGTCTCATGGGGTACATCCCTTGGCTAATCAGTTTTGAGAGACATGAAATGGAGTCATCCATCTCAGCGTCCGTTGCTGCCCACTTGGGATCTCCAGACAGTTATTAGGGTCTATGCTTACCCCCTTTTGAGCCACTCCCCAGCGCTGACCTTCATCTGCTCTCTTGGAAGACTGCTTTTCTCTTGGCAATCGTCTCAGCTAAGAGGGTCAGTGAACTGAATGTGCTCTCTGTGGACGCAGCATGCCTTTGGTTTGATGGTGATCAGGTGGTTCACCTGCGGC
Source organism: Pholidichthys leucotaenia (assembly GCA_020510985.1). Taxonomy (NCBI): domain Eukaryota; kingdom Metazoa; phylum Chordata; class Actinopteri; order Cichliformes; family Pholidichthyidae; genus Pholidichthys; species Pholidichthys leucotaenia. The sequence goes on from CM035844.1 coordinate 83,132,811, forward strand.
CCAACCCATCTTTTCAGCCCAATGTGCTGGCTAATGGGTTGTTTCCCACCCTCTTGTGCTTGAGGCCTTCTACCCGCCCCGCACACCTCTTCAGAGGCTGAGAGGCTTCATAGTTGTGCCCAGTGGGGCTCTTAACCTTTATGTTGACCGTACGAGGTCTGTCCATTCTTCAGACAAGTTTTCTGTGTCCTATGGTGAATCCACGATGGGCAGGCCTATTCCTAAGCAGCATCTGTCCCATTGGATAGTTGACCTGATTGCTTTGCATATGTATAGGTTGGAGCGGGAAAGCCAGATAGGCTGGTGGCTCACTCAACTCGGGGAATGGCCACTACATGGGCGTTGTTCAGGGGTGCATTCCTGGAGGATGTGTGCTTCTTCCTCAACGTTCACCCACTTCTATAGGCTCAATCTGGCCTTATCAGTCATCCCCTCATCTGTTCTAGGGTTGCAACAGATTCTTAGCTGTATCTTAGTTGTCCCTCATTGAGCCAGCAGGTGTGCCTTGTGCTTGGAATGGTTTTTGGTTCAGCTCCGGTTGCCTGGAGGAACTGGCTTAACTTGTAGGTATCCAGTTGAGTGCAATAAAGGAGTCAAACTCATCTGTCTGGGGTCGCAGCAGATTCTTAAGTTGTATCCTAGTCTCCCTCATGTGAGCCGGCAGGTGTGCCTTGTGCTCAAAGAGGTTTGTTCAGCTCCGGTCACCTGTAGGAACCGGCTTAACTTGTACGTACTCAGGTAAGTACAACAGAGGAGCCAAACTCATCTGATTGTGTTTGTGCTTCATGGCGTGTTGGGGTATTGTGCTCCTTCGACCTGTGGTTGAGCCCCCCCACCCCCCCTGAATTCTCCTCAGGACTCATTTGGTATACGGTTGTCATGTGGTTACAGGTTCAATGAAATGAAATAAAATGTACGTTTACGGATGCAAACACGGCTTTGTGAATGAAAGTGAACCTGTAACCATTCCTTGTCCTACGTCGGTGGAGGCAGGCTCCTCTCAGTCATGAGAAAAAGGAACAGTAGATTGATGCATGGGGTATATATGGGGTGTGCACCCACAGATGTGATTAATTTGGTATAATTCTCCTGTCCCGAGGTTCAGTGTTACGTGGTTACAGGTTCACTTTCATTCATAAAATCGTGTTTACATCCGTAAACATACATTTAATTCAATAAAATTCATTAGAATGACCAAAGATGCAGTCGCTTCCATTTTAACGTTAGCCTCTGTTTTAAGCCCCCCACACACACACACACACACACAAATGTTATGTATCTTTTCTCTTACAAGATAAATTCTGACAGACCCAAAGATATTCAACATTTTGCACATAAGAGCCAAAGCTGACATCATAAATCCAACATGGAGTACCTGGCTGCTGCAGGCAGAGAAGACTGGCCCCCGCTCAGTGCCTGCTGTGGCGGAAGGGAGCGGTTACCATCTGCACTGCAGTGTTGCCTTTAGGTACACTCAGAAAACTGATGTTTCATAAACATACATTATTAAGTACTTTAAGTTTCATGCCAAAGGCTGAATCTGGGGCTTTTGGGGGTGGGGAGGTGGGGTGGAGGGTACTGAATTCAGTATAATTAGATCTCTGCATCCAATTATACTGAATGTTGAAAATGTAAATGGCCAGCCACACGGGCACTTTGGAGAGTAAATTGAAAGGGGCAGGTGCTCAAGCCCCCATAGGTCCCCCCCTCTGCATATGTATGTTTTCTAATAGAGTCAATACATTCAACTCTAGCTGGTCTGTTTTGTTTAAACAGATGTATGTTACCGGATGTTGAAAAGGACAGGACTTCCAGATCAGAGATGTCTGGATTGAGACTGTCTCGTTTCTTTTCAAACAGTGCCTCACTGTGGAAATTAAAGTATCCAACACAATATTACAGTTCTCACATGTAAGAAGCAACTGATATCAACTTTAATTAAAGATCATCAAAATGCAGCTGAAGCGGAGTGATACATATTCGGTGAAACATCCGAGTGTGATTATCGGGGAATATAGTAACTCCTGGAATCACTATTGTCCAATCAGATTGCTCGGTCAGAACTAACTCTTATATAATACTAATAATATAACATATAATAATATATATAGTATCATATCATATAATAAGATGATTTGGGGTCTTAAATGGGCACTTGTGTTTTTTCTTAAAGTCAGTTTTGACATTTTGTGTCAAAAACTGGGTTCCCATATTCAAGTGGTCAAGATAGGTATTGCATCCCAAAAAATTTTAACATTTACTTTCATGTTCCATATAAACACACACTTCAGAAAAACAGAATTCTGTTGATGACTTGGGCTGGGGAGGTTGTGCAGTGACCCGACCTGGCCTAAGGTCTCTGATGTGACATTTGGAACTTTCTCTCTACACTCAATGAAAAAACATCTTATCTGGGGTTTAGCTGTGGAGCGAAGAAACATTAATACAACAGTAACCGTGCTAGTTGCCATAAAACTGTAAACAGACCCATAAATATGGGTTTTCTTGAAAACTGAATATATTTTTCATGGGAAGTTGTGAGGACTTTTCCTCCGTATATTTTCATCGGTAAATTTGTGAGTTTTTTTCTTGTAAAATTCCAACATTTTACATTCAATAAATTTGAGGCTTTTTTCTCATAAATCTGTGATTTGTTTTTCTTAGAATTCACATTTTTTTCCTAATAACTTTTCAGCATTTCTTGTTAATTCGCAACCTTACTTGAAAAGTTGACATTTTTCATTATAGGTTTGCAACTTATTCCACTTAATTTGCATTCATCTTGAAAAACTGAACAACTTGCATCTCGTCTAGTATTCACAACTTTTCTTTTAAATGTGGGCATTTTTCTCATAAATTTGTGACATTTTCCAATACATTTTAGCCATGATTATTGTAGATTTGCAACATATTTCCCGTTTTAATGGGGATTTCTGTCCCTAAATTTTTTCTCAATTTTTTTTTTCTGCAAATTTGATTTTTTTTTTCTGTTAAATTTGAAACTTTACTTAAAACTTTGTGACTTTTGTCTTGTAACTGTACTTTTTCCCTTTATAAAATGGTGAGAATTCTCCTCTTAAATTGTGATCTTTTCCCGGTGAATTTGGAAGCTGTGTGTGTTTTGTCAAAGCTGGAACCATCAGTTGTGGGGAGAAAAAGCCACATGTGGCTAGGAAACCGCAGGCTGCAGACCCCTGCCTCTAAGTTGATTATATGTCAACAGAGACGATGTGTGGTTGCCTGTAATGTATTTGTGAAACAGATATGTTGAGCAGCTGTAGATGACTGTAACCCTACCTGGTGTGGATGGAGCGCTATAACGTGTCTCCAGTGAAATGAGCACTCTCGTGGGACTTGCTGTTGCTCTGCTAACGTCTGTTTACTCTCTGAGCCATGAGGAGGCTGCTGATGCTGCCAGAGATAGCGGACCGCTTTGAACTGGGAGCCTCCGGGGAGCTCGGCTGGGTCACAGTCTTAGTCAAAGCAAAACCAAGGGAGATTCAGAGACATCAAAGTGCGACTTATCAAAATAAAAACTTCATATTTGTTAAAAATTGGATATAAAGTCTTAAGCTACGGTCACAAAGATTCTTACAAAAGATAGGTTTGTAAGAATTCCCCAGTTTCCACAAATTCTGGAGTTTGCTGACATTCGTGGAGGGGGACATAGTTTTTTACGGCTGCCGTTCAATTTGCAAGAGCAATTTGAGGCATTCTTGAGAGATGAGGTGCTTTTCTGTCAAATGATGGCCCTAGAGTTTTTCTTCTTATTGGTTTTTTTTATTATTTTGTGTTCTTTATTGATCCCCAGAGGGGAAATTCAGGGCATCCACCTGGATGGATGAAGCAGCCATGGGATGGCGCTATCCCTTCACCATTCACACACACATTCACACCTAGGGCCACTTTAGAGTCTCCAATTAACCTAACCTGCATGTTTTTGGCCTGTGGGTGGAAACCGGAGAAATCCCGGAGTAAACCCACGCAGACACGGGGAGAACATGCAAACTCCACACAGATCACCGTTGGTCAGGGGGTGGGATCGAACCCGGGATCCCATGGCCAAGGGTGAGTTGCTGTGCTGCCACAGTGCTAACCACTGCGCCACCGCACTGCCCATAAGTTCTTACGTTCTTTGTAAGGGTGCCTTGGGATCTTCCTACAGCATACTTACTGCCATCTTATGAAAATTTTTGTGCAATTCATGGCACTCTTGCGTCATCAGTAGGAAGATCTTACGGCTTCCAGCACATTTTGTCGGCACAAATATTACACGAATGACAGACTGCGCCTCACAACCGCCTTACACACACTGTACGATTCTCCGTACGAATGGGGTTTGCACCGCATTTCATAAGACCACAATAAGGGGCCCTCAAGGACAGTTTAAGGTGTTCTTGATGCATACTTACGGCCAACATCTTGCGTGGTTCTTATATTGTTCTTATGGCATCCGTACGACCGCCCTACAATGAGGGGTTTTCATGGGGCATTCGTAAAAATCTTGGACAAGACCACTGAGCTGGCCACGGATTTACGAATGGTCTACGAATGCTGGATTCTCCTACAGCTGCCTTAAGAAGGCCACACGAAATGGTCCAAAAATCCTTTGTATGGTGTTTGCAGCCGTCCGTAAGGGTATTTGCGACTGTAGCTTCAGGCTAGCAGTTCAGGAATGGGTTGATGAAGCTGTAAAACAATTCAAGATGAGCAAAATAATGCATGCAGTCTTGATGATAAATGGCTGTAAAACATGGAGACCACATGAAGAATATCTAGTTAATGATTAAAGGAGATATAATAGCAGAGAAGATAATTTATATAATAAACCACATGAGGTGCCACCAAAGAGTAATTCAAAATTTAAGTTAAAGAACTGCGTTCGACAAAAATGTCTGTGGCCCGACTGAAGTCTGCCTCCAGGGCCAGTTAGCATTTTTGACCCAAATTAAGATGGGTTTTAACATAAGATAAGATAAGATAAGATAAGCCTTTATTAGTCCCACAACGGGGAAATTCCAGGATTGCAACAGCACAGGGATAGCAACACTCAGAGCAACAATCAGAAGGCAAGAAAAAACAAGCAAGCAAGAGCAGCTAATATACATATGTACATATTACTATAAAATATATATATACACACACACACACACACAGACACACAGTGCAGAGCATTGTAGCTGGATGGAATAAATATATGAATATATGAACACACAGTGCAGAGCATTGTAGCTAGATGGAATAAATATGTAAATATATAAACACCCACAGTATGGAGCATTGCAGCTAGGTGGAATAAATATGCAAGTATATAAACACACACAGTGCGGAGCAATGTAGCTAGATGGAATAATATGTAGATATATAAAAACACAGTGCGGAGCATTGTAGCTAGATGGAATAAATATATAGATATATAAATATAAACACACCCAGTGCAGAGCATTGTAGCTAGATGGAATAAATATGTAAATATATAAACACACACAGTGCAGAGCATTGTTGCTAGGTGGGATGAAACAGCATAACCGTCTATTTAGTTATCCTACATGGTATGATTATGTGCCCATACATATTCTCACCCTCCATAGCGACCGGTATGTTCCTAGTTGTATGCCGGAGAGGACCATTGTGTAAGTCTATTGCATCTTTTGCATTCAAAACATTAAACATTAAACTGCTTTTAAGGACCGATGCAGTTTCAGTCATTTTCCTGGGCCACCGTGCATACAAAAGGGGATATCCTTTAACCGGTAAGCCTTTTTATCATAGGATTTATTCTGTTTAATGTAGCGCTAGCCACCATTAGCCTTGTGGGATGCAACTGGGCTTACTCACAGATCCTGGTGTTTGAAGGAGGAGGAAAAGTGAAAAGATTTTGACATGAAACTGTAAAGCAATAGAAAGTTTTTTGCAGAAAAAAAAGACCATTATACTATGTTAGACAATGTAGATTTGTTTTTATAGTGGATTTACAGTATATCCACTGGAGTGCATCTTTAACACTATTGGTCCTAGTGTTTAGCTTAGCTTAGTTTAATGTTTACTTGAAAGGGACATTACATACTAATGAACATTAATACAAATATAAGTATGTCAGATATAGCAATACTGCTAATTTGCATCTGTAGTCCCCCGGCGGGTCACAAAAACACACAAATAAACAATCACATCTGAGCAGAACAACTGCAATGAAACTGTACAAAGTGTATATGCTAAAGTGCAAGAGTTAAGGTGGTACAAAACAAAACATTCAAATGTCACACGAGTGAAGTGCTGTGTATGCGTACAAACATGCACCCAAGCACCTCACAGCAACAATAGAAAGCAACAAACAAGAGGCGGGTAGGGATGGGCATAATTTACCGATTAACCGATAATTGATCATTAAGAATTTCACCGAGGAAGTTCATTTTCGTCGACAAACCGTTTTATTTTTTTTTAAACAATCCGAGGTTATTAGGCCTAGTGCACGGCCGTCCTCAAACAATGCAATGGCAAAATTTGGGCACCAGGGGGCAACATTACACCATCGCCATACCCTGGCGTGCCTCAGTTGATACATGCACGCTTCCGTAGGGCAATCGCCAAATCATGAAGCGGTTACGGCGAAGTGTTGCGTGGGACCATTTCAGTTTAAAAAATGACCAGGTGTACTGCAATCACTGCAATGCAGCATACAAATATACCTCATCGACAGGGTCCATGGAACACCCTTATTACGCGAAGAAACCGCCAACAGTGGTTGCGCGCTGAGTAATGGCGGTCGTGAAGATTCTTTTTTTTTTTTCAGAAACTTTGTTGAGAAGGTCATGAAGATTCGGTAGAAGACACACACACACACGTGTGTGTGTGTGTAAGTGTACATACATACGTAGATGTAAATAAAGTGTACATAAATATGTTTTTAGAACTCTTTTATTCTTATAACAAGATACGTAACTCAAGATGAAAATGATTTACTGCACAGGTTAATGAGAGCTTTACTGCTCCTCAGGTGCTAGAGGTGCAGAATCGTCGAGAGAAGCAGCAGGAGGCGGCATAGTGGCTCGACGGGAAGACTATTTCGCACAAAATGGCACAAGAGAACAGCAAAAAGTTCCGCGCGGCTAGACTAAGTAACACGAGCGATAGAGCAATGAATGCGGTCTTCGTTTGTTGGGTGGCGAGTGGCACAGAAGCTGGGTAAAACGTCTCGGCCAATCAGCTTGCGGGGTGAAACGTCTCGGCCAATCAGCTTGCGAGATTCCCGAGCGAGCCAACACGAGAACAGCGAACAGAGAGAGAGAGATTTGAGAGAGAGAGGTGGATTTGAGTTGTGCGGCTCTCCGTGCACCTGATGTTCTAATGTAGTCTACCTGCCTTGTTACGTACCTAAAAATGTTAATGATTAACCGATTATTAATCATTAATTCTCCCGACGATCGGTGAAGAAAATTTCACCGAATGCCCATCCCTAGAGGCGGGGCATATGTGTGTGATGCATGTGCACATATACTGTATAGGTGTATGCCACAGAGCAACCACTAGTTACGGGCACAGTTTTGGTTCTTTAAAAGTCAATTTTTACAATGAGTCTTAAAAGTGTTTGGTGTGGTATGTCCTCTGATTGCAGGTGGTATGTTATTCCAGATCTTGGTGCCTCTCACTGATAGCACAGATTGAGCAAATGTGGTTCGTTTGTGGGGGACCTCACAGTCTCCTCTAGTGATTGCTCTGGTGGTTGTACCGGTGATAGTTCTCAGTTTAACATATACTCTGGGGGGGGGGGGGGGGGGCATTAGACATTTACTATTTTAGAAATTGAACAGGCAAATTTGAGAGTTTTATAATTTTCAAAAGACAGAAGATTGCATTTCTCGTAAATGTGACAGCAATGATATGTGAGATCTTTCTTGTCAAGGATTTTTATGGCTTTTTTGTATAAAGATTCAATGGGTTTGGTTATGGTTACACCAATGAGTGACCAGTTGGTAAAACAGTAATCGATGTGTGAGAAGATCATTGCATGCAAAAACATTTTGGCAGCATTAACTGTCAGCGATGGTTTAATTTGTTTAAAATTTCTTAGATTGAATTTGATTATGTTTGAGATTTTTTTGATGTGTTTTTTAAAGGTTAGTGAGGAGTCTAAAATCACACTGAGGTACTTAAATTCCTCAACTAATGCAGCTCCTCCCCTTTTAAGAAAATGTTTGAGTTTGTAATATTTGATAGTTGTTTGGTGAACATCATGCAAACAATTTTTTTTTAGTGTTTAATAGGAGACATGGATTATTCAACCAATCATGGATTTGGGTCATCGCTGTTGTAAGAATACAGGCAGCTTCTTGTGTGTTTTTTGAAGGTGTGAATATTACATCTGCATGCATTTGTATATGATTGTTTCTGCATGCATTTGGTAAATCATTTATATATAGGACGAATAGTATTGGTCAAGTATGGAGCCTTGTGGAACACCCATTTGACATTTCAAATACACTGTTGACACAACACTGCTGACCATTACACACTGCTGTCTGTCGGTTAAACAGGATTTCATCCATATGATAGCATGTTCTGAAAAGTTAAACTGAGTAAGTTTGGTTAAAAGGATGTTGTGGTCAACGGTGTCAAACGCCTTCTTCAGATTATAAACACAACTGTACTTGTCTAAAAAAGATTTAGTTTTCTCTAGGAACAAGCTTATTTCAGACTCTGTTGAGTGGTGGGCACGGAACCCAAACTGTGCGTGATGCAGTGGGGTGTTTCCATAAGTCAGATGTTCACATAATAGTGTGGCCATCCATTTTTCAATTATTTTGGAGATAACAGGTAAGATGCTGATTGGTCTGCAGTTGTTTATATCAGTTTTACTCCCCGTTTTGAAAATTGGTCTGACCACTCCTACCTTCCAAGCAGTTGGGACGACAGCCTGTTTGACTGACAGACTGATTAAATGAGTAATTGGACAAATGAGAGATTCTTTATTTTCCTTTAAAAATTTGGTGTTGAGCTCATGTTCATCTGTTGCTTTTGAGCTAATCAATAAGCTGATGATATTTGCAACTTTATTTTCAATTATTTCTAATATACTAAAGACTGGTTGTGAGGGGTTAATGGGACTGGAATTATGATCAGGTGGATTAAATGAGTTGAGTAGTTCTAGCACATAGTTGATGAAAAAGTTGTTAAACTCTGTAGCAATGACCGTGGGATTCTGTACCAATTTGTTATTAATATTAAGTTCCATGCCTCCGTCATCTATCCATCCATCCATCCATCTTCTACCGCTTTTCCGGAGGTCCGGGTCGCGGAGGCAGCAGTTCAAGCAGAGAAGCCCAGACTTCCCTCTCCCCAGCCACCTGCTCCAGCTCTTCAGAGGGGATACCAAGGCGTTCCCAGACTAGCTGGGAGACATAGTCTCTCCAGCGAGTCCTGGGTCTGCCCCGGGGTCTCCTCCCAGTGGGACGTGCCTGAAACACCTCAAGTGGGAGACGTCCAGGAGGCATCCTGATCAGATGCCCATACCACCTCAGCTGACTCCTTTCAATGTGGAGGAGCAGCGGTTCTACTCTGAGCCTCTCCCGGATGACTGAGCTCCTCACCCTATCTCTGAGGGTGAGTCCAGCAATCCTACGGAGAAAGCTCATTTCAGCCGCTTGTATCCGCGATCTCGTTCTTTCGGTCATTACCCAAAGCTCGTGACCATAGGTGAGAGTAGGAACGTAGATTGACTGGTAAATCGACAGCTTTGCCTTAGAACTAAGCTCCCTCTTCACCACAACAGACCGGTACAACGTCCGCATCACTGCAGATGCTGCTCCAATCCGTCTGTCGATCTCTCGCTCCATTTTCCCCTCACTCGTGAACAAGACCCCAAGATACTTAAACTCCTCCACTTGGGGCAGGAGCCTGTCCCCAACCCGGAGAGGACAATCCACCTTTTTCCGGCTGAGGACCATGGACTCGGACTTGGAGGTGCTGATTCTCATCCCAGCCGCTTCACACTCAGCGGCAAACCTCCGTCATCTGTTTTGTTTATTTGCCAGTTTGTTAATATTGCACCAAATTTGTTTGCCACCTCCTTTTGCATTTTCAATAATGGTGATAAAAAAGTTTGCCTTAGCCTTCCTCAGAGTTTGTGTTAGCTTATTTCTAGCAGACATAAATTTTTGTCCATCTGTTGTGAAACCTGTTTTTAGAGCTATTTTAAGAAGCTGATCTCTGGTCTTCATTAGCTGTAGACATTCAGAGTTGAGCCATGGTCAAATGATTCTTCTTCTGTTTCCTTTTTTTTTTTTTTTGAAAATGCTGCGATAACCTCTTTGATTTTTGTTATAAAAAATTCATTGCTGTGATTTATGTAACTTAAAGAGATGATTTCCTTCCATTCAATTTTATTTATTGCCATTGTTATATTTTGTTCTTGGTTTGTTGGGATTATGTAATTTACTGTTACCTGATGACTTCTTAAATGGATTTGAAAGCTGTTTCCATGGAAGTTTTCTTGTTGCTAGTATTATATTGTGGCCAGACAGTCCTGTTAAAAGGTTATAAGTCTGGGAGATTCTTTCAGGTTTATTTGTAAAAAGTAAATCAATTTTGGTTTTTGACTGGCTTGTGACTCTGGTCGGTTTGTCTATTAATTGAGTCAAGTTATAGTGATCTGTAATGAGTTTTAGATCTTTTCTTTCTTTTTTGTCATCCCAGTTTATATTAAAATTACTCAATAAGATTAATTAATTTTTAGGATTACAGTGATAAAGAAGCACTTTGAATTGGTCATAGAAATCTGCTTTCGAGGAGGGTTTGTGGCATAAACAAACAACAGAGAAGGTCATATTGGCTGATAACTTAATGTTAACTCCTACACATTCTAGATTCATATCTTTTGACCATTCAATCTGATTACTGTCACGCCGCGCCACTCATCAGCGGCGCCACCTGCTCACGCACCTGCTACTCGTCAGCGGCGAAGGATAAAAGCCGCCTCGCCCTGAGCGTCGGCCTGAAGCCGTAGACTTCATTTCCTTCGTATGGACTTCTACCACATTCTCTTCAGCATCCTCATCTCCGGTAAGAAGTTCACTTACCTCATCTCTCCAGTCTGCTCCCCTGTGCACAGGTGGATTCCTCGGCGGCGGACAATCCCGTCCCTCGTCTCTCCTCGCTGCTGCACCGAGCCCTGCAGGTGGCTGTCTCCCGGGCTTCCATCCTTGAAGCGCCAGTCATCTGCCAAAACAAGTAAGCTTCTCTCCCTCGCCTATTCTCCTCCCGTGTTGGTGTGTGCTCATCACCCTGTGTCTGATTTCTCCCATAGGGTTGCCGGCTGAACGGTCTCCTGCCTCTGGGTCCGAAGCAGACGCCACCACCAACACATTAACATTCCGCAGACACGCACCCAAACATCCCTGTTGTTAATAAACAGTTTGAACTACTCTGAACCTGTGTGTGTGCGTCTCCTGAGCCGAACGTTATGTCAATTACATTTTAAGGTGTCTTTGACATATAGTAGAACTCCTCCACCTTTTCCTTGCTCTCTGTCTTTCCTATACACGTTATAGTCAGGCACGGTAACAACAGTTTCAGGTGACCAGGATAATAACCAGGTTTCAGACAGACCCATAAAATCAGTATTGGAGTTTATCAGCAAATGTTCTAGTTGTTCACATTTGGAGATCATAATCTGTACATTTAAGTGCCCTCCAAGCAGACCTTTTTTTTTTTTTTTTTTTTTTTAAACTTTGAAGGCTCCAAATTTGTTTTGCCTGGTTTGGGGTTTGAAGAACCTTTAGCGATCTATGTTTTTTAACACAGGATTTCTCTGGCAAGTTTTACACTCACCGCTGGCCGGTAGTTGTATTGCTGCTGCAGTGGAGTCCATGCGCTGGGCTGCAGCAGGGACCAGCCCCGCGGCAGAGACCGGCTGTTGGGTCACGTTGAATGGCCGTCTGGTGATGTGGGTTCTCCGGTGCGCCGTGGTGAGGAGGACGCGTTGCTGTGCTGCAGGGGCAAGGGTCAACTGCCAGTCCATTCCAGCTCTGTTCTGCTGTTGGTTCGTGACGGCACCATCAGGCTCCCCCACCACGATGGTGGTGGGCTGCAGGGCCATAGTGGTGCAGGTTGGTGCAGGTCGCCTTAGCGCAGCCAGTACTGGTAGTGGGCGCAGCATTAATAATTCCACTGGCAAAGGTGCTCCTGTCCATATTGTTCGCGTAAACAATTGTGGTCTTGGTGTGTCTACTGCTGATGGCGGCGTTAGCCATGCTAGTCCTGTTAGCATTGGTGGCACCATGGTGAGGAGGGTGCACTGCTGTGCTACAGGGATGAGGGTTGATCACCAGTTCATCCTGGCTCTGTTCCGCTGTTGGTCTGTGACGGTGAAGTGGGTGGGCTGCCTCAGCGCAGCCAGTACTGGTAGTAGGCGTGGCATTAATTCCACTGGTGATTGTGCTTGTGTGCATGCAGGTCCCGTACACAATCATGGTCTCATTGTCTCCACTGATGATGGAGGCATTAACGGTGCTAGTCCTGTAGGCATTAAAGGCATCTGTCCCGCACACAGGTCTGTGGCCACCAGTCCTGAGTTTATTTCCACGTCGCCTGCCAGGAGCAAGTTAACACCGAGGTGGAATAATCTCACAAAGCTGTTGACTGTGCAGGATTGCCTGTGGTAAGTTGGCGGTCTGGCCCATCCTTTGTTCAGGTAGCTCGTGTACAAGAGGTACTGGCCTCCATTGCCTGTGGGGTGAAGCTGTTCTTGTTATTGAGAGCTGATGTCATACTGTCCTTAGAATTAAGTACAGGAGTAATGCAGCAGTTAACAGGTAGGATTGTAAGAGACGTAGACGTTTTGCTGTAGTTTTAGCGGTTTTGTTGAGCTTACATGCAGGACGCGCCAGGCTGCGTGCTCGCTCTGTGTCGGCCATCTTATATCACTGTAACCCTATAGTGTTATGGATTTAATTAATTTTCAACCTTACAATTTTAATATTTTTGTTTTGTTCACGCCTTGTTTTGTAAATTTTGAATTTTTTTCTCATAAATTTTGATAATCCAAATTTGCTTTTAATTATATACAGTATTTGCCAAATTATTCATATAAATTTGTGACTTTATCACGTGCTCCATTTTGTGTGCGCATGTGTGTGTGTGTAAATTTGCACTTTATCTTTATTAAAATCAAACAGTTTTGTGGGAAAACGAGAATATTCAAATACCACATCAGAAAAATTTAAAAGCAGTATCATTGTGATTCAATTGACTTTGGTCCTCTGCAGATTTTTCTTGATTTCTGCTTGCTGAATGTAGTTGTTTGTTAACTGTATTTTTTGTTTTGTTTTGTTTCATGACATGAGCATCGCGGTTTTAAAAAAAAAATCTCATTTGTAGTTCAGGTTCAACCTAGTCATCAAAAGAAGTCATTAATTACAGTTTAAGTAAGTGGTGGACTCAAAAGATTCTCCGATTCAGATCAATTCCGCTTTGAATGAGTTGATATGGCTTCACAAAATCCACTGATCAATCTTTTAATTTAACGCTTTTTTTTACATGTGAAACTTGCAAGAGGTCTCTGGGCCGCTGATGTGAAACTTCAGCCATGAGCAAGTGTGGATCATCATGGCGATACCACCATCAAGTCAGTCAAATGTGAGATAGTATTTATGATTCAACAACTGCGATAGGGAAGAGCTTGACAAAACCAAAGCTGTATGTAAAGCTATGGTCACAAATACCCTTATGAACGGCTGTGAACACCGTACAAACGATTTTTGGATCATTTCATACAGCCTTCTTAAGGCAGCCGTAGGAGAATCCAGTGCTCGTAGACCATTCATAAGTTCATGGCCTGGTCGATGGTCTTGTCCAAGATTTCTACCAACGCCCCACAAAAAACCCTCATCATCGGGCAGCCGTACGAATGCCATAGGAACAATGTAGGAACTACTTTATGCAAGATGTTGACCATAAGTATGCCTCAAGAACACCATAAATTGTTCTTAAGAACACATTAAGTTGTTCTTGAGGGCCCCTTACAGCAGTCACAGGAAATGCAGTACAAACCGCCGTTCGTACAGAGATTCGTACAGCGTGTGCAAGGCAGTAGTGAGGCGCTCATAAGGCGGAAGTACGTCATTAGTGCAACATTTGTACCGACAAAGTGTGCCGAAAGTTGTAAAATCTTCCTATCAACGACTTGAGAGTGCCATGAGTTGCACAAAATTTTTCTTAAGATGGCAGTACGTATGCCGTAGGATGATCCCAAGGCACCCTGACAAAAAACATCAGAACTCTAGAGCCATCGTACAACAGAAAAGCACCTCATTTCTCCAGAATGCCTCAAGTTGCTCTTACAAATTGAATAGCAGCCGTAAGAAACTATGTCCCCCCCTCCATGAATGTCTGCAAACTCCAGAATTCGTAGGAACTGGGAGATTTTTACAAACCCATCGCTCATAAGAATCTTTGTGTCTGTAGCTTAAGACTTATAAAGCTAAAGTGAAATATTGTGGAAATATCACAAATGTCAGAAACGGCAAGGCATCACACAGATTTGACGCTAGCAAAATGCTCGACCAAAAGCAAACTGCACTTAAAGAGGCATTTGTAAAGTTAGTGTCCACTTGTCAGCATGCCCTGCCCCCCCCCCCAAAAAGCAACCAAGGTTGTCTCAATTTTCATATGCAAGGATAAACCCCGTACTGTTGTTGAAAATGATGGCTTCCAAAGGCTCATACGTAAATGTTAGAACCACACTACGTTTTACAGACACGCAAACATTTCAGTGAAACCACAATCCTGAACTCGTATGAAGAAGTAAAACAACTTGACTGAAGTGGGCAGAGAGAGTTGCTCTAATGTGTGACAGCTGGACATCTGGGCAGCGACTGACACTACACATTCTTTGACCTAAGACCCCCGTTACACCACACGGAGATCATTGAGAGATTGGGCCATTTTTTGATGTTTGGGGTCGTTTAGGAGAACCTTGTCTGTTTTGGACTGAATCAGTTTCCACGACTGATTCGATATTGAATCGAATCAATTATGGAAATTATTGATGATTCCCAGCCCAAGTTTAATAAATGCATTTTTATATGCTTTTTGACAAATCAACAGCAACAATGTGCCAAATGGACAAAGATTATATTTTACAGTCAGTTCTTGAAGAAACGCCACTGTGCTGCACAAAACCTTCTGACCACCAAACTATAATTAGGACTTCGAGTGGAGGGGGCAGAGAGAAGGGCTGCCTGTTCCCCCCCCCCCCCTGCTCTGCCCAACCAAATAGGTTCCATATGCATTCTCCCACAGCTATAGCCTCCATAACGGAACTGCAACATGAAAGAAGCACAGGAGAAGGAGGAGAAATGTATAGAATTCCTCCACAGAGACAAAGGAGGAAAAAGGAAGAAGAAGAAACCCCTCTCTCCTAAAAATCAAATCTGGCTCCTCTTCTTGCCTCATGGCACCTTTATTAACCAAAATCCCTTTCACACTGACCAACAAACAATACGTAAAAGGAAAAACAAAATTACAGACCCGGCTTTTGACTGCAGGGGGCAGCAGTCAACTGGTGGTCTTCTTCTGACGTCATAAATTTGGGACTTTTCTCTCATAATTTTACTTTTTTTTTTCTCTACAAATGTGGTTTTCCTTCCTGTAAATTTGGGAGATTTTTCTGGTAAATTTTAAGCTTTTTTCATAAATTCAAGACTTCTTTATAGTAATTACACAACATAACAAAAATTTTTTTTTTTGTAAGTTGTCTATGTTTTTTCAGATGATTTAAGACAATTTTGCACCGCTGAATCCAAAAATGACATCCGTTTCTCTCCATCAGGTCAGGTTTTTATATTAAGTTATAAGCAGTTGTACAGTTGTACTGTAAACTGAATAGTAGACATCGATAAGGTAAGTACATGTAAATTAAATGTTACATCATCATTGTTCAAAATTCAGAGAATTTCAAGAAATAAAGAATTTTGCATCATATAAAGCGAAAATACCCGTACATGTACATGTAAACAAAAACGTAAGAAAACATGTGGCCATAGTTCGAAAAGTTGACCTGATTGAGCAAAGCCAATGTGATTTTTGGATTCAGCACATCAACATTGTCCTAAATCAACTAAAAAAAAAAAACTTAGACAATAAATTTGGTGTAGACCTGTGTTATTTAAGTTCTGGTTTTTTTTCCCCCACATGAATTTGGAAGATAATTTCCACGCATTCTTTTCCTCTTTATTTTGCTGCTACATTGTTGTTACCCCACAACTTTGTAGGGTGTGCTCAAATTTTCATTTATTCGGATATTCTTTTGTTACATTGATATTCATTTTTTAAATTAGGTTTTTGGATATTTGCTCCCCTTCCCTCCAAATGTTCTATCATATTATAATGCAAGAAATCTCTGTCTGTGTGTGTCTGGCTGTGTTCTGCGTGTATCTCCTGAACCGTTCGTCAGACTGGCCTCAGATTTTATACGTGCTGCGCTGAGGTTACAAGGGTGTGCATCAGACGCACAGATGTTGCCATGGTTACTGTTGCCAGGCAGACACATCATCAAAGATCAAAGGCAGGCATCACTGAATGAGTGGTGACGTCAAAGATCAAAGGCAGGTTTCACCTGTTGGCATGGTAACCATGTCAAAGATCAAAGGCAGGCATCATCATGGTTGCTGTTGCCATGGTAACAACAACCTTCTACAGGCATGCAGAAATACTTGCTTATATTTGGTTTCTACAGGCATACATGGGTATTAGTTTTAATAAATGAGTTTTAATAAATTACAATTTTTTCTTTACCAAATTATCCCCCCCCCCAAAAAAAATAAAATGGCACCACCAGATTTAAGAAAAAAAATTGCAAATTCACATAAAGTAGCAACTTGATAATAAAGTCACAAAATCTGCTTAAAAGGTCAGAAATTTATATGAAAAACTTGTATTCAAATGTATGAGAGAAAGGCTGAAATTTATATGATAACAACTGCTAATTTATAAGAGATAAAAAGCTAAATTTACATAGAATAAAACTGCATATTTATTTGAAAAATTTACAAGACACCGGAGTGGTGGCGGTGTGCTAGAGCATCCACCCCACAGCCAGAAGGTTCAGGGTTCACGCCCCGGCCTGGTCACACCAAAGACCATATCAAAAAACAAATGGAACTTTCTGCCTTCTCACTTGGTGCTCAGCGTAATGGACAGAGGTGGGAATCACCAGGGACCTTGCAATTCCATTTGGATTGTGGTACTTGGGTCACAATACAATCCTATCACGATTCAAGGATAATCACTATATCGAGTAGCGCAATACCATAGTTTTCAAATTTTTTCACCTTATTCAACCTCAAATCATGTGCTAAAGTAAAACTACTGCCATCTCTTTCATATAGTGAAGCATCCTCGGGGCTTCATTTTACACGGAGACGCGCGTCTGCACACAGGGAGGGTGGTGCACGGTGTTGTTGGGAACTGACTCCCACTCCAGACACATTTATCTGACTCGGTGGACTCTTTCAAAAAGCAGCTGAAGACTTTTTCGTTTAATCAGGATTTCTGTTGAACTTCAATTCAACTGATTTTTAATGGAAAGTCTGATATTTTTAAATTATTTTAATCTTGTATTTTAACTTGTTTTTGTCTTTTTAAAATTATTTTTATCTATCAGTTTCATGTTATTCTATTTTATTGTTCAGAGCTTTGTGACTGTATGTCTCTGAAAAGCGTCTTCATAAATAAACATTACTTTGTCTCCGAGCACTGCTCGTAAGATCCATGCCAGTGTGTTTTCAGCTCAGCTGTTGCTAGCACTGCTCCGGGATTTGTGCTGGCCCACATGGTTTCTTTCCTTCATGCAACACTTCTTGCGGGTTGTGTGTCACGTCAAGGTCTTTCCTTCCATCTTTGTTATCAGATCCAAAAAAGGCCCGACATTTGAGCTGCTTCCTAACTTTCAAAGCTGGTTGGAAATCTCACGAAACAAGCTATGACTTCACTGACTGGGTGCTTGCTTTGTGCCATCTAGTGGACCGACAACGCAACTGGTTGAATATCCAACAGAGTACTCAACGTTTACATGAATATATATAATTAACAAAGGATCGATCCATGCGATTAGAGATCGGCGTATCGTTGTTAGTGTCAGGTATCGCGATCCATAACTGAATCAATCATTTGTCCCACCCCTAATAATAGAATGGGGAAAGAAAAGTTACGAGGCCCAGCCACGGAGGAAGCACAAGCCAGTGTACTCCTTGTGCTGGTCCCAAGCCCAGGTAAATGGGAGGGTTGCATCTGGAATGGCATCCACAATAAAATCTCTGCCGAATCAAGTACAGTATGCGGCACATCAGGAATTGGAGCTCCACACGGTGATGTGGAGGCAGAGAATCTGCTGTGGCAACCATTAACATACAGCTCCAGAAAAATTAAGAGACCACTGCAAAAGTATCACTTTATCTGGTTTTATTATTTATATGTATGGGTTTGAGTAAAATGAACAACTTTGTTTTATTTTCAACCCTACTGAAAGCAACTGACCCAAATTCCAAGTCAAAATATCATAATTTAGAGCATTTACTTACAGAAAATAACAGCTGGCCAAAACAACAAAAAAGGATGTTGCTTTTAGATAAAATAATGTAAACACGTTTGTAAACATGTAAACATGTAGAGATGATCAATTAGGAAAGATTTTGCAGTGGTCTTAATTTTTCCCAGAGCTGTGTCGAGTGCAGCCAAAAGAAAAAATAAATTTACAAGACAAAATCTCAAATCTACATAAAAAGTTGCAAATTTACATGAAAAAGTTACAAATGTATAAGAAAAGCGTTCCCAAGAATCTTGATGTTCATGCAATTTACTGAGGGAGAAGACTGCACAGAATATCTGGAAATATTTTCAAGACAACCCTTGAGACATTTTTTTCACATAAATTTGCAACTTTATTCGATTTTATTTTTCTCCCCACAACCACAGGCAGTCACTGGTCATGGGAACAAGAGCCCTATGTAGTTCTGGAGCCACAGGTTGTAGACCCTGCTGTATTAAAAAAAAAAATCATTATTGTTCTGAACCTCTGGGAAGACAATGTGCACCCCAAATGAAGATCTGAGGCTGCGTTTTCTTTCATGTTGCAGACACATGTGGGGATAAAAACGGTGATATTTAACCGGAGCAAATCCACATCCGGCACCAATGTGCACCCAACATCAAAGACGCAGCCCAGCAGCATATTAGACCAATTTACAGCCCCGCTCACTGGTAAAGCATCTTCAGATGAAACACTCCCTATAGGGGAGGGTTGGCTACACTCGTGTCCCAGTGGTATTTAGGGCTGTCCTGATACCAGTGTAAGGCTCTGAATATTTGGCACCAATACCAAACCAATTAATATTTTCAACAGATCCCCAATTTTGTTGGGTTTTAACCTCTTCAACAGCGTTTCTGCTGCTATAAGGAGGTTAAATTTAAGACTTTTTAAGACCTTTATTGAAGGATTAGATTTTAGACCCAGATTTTACAAAAACAGTATAAACCCTGATTTATGACTCTCCATGGAGCTCACTGCATACCCTTTAAGCTGTTGGCAGTAATTTCTACTTGTGCGCTGGCTTGAATACATTGTTGCATTGACAAATTGGGTTTCTGCCGATGTGTAGGATGATATGTGTTTGTTGTGTTTTTTTGTTGTTTATTAAAGAGTGTTGGACAACAGCAAAGTATGATGGAGTTGGAGCTTAAAATTCTTTCCGGTTCCGGTTCCGCCGGACCGGCGGCGCCACACGAGTGGGCTGCCTGTTGCAACAGCCTTTTTTTTATCTTCCTTCTTCTTTCTACACCTTTCACTCTGTATATATATCACGGACGCACGGATCGCCCCGGGGGTCTCCCGGGTCGGCGGACGGAGCCACGGTTTGCAGCGGGAGACGTTACAGCGGGGAGGAGCTAGTGCTAGCTAGCACTTGGCCGCCGCCCGGTGCTAATGGGAAACTCGACATACCGGGAGCTGTAGCGAAAACGACGCGGTGCCGGGCTGGAGTTTAGGCGGCGTGAAAGAAATATAAGACAGAATAATAAAGAGCGATGGCAAGAACCAAGCAGACCGCCCGTAAAATCTACTGGAGGAAGAAGCCCCCCCCCCCCCCCCCCACCAGGGCTGCTCGGAGAGGCGCTCCGGCCACCGGCAGAGTGAAGAAGCCTCGCCGTCACAGGCCCGTGGCTCTGAGAGAGATCCGTCGCTGCCAGAGATCCACGGAGCTGCTCATCCGCAAGCTGCCCGTCCAGCGCCTGGTGAGGGAGATCGCTCAGGACTTCAAGACCGTCCTGCGTTTCCTGAGCTTCGCCGTCGTGGCTCTGCAGGAGACCAGCGAGGCTCACCTGATGGTCTCTTCTTCGCTAAGGGGGTCACCATCGTGCCCAAAGACTTCCAGCTGGCCCGCTGCATCCGCGGAGAGAGAACTTAGACTTTCTGCTGCACATTCACCAGCCATAATGCTCTGCACTGTGTGTCTATATATATACATTTATAGTAATATGGACATATGTTTACTAGATGTTGTTTTTTCTTGCCTTCTGATTGTTGCTCTGAGTGTTGCTATCCCTATGCTGTTGCAATCCTGGAATTTCCCCATTGTGGGACTAATAAAGGCTTATCTTATCTTATCTTAAAATGTTTTAAAAGAAACTTTTCATACAATCGCTGCACAAGTGAAAAGAGAGAAGACGTTGGAGAAAACAGTATTTATGCCCACTACTGCCATTTGATAATGTATCAAATCTATGTATCAAATTAACGGGGTTAGGACAAGTTATACAAATGTTCAGTATCTGCTAACTTCTTCAATATTCTTTTGAATTCAGACCACTGCTTATCAATTGCATGTCATATGTGGCCACCAGTGTTAGGAGTAACGCCACTACTTTTGCAGTAACGTGCTGTGTAATGAAATTACTGTTTAAAAATTCAGTAATGTGTTAGTTACTGAAATTTGATCAGATGCGTTACTCATTTTATTAATATGGATAGATTTTTTTAGCGCAAATAAATGTATATACAAACTGACCCTACGTAGCTGAGACATAGCCATCAGTCGACGTGACCTGTTGCAGAGAGCCTGAGTCTTCACTACCGAGTACAGGAAAAAATTAAACTACTTTGTTTTTGTGGAAATAGATTATTTTTCCTTTGTCACGGTTAAGAACAAAAGCATACTGGTGGGTTGCAAGCTAAAGTGCGGTTGTGACCAACTGCAATCTTGAGAAGCGCTTGAAAACAGCAACAAAGCTCTGACAAAGCTAGTGCTAAATAACAGCTAGCTATGCAAACAACACCATGTTTGACGCTATCTGAAGAGCCACGGCTGGATGTAAAGTGGAAATATTCTCGTCTCAACAGCCACAGCTGGATTTCAAATACAGGTATGCAATTGGACAGTTTGTGACCCAGCAAGAATTAAACCGACTGATTCAGGTTCAGGTTACTTTATTTGTACCCGTAGGTAGATTTGTTTTGCAGTCTGGTGACATCCATATTTACAAGCCACAAATTACATTCAACATGGACACAAACACAGGCACACATGAAATTGACTATGAACATGATAAAAATACTCAAGGCTCCATCAATCAGGGTATAAAAAGACAAAGAGATGAGAGAAAAACCAGAGGTAAGAGAGAAGAGTCATATTAAAAGTTAAAAACTAGTCAAAGAGGTTAAAAACTCAAAGGTCTAAAACTCAATAAAATATTTAGAACCCAAGTAACATCCTACAAAAATAAGTAAATATAAAATGGAGTTAATAAATAGGTACCTAAATTATGTGCAATATATTGTTACAGCTTGTTCAACTCTTTGACAGCAGCAGGAATAAAGCTGTTTTTGTAGCGCTGGGTTTTACTTTTTGGGACAGCAAACCTCCGTCTTGAGGGAAGAAGCTGAAAGTTGCCAGATACGTCATTACAGTCTGAAGATGTGATATAAACAGTGACTTTCCATCAGACAGCTGAGACTGTTATCCACTGAAGTTAAAACACATTTACTTACTACCTGGATAAAGATTATTCAAAAGTGGATTTTGATCTCCAAAAGGAATTTGAGGGACTAGATCATGTCTCTGTCACAGCAGACTTTTGGACTGTGGATAATAGACATTTTCTTTGGATCAATGCACATCAGATTAAATCCATATCATAAAGGTAAGATAAACATGAACAGCTTTATGCAGTGTTGACAACTCTCACTCCAAAATGAGGAAATTACTGGCAATACCACCTTGATTTACTTCAGATTTTTCCCACAATAAGAGCTCTCAAGGCAGGATAAAGCAGACTGAACATGTTCTAAAAGCTCGGTCTGAAACAGTCCGTTTTCAGCCTGACATTAATAAGCCCGTAATGTAACCCATTAATTAAATTATTTTTCTGTGTGCAAGACAGCACCCAGAAAGCAGAATGCATTTAAAAGTAATGTGAAAGTTATTTTTCCAAGTAACTAGTTACTTTAATCATGCAGTAATTGATAAAGTAACTTAATTATTTTTGAAAAGAAGTAACTACTAACTGTAATTAGTTACTATTTATTTTAGTAACTTGCCCAACACTGGTGGCTACACACAGCTGTGGTTCTCTAAACAATTACTAAATAACAACTTTGGTAAGTTGGTCCCATGCTCTTCACTTTACATTGTTTCTGAGCATAATAATTACCCATGCTTACTAGGTGGTGTGGGTAGAGCAGTCGGTGCTGTCTGACCGACCAGCTGTGTCCATGCGCTAACTCGACAGGAAAGAGGCTACAGCCACCAAACTTGGTTCACAGGTTGACCTTGGGACTAGCATCTGTGGCTATAGTTTTGGGGTCAAAAGGTCAAGGTCAGATAAACTATATCTCAACAACAAAGTCCTAGCTAGGGCCACCAAACATGGTACACAGGTTCACCCCGACACCCTGACCTCAGTCTATAGGTTTGGGGTCAAAAGGTGAAAGGTCAAGGTTTTAAATCTACAGCAGCGTTTCTGCTGGTAACTGAGTCACCACACTAAGAATGAAGGATTAAATGTAAGCGATATTTCTCTGCAAGCCACCCCATTTGTGTCTGCAGGTCCATAAAAAGACTTAACCGTTTGAGTGTGTCTGTTGCTGAATTGCGACGTAACCCCTTGTGGTCAAGAGTGGTAAATACTTTTTGTCAATAAAATAGTTCAGATTTCCAAGGCTATAACTTGAAAGTGTTAAGAGATAATGGCTTACTGTCAATTAGAAAGATGTAAAATATGATCCAAAGTTTCAGATAGGAGTGATTTTACACATCTAATTTGCATAATGCCGTCGCAGCTATATTGAATTACATAACTCAGTCAAAAGCGGACTTTGGACATATTTACACAAAGAATGGTTCAGTCTTTTGACACCATTTTTTGTACAGGGGTGCGTTATCTTCAAAGTATATGAACAAGAAATAAGTACAACAAAAAAAAAAAACAAAAAAAAAACACGAGCAGCACGGTGGAGGAGTGGTTAGCACTGCGGCAGCACAGCAACTCACCTTTGGCCGGGGGATCCTGGGTTTGATCCCTGCCCCCGACCAACAGTGAGCTGTGTGGAGTTTGCATGTTCTCCCCGTGTCTATGTGGGTTTACTCCGGGATTTCTCCAGTTTCCTCCCACATGCCAAAAACATGCAGGTTAGATTAATTGGAGACTCAAGTGGCCCTAGGTGTGAATGTGTGTGTGAATGGTGAAGGGACTGGCGCTGTACCGTGGCTGCCTCATCCATCCAGGTGGATGCCCTCAATTTCCCTCTGGGGGTCAATAAAGTATACAAAATCCAAAACTATATTAATCAGAAAGTTGTTTATTATTGTTTTGTTCCCAAATAAATTAAAAATATTATGCATAAATGTTATTAGACAGCCAATCCACTAGTTATCAAATTAAATATTCAAAAGCCCAGAGAATATTAATGTTAATGCATATGAATAAGGAGTTTTCTGAGGAAACACAAAACAAGTCTGAAAAGTAGATTTTTCCAAATGAATCTAAACTGTAGTCTCTAATTTATTTACTAAAATATCAGGAACTAAAACTATGATCACTGTTGAAAGTAAAAAATGGATATTTTTCCAATTTTTTAAAAAAAATATAAATGTGCTGATAATTAAAAACTATAGAAAAAAACAGATATCCAGACACAGCCTTTACTTTTCAGCACAAAATTTGTGATATGAGCATACACTTTTTGTTTTGTGAATGAAAAGAGTTAAATTTTATACACACACACACACACACACACACACACACACACACACACACAGTGGATATAAAAAGTCTACACACCCTGTTCAAATGCCAGGTTTTTGTGATGTAAAAAGTGAGACCAAGATAAATCACTTCAAAACTTTTTCCACCATTAATGTGACCTATAACCTGTACAACCCAATTGAAAAACAAACTGAAATCTTTTAAGGGGAAAAATAAAAAACTTACAATAACCTGGTTGCTTAAATATACACACCCTTAAAGTGATACTCCGGCAAAAATCACTTTTTTTCTGTTCTTAACGTGTCTGTAACATGTTTCTTGTGATTTACAAGACATATCAAGAGCAAAATCATTCCAAATTCTCAAGTATGTCTTTTTCTGTTGTGAATGTCTGTTTAAGCTCCCCCCGCCAAAAAAAAAAACAAGGCTGATTTGTGTTTCTAACTATGTCAGTATTCCTGCTTAGCCTGATTGGTTAATGTTATAGCCAATCAGGCTAAGCACTGAGACCCCTACTTGGCTCTCGGGGGAAGAGGGAGAAGCCAAGGAGCAAGCAGGGGCTCACCTTTTTACAAGTTGAGAAAGATGGCAGATTATACGGGGGAGGGGGGGATGAAAAGTTCACAGTGGTCAAATTTGACCAAATGTGGTTTATTTTTCAACCGCAGGCAGGGATCCAAACACTGCAACACCGATGGAAGAAGTGTGTGGACCAAAGGAGAGACTATGTTGAAAAATATTGGTCAAATTTTTGGTCAAATTTGACCGATATGAACTTTTCAGCCCCCCCATACATGTTCAGTTTTTTGCTGTGTGAGCAAGAAATCCTCTTTTAAATTACATGTCTTACCCACAGACATGAAAATATGACAGAAATTATTAATTTTATTTGGAAAATCCTCAGTGTCCCTGCTAAAATACTGGAGAGGAAATGGGTGTTCAGCCTGCATACCGGGGGAGATGGCCCTGGTGTACGTGGCGCAATGGCCGGGCGAGTATCGTCGTAGGTGAACCTGCAGAAGGATTATTCTTGGTGGAGCAGAGAGGTAGTCGCTACCTGGCTGGAGGGCTCCCCTCACCTTGCTGGGAGCACCCGCCGGTGCGCCCCACCAGCTGCCTTGCCTCTCCCCAAAGTGAGCCTGGGAGAACACTCCAAAGGAACTGAATGAGTGCTCCACAGATCCTCCCTCTTCCCCTGAAGGAGTGGTCTCTGGTTACCCACTCACCACAGATTGCCTCGCTGAATGAAGGCCAGCGAGCAGTTTGCCTCAGACCAGCTCGAAGCAAGGCAAGGCGAGGCCTCAGAGGCGAGCCAACTGGCGGGCACACCGGACCGAGACAAACTGCTCACTTGCCCCCATAGTGGGGCAGATTAGTGAAAGAATCTTTCACTTGGTGATACAAGCACCAAAATTGGCACAAATGAAGTTCAGGACCTACTTTTTAAGAAAAGTACGCTCTCCAGCTGAAAATCCAATATGGCCGCCATTTTTTCAAGATGGCCGCCTCTGATATGGGTTTACAGCAGTATTTGGCTTACATTCTGACGATATCATGCTACTTTTATGATCTATATATCAAAATATATGTTTTTGGAGACAAGAAATCCAATTTTGCCTTCCAAATATCATAATTATCAACTACTATGATGATATATTGAAAAAATAATGAAGAAACACTACCTGAGTGAAGATACTGATATGATGTGATGTATGTTTCCTACCACTCAATACAGAGATGTAGTATAGACTGAACTGGCTAGCTTGAATTGACTCTTGGTCACCTGTTTTACTCCTTGCATTTGCAGGAACACAGTTGTGTACATTTCATGGTGCGGCGGTAGCATTTACATGGTCCACGACATTCACCCGTGCAGCGACATTTTGTCAGCTGCTGGCAAGACTGAGCAATGGGTGGCAGGGTTGACCAGACAACTGCCCAGACTTCACCATTCTTCTGCCAGCCCCAGTTGGCAGGGCTTTCAGGTTGCATT
This sequence comes from Pholidichthys leucotaenia, assembly GCA_020510985.1. NCBI lineage: Eukaryota > Metazoa > Chordata > Actinopteri > Cichliformes > Pholidichthyidae > Pholidichthys > Pholidichthys leucotaenia. The sequence continues at coordinate 83,159,056 of CM035844.1, forward strand.
TTGCACGATGTTGCCTGGCCCCATATACAGGCTGCCTGGAAGACAGAATGTCTAACATGCCGAGTGAGAGATGCACTGGTTGGTGGAATAGAATCGTAAGATCTCTGCTTCCAAGCAAACAAGTGCAGTCTTGCCTCATCGACCTTGGTGGTGTTGCTGTGCTTGTCGTACATGGTGACAACAAATTTCTCAAGGATGTTGAAGTCAGCATCTTCTATGATAGGTGGGTATTGACTGAGCTTCTTGAAGACTGGGCTCACTTCAGGACAAAACCCCCATGTTTGCCATGCAGTTGTCTTGCCTCTACCTCGAAAGGCTGACACCACGTCGCAACCAGTGAAAGCATGAAAGAAGCACATACCACTAGCTTTCTCTGGACCAAGCTTATCTACCAGATCGTGAATAGGAAACCATCTTATGGACTGACCCTGACCAAATTCTACCCACACCATTTCCAAGCCTGCATCCTGAAGAGTTGCAAAGACACTGACTGCAATAACCAGAATATCTGTGTCACATGCTTTGATCAAGACAGACTTCGTCTGTTGCTTTGCTGCATGAAGAGCATGTGTGAAGATCCTGGAGTCAGCTTCTTCATGGTTGCAAGGACTTAAGCCATCAAGGTTGAAGGTCTTGTTTGACAATGCCCGATCATCCTTGGTCACAATTACAACATTGTTGGGACACATGGATATAATCTTGTCTGCAAGGTAGTGAAAGAGCTCAGTCTTGTTGTCACTGTCTCTCAGGAAGCTTGACCAGATGGGTGGTAGTTTGGTTTTGTCTGTCACTCTATGCCGAGTTCCCTTTCCTCGCTTTGACCTTGTTTCAGCTTTCAGGCTTGATGTTTTGTATACATCAAAAACTATGTCTGTGCGTTCATACTTTGATGAGTAAAACTGGATCTTTGGTACTACATCACGTACAGCATATTCCTCAAAGGTCTTTGATGTCTTTGGAGACAGTGAGTGAACAAGAGCAGAACCATCAATGATGATAGCATCACATTCTGGTTGAGTGTCAGGGAGAGAAATGGCATCTTCCAGACGGTCAGCAAGGTCAGACTTCTTTCCAGAATGGAGATTCCCCATGTCACTCAGTGCTGCAGGAAAGGACTGATTCTCGTGCCTGAAGAACTCCAGCAGATCACACTCTCAAGCTTGACATGATATGAAAAGCTGCGAGAACAGATTGCAGTCACTTTTAAGTACCTCCTTCTTTTTGGCGCTGGAATCTACAGCTGCCTGTTGCTGAAAGAAGTCAGTTTTGTTCTTTCTGATTGGCTTGTAGAAGGAAGCCTCATCACCCAGACCATTGAAAAAGTCTTTGAAGGCAACTTCACCTTTCTCAAAATGAGTCCTAACAAGCTCTGCAGCACTGGGATGTGCGATGAGCTTTGTGTCCAGTGTGAGCAGATCCTTGGATTCCTCCAGGAAAGGATTGCCCAGGTCCTTCATCACACCAAAAAACTTCTTGACCTTGTCAGTGAAGGACTTCTGAGACTGGCTGTTCTGCTCATGATGCTTGATATCTTCATTTGCAGCTTTAACCTGTGAAGCCAACTCATACTGGTTAACTAACTGGCTAACTTCTGGTCCAGAAACCATCCATCGCCTCAGTGCAGATGGATCCTCAGTAGCTCCAATGGCACTACTATCACCTTTCACGACAGCACTGGCCTGCTCATGAGCTTGGTCAATGGCTATGCCGGAGAATTCCCTGTGAGTCTTGTGGACCACAAACTTTCCCAGCTGAAATTCGTGGAACACTCCAGGGTGACTTTGCTCCAAAGAAACCATGTCTTTGAGGTGGATGGGGAGCCATCGAGCATAGTTCACATTGTTGTTAACAAAGAAGAATGGGATTAAAGCAGACACTGCTTGACAGTACAAGTTGAAGTTAGCCTCTCTGAAAGATCTGACCAACGAGAACACCACCAACTCCATTGACAGGACAAGCTCCCAGAATTGAAACTGTGGACTTTCTTTCCTGCGTGTCTCACACCATTCATCAAAATTCAGGGCGTCATTCTCCTTTGCACAGTGATACTCATATGCCTCCTTTTGTAGCATGTAGAGGCAGCTTGCTGTGACTTCATGCATATGGCGTGTTTTTGTGACATTGGAGGCTGAAAGAAAGGATTGGTTGTGCTTTGACATCCTGGTTGTGCTTTTTTTTTTTTTTTTGGTTACTTATTTGTACCCGTAGGTAGACTTGGTTTGCAGTCTGGTGACAAGCCACCGGCTGCTGGTCGCTGCGAGCGTGAGCGCCCTAAACCTACATGTTTTTTGGTGTGCGGGAGGAAACCGGAGAAATCCCGGAGTAAACCCGCGCAACATGGGGAGAACATGCAAACTCCACACAGCTCACTGTTGGTCGGGGGCTGGGATCGAACCCACGATCTCATGATCCCCGCGATCCCCCGGCCGAGGGTAAAACTGTGCTACCACAGTGCTAAACCACTGCGCCACAGTGCAGTGGTTTAGCACTGCAGTGCTTTGACATCACTCTCATAAAAGCAGCCGCCATTTTGAAATATGTTGGTCATATTTAAATTCAGAACATAGAAATGAGATAAATGTATTAAAATACATGCAGTTTAATGTTCAGATCATTCAAAAACAATGCATATTGGATTTCCACTTCGCAAATAGAAAATATCGGAGATTGACACGGTCGCCATCCTGAAAAATGGTGGCCATCTTGGATTTTCAGCTGGAGAGCGTACTTTTCTTAAAAAGTAGGTCCTGAACTTCATTTGTGCCAATTTTGGTGCTTGTATCATCAAGTGAAAGATTCTTATGAAAAATTGGCTTAATCTGCCCCACTACCAGTGAGGCAATCCATGGTGAGTTGGTAACCAGAGACTGGCGGGGAACCTTCCAGGTTGGAAGTTCCAGCCTCCATGCCAGGCCGGGCAGCAACTCGTCTGTGGGTGCACCTACGACAGTATTTCCTCAAGTCAGATCGCCTTCTCAGAGCCTAGTACAATGTCCTCATCTTCTTCCAGTTACAGGTGAGTGGGAGTATGGGTGGAGCTAATTAGAATATCCATAGACCGCCCATACTTAAGCAGGTCAAAGACATAAAAACTCTTTTCAAGCCATTCTAAGGCAATGAAAGTTTTTTGTGTATAAAAAGCCACAATATACTATTTTGGGCAAAACACATTGGTTTCTGAGGTGGTTTTAGAGCTGTCGGAGTGGATCTTTAAACTAACACTTTGTTGCAGCACCTTTGGCTTCTATTACAGCACTCAGTCTTTTTGGATAGGAGTCTATCAGTGTGGCACATTTTGATGTGGCAATATTTGACCACTCTTCTTTGCAAAAATGCTCCAAATCTGTCAGATTGCGAGGACATCTCCTGTGCACAGCCCTCTACAGATCACCGCACAGATGTTCAATCACATTCAGGTCTGGACTCTGGCTGGGCCATTCCAAAACCTTAATCTTCTTCTGGTGAAACCATTCTTTTGTTGAGTTGGATATGCGCCTTGGGTCATTGTCGTGCTAAAAGATGAAGTTCCGCTTCATCTTCAGCTTTCTAGTAGAAGCCTGAAGGTTTTGTACCAACACTGACTGGCATTTGGAACTGTTCATAATTCCCTCCATCTTGACTAAGGTCCCAGTTCCAACTGAAGAAGAACAGCCCCAAAGCATGATGCTGCCACCACCATGCTTCACTGTAGGTGTGGTGCACTTTTGGTGATAAGCAGTGTTGTGTTTGCGACAAATATACCTTCTGGAATTATGGCCAAAAAGTTCAACCTTGGTTTCATTGGACCATAACACATTTTCCCACATTTGTCTGGGAGATTTCAAATGTGTTTTTGCAAAATGTAGCCGGGCTTGAATGTTTTTCTTCAAAAGAAAAAGCTTCCATCTTTCCATACTAGACGGGAGATTGCTGTCACATGTACTAAAGAGGCAGTACTTGCCATCGGTCTCTTGGCAGCCTCCCTGACCAGTTTTCTTCTTGTCTTTTCATCAATTTTGGAGGGACGTCCAGTTCTTGGTAATGTCACTGCTGTGCTATATTTTCTCCCCTTGATGATAACCGTCTTCACTGTGTTCCATGGTATAGTTAATGCCTTGGGAATTCTTTTGTACCCTTATCCTGACTGATACCTTTGAACAATGAGATTCCTCTGATGCTATGGAAACTCTCTGCGGACCATGGCTTGTGCTGTAAGATGTAACTACAAAAATGCCAGGAAAAGCCTACTGCTGAACTTTATTTGGGGTTAATCTGAGGCACTTTAAATGGTGGCAGGTGTGTGCTGACTCCCATTTAACATGAGTTTGAATGCGATTGGTTAATTCTGAACACAGCCACATCCCCAGTTATAACAGGCTGTGCATATTTATGCACACAGGTTATTGCAAGTTTTTTATTTTTTTCCCTTAAAAGATTTCAGTTTGTTTTTCAATTGGGTTGTACAGGTTATAGGTCACATTAATGGTGGAAAAAGTTTTGAAATGATTTATCTTGATCTCATTTTTTTACATCACCAAAACCTGGCATTTGAACAGGAGTGTGTAGATCTTTTATATTTTCTGTGCAAACTTTCATAAACTTTCATTAACAATGGCGTGGAAGTCGCTCCCAGCCCATGAGGAGATGGAGAAAAGGGGGAGATCTGGCACGGCTTCCTGTCCGCGGTGACCCTGGCCATGAAGCAAGCCCACTTTCGGCAGCTTCTGTCACCCCCTGATGTATATATATGTATATGTATACACATACATATATACTGTATACACACACACACACACACACACACACATATATATATATACTGTATATATATATATATATATATATATATATATATATATATATGTGTGTGGGCAGTGCGGTGGCGGAGTGGTTAGCACTGCGGCAGCACAGTAACTCACCCTTGGCCGGGGGATCCTGGGTTCGTTCCCAGCCCCCGACCAACAGTGATCTGTGTGGAGTTTGCATGTTCTCCCCGTGTCTGCGTGGGTTTACTCCGGGATTTCTCCAGTTTCCTCCCACATGCCAAAAACATGCAAGTTAGGTTAATTGGCATCAAAACTGGGGATTCTAAATTGTCCTTAGGTATGACTGTGAGAGTGAATGGTTGTCTGTCTCTCTGTGTTGGCCCTGTGATGGACTAGCGATCTGTCCAGGATGTACCCTGCCTCTCGCCCAAAGATGCTGGGATAGGCTCCAGCCCCCCTGCGACCCGAAAAGGATTAAGCGGAAGAAGATGGATGGATGGATGTATATATATATATATATACACGCACACACAAATATATACAGGTACATCTCAAAAAATTAGAATATCAAACAGTTCAATACCAATCACTTATTTCAGAAAATGAAACCCATGTATTATATAGATTCATTACACATAGAGTGAAATATTTCAAGCATTTATTTCTTGAAATTTTGATGATTATGGCTTACAGATAATGAAAACCCAAAATTCAATGTCTGTCTGAAGATTAGAATATTACATGGGCTCTGTAACTGCACAGGGTCCGGTAAATAATGGCAACGCTTCATACTGATGTCTTGAAGGTTTAATTTCACTCTCTGTTCCTTCAGTAAACACTGTGAAAACTACAAAATAAGCATACATCATCTTTGAATCTCTTAAACCAAAGTAGTTTCCATCCATTAAAACTTGTACAAATGGTTATAATAACAAGCTATCACCTTAACAGAAATGTCAGCTTAACAGGAGCAATGTTTGTGCAAATTAAGTTATTTAGGGATAATATATACAAAAGGAAGATAAAAAACAACAACACATGGTAAAAATCATTACTGTGTACGCCTTCTGGACCACTTGCAGAATAAAGGTAGTAGTCTATTAGGTGTAATGTCTCTGCTCACCAACACTTTCTGCTCTCCAACTGTCTCTACTGTACAATTGCCTGTGTTTTATATTTGTTGGTTTGTAACCTAGATACAGCGTCGGTTGGCTCTGATCATGTGGTCCTATAACAATCATCTTACAAATATATATAAAGAAAATAAAAGCCTTTAAATAATCTCATATTTAAAGATAATATAAAAACAAACAAACAAACCCTATTAGGTCAGTACAACTTTTTCTCTCTTAAACATAATATTCCATGTATGAACAGGTATCTGAACTTATATTAATTCATCATAACTGTCTCTGTGACAGTTACACTCCCACCAAATTACTACGATTTATGGTCACCACAAAAAGAATAAATCAAGTAATTTCAGGAAAAAAATAAGTACAGTATGTAACAAACAACTCAAAGTGAACATTTTACATTCTTCATGCAGGTGTTTGGGCAAAAGTGGGTTTAAAACTCATTTCAAATGTTTTGCCAATGTCTCGTGATAGCATCTCTTCTTTTAAAGTTTCTGTTTGTCCCAATTTTACAAACACACTACTGGTCCTTCTGCTGTCATCTACTACCTTTGTTCATGTTCTTCAGACCTTTGAATCATCCACCTCAATCTCTGGAGCATTTAGAGGATGTCATGTTTCATAGTTGTCTGTACTGGGAGTTCATGGCATGAAGGACCACATCTGGAACACCACCTCCTCGTTCAGTGTTGGGGAGTGACTCAATGGCTTCTCTTTTGTTGGAAATGAACTTGTGGTGACCTTGATTGGTGGTTGTTTCCCTGCGATCTGAACAGACACAATTATCAATGCAAAAGTCTTCTCTGATGAAATTGGCTGCTGCTGGAATCAACTTTTCTCTTTGGTTTGTGACATATTTTGATTCCCAATTTGGAACAAAGGTAGGATAGGATCCTAGTTCCAAAGGTATATCTTCTGGCTCTGAACTGGTTTCAGTGTCCTCCCACCACAAGGACTGTAAATAATCCTGGTTTTCTTGGCTCACTTAAAACCTGTGGAACATATTTTCTTCACCACAATTAACTGTAATTGGATGCCTCCATGATCTGCACTGCAGTCTTGTCACTCCATTGGTGAGATCAGGTCCACTGAGCAAGTGGTCAATCAAGCTCTGTCGCTGACCTTTACTTTGTTCTCCAACATAACATTATTCTGATCTGGTTTTCTGGAATAAGAGACCCCTTGAAGAGCACCATATTGCACTTTTCTCACTTTAGATGGATATTTAGCTCTCTCTGTGACTCCATCTTGGTGAATACCTTGTATGCACTTAACGTAGTTGCCCTTGATCTCTAGGACTTTATCAAATTTTCCTTTCAGGGGCTTGGACTGCACCAGAGCTAGCTGCTTATTTTTTGGCACTTCAGGCTGTGTTTTACAAGGGAGAGGAATTCCAAGTGACCACCTGCATTCTGATTCATCGTTTTACTCTGCAACTGCATGAATTTCATATCATTGTGTAATGTGCTCTTTTGTTCAGGGTTTGTGTCTCTGAAGTTTTAATCATGAGCTCTCTTCACAATGGCCTGTGTCAATGGTGGAAGCTCTTTTTTTTTCCACAATATTTTTTATTGAACCTTTTTTTTTTTTTTTTTTACAAACATGGCACAAACAGTCAAACACTAACACTAAAGTAATTTAAAAATTAAAAAAAATACACTAACAAAAAAAATGTACTAAAAACAACAACAACCATTAACAAAAGCAAATCAACAATAATGCTCCTCTGTTTAGTCTAGGTAATCTATTACATAAGAATACATAATATACATTCACCAGTTTGGAATTTGCAAGGTCCACACATATCATTCACCTTCTTCTTCAGAAGTTATGTTTAATTTCTTTACATAATCAATGAAAGGTCTCCATATACTCTCAAACACACCTTCCTTTAATTTCAGTATATATGTTATTCTTTCTAGTGGAAGGTTTGTTAACATCTGTCTTAACCACTGAGTCACATCTGATCTATGAGTCTTTTTCCACAGTAGTGCAATACATTTTTTGGCATTAAGCAAACCGAGGTCTATGAATGCTCTTTCACTCTTATTAAAGTTATGTTTTTCTGGATACAGACCCAACAAAAACAGTTTAGGGTTCAGTGTGAATTGTTTTGAAATTATTTTTTCAATTGTTACCCTCACCTCTTCCCAAAACATTCTGATTTTTCTACATTCCCATAAACAGTGACATAGAGTTCCTTTACTTTCCATACATTTTGTGCATGTATCTGGTATGTTTTTGTTATATCTATTTAACTCCACTGGTGTAACATATATCCGAGAGAATAGATCTGAAGGTGGTAGTAAAGGAATGTTTTGAAATAAAGTATTTTTGGTAAGATATTACTTTTAAGTATATTAATTCTCCCGATCATCGACATTGGTAGTGGCATCCATCTCTGAAGTAACTCATTAATATCTGTCATTAAGGCTTCATAGTTGGCATTGGCGACTGATTCTAGCTTAGGTAAAATTTGAATTCCTAAATATTTAAACTGATTTACAACATTGAATTGATTTAGCTCAGGAGCTGGGTGATTTCTCTGGGTCTCATTTAGCATTAATATTGAAGATTTTGTTTTATTTATTTTATATCATGATAATTCCCCAAAGTTCTTTATTAAATTTAACAAGGTCGGAATTGATTTTTTAAAATTCGACATAAACAGAATTATGTCATCAGCATACAGGGAGATTTTATGTTCTGTTGGTCCTACTTTAATTCCATATATTTGTGGATGTAAATGTACTGCCATCACTAAAGGTTCAATTGCCATAGTAAACAGTAAAGGTGAAAGTGGACAGCCTTGTCGACATCCCCTATTGATTTTTATTGATTTTGAGATATTGCTGTTTGTTAGGATTTCTGCTGTAGCATTATTGTATATTATCTGAACCCATTTTATGAAATTATTTCCAAGTCCAAACCTTTGTAGGACTTCAAAAAGAAAGGGCCATTCGACCATATCAAAGGCCTTTTCGGCGTCCAATGATAGGAGAGCTGTATCCGGTGCTTCTTTATTGGAATAAATAATATTAAATAGTCTTCTTACATTATGGAAGCCTTGTCTTCCCATTATAAAGCCATTCTGATCTCTGTTAATAATATTTGGTAATATTTCTTGTAGTCGTTTTGCTAAAATTTTACAGATTATTTTAAGATCAGCATTTAATAGGCTTATTGGTCTCATGTTTTCACATTTATTAGGGGGTTTACCTGGTTTTGGCAACAGTATAATTAAGGCATTATTCATGTATGGTGGTAAATTACCATTTTGAAATGCTTCTAAAAACATTTCCAAAAGTGGTTTTATTAATTTATTCTTAAATTTTTTTATAGAGGTCAACTAGAAGACCATCTGGTCCTGCTCTTTTTCCTGATTTCATATTATCAGAATCAGAATCAGAATGAGCTTTACTGCCAAGCATGTTTTTACACATACGAGGAATTTGACTTGACATTAGGTGTGCTCGATAAGCGCTTCCTAATGACGCGGCAGCCATGCAAGGCGCCTGTCATGCAGTGGGGGGTAAAGGGGGGGGTGACACATTGGGCAGAGAGAAAAAACATAGTTTATCAAAATAAAGCTCATATGAGCAAAATTGTGATCACATAGAAAAAAACCCTCTAATGCACAAATAGCAGACAATACAAATCACACATTAACAAAGTAGCAAAAGTTGAGAGAGACAGTGTGTGTGTGTGTGTGTGTGTGTGTGTGTGTGTGTCAGTGTATGTGTATCAGTCCTGTAATGTTGTATGCAGTGTGTGTATCAGTTACTGGTGAACAGCAAAATCCTCCCTGAGCAGTGTTTAGATGTTATGTCTTTAGTGTCCTAAAACATAGATAGCATGTCCACAAGAGTTCATTCTCTCAGTGCATGTCCGATGGTAATTTCCATGCTAGTCACATGACGCTGTCCTTGAGAGTTCAGATACTGCACACCGGTTGTTTGGGTTAGGGAGAAGCCAAGAGAAGCCAAGCCAAAACTCCCTTCAGCCTCATCTTCCTCCAGGAGGAATGAAATCTTCAGGGCGCCGAATCAAGGTCTAATAGGCACAGTTCACTTAGAGCATAGAATTTTCATCTCTCATGTGATTGTGTGCTACATAATTTCCATACAGGCTTTAAAATCATTCCCTGGAGAGCACTCAGTGACTCCAAGATGTCATCCACCTACCGAAACATAGATAAACATGTCCACAGAGTCCGTCTCTCTTCAGTGCATGCCAGATGGTGAATTCCATGTTAGTCACATTCGCCGCTATCAGTGCTCTCCCCAGCTGGTCGAATTTGTTGAGGGAGCTACGCCAGGTCCGCATTTTGATTAGCTCCTCCAACTTCTATAATTTTCGATACACCAGGAAAACTCCAGAGCCAAACAGTAGAAATCCTGTGATCATGCCAAAACAGGTAGATGTCTTCCACATCTTCAGTCGAATCACGCAGACACATGAGTTCCAATTGTTCCATGAGTCTCTCCACTTGGGCTCCCCCTGGCCCGATTTTCTGTTAAAAAGTGGTGTCAATAGCATTAAAGCCCACAATTCCATAATTTCCATAATTTCCGTTTGGATCGAGATGCAGCGGAAGAAGAGCGAACACCGACAGGACACAGCAAGCTGGGATCAGTATCAAGGGAGGAGGAAAGGAGAGGAGAGGAGAGAAATGCGTCTGCTCTCTCTGAAAGCCGGAAGAAGGCAATGGCTTGCCCAACTTCTTCTTGACTAATTTTAGACTCCAGTATCTCCCTGTTTTTGGTGGAAGCTCTTTAACAGCTACACAATGGCAGAGACCCATTTCTTCTGCTGAATTTGCAACCTGTGGTGAAGTGCCAACAATGCTCCAGCCCAGATCAGTTTTGATGGCATATGGCTCATCATCACCACCTGTGATGACTTGTCGTGGTGCTAATGCTCTTGTACAGTCAAAGCCTATCAACAGTCCAACCTTACAGTCCATCAGCTCTGGTATTTTCTGTGCTACACATTCCAGATGTTTCCACCTCCTGGCTGTTTCAGGGGTAGGAATGTGTGAACATTCAAATGGGATGAAGTCTCTGGTCTAGGCAGGGGGTAAATTGATAATACTCTGAGTCAAACTCTCTAACTCTGAGCCCACTAACTCTTTCACTCTGAATAATGGACTCTTTTCCCATCATGGTAGTGAGATTTAATTTGACTGGCTCAAACCGTGCAGCACCTATTTTCTCACATATCTCTTGATCGACGAAGGTGTTGCTGCTTTGTGTGTCTAGTAGGGCATATGCTAATGTCTCTGGTGCAGGATTAGTGGTTGTAGAAATCCACACAGGCACTATCATGGATGTACTCCCACCATTACCTTCATAAACGCAGCAAGAGAGGGATGATGTGCTTTCTTCTGGTTGCATAATATGAGAAGATTGGTCCGATGCAGCAGAAGGCCGATCTTCATGAAGTGGTGCTGGATGTTGTCTCTTATATATCCTACAAGTAGCTTTTGTGTTACAGTCTCTTGAATTGTGTCCTCTCCTAAGACAGCTAAAACACAGTTGATTGTCGAATATGAGTTTCTTCTTGTCCTCCACAAGTTTGCTGGTGAAACTTAGGCATTTGTGAATGGAGTGGCTTTCTCCACAGTACAGGCATGTAATTGAGTTTGGTAAGAATCCGGTATTTACCTCCATAGACCCATCTGAATCAAATGAGCTGTTCTCTTCAACACAGTATGTGTTTACCCCTGTGTTCTCTTTATCTGATGCAGTCACATTTATAACAAATGTATCTGCCTTTGGGCACCTTGTGCCTTTAGATGGTGCTTCTTCAGCAGATTTTAGTGCATGAAATGAAGTTAAAGGACTGCAAGCAATGTCTGCTTCTTGTGCCACAAATTCAGTGAACTCCTTGAATTCTGGGTATTCTTCCTTTTGTCACAGGTGCTTTGTGACATGATGATTCCAGCGAGAGGTCACCCAGTCGGGAAGTTTTTGGAGCATCTTTTGATTTTCTTCACAGTCATTTAACACCTGAAGACCTTTGATATGTGGCATGGCATTGCAACAGGCTGTGAGGAAATCACTAAACTGTCTTAGTTTAATTGCCTCTCTTGAGCCAGTCTTTGGCCAGTTATTCAGTTTTTCTCTGAATGCACGCTGGATTACAAAGGGATGGCCATACCTAGCATTCAAAGCTTCCCATGCTTGGTCATAGGCTTCATGATCTTTTCTGTAGAAGCTTCCTTCTAACACAGATTGTGTCTCACCACCAATGTATTTCTGCAGGTAAAACAACCTGTCAGCTAGATTTGTGCATCACCATTCTATCAGTGCTTTGAAGCTTGTGCTCCACTCTATAAAATGAAGGGAATCTCCTGAGAAGACTGAGGGCTCAGGTGCTGGAAGTCTGTAGAGAACCATTGTGTTACGTAGAGCTTGTACTAACTGTGCTTCAGTGTTAGTATTCTTTCTTTCTTTGTTATAGTTGTTCTCACAGATCTGCTCATTTTTTTATTTCCTTATGGGGTATTGGAGAATGACTGATGCTGTGTGTTGTTCCAATTCCAAATCCAAATCAGAGCACTCTGAGGCGAGTGCAATATCCCCCGTCTCCATTTTCTTTGACGATCTCAGTACTCATGGACAGACAGCAGTTTTCAACTTTTCAATATAATTACTGTGGCAGACCCAAATTATGATAAGCCCATCACCCACAAATATACAACAAAGTATACAACCCACAGTTGTAGGGCAGGATCCCGAGGTGAACCCGTGTAGCAATTTTGGTGACCCAAGACATCTTTACACGTTCTATCGTAAGAGAGCATAGGGAATGCCAACCTTGACCTTTGGACCCCAAACCTGTAGTCAGAGGTCAGGATTCCAAGGTGAACCTGCAAACCAGGTTTGTTGGCCCTAGCTTTACTCGTTTTATAGTAATAGTAAATTTAGCATTTACCATTGTGCAAGCGCAATGTTAACTTTGAACTTTGACCCCTTCACCCCAAACCCATAGTTGGTGCAGGGTGTAAATGTTTTATATATATTATATTTATATAATATTTTAATTAGCCAAGCAGTGATGATGAATAAAGTTGAAGTCATCACATGTTGTTTCACCGCTGCACGGTGGCGCAGTGGTTAGCACTGCGGCAGCACAGTTTACCCTTGGCCGGGGGATTGTGGGGATCGTGGGATCGTGGGTTCGATCCCAGCCCCCGACCAACAGTGATCTGTGTGGAGTTTGCATGTTCTCCCCGTGTTGCGTGGGTTTACTCCGGGATTTCTCCGGTTTCCTCCCACATGCCAAAAACATGCATGTTAGGTTAATTGGCTGTTCTAAATTGTCCCTAGATATCTGTTTCCTATAGGCCCTTAGAATGGAGGGTTGGTATTGATGAAAGCGCTTTGAGTGGTCTTTGTGACTAGAAAAGCGCTATATAAGTGCAGGTTAGTTAGTAGTTAGTAGTTAGTAGTTAGTTTCATTACATCACCTTTGTGTCTTTGGTTTTCAGATCATGACCAATCTGAAATATCTTTACAAAAGAAGCAAACAGGTTAAATCAGGCCAGAATGGCAGTCTTTGGCCTGTGGATCTACACTTAAAGCGTACCTGTGGTGGTCGTGAAGACGCATTTAACTTGAAAACATTAGGAAAAGGTATTTGTTATTTGGGTAAATAATTGTTGCCAGCCATATACCACCTGAGATATATTCAAATAGGACCGCGGGCATGGCCAGCCAATGAAAACTATGGGCGCAGCCATGACATATGCAGAAGTGACGTCATAACGTTGCTAGTGAAAAGACAATACTCAGCGTTTCCCTGAACTACGTTTCACCGTAGTTGTTTCCCCGCGACTACGGTGCTGTTGTCCGTTGTTTTTGTTCTATTATGGCTGAATTTTCTGACTCTGAGGAAGAATTCGGGCGACATGGCTACATGTTTGAGCCATGTTTGTTCATCTACAGCATGATACGACGATTTGTGCGGGGCCCCGCACCTGCTCATCTGTCAACTCGGTAAGCCTACCATGCATGTATCTAATATACAATGCAACCTGTATTTAAATATAAATATATAAATATCTAATATTATAAATATATATTACCTGTATTTAGGACCCACGCTATACAGTGTGTGTCAAGGTGCTGGGGTTTTTTTTGGGGGGGGGGTTACGGTGATACTTTCTGAGTGGCCTTCAAGCCAGGGTTACGACCGTTACGAGCTCAGATCAGATGAGAGGAGCCGCTGAATTTAAGCATTTATTTATTTATTTTCTAATCGTTTTAGTTCTGCATTTAATATGAACCCTGAGTTTGAAATAAACGTTTGAATTTTGGTCCTCACACACAACGCAACGTGCCAAGTGTCTGCCGCTCTGTATAGCGGCGAGGGAGGAGCCGAATCATCTGCCGTGTTGCGGCCGTTAGGAGCTCAGATCAGACGAGACGAGCCGCTGAATTTAAGCATTTATTTATTTATTTTCTAATCGTTTTAGTTCTGCATTTAATATGAAACCTGTGTTTGAAATAAACGTTTGAATTTGAATATCCCGAAAGCCACTGCTCATCCGGGCACTCCAGACTCAGCCAATATTGATCCAGATCGCGGTAGCCACGATATTACATCACAGGAAGCGTCCTGGCAGGCCATGTAGCCGCTAGTATGGCTGCACCCATGTTTTGCTGACATAGCTGAACCAGCACATCAGCAATGGATTTATATCAAATTGCTTTGAACATGAATTTCAACTTAAACTTGAACTAGAACGTGAGACAGGGGCTCAATATAATATCTTTTTTGTCACGACCACCAAAGGTACCCTTTAAATTTTCACTGATTTATTTGTTTCAATTACTTTTTTACAGCTAATTTATAACTGTAGATGGTAGCAATGGGTAATTTTCTCATTTTCAGAATGACATTTTATGTTATTGCTATTCTCCTCTGGCTCAGGAAATATTTAACTTATTAATGTTTACTTTTTATTCACTATTTAACTATTTTATAACAACACTGCAAAATTATGAGGGAAATAGGTGCATAAAATTAATGATAGATGAATTTGTACAATTGATTTTTTCAGTCTGTAATTTAAAATGTAAAAAAGAGATGGTCCTTTTTTATGTGATTATTATGTCTAAACTGCAGAATTTACAGAAAATATATATCATGATATATATCATTATCGTGATATAAGATAACATATCATGATATGATTTTTCTGTGATATGACACAGCCCAGTGGGGAAAGGGTCAGATACAGAGCTGGCCCATGTCAAGTTCCTGTCCCCGAAAATTGGGTCCTGGTTCCTGTAGTGGAAATGGGGCTCATGAATTACTTTTGAGTTCAATGACTGGAAAAATGAGAGAAAAGATAATACATTTTCTGAGTACAAAAAGTTGAAAATTAGAATAAAAAAATCACAGTGTTATTATAAAGTTACAGATGTGTGAGAAAAAAAGGGAATACATTGGGGGGAAAATGTCTGATGTACTGTATGAGGAAAACACTCAAATTTATGTGAAAAAACACTAAATTTATCAGAAAAAAGTTGTACATTTCTAAGTGAAAACTTGCATACAGTTAGCAACATACTCCACCCACCTCTGTGTAAAGTTGACAGCCCCACAGCTGAAGGTGTCAGGAGAGGACCGCTGTGGACCAAAAGGCTCAAAAATGTAGCAACGAAGTACAAAATGGCAGCATCATGTTGACTCGGCCAATTAACAGGCCAGAAGCAGTTGGCCGACACAGACACACCTTCCTGTTTGACTTCAGCAAGTCCCCCTGGATTCATGAGCGCCCCAAAAACCTAATAGACCATTTACTCACCCCTGTTGTTTACAATGCCCTCTGACTCTTTCACTGACCACACTCCATTCACAACAGCAGGCAGCAGCACTCAGCCTCTCCTTATCACTTAAAATATGTTTTCAAAAAGTGCTCATAAATTTGCAAGGGGAAAAAAAATGCAAATTCATATAGAAAAAAGTCACATTTACTATATGAAAGAAATATATTGCAAGAAAAAAGTTACAGATTTACAAGAAATTTACAGTCCCACTGTGGGACTAATAAAGGATTATAAAAAAAGAAAAAAGGTTTACATTCACAAGTGTTTTGTTTTTAATCAAGAAAATCCTCACAGCATTTGTGTGGGGAAAAGCTGATTTGTTTAAAAAAAAAAAAAAAGAAAAGAAATTAAAAGACGCTTCAAATTTACAAGTTAAAAACATCTGCAAGAAAAAAAAATCGCCAACTTGTAAGAAAAAAAAAATGATAATTTTTGTGATTTTTTTCAAATTTAAAATAAAAGTCAAATTTAGGCTCCAGCCCCCCCGCGACCCGAAAAGGATTAAGTGAAAGATGGATGGATGGATGGATTTACTAGTAAAAATTTAAAAAGCTCATAAATTGACAACAAAAAACAATATACAAAAAGTCACGTTTTATAGAGAATCCAAGCAGTAAATCTATATGGAAATTCCACAAATTTGCCAAAAAGTCAAAAGTTTATATTAAGATTCAATATGTCTTTATTGTCATTATTTTTTTTTTATAAATTATATATATTATATATGCACATAATGAAATTCTGTAGGGCAGCTTTCAGCTTCGGAAATAACACAATAGCTAAAATGACACAAACCTATAAAGGACACAATATCTTAAAAACAATAAACATACTATAAATAAAAATATTATAATAATAATGGATTAGAGTTACAGTGGTCTGAAAAAGTGTTTGCCCTTCCTGATTTCTCATTTTTTTGTATGTTTGTCACACTTAAATGTGACCTTAAACTGAAGCGCACTTGGGTTCTGCAGCCGGACAATGATCCAAAACACACCAGCAAGTCCACCTCTGAATGGCTTAAGAAAGACAAAATGACGACTTTGGAGTGGCCTAGTCAAAGTCCTGACCTGAATCCCATTGAGAATGAATGAATTTGAATGAATTTATTTATTTTTCGGATAATACAGTACAGGTTAAAAGAAACTGTATAATATAACAACAAGGTGAAATTAGACAAAGACTCCTTCTACTAAACAATTCCACGTGAGTTATCCGAAGTGGGTGATGGCTGAAGCCGCAGCTTATATTGCCCACCCATATTCCATCCAAGAATTCAAAGAAAAAAGAGTAAACAAGACAAGAGTGATTACAATTTAGAACAAAGCTAAGACAAAGTGTGACTGAGAGAAAAAAAAGAAAAAAAAAAAGAAAAGAAAACTAAGCTAAGCTAAGTTAAGCGGTTACTATTCAAGACAAATCTAAGACAGAATGTCACAGAGAGAGAAAAAAAAAAACAAAAAAAACTAAGCTACAACACAACACAGGCTGGAAATGTCAATCCTTATGTGAGTTTACATGTGGTCTTGTAAATATGTTTGGAGTATTTCTTCCTTTAGTTTTTGTTTAAATTGTCCAAGCGTTGTACATGATTTTAATTCAGGTCCATAATCGTTCCATAATCTGACTCCTTGCACTGAAATACAGTGTTGCTTGGTGGTTGTTCTCACTGTAGGCTTTTGAAATATACATGTTCCTCTGAAGTGATATCGTTTCTCCCTTGTTTGGAACAACTTTTGGATATTTGCGGGCAGTGATAAATTCTTCACTTTGAACATTATTATTGCGGTTTTAAAGTCAACCAGATCTTTCAACTTGAGAGTTTTTTGTTTAAGAAAAAGTGGGTTTGTTGGTTCCCTGTAAGCTGCTTTGTTTATTATTCTAATAGCTCTCTTTTGAAGCATAAAGAGTGGATATATGTTTGTTTTGTATGTATTTCCCCATACTTCATTACAATATGTCATGTATGGGAGTATTAATGAATGATACAAGGTGTATAGTGTGGGTTGATTCAGCAAATATTTCACTCTGTGTAATATTGCAACTGATTTGGAAACTTTACCTTTGATATAATTAATATGTGACTTCCAACACAGTTTGTTATCAATTATTACTCCAAGGAATTTAGTTTCAGATACCCTTTCAATCTCAACACCATTTACACTGAGTTTGGGTACTGGATTGTTGTGATGGTTGTTAAAGACTATAAATTTTGTCTTACTTAAATTGAGCGTTAATTTGTTTGAATCAAACCACAGTTTAAGCTTTCCTAATTCCTTCCCGAGTGTATCCAGAAGTTGTTCCAAATTGTTTCCACTGCATAGCAGATTAGTGTCATCGGCAAACAATATTAAGTCCATTTTTTCTGAGACTTTACATATATCGTTTATATACATATTGAATAATAATGGTCCCAAAACTGAACCCTGTGGGACTCCACAGGTGACCTTCAGCAACTCTGAGTTTTTGTTGCTAACACATACATACTGATATCTATTCTTTAAGTAACTACTTAACCAGGACAGTGCTACCCCTCTAATACCAGAATTTTGTAGTTTCTTTAATAATAAATTATGATCTACTGTATCAAATGCTTTTTTAAGATCTAGGAATACTCCAACTGAATACTCTTTATTTTCAATGGCTGTTGATATTTTTTCTGTAAATTCCATTAGGGCATATGCAGTTGTCCTCTTGTGTCTGAACCCATATTGCTGCTCACATAATAAATCATTCTTCAGTATGAAGTTGTCAATTCTCTCATAGAATACTTTTTCAAGTATCTTGGAAAATTGCGGTAATAGTGAAATTGGTCTATAGTTTGAGAGTTCCCCTCTGTCGCCCGTCTTGTATATCGGAATTACTTTAGCTATTTTCATTGCATTGGGAAATATACCTGATTGGAGAGACAGGTTGCAGATATACGTCAGTGGTTTTACTATGCATTCGATAACAGTTTTGACTAGTAGCATGTCGATACCATCACTGTCAGCAGATGTTTTACTTTTGAACGATTTAACAATTTCAATGACCTCTCTTTCGTCTGTGTTCTTTATGAAGATGGAGTCTTTTACAGCAGTGTTATTGCATATTGTATCACCTGTTGGCACCGTAGTGGGTATTTCTCGGGCCAGTTTAGGTCCAATGTTAACAAAAAAATTATTAAATTCATCTGCAGGTGAAGCAATATTCACACTCTGAGTCGTTTTATTATTTTTTGGAATATTAGTTGGGTAGCTTGTATTTCTGCTTTTATTTCCAAGGATACTGTTGAGTATTGTCCATGTACTTTTAATATTGTCTCTGTTTTTCTCCAGTTCTTTACTGTAATAGTCTCTTTTACTACATCTTATTATATATGTTAACTTATTTTTGTATGTTTTATACCGCTGCTCTGCTTCTTTTGTTCTTTTCTTTAGGAAAGCTTTATATAATAAATTTTTCTTTTTACACGCCTTTTGTAGTCCTTTGGTTAACCATGGCTTATTAGCAAATTTGTGTTTAAGCTTTTTTATTACTAATGGGCAGTTTTTTTCATAAAGAGTGGTTACAATGTTTATAAATGTGTCATAGGCTTCATTTACATCTGATACATAGACTTCTGTCCAGTCTTGCTTCAGCAAGTCCTCTTTAAGAGAACTGATTGCATTTGGTGATTTGTGTCTGAACGATTTTGAAGTTTTTTCTGCGTTGGGCCCCGTGTGGCCATGGATAAGTGCAAAGGTTGGCAAGTGGTCACTTATATCATTTATCAATAATCCACTTTCTATTTTCTTATCGAAAACATTGACAAACAGGTTGTCAATAAGTGTAGCAGAGTGAACTGTGATTCTACTGGGATGTGTTATTGTGGGATATAGACTCATGCTGTACATAGAGTTCATGAACTCTGTAACTACATTTTGTTGATGAGGATTCAGTAAGTCAATATTGAAATCTCCACAAATTGCTACCATTTTCTTACTAGTAATATTATTGTACAGCTCGACTAATTTATCTCTGAATGTCTCAATGCAAGTTCCCGGCGTTCTATATATGCAGCTTATGATTAGATTTTTTGTTTTGTCTTGGTCAATCTCAACAGTAACACATTCCAAAATCCCTGGTAGTGCTAAGGACATTTCATTTACAAGCTTACACCTGTACAGGTCATCAATATACAGTGCAACACCACCACCCTTTTTTTGAGTTCTGTTAATATAAAACATCTGATATCCCTCTATTGCCATCAGGGGAGCCTGCTCTTCGTTAAGCCAAGTTTCAGAGACTGCAATAGCTGTGAATTTTCTGTCTAGCTGTTTTAAATAGTCCTGAATCTGTGGAAAGTTTTTGTTAAGACTTCTGCTATTGAAGTGTATTATTGACAGTTTACCATCTAATTGCATTTGACTTTTGAATTGTTTTTCAGTGTAATATTCACAGTGGTTATGAATATTGTTGAAAAAGTGGTTATCAGGATCAATATCATTCTCCATCTCTTGTGGTTTATGTTCAGCATAATGGTATGTTTTCAGAGTTTGAGTTTCCTCATTCTGTGTCAAATGACTTCCTCCAACTGGGGATGATTGATATCTACTTGAGTCGGTCATAAGTTTTTGTTTGTTTTGGTTATTTTTATTAAAGTACTTTGGCATGGTGTATCAAAAGAACTATTCTTATCATGTGTATGAATATGGATTATCATTGGCTCATAATTTTCTAATCAGTGTTCATCTGTATTTATCTAAGTCAGTAGCATCTCTGATCATTATACTCTTTGCTTGCTCAGGTGATCCATTTAGTTTAATCCAAATTCTACAATTTCTTGTCCAGGTTGCTTGTATCTTATCTTGTTTTTTTAGCATCCATGCCTGTTGTGCTAATTCAGCGTTTTTTTTTTGTCAGGTGTTCATTTATGTAAACTTGAGTTTCCTTTAGCTTTTTGGCCTGCCTCAGTATGTTATTCTTTACCCTTCTGTTCACAAAGCACATCACAATTGATTTCTTTGTTTTGTTATCTTTCTTCGGTAGAGCATAGCAGGCTGAGATTGCATTGGCTTCTACCTTAATGTCTTTATCATTAAGGAACTGAAGCACTTGATTTTCTAAGGACAATGACTCCCTCATGGGTGCATCTTCACCACTCAGACCTACTGTGGCATGGGCGTATGACTGATATCTGATGTCTAGTCCACTTATAACTAGGTCATCAATATGAGAACCTTGTTCAAGATCCTCGACGCGTTGCTCCAAAAGACACCCGTGTTGCTCCAGGTCCATAATTTTTTTGTCTTTTTCTTGAATTATTAAATTTAGGGCTTGTACCTGTTCTATTAGGCCTATTATTTTGTCCTGTTGGCTAGTCAATTTGGCCAATTCTTCTGACATAAAGCTCAGAGCTTTTTTGATTTCTTCCATTTCCTCTTTCTTTGGTGGCATCTTGCTAACCTGTAGATAGAAGTAAACAGAGAATCCGGCTAGGCCTCAACTAGCCCGGCCGCTGCTGAACTCGCCGCAACAGCTCCTGCACAGCTCCTCCGCCAAGTAGCGCTGCTCAGCTCCGCAGATCACCCCCGTCATTCGCCACCGCCTGCCGCCGTCTGCCTGGCCGGTTATGCCGCACACCGCCAGCGCAGCCGAACTTCACCGATCACCGCCGCCGCTCGCCGCCGTCTGGCTGGGTGGCACCTCCGCTAGGCCCCGTCACCGACCGCCGTCAGTCTGGTAGTTCCTCAGCTGGACCTCGCAACTGGGTTCCGACTCAGGCCACTGTCCTGCTGGGTCCAGGTGGCCCCGTCTCTCACCAACGCCGCGCTCGAGCTCCCAACTGCCGCCTCGATTGGTTCCTCCGATAGGCCCTCACATTGCCCCATCTAACAACCATAGACTGCCTTCTGTACCAGTATAGCAGGATGCTAACAATGGGATATAAAGCGCACCAACTTAAGTTTATCAAGATAGCTTTGAAGCCCAACAGGAGAGTCGTTCAACGAGGCTGATCGTTAGGTGCTGAGATGCTGTGGCATGACCTTAAAAAGGCGGTTCATGCTCGAAAACCCTCCAATGTGGCTGAATTACAACAATTCTGCAAAGATGAGTGGACCAAAATTCCTCCACAGCGCTGTAAAACACTCACTGCCAGTTATCACAAAGGCTTGATTGCAGTTGTTGCTGCTAAGGGTGGCCCAACCAGTTATTAGGTTTAGGGGGCAATCACTTTTTCACACAGGGCCATGCAGGTTTGGATCTTTCCCCCTTAATAATAAACAACTTCATTTAAAAACTGCATTTTGTGTTTACTTGTGTTATCTTCGTCTAATATTTAAATTTGCTGGATGACCTGGAACATTTAAGTGTGACAAACATACAAAAAAAAAAAAAGAGAAATCAGGAAGGGAGCAAACACTTTTCCGCTGTATATGGCGCTTTCCATGTCAGGCGACACCTCAAAGTGCTTACAGTGAGTCCATCATTCTTTCACTCCTACTACTTCACTACTACTGTACCTCTAGGCCACCACTCCAGTATATGTGCAATGGTATATAAATATATGTAATATGGATATGATATACAGTATACATATAATATAAACAATAAATACATAATGAATAAATATGTAAATAATATACATATATAATATGAACTATAGCAGCAAATAAGAGTGCTAGAATATTTGTGATAATAGCAGCAATATGGGCCATAAATAATATCCGTAGGAATAACTGAATTGGGGGATGGGCAGTCGCTTGTTGACAGCCTAGTTTATTATTATAACTCGGCTGTTTCGTCTTTGATGACTCAAAATTGCTTAAAATGGTTCTTTGAATATAAGCAGCCGACCGCATCCACACACCAACAGCCAAGGCCAGCCATGCTGGATCACAGGTCACAATATGACGTGTCTCAGAGGGTTCATGCGTGCCCAAACTGCACACTAAACACCAAAACAAGTGTCCTAGCGATTCATGCGCACTTGAAAGTGTGCAGAAACGTGCGCCACTGTTCATCTGTTCCGGACTCTGGGCAGCCGTCTCCACAGCGGTCCCTTTGAACTCCCCCCCCCACCCTTTCTCGGTCCGCTATGTTCGCCGTTTCCTTCCCATCCCGTCCGCTTCACACACCAGGAAGCCGACAAATGCACTTCCAGCGAGCGCCGGAGCTCCCCGTCAGCCATCCAGCAATAAAGCAAATGAGAGAAAACTGCTCCGTCTGCCATTTGCTCTCAGCTTTGTGAAGTTTCTGCTTCACGGCTCCCTCCTGACTCCAGGTCGGGATCTACTGCGGGTAAAGTCACTCCTACACGAGGAGTAACATCCAAAAATCATGCTGTTAAATGCTTGAATTCGGCATATTTTAAATAAATCAATAAACTAAGTTACTAATTATACTAACTTTATCACAGACTCTTTTACCGTTATTCCGTTTAATTATGGCCATAGAAACTCGGCGGTGGGGCGACGTGAAAGAGGAAAAACGTCACGTTTGCGACCAAGCCGCTCCTTTCCAAACCCTACTTTGTAGCCCGAATTAGTTTAAAGACTTCTGTTAATTAAACAGTTTCAGTCATGAGTCTCAGAAATGTTTCCAAATCCCCCGAACTGAGCGGAAAAGCTCCACCGCAAAGTTCCCAAAGCGAATCTGGCACGGTGCTGCGTAAGAGGTGCAACAAGTTTCGCTGAGGAGTGCGGAGCAGAAATGAAAGCCACTCACCCTGAGCTCGCAGCCGCTCACAGTTCAAGTTCACGCTGAGCACCAGGCTGATTATCTGCAAACACGCACGCATCTTATTGATATCCTAAAGTGCATCGTGGATGAGAAGACACGGGAAACATCGTGACACGCCGCTGCTCCACGGACAGCTCTCTCTCTCTCTCTCTCTCTCTCTCTCTCTCCCCCCCACGGGTTTCCACCACAGCTGCACAGAGCATGCGCAGAACAACAACTGCGCTACTAAAATATTGTGACTCATTAAAGAAAAATAGTTCAAAATGGAGGCTACGCCATGAATTTATTAGAGTAAACCCTAAGCATGTTTTCACAACTGAAAGTCCGGACCAAGAGTCACATTTTTGTTCCACTGTAACTCTGCCCCTCCATGGATCATCAGCTGATGGTGCTGCGGGGGCCTGCCTGCACTCACGAGCCCGGCAGCTATGTGGCTGGGGGCAACTTGGCCCTGGTAGGGTCTCCCAAGGAAAACTGGTGCTGGGTGAAGGGCCAGACTGAGAATGGTAGAGCAAATCCCCATGAAAAATTACAAGGATCCTGTATACCTCTCCCAGCTTGGGGTCACCAGGGTCCCGCCCTGGAGCCTGGGTGGGAGGAGGTGCTTGACGGGGAGCCACATGGCATCTGTCCTCTAGTGGGCTCACTGCCTACAGGAGGGATGATGGGGACCACAGTGTTATGTGAACTGGCAGCTGTCTGCCTCTTTGCTTAGATTGATGCCGCTGAAAGCCAAACCCCTGGATAAGCAGCAGAAGATGGATGGATGGATGACTCTGGTCCAGTTATGTTTGCATCTTGTTGTCATAACGACACTGTGGTCATGAAGACATTTGTGTTGTGAGCACAGAATGGTAGTTAGCCAATATGCTCCTCACCTTCTCGGGCGTTCTGTGCAGCTCTGGGTAACTGCACTTTAAACTGAAAGTGGGAAGGCGCCTTCATATTAGCTGGGAACTAGTTTGGTGATGTGAGAATATTATCCAGGTCTTCATTCTTGTCAGCCATAATGATCTTCAGGTGGCATTGCTCGTTTTTGTTTTTTGTTTTTTTTTTTTTTCAAAAAACTGTCACATTCCATCCAAAAATATCTAAGTTACTGCATTTTTAATGCCCATATTTCCTCTCTCTGAGTGCTACCATGGCTCATTTTCCCTCTTATCTCCTGTCTTGACTTCCCATGTTTAGTCCAAAAGTCCAAACCTTTCTGAAAACTGCTTTCACACTAAACAGTGTTCAGTCTGATCCGGACTGAGACCACCTCTGACCGAATTTCAGCTCTTTGGTCCGGACCATGGTTTGTGGGAGGTTTCACACCTATAATTTTTGTCCAAACCAAACTGAAATGATTTTCATAAGTTATAAATTATAGTAATCAAATATAATGATATATAAAATATATGGAAGTTCACTTTTAGAATAAAATTATGAAAAATAACTAAAAATCTGAACAATATTCACATTTTTAGATGCATCTGTATTGCCTGCATTATGTAAAGTGGAGAAAATAAGTATTTAACACTTCAATGTTTTTCTCATTAAACATACTGTATGTGACCAGTGGTGGCACAATGAGTTGCAATGAGGAAATTTTCAAAACTGAGGTAACATTATTTCCATATTCTGTATTGAAAGACCTTCAAAATAATATTTGATTTGTAGGAAGTGTGCGAAAACAGACCAGCATAAACTAATTTTTGATTTTTGTTTGTTCCATAGATTTTCAATTGGATTCATGTCAGGTGACTGACTGGGCCATTCTAGCAGCTTTATTTTCTTTCTCTAGAGCCAGTTGAGAGTTTCCTTGTCTGTGTGTTTGGGATCATTGTCTTGCTGAAATGTCCACCCTCGTTTCATCTTCAGCATCTTGGCAGATGGCAACAGGTTCTTGTCAAGGATGTCTCTGTACATTTGTCCATTCATCTTTCCTTCAATTATATGAAGTCTGCTTGTACCATGGGCTGAAAAACACCCCCACACCATGATGCTACCACCTCCAAACTTCACTGTTGGTATGGTGTTTTTGGACTGATGTGCAGTACCATTTCTCCTCCAAGCATGCTGTGTGTTGTGGCATCCAAAAAGTTCAATTTTGGTGTCATCTGACTAGACTATATTCTCCCAGTATTTTACTGGCTTTCCCGAATTGTCATGAGCAGCGGGAGTGCGCCCCTCCCCTCCGGTCCCATTTCCTCCAGCTCATCACGACACCTGAGGCAGAAGACACACCTGTGCCCGCTCATCAGCCAGCGTACTTAAGGAGGCCTCCTCTGCACAGTCAACGCTGGCTCGTCAGGGTATACTGCCCGTCAATCAGACTAGCTATTATTGTTGGAACAGTTAACATGTTGTTAACCTCCTTTTTCTCCTCTCTTTCAGGTTGCTGTCACCGTGTAGGTGTGTCCCCGGGACTGCGCGCGCTCTCCTGCTCCAACTCACTACCCATCAGCAACTTCATTTCCCCGGTCAGGCACCATCAGCTTCACTGCTCCCCCCTACCCTACTGGTTTGTCTATTCCCCGCTGGGTCCTGCCGGTCATCCCTGGATTTCCTAAGTAAGTGGCAATTTGGCTCGCCCATTTTCCCCTTACTCCACTCCTCAGCTCATGGCTCTCATCTTCTCTCCACAGGTCCATTCCTCTGGCGAGTGACTGTTTCTGTAGCTGTGCACCGCTGTGTTTTTGCTATTAATAAACTGTCAAACGTGCCCCTCTGTGTGGTTCATCCTGTGTTTGGCATTGTGCGCATGAGCTGTCAAAAACTTAGCACGTCATGACACAAATGTTGTGCAGCAAACTTTAAATTAGATTAGATTAGATTAGATTCAACTTTATTGTCATTACACATGTATGAATACAAGGTAACGAAACACAGTTTAGCATCCAATCAGAAGTGCAAAGGACAGCAGTGCAGTATATACGGTAATTAACAGTATGTGCAATTTAAGCAAATATATGCAAATATATGCAGCAGTGCAGAAAGTTAAAAGTACTGTTATGTGCAAATAATGTGCAATAAGTTAGATGTAGTTATGTAGTTATGCAGTTATGTACAGGTGAGGATGGTAAAAGATGATTGTAAGAGAGTCAGCGGGGAACTAAGTTCAATAACGTGACAGCTGTTGGAAAGAAACTGTTCCTAAACCTGCTGGTTCTAGTCCGAAGGCTTCTGAAACGTCTTCTGGAGGGGAGAAGCTGGAACAGTCCATGAGCAGGATGGTTGGAGTCCCTAAGAATGCTGCGTGCCCGGCGCAGACATCTTTTCCTGTAGACGTCCTCTGTAGCTGGAAGTGGAGTCCCTGTGATGCTTTGGGCGGTTTTCACCACCCGCTGCAGCGCCTTGCGGTCAGCTACAGAGCAGCTCCCATACCAGAGTGTGATACAGTTGGTCAGGGTGCTCTCTATCACGCAGCGGTAGAAGTTGCCCAGGATGTCAGTTGACAGATGGTTCTTCTTCAATGTCCTCAAGAAGAAGAGGCGCTGATGGGCCTTCTTGATCAGGCTGGTGGTGTTAACTGACCAGGACAGGTCCTCCGAGATGTGGGTCCCCAGGAATTTGAAGCTGGGGACACGTTCAACAGCTATGCCATTGATATGGATGGGGTCATGTGTCTCTTCCCTCTCCTTCCTGTAGTCCACTATGAGCTCCTTGGTTTTGCTGGTGTTAAGGAGCAGGTTATTGTCAGCGCACCAAGTAGCCAAGTGCTCAACCTCTGCCCTGTAATCTGACTCGTCGTTGTCCCTGATGAGTCCAATCACCGTGGTGTCATCTGCGAACTTTATGATGGAATTGGATCCATACATAGGCCTGCAGTCATGGGTGTAGAGGGAGTAGAGGAATGGGCTGAGCACACAGCCCTGTGGTACACCAGTGTTGAGTGTGATGACGGAAGAACGGTTGGGGCCTGACCTAACATGCTGGGGTCTGTTGGTCAGAAAATCCATGATCCAGTTGCAGGTGGAGGTACTGATTCCCAGGTCCCCAAGTTTGGTGAGCAACTTGGAGGGGATAACTGTGTTGAATGCTGAGCTGAAGTCAATAAACAGCATTCTTGCGTAGGTGTTCTTGTCATCCAGGTGTGAGAGTACATAGTGCAGCGCTGTAGAAACCGCATCCTCTGTACTCCTGTTGCTCCGGTAGGCGAACTGATGAGGGTCCAGTGTAGGGGGCAGGCCTTTTTTGAGCTGTGCCAAGACCAGTCGCTCAAAGCACTTCATGACTATGGGCGTCAGTGCCACAGGGCGATAGCTGTGAGCTTCAACATGATTTTTCTTCAGCATTGGAGTCTTGTGAGGTAAGTGGGCATAGACCCCATGTTGGTTGAGTGCATTACAGAGTTGTTTGTGGCGACACCTTGCATTGCAATGACCCCTCTGATTCTAGATGTGATTAACATTGTAGATAGGAGAAATGTAATTTCATTCTGCTGTACATGATTGGATGGATGGATGGAATGACAATAAAGCTGTCTTCTTCTTCTTCTTCTTCTTACTTATTGTTTTCTTTGAAACAGCAGTACCTGTTAACTCTAGGTCTTTCTGGAGCTCTCCATGAGTGGTCTTTGACTCTTGGATAACTCTTCTGATAATTCTTCTGACTCCTCTGTCAGAAATCTGGTGAGGAGCTCCTGGTTATGGCTGGTTTATGGCAAAATGATGTTCTTTCCACTTCCAAATGATGACTCTAACAGTGCTCACTGGAACATTCAGCAGTTTAGAAATGCACCTGTAACCAATGCCATCATTATGTTTTGCAAATATAAGGTTGTGAAGGTCTAGCGAGAGCTCTTTGCTTCTACCCATCATGAGTCCTGTAAGGTGTGACAGTCTGATATTCACTGATTTTTAAAAGGCTATCAGTCAGGACTTAACCAGCTGAAATTAATTTACACTGATGGGGATGGGATGGATTCCTAAATTCTGATGGATTTCAGCTGGTTTCTTGGCTTTCTATGCCTTTTTGCACCTCTTTTTCTTCATGTGTTCAATACTTATTCCCTGTGTCATTCCACTTTATTAAATATAACTTGTTTTTTGAAAACAGTTGTCTTGATTTCTTTGTATGTATGAATTACTTGGGTTGTTAATGATATTTGGTGAAAATCTCAGGTCAATGGCTCCATCAGAAATATGTTTAATGAGAAAAATGTTGACGTGTTCAATACTTATTTTCCCCGCTGTATCGAACATAAAAATGAATTGAACGTTTGTTTGTTTTTTACTCCCTGACCCACAGTGCAAAAATTCAATAGTCAACCTCAAAGTGCTGGGGAATTACATATACTCAATGTGGCTTTACTCAAAGGGGAGACATTGTGAAAATTTCACTTCTTCAGTGTTTTTGGTCACATGTTTGATTATCTGGAGTGGCTACTGATAGAAAGTTTCAGAAAAAACACAATCTTGCCACTTTGTGTGGATTCACCTTGGTCTTTCCTGCAGTAGGTTGGATAATTTATCCTTACTGACTACATGTATCACACCAAAATTTGAACAGCCAGTGCTTAGTCCTGATTGGTTGTCATTATAGTGACATCATAAAAACGCTCTGACTTTATAGATGTTTTTTTAAGCAACTGGAACAGTCAGACTCTAAGGTGGGGACACACCTTTTGGTGAATGTGGACAGCCCCATGGAGACAGGAGGACAGGTAGCGGTGCCTTTCGGGGGGGGGGGGGGGGGGGAGTTCATAGTGGTCAAATTTGACCAACTGTGGTTTATTTTTCAACATAGGCTGCATTCAGACCAGGATAGTACGGAGGTCTTGGTTTGACTGGGCGGGGAATGCTGAGAATTTTCACACCTTCATTTGGTTTGCATTCACACTGCAGCGGACCAAACTGCCTGGACAACTTCACACAGCTACAACAGCTGCTGGTTTGGGGTGCTGTAGCCGATACCACCACTGACCAGGAAGAAAAAATCTCAGCAAAGGCCAGGACCGAAAACAAAAATCTGTTCCCTTCAGCCAGGTTGTTTGTCTGCCACAAATGAGACGTTTTTTAACTTTTCTCCTTGGCTTTCTCCAGTAAATGGATTTCTCAGATTTGCGGGGTCTTTCTTGTTATTTTCTAACCAAAATGTACTACAGTAAGCGCCACTTCCTCTTCTCAGACTACATGTTGCTATGGTTATAGAAACGCTGAGGGGCACTTCCGCCCTTTGGTCTGCTGGATACTCCATTTGGATTCACACTGCAAGTGGAACACACCAGACTTCATCTGCAAGAGAACCGAGACCACCGTTTTCAGGGGGGACCAGACTTCCCTTGTTTGGTGCACACCTGAGTTCCAACACGCGTTCAGACGGCACCAAATGAACCAAACTATCCGCAGAAGTCACTGTTTGGTCCAGACCAAAGGCCATCTGCATGTGCCCATAGTCTCCCCTTCAGTCCACACACTTCTTCCATTGGTGTTGCAGCGCTTCAATCCCTGCGGTTGAAAAATAAACCACATTTGGTCAAATTTGACCACTATGAACTTTTAAGCCTATGAAATTTTCACCGCCACCCCCCACCCCCATCACCACCCTTCCCTCTGTAGGTAGGACCAATGTTAGCCAAGTTGGATCTGCTGCTAGCAGAGAATAGTGGTGAACAGACTCTCTTTGCCTTGTTCACCTGCCTGTTGGACACAAAACTACCAAAAACCATAGACTGTATGCAGGAGACACGAGGTGGGTAAAGAAAGAAACAGGATAAATTAAATTGAGGGCTGTGTGGATAATTTATGGGTTTACATGGACTAATACAGTTGCAATCAAAATTATTCAACCCCCACTGCAAATTAGGTTTATTGGCAAAATGTACAAACTAGCAGCTGTTGGCAATAAACAAATCCCACAAGAACAATTTAAATAGCTCAGCACAACTGATATTGCAAGTGGCTTTTCCAAATTCAACACAAAATGTCACTTTTAATGATTATTGCAGCCTGAAAATTATTCAGCCCCTTCATGGCAAGTATCTTTAGTCCTTAGTAGCGCACCCTTTTGCTGTTATGGTCTGCTGCATATCCAGACATCAGCTTCTGGCAACATTCCTAAAGAATCTTAGCACATTCCTCATGGGCAAAGGCCTCCAGTTCACTAATATTCTTGGGTTTTCATGCTGCAACCGCCTTTTTCAAATCCCACCACAGATTTTAAGTGGGGCTCAAATCAGGCAACTGTGATGGCCACTCTAGTATTTTCCAGGACTTCTTCTGAAACCAAGCCTTGGTGGACTTTGAGGTATGTTTGGGATCATTGTCCTGTTGGAAGGTCCAGTGACACCCAAGCTTTAGGTTCCTCACAGATGGCATGAGATGTTCTGTCAGGATTTTCTGATATTTGATTGAATCCATCATCCCCTCCACACTCTGCAGGTTTCCAGTGCCAGAGGAAGCAAAGCAGCCCCAGAGCATCACTGAGACACTGCCATGCTTCACTGTAAGCAGGGTGTTCTTTTCAGCATATGCTTCATTCTTCATCCTCCAGACATAGGCCATAAAAGTTAGGGGATAAGGAATAGGGACCTGTACTTATATAGCACTTTTTCTAGTCTCAAAGACCACTTAAAGCGCTTCACTAGTACTATCCCTCTATTCTAAGGGCCTATAGGAGACAGCTATCTCAGGACAATTTAGAATTTGACCAATTAACCTAACATGCAGGTGCTTGGATTGTGGAAGGAAACTGTACCTCCGGGAATAAACCCACACAGCACAGGGAGAACATGCAAACTCTACACAGAAAGATTCCTACCCCTGTCAGCCTGGGGGTTTGAATCTGGAACCTTCTAGCTGTTATGCCACAGTGCTAGCTATTGTACCACTGTGCTGCCCAAGTTCCAGTTTTGTTTCATCGCTCCACAGAACAGAATTCCAAAACCTCTTTGGCTTATTTGTATAGTTTTGAGCAAAGTGGAGCCGACTTTTCTTATGCTTTTGGGTCAGTGGTGGTGTACAGCTTGGAGTTCGGGTATGGAAGCCTTCAGTGATTTGCATGCATCTTACTGTTGAAACTGAAACCTCAGTGTCTGCTGCCACCAAGTCTTCGTGCAGGTCTTTTGTAGTCAGTCAAGGGTTTTGACCACCTGCCTCTTCAAGAATTTAGTAGCAGTCGTTTATAGCTTCCTTTTTTGATAGATAGATAGATAGATAGATAGATAGATAGATAGATAGATAGATAGATAGATGTACTTTATTGATCCCAAACTGGGAAATTACAGTGTAATAGCAGCATGACAGCAGGTGACCAAAACGACAGAAACACACAGCATAATAGACAAAGGGATTACCCATGGAAACTAAAACTGCCTAAATAACTTATATACATTGTAGATGAATAGATGATGACCCGTACAGATACATGAATCATACCCGCTGTACAATGCAGGACTATCAGGTGCAGGGTGCAATGTAAGGTACCAATTAGAAAGCAAGTGCAGTATGGCAGCATTGTTATGACCAGAATTCAACATTACAGTGTTACTGTTCAGTGAAATGGCATGTGGCAGGAAAGATTGCCTGTACTTAACCGTTCGGCAGCGAAGCTGTAGCAGTCTGCTGGAGAAAGTGGTTTGCTGTCTGTCCAGTGTGTGGTGGTGGGGATGATCAGGATTGTCCATGATGGATCACAGTTGATGTAGTGTCCTCCTCTCCACCACAGTCTCAAAGGTCTCCAGCCTGAGACCAATCACAGAGCCAGCCTTCTTGATAATCTTGTCAAATCTGTTTGTGTCGCTGGCTCTGATGCTGCTACCCCAACAGACAGCAGCAAAGAAGATGGCGCTGGCAACAGTGACCTGGTAGAAAAACTCCACCATCTTCTTGCACATGTTGAAGGATCTCAGCTTCATTAGAAAGTAGAGTTTGCTCATCCCCTTCTTGTACACAGCATCGGTGTTTTGCCACATCCAGGTGGTGAAGTCACTGTTCCTTTGATTTTAAACTTGCAAACTGTGTTTCCAGCTGTATCTCTAGAAGCATTCATTGCCTTTGCTATCTTTTTATATCATTTTCTTTGTTTGTGCAAGGCAATGATCTCTTCTCTAAAATTTTGGGACAATTCTTTTGACTTAGCCATATTTCTAACATGCAATTAACGTCACAGTAAACAGTCCAGGTATTTCAGGTGTTCTATCTCAAGCAAACCTGATGCAACTACTGAAGCCCTCGATTGGCTGCATCAGGTGTACTTGAGACTACACCTGATTTACAAATGTGTGCTGTAATGAGGAATTCTATTCATGGGGTTGAATAATTTTGAGACTGCAGTAGTCATTGAAAGTAGGATTTAGTGTTGAATGGATAAAATCCTTGTAATATCAATTTTATTTAACTCTTTAAACTGTTCTCGTGTAATTTGTTTATTGCAAACACCTGAAAAAATTAAATTTTTGCCAATAAACCTAAAATGCAGTGGGGGTTGAATGATTTTGATAGCAACTGTAAGCATGAAGGTAAGAGGAAAATTTATTTTTTCTCTGCTGTTGTGATGATCGTGTGAGCACGCTCCTCCTCCCTTTCTATGGGGGGTTCCTCGTCTGTTTCCCTGCTCCGCAGGTCATCAATGCACTTGCGGGATTGGATGCACCTGCTGCCTCTTCGCTGCCAGTGCATAAAAGGATCAGGCTGTGAATGCTTCTGTGCTGGACCGTTGGGTGCTGCTGCCGTAAATAAGGTCAAAGCAGATTAACTGAAACTCTAGCCTGATCTTCCTTCTCCTCCTCTTTCCCCAGGTTGCTGCCATCTCAGCGGTGTGTCCCCTGGATTGCAGCTTGCTCACCTGCTCCCATCTTCACCATCTCCAAAGCTCACCTACTCCACCCAGTGAGACCTTCCTCAGCTCCATACCTACTCCTCTCCTTCTCCAGCTCCTCCCACCAGCTCAGTCCCACAGCTCCTCCAATTCCTCGCTGGGTTTCACTGCCGGATTCTCTGCTGAAGTCTCGTAAGGAATCTTCAGTACACCCCCCTTTATTCCCAGTATTTTTTCCTGCTCCTAAGCAGCTCTCGTTCTCTCCCCCACTGGCTGTGAGTTCCTCCGGCATGTGCTATTTTCCCTACATTTGATGTGTTTTCAATAAATTGTAATGAAAATGTCTTTCCCGTGTCTGAGTGCTTTTCCTCAGGTGTTAGTTGCCTTGCACGTGAGCCTCCAGTTAACTAGTCATGACAGAACGGTCCAGCCATGACCAAGGCTCAGCAGGTGCTACATCAGGGGAACACTCCGCGCTTTTCTGATTAGACGCCACAGAGTGACAGGTGGCTATGCTCACAGAGCGGTTGCAAACTATTATACAACAGCTGACCACCGTCTCAGAGCATCTCTGCCATTTGTCTCATTCGAGCCCTCCTTCTCCACCTGCTATTCTGGCGGGCACCACCACCCGCTGGACCATCACGGCTCCTTCACCTGCCCCGTACGCGGGGGAGGTGGAGGGATGTAAGGGGTTCTTGCTCCACATCCACCTTTATCTGCGGCAGGTGGGGGGGGAGTACCTGGATCACACATCCAAGATTCATTTCATGACCCTCCTGCTCCGGGATTGGGCGCTAAATAGGGCTCAGTCCATTCTTGGTAGTTTCGAGGGTCCCAGTTATACTTTCGAACGTTTTGTGCAGGAGTTTTCCCGGGCATTTGATCATTTGGAGAGTGAGGGGAACATTATGACCCACCTAATGTTACTCTGACAGGGGAATCGATCTGCGGCTGATTTCTCTATGGAGTTCCGAGTTGTCTAGGCAGACTCCACGTGGAATGACGTTGCCTTACTCAGTGCCTTCCTCCTGGGTCTGAATTCCAACCTCCGCAATGATCTGGCGGTTCATGTGAGCCCCTCCTCTCTGGATGAGCTGATCAAACAGGCCGTGAGCCTAGATAACCAGTACCACGAACTTGTGAAGGAGCAGAAGGCCTTCTTCAGTCTGTCTTCCTCATGAGCACCCCCCTCCCCCTGGCTACAAACTCCACCAAATTTGATTCCTCCTCCGAGCCAATGGTTCTGGGTCGTGCCCGCTTGACTCCGGAAGAGCACCAGCGGCGGAGAAAGGCCGGCGTTTGTATGTATTATGGCTCCATGGAGCATAAACTACCAAATTGCCCGATTAAGCCAAAAGATGCAGCCTGTCAGTAGCTGTGGGGGGTCTGGCGGGCAGTTATTCCATCAATCCCCTCGGTAACTTTTCGCTCCCGGCCCTCATCCAGTCTTCGGGGGCCAAGAAGAAGGTCTCGGCGTTAATTGATTCAGGGGCCAAACAAAATTTCATTTCACAGCAACTCGTGCAAGAGATAGATATTCCTACTATCAAACTGCTGGCTCCATTGAACGTAGTGGCATTATCCAGCTGTAGACTAGCCTCCGTTACCGATCCTACCGAGCCCGTATCCGTCCTTCTCTCTGGGAACCTCCGGGAGGCCCCTCTCTTTTTTCTTTCTCCCCACTTCGTCCTCTGGTGGTCTTAGGCTACCCTTGGCTCCAAAAACATACTATTGTTAATTGGGAGCAGAACCCCATTTCCTCATGGAGCCCCTTTTTCTTATCTTCCTGTCTCCATTCGGCCCCTTGTTCACCTATGCTTCCCATCTCCTCTCCTCCGGCAGAGCCACCGGACCTCAGCCTCATGCCCAAGGTCTACCATGACCTTGGGGAGGTCTTTAGCAAGTCGAGGGCCCGCTCCTTACCACCTCACTGTTTCTACAACAGTGCAATTGATCTCCTCCCGGGCACACGGTTGCCATCCAGCCGACTCTACAGCTTTTCTGGGCTGGAGAGGGAAGCAATGGAAAGCTACATTAAGGACTCCATGGCCTCATTCGGCCCTCTTCGGCTCCTCTCAGAGTGGATTTTTTCTTCGTAGGAAAGAAGGACGGATCCTTCTGATCCTGCATTGATTACTGCAAGCTTAACGTGATAACCGCCAAAGACAAGTATCCACTGCCCCTGATCAATTCCGCGTTCGAGCTCCTTCACTGTGTGCGGGTATTCATGAAGCTTGATTTGCGCAATGCATACCATTTGGTGCACATACATGAGGGGGACGAATGTAAGACAGCGTTTAAGATGCACTTGGGCCACTTCGAATATCTCATGATGCCCTTTGGGCTTACTAATGCCCCCGCCATCTTCCAACGCATGATAAATGATGTCCTCCGTGATATGGTGAATCAATTTGTTTTCTTGTACCTGGATGACATTTTAATTTTCTCCTGCACACCAGAGGAACACACAGT
This sequence comes from Pholidichthys leucotaenia, assembly GCA_020510985.1. NCBI lineage: Eukaryota > Metazoa > Chordata > Actinopteri > Cichliformes > Pholidichthyidae > Pholidichthys > Pholidichthys leucotaenia. Next base: position 83,194,702 of record CM035844.1, read on the forward strand.
CCACGTCCGGGCTGTGTTACAACAGCTCCTGGAGAACCAGCTCTTTGTGAAGGCTGAAAAGTGTGAGTTTTCCAGCTGCTCCACTTCCTTCCTGGGCTTTATTGTAGCCGAAGGTGAGCTAAGGGCCAACCAGGCCATGGTCAAGGCGGTGCTTGATTGGCCTACCCCTCAATCCAGGAAACAGCTCCAACGCTTTTTGGGCTTTGCTAATTTCTATCGCCGGTTCATTAGAAACTACAGTAAGGATGCTCAGCTGCTGACTCAGCTGACTTCGACCAAAGCCTCCTTTAAATTGTCTGAGGCAGCGGAGCAGGTGTTTGCTGAACTGAATGCCTTATTCTCCAATATGCCAATCCTGGCGCAGGTCAACCCTCAGCTCCAGTTTGTAGTGGAGGTGGATTTGGGGGTGGGCAATGTCCTGTTGCAGCGGCCGGCCTCTGATCAGAAGCTCCACCCATGCGTGCATTTCTCTCGGCAGTTGACCCCGGCTGAGAGGAACTCTGATGTAGGAGATTGAGAGCTTCTGGCCATTAAATTGGCATTGGAGGAATGGAGGTACTGGCTAGAGGGAGCCGTTCACCCCATCATTGTGTGGACTGATCACAAAAATTTAGACTACTTAAGACTGGCCCACAGACTTAATTCTAGGCAGGCCCGCTGGGCCTTATTCTTTCTCAGGTTCAACCGCATCATCGCCTATCAGCCTGGGTCATGTAATATTAAGCCTTACGCTCTCCCTCGCCAGTTTGCCTCCGACCAGTCATCTTCCTCTACCCCTCCTGAGTCCATTCTGCCCTCTTCTAGCATTATTGGCGCTGTCTCTTGGGAGATTGAGCAGAGGGTCCGCCAGGCTCAGTCCACCTAACCCAAGCCTGAGGGAGGCCCCACTAATCACCTGTTCATCCCGTCCGCTCTCCGTAGTGACATCATCCGGTGGGGGCACACCAGCCACTTTGCCTGTCACCCTGGCATATCCCGTACCATTGAACTGGTGCAGTGGGTATTCTGGTGGCCTATGTTGCAGACAGACGTTCGTGACTACGTCAAAGCCTGCCAAGTGTGTGCCACTGATAAATTGGACTCTTCACCTCCAACCAGCCTCCTGCACCCCCTGCCAGTCCCCAGTCACCCCTGGTCTCACATCACCATAGACTTTGTTACGGGCTTCCCTCCCTCACAGGGCAACACTGTTGTCCTTGCCATTGTAGATTGCTTCTCTAAGGCTATCCATTTGGTGCCCCACCCTAAACTGCCCTCTGCTTCCGAGACCACCAACCTACTTACCATTCACGTCATCCATCTTCATGGGATACCCTTGGACATTGTGTCTGATCAGGGCCCCCAATTCACATCTCAAGTTTGGAAAGCCTTCTGTCACTCCCTTGGCACCACGGTCAGTCTCACCTCCGGTTATCACCCTCAGAGCAACGGGCAGGCTGAGCGTGCTAACCAATCCCTGGAGGCCACCCTGAAATGTGTGGCTTCCTGTAACTCGACCACCTGGAGCTCCCATCTGACCTGGGTGGAGTACACCCATAATTCAGCTGTCTCCTCGGCCACCAGAGTAACACCGTTCGAGGCGTCTATGGGCTATACCCCCCCCCCCACCGCTGCCCATGGCGGAGAGAGTCGTTGCCGTTCCATCTGTTGGGACCCACACTCGCCGTTGCCACTGGGTATGGAGGTCCACCCAGACTGCCCTTCTCAGCTCGGCTGAACGGAATCGCCGGTACGCGGAGTGCAGACGTGTCCCGGAGCCCAAATATGCAGTCGGCCAGAGCGTGTGGTTGTCAGCGGACCAGATTCCATTGAAAACTGAGTATAGGAAACTGATACCTTGCTTCTTGGGTCCCTTTACCATCTCGAGAATCATCAAGGATGTGACAGTCCATTTAAAACTGCCGCCGACAGTCCGCATCCATCCCACCTTCTTTGTGTCCAAGATCAAGCCCCTCTCTGCCAGCCCTCTCTGCCCTCTCCCCCAAAACCGCCTCCTCCTCCCCAGATTCTTGATGGCCAGACCACCTACACCATGCAGAGGATTCTGGACATTTGCCGTCGAGGCTGGGGTTTGCAATACCTGGTCCACTGGAAAGGCTACGGACCAAAAGAAAGATCATGGATCCCTGGGTCCAACTTCCATGACAAGGGGATGGTCCGAGCCCTTCACCGGGCTCATCCCAACAAGCCCAGTGGGTTGCCAGGAAGTGCCCCTTGGGGTGGGGGGGAGGCATTGTGATGATCGGGTGAGCGCGTTCCCCATCCCTTTCTGTAAGAGGTTCCTCGTCTGTTTCCCAGCTCCGCGGGTCATCAGTGCACCTGCGTGAGTGGATGCACCTGCTGCCTCTTCGCTGCCAGTGCATAAAAGGATCAGGCTGTGACTGCTTTATTCCCAGTATTTTTTCCTGCTCCCAAGCAGCTTTCGTTCTCTCCCCCCACAGGCTGTGTGTTCCTCTGGCGTGTGCTATTTTCCCTACATTTGTGTGTTTTAAATAAATTGTACTAAAAACGTCTTTCCCGTGTCTTGAGTGCTTTTCATCTGGTGTTAGTTGCCTTGCATGTGAGCCTCCAGTTAACTAGTCATAACAGCTGTGGTATTAATTTTGAGGCTTTCAGAGTGCTGATGATGAAAAATAACATCCATTTCATTTGCACAATGCCCTTAACCCTCTGCTTCAGTGATAATTATTGTTAATTAGCCTACAGTAACTGGCATTTATGTATATGTACATATGGTCTACACTGCACCTTCTTTTCCATAGCGGGAGCTCTTTGACAAGAGACAATCATCAAAATCCAGAGCTCCTCAACACAGATGTTCCACCTGGGAAAGTTTTGAAAGAAGCTACAGTGTCGGTTCCACATATGCAAATGTCACATTGCTTGAAAACCAAATAGATGAGATAATTAACTTGTAATACGTATGTGACAGACTGACTAGTTCCTCTGAAAATGCCAAGAAAAAGTGAGCAAAATGCAAGGAGACTAAAGGCCTTTACATTGCAAAAACAGAGAATTTTTTTTCTTGAGGTGGCAAGAACAAGAACAAAGTTCTTTCTGACCATACTTCACAAGAAACTCAAGTACAGAACTCCTGGGAAACTCACATTTCTGACCAGTCACACAATAGTTCTTGGACACCATGCAAGAAAAAAGTTCTGCCATTATGACGTGTCAACAACAAGCTGCAAGAACTCCCAAACCAGGGCTGCAAGAACAAAATGATTTTGTTCTTGCAGCCCTGGGAGAGAGAACAAATTTCTCTGCTCTTGAAGAGTATGTAAAGACCTTAAATTTAAAATGACACAAGCTTAGTTTAGCATTTAAGATAAGATAAGCCTTTACTAGTCCCACAATGGGGAAATTCCAGGATCACAGCAGCACAGGGATAGCAGCGCTCAGAGCAATAATTAAAAAGATAAGATAATAAGAACAAATGAATATACACATGTATACAGATATAGACACAGTGTGGGAGCATTGCAGCTAGATGGAATAGACAGCATTACGGTCTGTTCATCATCATGTAGCAGCCTGAAGGGTTGGGGCACACTGAACAACTTGCTGCCACACCGTGCAATTTTCCATGGCTGTCGCTAAGTCCTCTCTCACTATCCCCGAGTCCCTCGACAGTACCTCTGGGAATGTAAGTTTCCTGGACTGGACTGGGCCAATAGGCTTCCAAAGGAGCAGGGAGTGTATAATCTCCCCGGTGGCCCGATGGCAATGGCCAGCAAATCTGAGTCTCCATTTGGTGAGCCTCTGAGAGAGGGGTGGGATGTCACCATATACTGTATACGGTCGAGAGTGGCATGCTTGGACCAATGGATGTTTTGTATACGCCTCAGTAAGTTTGTAAATGTCCCGTCCAGATGTTTTTCTTGACGTGTGGTATAGAGTCCAAGTCTCTGAGCCATAGAGCAAAATTGGCTCTATCAGCGTCCTGAATACGTGAATTTTCTTTTGGTTGTTGAGAGTCGAATGCCATATCTTATTAAGCTTATTACACACTGCCCATGCTAGAGCTTTATGAGACTTCATATCCTTTTGAGAGTCCATTATATACGAGCCAAGGTATTTGAAGTCTTCGACTTGGGTGATGTTTGTACCAGTCAGCGAAAGCAGGCTACAGTTTGGTGTTGTAGAAATAAACTCCATTTTGCTTTCGTTGCAGTAAAGCCCTACCAGGTTTGCTGCTTTTTCTAGCAACTGAAGAAGTGATTCTGCATTCACGGTCTGTTAAGTTACCCTGCAGAATATGAATATGTACCCAGACAGTATATTTCGTATTTGAATCAGCCGTGTTGTCACCCTCAGTAATGATTGATATTATCCTAGTTGTATAATGGAGGGGACCATACAATTTTTAATTTTTATTTATTTTTTTTTTGTTACTTATTTGTACCCGTAGGTAGACTTGGTTTGCAGTCTGGTGACAAGCCACCGGCTGCTGGTCGCTGCGTGCGCGAGCGCCCTAAACCTACATGTTTTTGGTATGCGGGAGGAAACCGGAGAAATCCCGGAGTAAACCCGCGCAACACGGGGAGAACATGCAAACTCCACACAGTTTGCATGTTCTCCCCGTGTTGCGCGGGTTTACTCCGGGATTGTGCAAGGTTATTACGTTTTATACATTCAATACAACCTCTATGAGCAGCCCTGGCTAGGTTATAAAGTCTGACAGCCGTAGGTAGGAAGGACCTGCAGAACCTCTCCGTCGTGCACCTAGGATGGTACAGCCTACCATTAAATGAGCTCCTCAGTGCGTTCAGCGTGTCCTGCATGGGGTGAGACTCAGACTCCAGCAGAGATGACAGCTTAGCCACCATCCTCCTCTCTCCTATTTCCTCCACTGGGTCGAGGCATTGCCCCAGAACAGAGCTAACTTTTTTGATCAGTCTGTTCAGTCTCTTCCTGTCGGCTGCCATGATCCTGCTGCCCCAGCAGACCACTCCAAATGTGATGGCTGATGCCAAATCGTAGAAGGTCTTCAGGAGTGCACTCCTGAAGACCTGAGCCTCCTCAGGAGGAACAGTCTGTGCTGCCTCTTCTTGTAGAACGCGTTGGTGTTGTGTGACCAGTCCAGTTTATTGTTCAGGTGAACACCCCGGTACTTGTAGGATGTCACCATCTCAATGTCTGTTCCCTGTGTAACGGATGCCAACTAGTACTGTTCGACGTAGAACGTTAGTAAACCTCCCTCCCAAAGCCTCATACAGTATCGGTAGCGCTGAGCTATCGGTCGGACCTTTAGCTCAGCGCGATCGTGCTGTGTCTCCCATGCTCGAACTGTGTGTAGTTGACTGAGAGGTCGCGGGTTCGTGTCCCGTGTGGGGCGAACTGCGCAGGATGATCTCTGTCACACTGGTGCCGAAACCCGGGATGGGAGTGAGGTTTAGGGGGGAGAGTGTAACGGATGCCAACTAGTACTGTTCGGCGTAGAACGTTAGTAAACCTCCCTCCCAAAGCCTCATACAGTATCGGTAGCGCTGAGCTATCGGTCGGACCTTTAGCTCAGCGCGATCGTGCTGTGTCTCCCATGCTCGAACTGTGTGTAGTTGACTGAGAGGTCGCGGGTTCGTGTCCCGTGTGGGGCGAACTGCGCAGGATGATCTCTGTCACACCTGGATGTTTACTGGTGTTGTGAGGGGTTGTCCTTGCCTGCGGCAGTCCACCACCAGTTCCTTAGTTTTCCTCGCATTGATCTGGAGGCAGTTTCGTTGGCACCAGTCCATGAAGTCCTGGATAAGTCCTCTGTATGCCTCATCATCTCCGTCACAGATGAGGCCAACGATCGCAGAGTCGTCAGAGAACTTCTGTAGGTGGCAGTATGGTGTGTTGTGTGAAAAGTCCGCAATACAGAGGGTGAATTTTTAGTAGCCATTTCAGCGCTGAGTCATTCTATACCAAATCAACCAGAATGAACCAACTTTCCCAGGTCACCATCTTAGAAAAATTTGAAAATATTCATAGATGTAGTACTACCTGAATAATGCACATGTGCAAAACCTTAGGTCAATCTGTGCAGTAAATTGTGAGATATGACCATTTATATTCTGTAGTAATTTTTACATTTTTACCTCTGCCAAGGAGGTAACGTAATCGGGTTGGTTTGTCTGTCTGTCTGTCTGTCTGTCTGTTAGCAGGATTACACAAACACTGCTAGATGGATTTTGATGAAAATTTCACAAGAGGTGGACCTTGGGCTAGAGAAGAACCCATTACCTTTTGCAGATGATCTGAGAATGCATACCTCCACCAAGGCGCTTATCTTCTCACAGAGTGTTAGCAAGAATCCTCCAAAACTACTGGATAGACTTTTTGCAATTTTTACCAGAACTGGCTTGTGGCCTACACACAAACCCATTACATTTTGAAGGTGATCCATGTTGGACAGAAGGAGCCTTGGTGGAGGTTTGTGCTCTCTGAGTGCTTTTCTTGTTTACAAAATGCATTTTCATCCAAGTTTGAAGCTGCATGTACAACATTGTATTGCCAACACAGGCCTTAAATGCTTTGTATGAGCCCAATTTTTCCTGAATTTTTCATTTCTGAGGCTAAAATGGACCTATCCACTTTCCTTACTTTGTTATAAAGCTCCAAAAGCCAATTTTTTTGAAAATGTGCTATAAATTTGAAGCCCTGCTGCAGGATCTTGACTCAACAATGATGCTTAAACTATTTATAATATCTTGTCTGGTTCTTTTTAACATGTCCATCCAGTGAACAACATTACATCCATAAAACTTTAGCCACAATGAGCAATCAAAGTAAGATCGTTCTTCATTTTTGTCAAAAATGAACAATTTTCACACTATAAAAACCACATGTTGACAATTGCTTTTCTAGACTTTATTTTGTGCTTGGCTGAGAATTGAAACATTTCAGCATGACAGGCTACCCATTCATGTAGGACAGATACAGTGATTCTGCTAGACACCCATCCAGCAGCAGGAAGTGTTGTCTTCCATGTGGGCCTCCCAATCTGTCCCCTCATTGTCCCCGTTAATGACCATGTCAGCCAGGGCCAGGACTCTTTTTGTGGCCCACAGTCATCCGACAGCAGGGAAATCTCTGTTCAGGGAGACGCCCTCCTTTGTCAGGGGTCGAAGGTCGTGAGTGAGGAGGATGTCATGAGCTGGAGTCAGCACTTTGGCCCCATGTGGCTACATCATGCTGTCAACGGGGCATGAATGGTGAGGGGCCGTCGGCAGCAAGGAAGAGAATGAGTCATGTATTCACACAGATGTACTGAGGTCCTCTGGGATAGATGCTCCTTTGATTTAGACATACAGCCGTGGACAAAATTGTTGGTACCCCTCTGTTAATGAAAGAAAAACCCACAATGGTCACAGAAATAACTTGAATCTGACAAAAGTGGAAATAAATAAAAATTCTATGAAAATTAACCAATGAAAATCAGACAATGCTTTTGAATTGTGGTTAAACAGAATTATTTTAAACGGAAAATCGGCCTGGAAATCCTCGGTGAGGTGGGGCCTGGTTCAGGCCAGGAGCTTGCGTCTGCTGGAGGTGGTTGGAACAATGGATCTCCTCTAGGCCTGCATTTTTTATTTTTTTTATTTTTTATTTTTTTTTGCAATTGAATGAATCTTTATTTCGGATAGATTAAAAGTACAGGTTAAAAGAAACTGAATAATATAACAAAGAGGGAAAGAAAATCCAACAAGGTCAAATTAGACAATAACTCCTCTGATTATACAGTTCAACATAAGTTATCCGAAATGGGTGATGGCTGAAGCCGCAGCTTATATTGCCCACCCATGTTCCATCCAAGAATTCCAAAGAAAGAAAAACAAAACAAGAGCGATTACAATTCAGAACGAAGCTAAGACAAAATGTGACAAAAAAAACTAAGCTACAACACAACGCAGGCTGGATATGACAATCCTTATGTGATTTTACATGTCATCTTGTATATATGTTTGGAGTATTTTTGTTTAAATTGTCCAAGCGTTGTACATGATTTTAATTCAGGTCCAAAATCGTTCCATAATCTGACTCCTTGCACTGAAACACAGTGTTGCTTGGTGGTCGTTCTCACTGAAGGTTTTTGAAATATACATGTTCCTCTGAAATGATATTGTTTCTCCCTTATTTGGAACAACTTTTGGATATTTGCGGGCAGTGATAGATTCTTCACTTTAAACATTATTACTGCAGTTTTAAAGTCAACCAGATCTTTCAACTTGAGAGCTTTTAATTTAAGAAAAAGTGGGTTTGTTGGTTCCCTGTAAGCTGCTTTGTTTATTATTCTAATAGCTCTCTTCTGAAGCATAAAGACTGGATATATGTTTGTTTTATATGTATTTCCCCATACTTCAGTATAATATGTCATGTATGGGAGTATTAATGAATGATACAAGGTATATAGTGTGGGTTGATTCAGCAAATATTTCACTCTGTGTAGTATTGCAATTGATTTGGATATTTTACCTATAATATAATTAATATGTGACTTCCAGCACAGTTTATTATCAATTATTACTCCAAGAAATTTAGTTTCAGATACCCTTTCAATCTCTACACCATTTACACTGAGTTTAGATACTGAGTTGTTGTGATGGTTGTTAAAGACTATAAATTTTGTCTTACTTAAATTGAGCGTTAATTTGTTTGAATCAAACCACAGTTTAAGCTTTCCTAATTCCTTTCTGAGTGTATCCAGAAGTTGTTCCAAATTGCTTCCACTGCATAATAGATTTGTGTCATCGGCAAACAATATTAAGTCCATTTTTTCTGAAACTTTACATATATCATTTATATACATATTGAATAACAATGGCCCCAAAACTGAACCCTGTGGGACTCCACAAGTAACCTTCAGTAACTGTGAGATTTTGTCACCAACACATACATACTGATATCTATTCTTTAAGTAACTACTTAACCAGGACAGTGCTACCCCTCTAATACCACAATTTTGTAGTTTCTTTAATAATAAATTATGATCCACTGTATCAAATGCTTTTTTAAGATCCAGGAATACCCCAACTGAATACTCTTTATTTTCAACGGCAGTTGATATTTTTTCTATAAATTCCATTAGAGCAAATGCAGTTGTCCTCTTGTGTCTGAACCCATATTGCTGCTCACACAATAAATTATTCTTCAGTATGAAGTTGTCAATTCTCTCATAGAATATTTTTTTCAAGTATCTTGGAAAATTGCGGCAATAGTGAAATTGGTCTATAGTTTGTGAATTCCCCTCTGTCACCCATCTTGTATATCGGAATTACTTTAGCTATTTTCATTGCATTGGGAAATATACCTGTTTGGAGAGACAGGTTACAGATATACGTCAGTGGTTTCACTAAGCATTCAATAATAGTTTTGACTAAGAGCATGTCAATACCATCACAGTCCGTAGATGTTTTACTTTTAAACGATTTAACAATTTCAATGACCTCTCTCTCGTCTGTGTTCTTTATGAAAATGGAGTCTTTTATAGCAGTGTTATTGCTTATTGTATCACCTGTAGGCGCCGTAATGGGTATTTCTCGAGCCAAATTAGGACCAATGTTAACAAAAAAGTTATTAAATTCATCTGCAGGTGAAGCTGCATTCACACTCTGAGTCGTTTTATTATTTTTTGAAAAATCAATTGGGTAGCTTGTATTTCTGCTTTTATTTCCAAGAATACTGTTAAGTATTGTCCATGTATTTTTAATATTGTCTCTGTTTTTCTCCAGTTCTTTACTGTAATAGTCTCTTTTACTACATCTTATTATATATATTAACTTATTTTTGTATGTTTTATACCGCTGCTCTGCTTCTTTTGTCCTTTTCTTTAGGAAAGCTTTATATAATAAATTTTTCTTTTTACACGCCTTTTGTAATCCTTTGGTTAACCATGGCTTATCGGCAAATTTATGTTTAAGCTTTTTTTTTTTACTAATGGACAATTTTTTTCATAAAAAAAAATTGGACACATGGAATACGTCACTTCCTTGTGGTAACGTATCGTCACTTCCTGTTTTGCTGTCTGCCTGTGTGGTTTGCTCTCCAGCCACTAGCTATGGCTACTAGCTCTCCTTCCTCTCCTCCTCTGGTGTGCTCTCTCTGTCAGAATGTTTAGCTACACCTCTGCCTCTTTTAGTGATAACGGTAAATGTAATAAATGTTGTCTTTTTGAGGCACTCGAGGCAAGGTTGTCTGATTTGGAATCCCGGCTCCGCTGCATTGAAACACCGTCTGCGCCAGTTAACCGTGACGGACGCCCTTTAGTTGCAGTGGAGCTAGCTAGCTTAGGCCCCCCTGTTAGCGGTCCTCCGGCTCTCCTCAGCAGCGAGGAGACTGGGTGGGTGACGGTGAGAAGGAAGCCTAGTCGCAAAGCCCCGGTACACCATCAACCTGTTCACGTTTCTAATCGTTTTTCCCCACTCAGCGACACACCTGCTGAGGAAAAAACTCTGATCATTGGCGACTCTGTAGTCAGAAACGTGAACCTAGAGACTCCAGCGGCCATAGTCAAATGCATTCCTGGGGCCAGAGCAGGCGACATCGAGTCAAATTTGAAAATGCTGGCTAAAAGTAACTGTAAATATTCCACAATTGTTATTCACGCCGGCATTAATGACATCTGTCTCCAGCAGTCGGAAGTCACGAAACTTAATGTAGAATCGGTGTGTGACTTTGCAAAAACGATGTCTGCCACTGTAGTATTCTCTGGGCCCCTCCCCAATCTGACCAGTGATGACATGTTTAGCCGCTCGTCATCCTTGAACCGCTGGCTGTCTGTGTGGTGTCCTGCAAATGACGTGGGCTACATTGACAATTGGAGCTCTTTTTGGGGAAAACCTGGTCTTATGAGACGAGACAGCATTCATCCCACTTTGGATGGTGCTTCTCATTTATCTAACAATCTGGCATCTTTTTTATCCAAATTTCCAAAACCCTGACTACTCAGAGTTGGGACCAGGAAGCAGAGTCGCAGTCTTACACGCCTCTCTGCAGCTCCTCTTCATCCGCCACCCCTCAACTTAGCCCCTGTCTTCCCCATCAGAGAATCGTTGTCTGCTCCCTCCAAAGTAAATAAAAATATAATGTATAAGCATCCCAAAGTGATTAAGCAAAATATTGGTAAAACTCAAATTAAACATAAAGCCTCTAAATTGAATGATTTGGCCTCTGTTCCTCCTCATAATTTAAAAATTAAATGTGGTTTATTAAATATTAGGTCTCTAACTCCCAAGTCTCTGTTAGTCCATGATCTGTTAATTGATCATCAGATTGATTTAATTTCCCTTACAGAGACTTGGTTAGGGCAAGAGGATTATGTTGGTTTAAATGAATCAACTCCCTCTGGTTATTTAAACTGTCAAAATCCCAGAAGTTCTGGTCGTGGAGGAGGAGTAGCAACAATTTACCATTCCAAATTACTAGTTAATGTAAAGCAAAAAACATATTATAATTCCTTTGAGGGCCTGGTCCTCAGTATTGGGCACTTTAGTAATTTTAGGTTAAACCCAATTTTATTTGCCATAGTTTATCGTCCCCCATCAACTTACTCAGAATTTTTATCCAAATTTGCTGATTTCTTAGCTGATTTAGTGCTAAAATCTGATAGAATAATTATAGTAGGGGACTTTAATATACATGTGATGTAGATAGTGACTGCCTTAATGTGGTATTTAATTCAATATTAGACTCGATTGGGTTTTCTCAGAAAGTAGGAAATTCTACTCATTACCTCCACCATACATTGGACCTTGTTCTGACATATGGCATAGAAATAGAAAATCTTGTAGTGTCTCCTCATAACCCTGTACTGTCAGACCATTGTCTGTTAACCTTTGATTTTACTATTTCTGACTATTTGGCTCCTAAAGAAAAATATTATTACAGTAGATGCCTCTCAGATGATGCTGTTACCAAATTTATGCGGATTGTTTCCTCTATGCCATGTGTCAACACAACGGAAATAAGCTATAGACAGCTTGCTCCTTCTGTAATTGATAACATGGTGGATAGTGTTTCAGCTTCTCTGCATCAGACTCTAGACTTGGTGGCCCCCTTAAAAAAGAAAAAGTCTAATCAGAGATTTCTAACTCCTTGGTTCAACACAGAAACTCGTAGCTTAAAACAGAAGACTCGTCAATTAGAAAGAAAATGGCGCTCCACTAATTTAGATGAAATCTATTTAGCTTGGAGAAATCATCTTTTAATTTATAAAAAATCTCTTAGAAAAGCTAGAACGAGTTATTACTCTGCATTAATAGAAGAGAACAAGAATAATCCCAGGTTTCTTTTCAGTACTGTAGCCAGGTTGACAAAGAGTCAGGATTCTGTCAATCCTAGCATTCCCTTAGAGCTTACTAGTCAGGACTTTATGAACTTTTTCAATAATAAAATTTCATCCATCAGAGATAAAATCAATCAGATTCTTCCCTCAGTTAACTTAAATACTGTAACTACTACAACTCCTTCTATTGATGTCTGTCTTGATGAGTTTACTCCAATCGACCTTTGTGAGTTAGACAAAATAGTTTCCTCATCCAAACCTTCAACTTGTCTTTTAGACCCTATTCCTACCAGGTTATTTAAAGAAGTCTTCCCACTTATTGGGAGCTTTATTCTTCATATAATCAATTCTTCATTAACTTTAGGTCATGTACCGCAGGCTTTTAAAACGGCTGTAATTAAACCCTTACTCAAAAAGCCAACGCTAGATCCAGGAGCTTTAGCTAACTATAGACCAATCTCTAAACTCCCTTTCATTTCAAAAATCTTAGAAAGAGTTGTTGCTACGCAATTATTTGACCACCTGCAGGGAAATGGTTTACTTGAAGAGTTTCAATCTGGGTTTAGAATCCATCATAGTACTGAAACAGCCTTAGCGAAGGTCACTAACGACCTCCTCATTGTATCTGATAATGGACTAGTTTCTGTACTTGTCCTTTTAGACCTTGGTGCAGCTTTTGATTCTATCGATCATAATATTCTACTTGATAGATTAGAACACTATGTTGGACTTAATGGAACTTCGTTGCAGTGGTTTAGATCTTATTTATCTGATAGGTTCCAGTTTGTTCATGTAAATAATGAGTTTTCTTTCAACTCAAAGCTTAGTCATGGAGTTCCATAGGGATCTGTGCTAGGCCCTACTCTTTTTAGTTTATATATGCTTCCATTAGGCAACATTATTAGAAAGCACTGTATACATTTTCATTGTTATGCAGATGACACACAATTATACCTGTCAATGAAGCCAGATGATAGTAATCAATTAGCCAAGTTAGAAGCCTGTCTTAAGGAAATCAAAGCTTGGATGACTTGTAATTTCCTGCTATTAAATTCAGATAAGACTGAAGTCATTCTTGTTGGTCCAGAAAACTTTAGAAATTCCTTTCCAAATCAAACTTTCAGTTTGGATGCGGTTACTCTTTCTCTTAATACCTCTGTGAGGAACCTTGGAGTTATTTTGGATCAGGATTTGTCCTTCAATTCACATATTAAATTTGTTTCTAAGACTGCCTTCTATCATTTGCGTAATATTGCCAAGATTAGGAGCATCTTGTCTCAGAGTGATGCTGAGAAACTGATCCACGCTTTTGTTAGCTCGAGATTAGATAATTGTAATTCTTTATTATCAGGCTGTCCTAAAACATCTTTAAAAAGTCTTCAGCTGATCGAAAATGCTGCAGCAAGAGTTTTAACAGGTACTAGAAAGAGAGATCATATCTCTCCGGTTCTGGCCTCCCTTCATTGGCTTCTCATAGAGTTTAGAATTAAGTTTAAAATCCTTCTTCTTACTTACAAAGCTCTAAACAATCAGGCTCCTTTTTATTTAAAAGATCTGATACTACCGTATTATCCTAACAGAGCACTACGCTCCCAAAATGCAGGATTACTTGTAATACCTAGAATCTCCAAAAGTACAATGGGAGGCAGAGCCTTCAGTTATCAAGCTCCTCTCCTGTGGAATCAGCTGCCAATCTGGATTCGGGAGTCAGACTCGATATCTGTTTTTAAGAATAGAGCTAAAACCTACCTTTTTGATATAGCCTACAATTAAGGAGGGATCATGTGTTTCTGAACCCTCCCTTAGTTATGCTGCTAATAGGTTTAGTCAGCCGGGGGACCTCCAGTAATGCACTAGGCCTCACTCCTTTCCTCACTCTCAATGAAATATTTTTTTTTGCTGGTCATTAACATTTGTTTGTTCTCTCCCATAGATTGAGTCCCCATCGTGCTGTTTGCTCTCTACATGTCTGTTCTTTTCTTCTTCTCTATCCCCTCACCCCCCAGCCAGTCGCAGCAGATGACTGCCCCTCCCTGAGCCTGGTTCTGCTGGAGGTTTCTTCCTGTTAAAAGGGAGTTTTTCCTCTCCACCGTCGCCAAGTGCTTGCTCACAGGGGATCGCCTGATTGCTGGGGTCTTTCTGCAACTGTGGGGGTTCCCCCTACAGTTGATAGTGCTATGAGATGACTGTTGTTGTGAAATGGTGCTATATAAATAAATAAAGTTGAATAAAGAGTGGTTACAATGTTTATAAATGTGTCATAGGCTTCATTTACATCTGATACATAGACTTTTGTCCAGTCTTGCTTCAGCAAGTCCTCTTTGAAAGAACTGATTGCATTTGGTGATTTGTATCTGAACGATTTTAAAATTTTTTCTGTATTGGCCCCCGTGTGGCCATGGATAAGTGCAAAGGTTGGCAAGTGGTCACTTATATCATTTATCAATAATCCACTTTCTATTTTCTTATCAATAATATTAACAAACAGGTTGTCAATAAGTGTAGCAGTGTGAACTGTGATTCTACTGGGATGTGTTATTGTGGGATATAGACTCATGCTGTACATAGAGTTCATGAACTCTGTAATTACATTTTGTTGATGCGGATTTAGTAAATCAATATTGAAATCCCCACAAATTACTACCGTTTTCTTACTAGTAATATTATTGTACAGCTCGACTAATTTATCTCTGAATGTCTCAATGCAAGTTCCCGGTGTTCTATATATACAACTTATAATTAGATTTTTTGTGTTATCTTGGTCAATCTCAACAGTAACACATTCCAAAATCCCTGGTAGTGCAAAGGACATTCCATTTACAAGTTTACACCAATACAGGTCATCAATATACAGTGCAACACCACCACCCCTTTTTTGAGATCTGTTAATATGAAACATCTGATATCCCTCTATTGCCATCAGGGGAGCCTGCTCTTCATTAAGCCAAGTTTCAGAGACTGCGAAAGCTGTAAATTTTCTGTCTAGCTGTTTTAAATAGTCCTGAATCTGTGGAAAGTTTTTGTTAAGACTTCTGCTGTTGAAGTGTATTATTGATAGTTTACCATCTAGTTGCACTTGACTTTTGAATTGCTTTTCAGTGTAATATTCACAATGGTTATGAATATTATTGAAAAAGTGGTTATCAGGATCAATATCATTCTCCATCTCTTGTAGTTTATGTTCAGCATAATGGCATATTTTCAGAGTTTGAGTATCCTTACTCTGTGTCAAATGACTTCCTCCAACTGGGGATAATTGATGTCTACTCAAGTCAGTCATAAGTTTTTTGTTTGTTTTGCTTATTTTTTTTTTTTAAAGTGCATTGACATGGTATGTCAAAAGAACTATTCTTACCGTGTGTGTGAATATGGATTATCATTGTCATTGGATTATCATTTTGCAGTGTAGGATAGCCAGAAGGAAGCCTTAAAAATGGAATGAGCTCTAAAAAGTGTGATCACGCTTGACTTACAGAAAAATTAAGATTAAAGAAGAAAATCATGGCTTGGTTGGCTTTAGAAAAGATTAAAAAAAATGAAGATTACTTCCACTAGTCATGAATTGCTAGAGAAGGTGATGAAGTTTTAAAGAAAAATCCAAAAAGTATCAAAGTTTAGGTAGTTAAAGCGTGCTAGAAAAAGGGAAAGCTTCAAATGTTACCTTCAGTCAGATGGATTAGAGGCCTTTAGGCCTCTGAGGAGAGAGAGAGGGCCAATGACCTCTCCTCAGAAAAACAGCAGCAAAAGAGAGCAAATTCTGGTCTAGACATGTGATAAAGGCACATACCCACAGGGTGGTCCTGAGAGATCGGCCAGTCAGGGCTTTGTATGACTACCTCACTGCCCCTTTGGTAAGCTCGCTCATCCCAATAGGAAAGTGAAGTCATAGACATCTATCACAAACTAGACACACATTACCAGAATACTTCCATCTGAATTTTCTAATCTATGAGGGTTCATAAGTAAGAAAAGCATGCATAAATGAAACATTTATGACAACAGATAATGCACCAACATTGTAAGCACATTTAGGAAGTCTTTAGGAAAAATTCCTGTTCTGCAGAAGTTTTACTGCCGTGGTCGTAAAATAATGTCTCAGTGGGGGAGTTTGTTTCCTGCTTCTCTCTTCTCCATGTCGGGGATCTGTGTTGAAAGGCAGGAAGAGAGGGGCAGGGGTGCTGCATATTTAGATTAGATTAGATTAGATTCAACTTTATTGTCATTACACATGTATGAATACAAGGTAACGAAACACAGTCTAGCATCCAATCAGAAGTGCAAAGGACAGCAGTGCAGTAAATACGGTAATTAACAGTATGTGCAATTTAAGCAAATATATGCAAATATATGCAGCAGTGCAGAAAGTTAAGAGTACTGTTATGTGCAAATAATGTGCAATAAGTTAGATGTAGTTATGTAGTTATGCAGTTATGTACAGGTGAGGATGGTAAAAGTTGATGGTAAGAGAGTCAGCGGGGAACTAAGTTCAATAACGTGACAGCTGTTGAAAAGAAACTGTTCCTAAACCTGCTGGTTCTAGTCCGAAGGCTTCTGAAATGTCTTCTGGAGGGGAGAAGCTGGAACAGTCCTTGAGCAGGATGGTTGGAGTCCCCAAGAATGCTGCGTGCCCGGCGCAGACATCTTTTCCTGTAGACGTCCTCTATAGCTGGAAGTGGAGTCCCTGTGATGCGTTGGACGGTTTTCACCACCCGCTGCAGCGCCTTGCGGTCAGCTACAGAGCAGCTCCCATACCAGGCTGTGATATAGTTGGTCAGGGTGCTCTCTATCACGCAGCGGTAGAAGTTGCCCAGGATGTCAGTTGACAGATGGTTCTTCTTCAGTGTCCTCAAGAAGAAGAGGCGCTGATGGGCCTTCTTGATCAGGCTGGTGGTGTTAACTGACCAGGACAGGTCCTCCGAGATGTGGGTCCCCAGGAATTTGAAGCTGGGGACACGTTCAACAGCTATGCCATTGATATGGATGGGGTCATGTGTCTCTTCCCTCTCCTTCCTGTAGTCCACTATGAGCTCCTTGGTTTTGCTGGTGTTAAGGAGCAGGTTATTGTCAGCGCACCAAGTATCCAAGTGCTCAACCTCTGCCCTGTAATCTGACTCGTCGTTGTCCCTGATGAGTCCAATCACCGTGGTGTCATCTGCGAACTTTATGATGGAATTGGATCCATACATAGGCCTGCAGTCATGGGTGAAGAGGGAGTAGAGGAATGGGCTGAGCACACAGCCCTGTGGTACACCAGTGTTGAGTGTGATGACGGAAGAACGGTTGGGGCCTGACCTAACATGCTGGGGTCTGTTGGTCAGAAAATCCATGATCCAGTTGCAGGTGGAGGTACTGATTCCCAGGTCCCCAAGTTTAGTGAGCAACTTGGAGGGGATAACTGTGTTGAATGCTGAGCTGAAGTCAATAAACAGCATTCTTGCGTAGGTGTTCTTGTCATCCAGGTGTGAGAGTACATAGTGCAGCGCTGTAGAAACCGCATCCTCTGTACTCCTGTTGCTCCGGTAGGCGAACTGATGAGGGTCCAGTGTAGGGCGCAGGCCTTTTTTGAGCTGTGCCAAGACCAGTCGCTCAAAGCACTTCATGACTATGGGTGTCAGTGCCACAGGGCGATAGTCATTTAGGCACGATGGTGTTGAATGTTTCGGCACTGGTACTATTGAAGTGGTCTTGAAGCACGCTGGTACCACGGCCTGGGCCAGGGACAGATTGAAGATGTCTGTGAAGACCCCTGCCAGCTGCTCAGCGCATGCCCTCAGCACACGCCCAGGAATGCCATCAGGGCTAGCAGCCTTACGTACGTTGACATGACTCAGTGCATTACGGACGTCGGTGTGGGTGAGTGTGAGGTGGTGGAGGTCATCAGAGGGTGGGAAATTGATGTTCTTTTCGTTGTTGTCCTTGTCAAAACGAGCATAGAAGTTATTTAGCTCATTGAGAAAGGGCACAGTCATGGCTATAGGTATGGAGTTGCTGGGCTTATAATCAGAGATAGCTTGAATGCCCTGCACATACGTCGGGGGTCAGAGTCCCCAAAATGTTCCTCCACCTTCAGCTTGTAGCTGTGCTTGGCCTTCTTGATGCCCCTCTTCAGATCTGCCCTGGATGAACTGTAGGCCTGTGCACCACCAGATCTAAAGGCATTGTTACGTGCTTTTAGCAGAAGCCGCACTTCTCTGTTCATCCACGGCTTCTGATTTGGGTACGTGGTGATCTGTCTTTCCGTGGTGACACTGTCAATAGTGGTGTTGATATGGTCCAGAACTGAGTGGGTGTAAGAGTTGATGTTTATGTGGGAGCCACAGGTAGCCTGAGAGGTGAACATACTCCAGTCTGTGTTCCTAAACTTCTCCTGGAGTACAGAGTCAACCCCCTCTGGCCACACTTTGATGGTCCTCACTGATGGCTTCACCCGGTTGATGAGCGGTACATACTTGGGGGTAAGGAACAAGGATAAATGATCAGACTGACCTAGGTGGGGGAGGGGAGTTGCTGTGTAGGCTCCCACAATATTGGTGTAAACATGGTCCAATGTTTTGTCCCCTCTTGTGTGACAGGAGACATGCTGGTAGAATTTAGGAAGCACTGTCTTGAGGTTAGAGTGGTTAAAATCACCCGCCACAATAAATGCTGCCTCTGGGTGTGCAGTTTGTTGTTTGCTAATAGCTGCATGCAGTTCTTTCATAGCAAGCTTAGCATTAGCATCCGGAGAAATGTAAGCGGCTGTTATGATGGCACAAGTGAACTCGCGTGGCAGATAGAAAGGTCTACATTTAACCATGAGAAACTCCAGGTTAGCTGAGCAGTGTCTCTCAACAGTGACAGAGTTCGTGCACCAAGCCTTGTTAGTATAAATGCACACTCCCCCCCCTCTTGTCTTACCAGAGTCAACTGCTGCTCTGTCTGCCCGGAGCGTGTGTAGGCCGGCTAGCTCGATAGCATTGTCGGGTATTCCACTGTGAAGCCATGTTTCCGTAAAAATCATGATATTGCAGTTCATAAGTCTCTTATTGTTGGTGATCCGAAGCCGTAGTTCACTCATTTTGCTCGTCAGAGACCGTACATTAGCAAGGAAAATACTGGGGAGCGATAGCCGGTGCGGTGTTAGCTTTAGCTTAGCTCTTAGCCCACCGCGTTTACCCCTCCTTTGTTTACGATCTTTACGCCGCCTGCGAGCACTTCTGGTCGGCCGGGAAGCCTGCCGAGCGTCGGGAGTTCTCCAGAGCTCCGGGATGAGACGTAGATTCAGACGTAGGTTGCTGATAAAAAGGTCGTTATCGTTGTTTTGTAAACCAATATTCAAAAGCTCATCTCGGGTGTAAGATGTAAAAGCAGAGCTGTTCTGAACGAACATACCCGAAATGAGCAGAAATAACACTGCTAGTCCCCAGAATCTGATAGGACGCTGAGCCTCGTGTTGTGCACGCGCCGCCATCTTGCGCATATGGTCCTCCATCACAGCTGGATCCTGTTGGGGGTTATGAAACTGGACAGAGGTTAGACAGTTTGTTCATACATGAAGCAAAGTTCCAATTTTAGTGTTCAATCCAGCTTGAGTCTACTACAACTGGTTCTTTGTTAATTCCTTACAGCTGCACCTGATTGTGTCTCTCTCCCTCTCACCCCCTTCCTCGTCTCTTAATTAATCCCAGCCGTTTGTCATTAATATCTGTGTATATATGTTCCAATCAGTTTTCAGTTCACTGTCACTTCATAAACCCAAGTTGTGTTCCTCTCCCGCATTTTGTCCAGTTATGTTTATTCTGTAAGTCTGTCAGTGATTATCCAGCCTAGAGCTGCACCTTTTGTTATTAAACCCTGCTGAACATCATCTCTGTATTTTTGGCCGACCTTGCTGCCTTTATGGCAGCGGAACATGACAGTATGATGCGACCAATAAAGGACCCAGCGAAATGGCACCACCTGTTAAGGGCTCAGCAGGCAGACGTTGGTACCCCATGAGCCTGGGGTGGGAGCTTTGCAATGCATTAATAGAAATAAATGGGCTTATTTCTTGTGTTCATACGTCTCTCACCTCAAAATCAGCTGAGGAATCAGCAGCTGAGGAAGCTCAAGCTACCCACCAAGATGTTAGTGCAGTTCTACACAGCCATCATCGAGTCCATCCTCACCACCTCCATAACCGTGTGGTACGCAGGAGCCACTGCCAGGGACAGACTAAGGCTGCAGCGCGTCGTGCGCACTGCTGAGAAGGTGATCGGCTGCAAGCTCCCATCTCTCCAGGATCTGTACATCTCCAGGACCCGGAGGCGTGCTGGCCGGATCATAGCCGATCCCTCACACCCTGGTCACGTACTGTTTGCCCCCCTCCCCTCTGGTAGAAGACTTCGGTCCATCCAGACTAAAACCTCCCGTCACATGAACAGCTTCTTCCCCTCTGCCATTAGACTGCTGAACACTAAGTGACTCTCGTGCACCATGTACAGCAGCTCAACCAGACTCATGTCAATCATCACTGTTTTCTTCCTGCATTACCGACTGCACTATATAGTTCTCCACAGTATGTGCTGCTGGCTAATATATATTTTAACTGTTGACCAGTATCACTTAATCTTATCCTACACTTTATTACATGTATAGTTTATTTCTCTTATCTTATCATGTTTAATGTTGCAGCATTGTACCGAGACAAATTCCTAGTTTGTGTACTACATGAACAATGGCAATAAACCTGATTCTGAAAATCGGCTCTGTGGTACCTGGGGCTCGCAGAGGCGGCTGTTCACCACCATCCTCAGCTCATGGAGCACACTGAGTGGGTGGAAAGGATCACCCTGGTGGCTGACCTGCAGCATGAAAACCGCAGGATGGTGAGGAGTTTGCCGAGCAAGCCGAAGTCTGTGCCGACGAAGAAGTGTCCCCTGGCTTCGGTGCCTCCTGCTCCTCGCCAATCACCAGCTCCAGCCCCACCTCCCAAGCAGCAGCCTTCTGTACTACGGGCACCTTGGGAGATTTCTTTTGCTGAGAAGGAGCAGTTTTGGGGATTCAAGCTGGTGTTCGGCGGTCCTGGATGGAAGGAGAGCTCTGGAAGATGCCGCCCCTCTCGACGCCGTTCACCAGCACCAGCCCTCTCCATGGCGCACAAACTACCTTTACCTGTTGTTAAATCTGCAGCCCAGCTTGAGAAAAAGCCTGCAGTTCAGCCTGTGAAAAAGCCTGCAGCTCTGCCTGTCAACACGTCTGCAGTGTCAACTGTCACCAAGCATGCAGCTTCGCCTGATGTTTCCACTGCAGCTGCTTCGCCCGTCATCATGCCTGCAGTGCTGGCTCCACCACCTTCTACATTGGTGCCCTCACCTGCAGCTGTTTCCTCAACGGGATCACTTGCTTCAGGCAAGTACCTTTTCCTTTCATTACTTATAGGGGAGGGGTCTTCCCTGGTGCTAGGCAGGGGTTCACAGTGGCAGCCACCAATCACTGTTGAGCTGTCTGCTGCCATTTTTCCTGGTATTTGCATAGCATCCACCTGTATTTTTCCTTCTCCATCCGAGGTGCATGCCACAGCTCCAGCTGACTCTGAAGTGCACATTCCAGCAGTGACTGTCCCGCTTCATGTGCACACTTCAGCAACGATTGCTCCATCTCACTTTTGCCTCACGTGCATGCTCCAGCAGTGACTGTTTTGCCTCACATTCACACTTCTGCAGTGACTGTTTCACCTCACATGCATGCTTCTTCGGAAACTGCTCCTCCTCACGTGCATGCTCCTGCAGTGACTGTTTCGCCTCATATGCATGCTTCAGCAGAGACTGCTCAGCCTAACATGCACGCTCCTGCAAAGACTGCTCCTCTTGAGACCATCATTCCAACATCGGCTGCATCGGAGTCCTCGCTAGCGGAAGAGCAGGAGTTAAGGCGAGTCCTCTTCTTTGTTTTCTTAGTATCTGTTTTAGAGAGGTCTTGTCTTACTGCTGGTGAGGAGACCCAGTTACAGCATCCATCTGCTACTGAGCACTCCCCGCCAAGCTCTTCTGCTGACTATTTGGGTGTGGTTCCTGCTTCAACTTGTACCTCTTCCTCCCTGTCTGAGGTGGCAGCGTCGGAGGAGGATTCCTGGGCACCTGGGTTGGATGCACACCTGCCATCTCAGCCTGAGATCAGCACAACCCAGCCGTCTCATTCAGAAATCTCTGCGCTCAAACCATCAGCACATGAGGATGGTGCACTCCAGCCATCTCATCTATCCAGAGGTCAGCGCTCCCCAGTCATCCCATCCAGAGGCCAGCATGCACAAATCGTTGGTTGCTGAGGTTGGGGCACCTCAGTCATCAGTTTTTGAGCAAAAGACTTTAATGTTCTTACCCCCTGAGCTCAAGGCTCCCATGTTAGATCCTGGGTTCAGAGTCTTTCTATGTTGTTATCATCTGTGTTCAAAAGTACCATGTTACTTCCTGAGCTTAAAGGCTCCATGATGACTCCTCCTGAGTTTAAAAGTTCTATGTTGTCATTTTCTGAGTGTGGGGGTTCTATGTCATCATCTCCCAAATACAAAATTTCCATGTCATCTCCTGAAATTAAAACCTGTTTGTTGTTTTCTTTTGAGCAACAAAGTCCTGTATTTTTCTCAGAGTAAAGGGCTCATGTGTTATTTTCAAGGCAAAAGGTTTGTGTTATTTTCTGAGCATGAGGTTTGTGTTTTCTCCTATCTGGTGGCCCATGGCTTTTGGCAGGCCGCCTGACACCCCATGTTCACCCATCCTGTGGCCATTGGACTTTAGAAGGCCACCAGACCCATCAAGCGCTCCAGTTTGGGCACCCATGGACTTGGATAGCCCCCCTAACTCATCTTGTTCTCTGATCCAATGGTCCAGGGACTGTGGAAGACCACCCGACCTACCTTGTTTTGTTTTTGGGTCTTGGACATTGGGTTGCTCCCACAGACTGGTATTATGTTGGACTTTTCTTGGGGATGGTGTTTGTCTTAGCCCACCTGCCCTTTTCCCCCACCGCCCACCCTGGGAGGATCATTTTGTGTTTGTCTGGGGTCTTCTGGAATCTGCTCTTAAGGGGAGGGCACTATCATGGGGGGGGGAGAGAGCATATAGCATATATAGCATATATATCTATATAAATAGATAGATAGATAGATAGATAGATAGATGTACTTTATTGATTCCAAATTGGGAAATTACAGTGTAACAGCAGCATGACAGTAGACGACCAAAACAACAGATACATACACTGCATAACAGACAAAGGGATTACCCATGGAAAGTAAAACTGCCTAAATAACTTATATACATCATTGATGAATAGATGATGACCTGTACAGATACATGAATCAGACTCGCTGTACAATGCAGGATGATCAGGAACAGAGTGAGATGTGATGTACCATTTACACTGTAAGGTGCAGTGTGACAGCACTGTTATGACCAAAATTCAACATAAAATTGAGTTACTGTACAGTGAAATGGCATGTGGCAGGAAAGATTCCCTGTACCTAAGCATTTGGCAGTGAAGCTGTAGCAGCCTGGTGGAGAAAGTGCTCCACTGTCTGTCCAGTGTGTGGTGGAGGGGTTGATCAGGATTGTCCATGATGGATCGCAGTGTGTTTAGTGTCCTCCTCTCCACCAAAGTCTCAAAGGTCTCAGGCCTGAGACCAATCACAGAGCCAGCCTTCTTGATTATCCTGTCAAGTCTGCTACCCCAACAGAGAGCAGCAAAGAAAATGGCACAGGGGACAATGGCTTGGTAGAAAAGCTCCAGCATCCTGTTACACACATTGAAGGATCTCAGCTTCCTCAGGAAGTAGAGTCTGCTCATCCCCTTCTTTACGCAGCATCGGTGTTAGATTTCCAGTCCAGTCCGCTGCTGATCATGACACCCAGGTATTTGTAATCCTCCACTACCTCCACATCCTCCCCCTAATCCACAATGGCTGTGAAGGTGACCTCTTCTTCCAGAAGTCAGTCACCATCTCTCTGGTCTTGCTGACATTCAGAGTCGGGTGATTCTGCTCGGTCCACTCCACAAATCTATCTACCAGTGCCTTGTACTCTCCCTCCCCTCTGCCTTTTATACACCCAACAACAGCTGAGTCATCAGAGAATTTCTGCAGGTGGCATGACTTGGTGTTGTGTTGAAAGTCAGTGGTGTATAAGGTGAAGAGAAAAGGAGAAACCACAGTCCCCTGTAGAGCTCCTGTATCACTACCACCACACCAGACGAGACACTGCCCAGCCGGACAAACTGTGGCCTGCCTGTCAGGTAGTCAGTAAACCAGGAGATCACAGAGCTGTCGACCCCCATCCCCCGCAGCTTCTCACCCAGTAGCAGTGGCTGGATGGAATCAAAGGCATTGGAGAAATCAAAGAATGTGATTCTCACAGTGTCTCTCCCGCCATCCAGGTGCAAATGGGTTTGTTGTAGCAGGTAGGTGACAGCGTCTTCAACTCCTAAATGGGGCTGATATGTAAACTGCAGGGGGTCCAGCCACATCTTCACCTGTGTCCTCAGGTGGGCTAAGACCAGTCTCTCCAGGACCTTCATCACATGAGAAGTGAGGGCAGCTGGTCAATAATCATTCAGGTCAGATGGAGATGACTTCTTGGGAACAGGAACCAGGCAGGACATCTTCCACAGCACTGGTACTCTCTCCAGACTCAGGCTCAGGTTATACAGGTGTTTCAGTACCGGAGCTAGCTGGTTGGCACATGTCCTCAGGATCCTGCTGGAGATGTCATCAGGGCCTGCAGCCTTCCGCTGGTGGAGTCTCTTCAGCTGTTTCTTTACCTAGTCTGTCATCACAGTGATGTGGGGGGGGGGGGGCTGGTGCTGTTGTCCCCGGGGGGGGGGGGGTGCTGCACAGGAGCGGGAGGAGGGGTGTGTGTGGGTCTGGCTGTGTTATGGGGATGACAGACGGTGAGTTGAATCTATTAAAAAACAGACTCAGCTCATCGGCTCTCTCAAGGCTCCCTGATGTCTGTCTGTCTTCCCCTTTACACCCAGTGATTTGCTTCATTTCCCTTCACACACCCTTCATATTGCTTTGCCTGAGTTTATCTTCCAACTTCCTCCTGTAATTTTCCTCAGCATCTCTCTCAGTTCACGCTGCACTCTCCTCAGTTCCTCCCTGTCTCTAGACCCAAAAGCCCTCTTCTTCTTGTTAAGAAGTGCTTTCAGGTCACTGGTGATCCATGGTCTGTTGTTGGGAAAACAGCACACAGTCTGAGCTGGCGTGGTTGTGTTTTCACAGAATCTGATGTATTCTGTGATGCAGTCAGTCATATTGTCTATGTCCACCCCATGTGGTTCACAGAGCATGCCCCAGTCCGTTGTCTCGAAGCAGTCCTGTAGTGCATCAGCAGCTTCCTGTTTCAACCTCCTCATAGTCTATGAATAAGCAGGCTGCCTTTGCACAAGGGGAATGTACTTAGGTGATAACAGGACCAAGTTGTAATCTGATCTGCCAAGAAGGGGTAGGGCTGTGGCACTATATGCATCTCTTGCATTGGCATACAGTAGATCCAGTGTTTTATTTTCTCTGGTGGGACAGTCAACAAACTGGTGGAACTCTGGTAGTCATCACACGGCACTTCACAATAAATGTCACCATAACAGCCCCCTAAACCTAATAACTGGTTGAGCCACCCTGAGCAACAACAACTGCGCACAGCAGAGTCATCACACCATCCTATGTTATGGGGCAGCCGCCATGGTCACTTCCTCTTGTACCGGATGACTCCGCTGGGCGCATACCATGTATTGTTATCTCTCTATTTAATAAAGCAGTGTTCAGTGCTACAAGTCTATCGGCCTCGTTCATCACCAGGTTTGTGGACATAACACTTGGCGACTGAGGATTAACGTAAGGAGGCACGCGTCACACCACTCCGTCCCTCTCTTGAGCTCCTGGGCGAGCCACCGGAGCCATGGCCGCACTGGTTCGAAGCCTTTCAAACGTACATCACGGCGCTGGAGCTTGGGAAGCTCGATAAGGTGAGGGAATGTGCCGCCCTTGTCCACAACCTGGGTATTGAAGGCCAGAGGACGCTAGGCGTGTCAGACTCGTACGAGCACATCATGGAGCTACTAGCTAATCGTTTTACCACCCCAGACAGCATAACTGTTCTGAGAATTTGCTTTCGCTAGAGACGCCAACGTGTCGGTGAGCCTATCTGCCAATATGTCACTGACTGTGGTTTGGGATGAAGAGCTGATGGACACCCTCACTTTCAAGTCAGCCAGTTCTAGCTCAGTGTCGGTACCCATGCCGACAAGCGAAATCATGCTAGCTTTGGATGCCCCCGGTACTCGGTTACAGTTGGGTGGGGGGTCTACAGCTACGATGGCGGCCACAGCAATGTTCTTAGAAGAGTGCGGGGCACAACCGACGAGTATGGAGTTACCGCATGCTCAGCAGCAGCATGTCAGGCCGAGTAAGGTCCTATTTTTGGTGATGGACTTAGCTTGGGTTTGGGGCGATGAACGACTACAGCAAAGTTGGGCCAGACGACAGCCAACAAAACATCAAGAACGCCTGCGGATAGTGGTGAAGTTGGGAGCAGCGTGCTTCTGGTTGTCCGATGGCTCGATGAGGCACGCCAACCAGCTGCGGCGTGTCCAGGAGGACGCTCCAGGTGGCGAGGCTGGATGGGAGTTGGTGAAGGTGGTTTGGGATCCAGGCTCCGACATCCAGAAGATCAGCCTTCGCCCTGGGGGCCCGTTGCCTCCAGGAGCATGCCTGCTGCGGGGCTGCCCCGGGCACCCCCTTCCACCTTTTCCCCAAGTGACTGTGCTGTGACAGCCTATTATGTTTATAGTTCTGTGTGTTGTTCTGTGTTTAGTTTAGGAGCACGGCAAATTTTTAGTTTGATTAAAGACTTTTAGTTAAAACCAGTGGCAGAATAACCCACTATGCAGTGCAGTCCGTGTGGTAGTCCACCCACCAGTCCTATTTGAGGTTTGTTTTGCTGTGAGTGTGTTAGGCCTTAGTTTTACGTTAATTAGTGTGTGATTGGGGTTCTAAATTAGGGTGGGTTTGATTTGAGTGAGTGTTTTTAGACCTTGTAAGGGGGGGGAGGATGTTATGGTGGCATTTATTGTGAAGAACGGTGTGATGACACTGCCTTCCTGTTGTGTCATCACACCGCCCTATATTACAGGGCAGCTGCCATGGGCACTTTCTCTTGTGCCGGATGACTCCGCTGGGTGGATACCGTGTACTGTTTTCTCTCTATTTAATAAAGCAGTGTTCAGTGCTACATCACTGTCAGCCTCATTCATCCCCAGGTTTGTGGACATAACAGGGGCAATCAGTTTTTCACACAGGGCCATGTAGATTTGTTTTTTTCCCCTTAATTAAAAACACTTTCATTTAAAAACTGCATTTTGTGTTTACTTGTGTTATCTTTGTCTAATATTTAAAACTGATTGATGCTTTGAAACATTTAAGTATGACAAACATACAAAAAATGAGAAATCAGGAAGGGGGCAAACACATTTTCATGCCACTGTATAATAAGGTCACATACTCACAGCCAGCACTTCAATGTCTGGGCTGCTGCGCCGTTCCTTCACGTAAATGTGTCCGGGATTACACCACCTTTCATTCACAAGAAATGGCAATCCTCCTCCCTTCCTTTTCCCACTACTTATAACGTCCCTGTCCCACCGGATAGTCTTAAAGCCAGGTATCACTACGTTACTGTCTGGGATCCATGAGTGTAATCACGTTTCCTTAAAACACATGATACTACACTCACAATATTCTCTTTGCGTCCTGACCAGTGCTGTGAGCTCGTCCGCCTTGTTTCCCAGCAACCTTACGTTACCGGTGATGAACATTGGTACGGCTGGTTTATGCTCTCTCCTCCTCATTCTTATTTTAGCTCCAGTCCTTTGCCCATGGCATCTCCTCTTGAGCTCATCCGGGATGAGGGGCTTCGCTCTGGCAGTAGCGCTGGCCTCCTCAGTGCAATCAGCTGGTTGCATGTGTAAACAATGCGTTCACCCCCACCTCTATTGTTCTCCATTGCCCCGAGAAAGAAAATTAAAGAAGACCAGGACTAAAATAGAAAAACTTGGTCCAGTCGTTAATCCGAGTCTTCCTACTGAGCCCTGATGAAAAGAGACACACTATATACAAGAATAAGCTAATAAAGACAAAGACATGGGAGCTGCTGCTGTTACGGCCGCCTCTTCTTACGGCGCCATGTACTAATCGACATGTGTGCAAATACTGTATGTCCCACTTTTGAAGTTATGCTTCTCTCCAGTTGTCAGTATGGTTATTTTGCCCTCACCTTTAGTTTTTGGTTCATTCTGTGTTTCATTATTACCCTTATATCATCTTGTGTTTACTCTTTGCAACAGCGCTCTCTGTTTATTCTGCCATCATTATTGCTTCTTTGTTAATTCCTCACAGCTGCACCTGATTGTGTCTCTCTCCCTCTCGCCCCCTTCCTCCTCTCTTAATTAATCCCAGCTGTTTGTCATTACTGTCTGTGCATATACTGTATGTTCCACTCAGTTTTCAGTTCGCTGCCGTGTCTTAAACCCAAGTTGTGTTCCTCTCCCGTGTTTTGTTCAGTTGTGTTTATTATGCAAGTCTGTCAGTGATTATCCAGCTTAGAGCTGCACCTTTTGTTATTAAACCCTGCTGAACATCATCTCTGTGTTTGGGGCCAACCTTGTTGCCTTTGTGGCAGTAGAACACGACACAGATATCCTGCCGTTGTGTCCCTGGGCAAAACACTTTACCCACCTTTCCTCCAGTGTCCATGACACTGAGCATAAATGTGTATAAATGTTCGGTAGTGGTCGGAGAGGCCGTTGGCGTGGATTGGCAGCCACGTTTCCGTCAGTCTGCCCCAGGGCAGCTGTGGCTACAGTAGTAGCTTACTACTACCATTGTCTGCGGAGTGAATGAATAATGTATCCATTGTAAAGTGTCTTTGAGTGTCTATGAAAAGCGCTCGATAAATCTGATGCATTATTATTATTATTATTATTATTATAAGAACAGATAGGGAAAGAAAACAGAACATTACTAAAGAACTAGGGAATAAACTAATGACAATGAAAGACAATAATAACCAAAGCACAGAGTCCAAAAAAGCCTGTTTTCCACTAGCCCAGCACACCTCGGTACGGCTCGATTCACTTCAGTACGGCTCGGAATGCTTCTGTCTCCATTAGCACAGTGTTGCGGGGCAGCAGCAGATTCTCAGCGAGGCGGGGCCACACTCCCGTGATGTTATGCACCGGACTGAGTCCTTATTTACACCAGACAAAAAATGGAGGATCCAAGGATTATTGCCTTGCACGCTCTGTGGTTTTATCTCACAATTAATTTTATCTCATAATTAAGTTGCAACAACACAAGTCACTTTTGTTTTGAATTAACTGCCAAATGACCTAGAAATAATGAGCTGAAACTTGTTTTTATTCGTATTAAATAATGAGACGGTGGCACACTGGACTACACCACATTCTAGGGCATTTTGGATGTACTGAATTAAAAAAATTCATGTTTTTCACCTTCAGGTCAACGTTTGGAACAACAGTATTATTATTTTCCGTTTAGATGATGCTACACTCCTTCTAAAGTATTGTAAATCTCTGAATTTGGAATGCCGATAGAACATTCAATTTACATATACTTGTACCTTTGACTTGGTGCTAATTTTTTATGATATTTCAATAAAAAGAACAGAAAGCGTACAAAAAGATTTCTTTTTTGGTCTAGTTAAAAATTACATTACCTTTACAATGGTTGACCCTCAGCATCATTTTGATCAGACTAGGCAATGGAATTTCTATGTAATTATACTGTTTTATAATTCAGTGTTATAACAGACAAACCACACTTTCCAAAACAATTCCATTTTATTATATACAAAATATTAAAATAAAAAAAAACTTTGCAACACAACATGAAGGTTAATCGACATTTTATACACGCCGACCACTGAGTGCTGAGGCTCGGTAGAATTAATCCGTCTCTGCCAGCTGTGGGTCAGGAAGGCTCGGTTGAATAATCCGTGCGGGCTGTCGCGGCGGACGCGTGGGATGATTCTACAAGGAAAATGCACACAATAAAATACAGCACGAAATATATACAGAAAAGACAATAGTTTTTAACAAGAATACATAAGCTTATTTCAGCGTATTGTTCACATGAATAATTACAATAAAAGCTTTAGTCCGCAGTGTGCTGCAATAAAGCAGCGATCCATCCACAAATGAACAGCTTTTTTATTGCATAAATAAACTGAGCGTCTTACCGAATATATTTGCGAAAAAACGCACAATAAAAAAAATTAAAACTCACCGTTAAAGGACTCCGATGTCGAAACCTCCCGGTATATTTTTTCATTCCGGGCGGCTCCGTCTAACTCGCGCTGAATACGTTCGTCTGACAATGCAGTGAGCAGACACTGCAGCTCCTTACTGCTCCATGGAACACCCTTATTACGCGAAGCCATTTTTGATAGAGAATAAATGAAAAATAGCACAGCAATACACTGAAAAGGAACCGCCAACAGTGGTTGCGTGCTGAGTAGGTTGTGAAGACTCTTTTTTTTTTTTTTTTTCAAAAACTTTATTGAGAAGGTCGTGAAGATTGCTGATTGGTCAGGTTACAACCTGACCAATCAGCGCCGGTTACAACCTGACCAATCAGCGGCGACCAGTCTGTTAACGTCACAACACGGCACAGCTCAGCACTGCTGTATCCTGCCCTTCAGCGGGGCTGAGAATCACGGCTGTTAAACCGTGTTGGGGCTTGCGGAAAAGCGTACAAAGCGTGCTGAGCCGTCCCGTGTCGCGCTAAAGCGTGCTAGTGGAAAAAGCCCTAAACAAACACAAAGCATTTTACCATCGTCGGCCTCCGTCGGTCTATGATGACCATGGAAGAGAATCCTAAACGTCTACTCTGCTGGAACAGCACCGCCTGTGGCTGAACAGGCCGATGCGCGAATGGCAGTCCCTGTCACACAGGTCGCACTTGTGGGTGGTCTCTGTGCTGCTGGGTCTGTGGCGGTTCTTCCTGCGGGTCCTTTTTTCAACTGCTGCAGCAGTCAGTCTCTCTTCACCCACCTTGAGCTGTCTGGTCAGGGTGCCTCTCCATTTGGAGCGGTCCATTGCAAGGTCCTCCCAGCACTCTGTGTTCATCTCCAGGGCCTTCATGTCTCTCTTGCAGATGTCTCTAAAGCGCAGCTGTGAGCGGCCAACGTCTCTCCTGCCAGTTGCCAGTTCTCCGTAGAGGACGTCTTTGGGGATTCTGCCATCCTCCATACGGTGAACATGGCCTAGCCAGCGGAGCCTGCGCTGCCTGAGTAGAGTGAACATGGATGGAAGGCCGGCGCGGGACAGAACTTCTGTGTTGGGCACTTTGTCCTGCCAGGATATGTCCAGGATGTGGCGAATGCAGCGCAAGTGGAAGGAGTTCAGTCTCTTTTCCTGCCGGGCGTATATTGTCCACGTCTCACTCCCATAGAGCAGTGTGCTGATGACGCAGGCGTTGTACACTGCCATCTTCGTCTTGACAGAGAGTTTGGGATTCTCCCACACTCGTGTGGTGAGGCGAGCGAGTGTGAAGGCTGATTTTCCAATCCTCTTGTTGATCTCTGTATCAAGGGAGAGGTTGTTGCTGATCGTGGACCCCAGGTACGTGAACTGATTCAAGACCTCCAGCTCGTAGTCGTCGATGGTGATGGTTGGTGGTGCTTCCGTGCCTTGCGCCAAGACGTTAGTCTTCTTCAGGCTGATGGTAAGCCCGAAGTCCTTGCATGCCTGGGAGAAGCGGCCCATCAGGGTCTGAAGCTCCTGCTGTGTGTGGGTTGTGACTGCAGCGTCCTCTGCGAACAGCATGTCTTTGATTAGAGCCTCACGTACTTTGGTTCTGGCTTTCAGGCGGGCGAGGTTGAAAAGCCTGCCGTCAGATCTTGTGTGCAGGTAGATTCCCTCTGTTGCTGTGCTGAAGGCATGCCTCAGGAGCATAGCAAAGAAAATCCCAAAGAGGGTTGGCGCAAGTACACAGCCCTGTTTCACTCCGCTGCATATGTTGAATGGCTCTGAGACATTGCCATCGTGCAACAAAGCATGGACATGGTCATAAACCACGTCCAGATCATGACATTTCTTCTGAGTTTGTAACTTTTTTCTTGTAAATTTGCTATTTTTGTGTAAATTTGTAACTTTTTCGAAAAAATTTGTGACATTTTTCTTGTAAATTTGAACTTTCTCAAAAATTTTCAAGGATTTTTATAGTAAACTTACAACTTTTTCTCATAAATTTAGGACTTTTTTTTCTTGTAAATTTGTAACATCTCGTAAACTTTTTTATTTACTCATATTTGCTACTTTTTTAGTAAAGTTGCAACTTTTTCAAGTAATTTTATAATTCTTTTCTTATAGATACTTTTTTCTTCTAAATTTTCACTTCTTTCTCACAAATTTGCAACCTTTTTCAAGTAAATTTGTGACTTTTTTCCTCATAAATTTGCTACTGTTGTTTTGTAAATTTGTCACTGCTTTTCTTATAAATTTTCAGATTTTATTTCTCATAAATTTGTGACTTTTTCCCTCGTAATTTTGCCTATGGCACAAGTGTCAGAAACCTGCTCACCCAAGTAAAGTCCATGTGGGCCAACACAGGTGGGGCCAACATGGAATCCACAGACAAACCCACATGGCAGGAAATAAGCCCAGCCCATAAGACAGCCTGGATTTAACCTATGGTGGGGCCCATCTGGGCATCCTGGCTGGGTTCCTGCCACACTGGCTGCTTGTTACACTCTGACCTTACTCCATCACCTGACAAAGATGCTGAGGACGTCACTGGCCCTGAAGTGGTACACTACTCTTCACATAGTACATACTCTTCACATTTGACAGCAAAATGGCCGCGCCACCTGTGTTTCTGGCTGCTGGTCGTCTCTGCTTGTTTGTCCTGTTTTTGATTATGTTATTGTGTCTGGATCATGTACAATCAGCCATTGTTTATGATCGCCAAGTGCTGCTGGATATTCAATCTTCCATGGTGGGGTTTGGCTGTCATAATCAGGAGGGAAGATTCTTCCATTGGTCTCTGCGTTTGCAACTTCCCGTTAGTACCTGGGATCCCTGCTGTGGTTATACTGGCAGAAAGCGATCCAAACCTCGGGGAAGACGTGCAGGTGCCGCGGTGAAATCTAGAAGGCTTGCTCGGCTTCGCCGTCTTGCTCGCTCCACCTCATCTTCTCCTAATTCTGTAGCTGGCCTCTTTCCTGGATCCTGGCCCTCGGGTGTGCCTGGAGTGAGGCCATCATTTCTCCGGCCTGTTTTCCCTGTTCTACCATGTCAACCGGCCTTCTCCCTGCTCCAAGCCAGCAAATCCCCTGCAGGTAGCGGGTGCCTAAGTCAACTTTCACCGGCCCCCATTCCTGGCGAGACTGCTGCTGTTACAGAGCCCATCCAGCTGCCGTTGCTTAACACACGTTCCATCTCAAATAAATCATTCTTTCTGAATGATTTATTCATTACTGCAGGACTGCAGGATTTATTCATTACTGCTTATTCCTTACTGCAGGACTGGACTTTTTATTTCTTGTTGAGACTTGGCAGAGAAGTGAGGAATTTACCTCCTTAATTGAACTTTTGTCCACCGGACTGTACCTTCTCCTGTGCTCCGAGATTGACAGGCCGCGGCGGTGGTCTGGCCATCATGAACCAGAGCCGCTTCATTACACGGACAGTGAGCCATAGAACTTTTTCATCATTTGAACTGATGATTTTAAAAATTGGCTCCTCAAGCCCATTTTATTGTGTTTTAATTTACCGCCCTCCAGGAGTTTATGCCTCTTTTTTATCTGAGTTTAGTGATTTTTTAACTTCTATTATTAAATTTGAGCGGATTTTATTACTTGGAGATTTTAATTTGCATATTAATGATCCCAGTGACAGTTTTGCAGTTAATTTCTTAGGTATGATTGACTCATTTAATTTTGTTTTGTGTCTATCTGTATCTGTCCGTACAGAGGGAGCTGAGGAGAAAGATCAGAGAAGGCAAGGACAGCTTCAGGAAGAAGATGGAGGACAAGCTGCAACAGAGCGACATCAGCGGGGTCTGGAGAAACCTCAAAACCATCTCGGGGCTCCAGAATACCTCCCCCCAGGCCACGGGGGGCAGGGAGTGGGCGAACAACCTGAATCTGTTTTTCAATAGATTTGACCAACCGCCCTCCCCCCTGTCTGCACAACAACCACTGCTGCCTCTAAGAAATCAAGTCCTGCTACCCACTCCCCACTCCACCGACACCCCCCCCACTCCCAACACACAGCCCCCCATCCTGACCCTGACCAAGACCCAGGGGAGGACGGAGCTGAGGAAGATCAAGGCGAGGAAGGCGTCGGGACCGGACGGCATCAGCGCAAAGCTCCTCAAGTCCTGTGCAGACCAGCTGTGTGGGATTGTGACGTATATCTTCAACATGAGCCTGAAACTGGGGAGGGTACCACAGCTGTGGAAAACATCTTGTGTGGTACCTGTACCAAAAACTTCCCACCCCAAAGACCTGAACAGCTTCAGACCGGTGGCCTTGACGTCCCACTTGATGAAGACCCTGGAGAGACTGCTCCTTGCTCATCTCCGCCCCCTGGTGGAACCAGCGATGGATCCACTCCAGTTCGCCTACCAGCATGGCATTGGGGTGGAGGATGCGGTGATCTTCCTCCTTCATCGTTCTCTGTCCCACCTGGAGAAGCCCGGGAATATGGTGAGGATCATGTTCTTTGACTTCTCCAGTGCTTTCAACACCATCCAACCGATGATCCTGAAGGACAAGCTGCTGCGCGCAGGGGTGGACCAGCACCTGTCATCATGGATCCTGGACTACCTCACGAACCGGCCTCAGTTTGTGAGAACCCGGGACTGTGTTTCCGACACGATCATCAGTAGCACGGGGGCCCCCCAGGGAACGGTGCTGGCTCCCTTCTTGTTCACTCTTTATACTGCGGACTTCTCACACAACACAACACATTGCCATCTACAGAAGTTCTCTGATGACTCTGCGATCGTTGGTCTCATCTCCAGCGGAGATGAAGCTGAGTACAGAGGGCTTATCCAGGACTTTGTTGACTGGTGCCATCGGAACTGCCTCCAGATCAACGCGAGGAAAACTAAGGAGCTGGTGGTGGACTGCCGCAGGCATGGGCAGCCCCTCACAGCACCAGTAAATATACAGGGAACAGACATCGAGATGGTGACATCCTACAAGTACCTGGGTATTCATCTGAACAATAAACTAGACTGGTCACACAATACTGACGCACTCTACAAGAAGGGACAGCGCAGGCTGTTCCTGCTGAGGAGACTCAGGTCTTTTGGTGTACAAGGGGCGCTGCTGAAGTCATTCTATGACACGGTGGTGGCATCAGCCATCACTTTTGGAGTGGTCTGCTGGGGCAGTGGCATTACTGCAGCCGATAGGAAGAGACTGAACAAACTGATTAAG
This sequence comes from Pholidichthys leucotaenia, assembly GCA_020510985.1. Taxonomy (NCBI): domain Eukaryota; kingdom Metazoa; phylum Chordata; class Actinopteri; order Cichliformes; family Pholidichthyidae; genus Pholidichthys; species Pholidichthys leucotaenia. Next base: position 83,230,444 of record CM035844.1, read on the forward strand.
AAAGCTAGCTCTGTCCTGGGGACGCCTTGATCCGATGGAGGAGATAGGAGAGAGAAGGACGGTGGCTAAACTGTCATCTCTGCTGGAGTCCGAGTTCCACCCTATGCAGGACATACTGGATGCACTGAGGAGCTCATTTAGCAGCAGACTACATCATCCCAGGTGCACAACCGAGAGGTTTCGTAGGTCCTTCCTACCAACGGCTGTCAGACTGTACAACCTAAGCAGGGCTGCTCGCAGAGATAGCAAAAAGACGTAACAAACTAATAGTTTTTTTTTTTTTTGTTTTTGTTTTTTTTTTGAATGCAAAAGATGCAATAGACTTACACAATGGTCCTCTCCGGCATACAACTAGGAACATACCGGTCGCTATGGAGGGTGAGAATATGTATGGGCACATAATCATACCATGTAGGATAACTAAATAGACGGTTATGCTGTTTCATCCCACCTAGCAACAATGCTCTGCACTGTGTGTGTTTATATATTTACATACTTATTCCATCTAGCTACAATGCTCTGCACTGGGTGTGTTTATATTTATATATCTATATATTTATTCCATCTAGCTACAATGCTCCGCACTGTGTTTTTATATATCTACATATTATTCCATCTAGCTACATTGCTCCGCACTGTGTGTGTTTATATACTTGCATATTTATTCCACCTAGCTGCAATGCTCCATACTGTGGGTGTTTATATATTTACATATTTATTCCAACTAGCTACAATGCTCTGCACTGTGTGTTCATATATTCATATATTTATTCCATCCAGCTACAATGCTCTGCACTGTGTGTCTGTGTGTGTGTGTGTGTGTATATATATATTTTATAGTAATATGTACATATGTATATTAGCTGCTCTTGCTTGCTTTTTTTTGCCTTCTGATTGTTGCTCTGAGTGTTGCTATCCCTGTGCTGTTGCAATCCTGGAATTTCCCCGTTGTGGGACTAATAAAGGCTTATCTTATCTTATCTTATCTTATCTTATCTGGCCCTACGTATATAAAAGGAAATACACTTGATCTTGTTTCTACACTTGGTCTTAATGTGAATAATGTTCAGACTAAGGAGCTTCTTGTGTCAGACCATTTTTGTGTTCTTTTTAATTTATCAGATAAATCAGTCTGTTACATTGGCAAGCGGGTAAAATGCTCTCGTGTCATTGACCAGTTTTCAGCTGTGAAATTTTCTGCTGCCTTTGACAGCAGTGTGGTTTTATCCTCTGATGACGACACTGAGAGCTTGGTCTGCTCTTTTTTTTTGTAACTTAAGATTTTTATTCATTTTTCATTATATATATTGCATTCAGATCACAGTCTACATTTAAAAAAAACAAAGGGGCTAGAGTAAAAAAGAAAAAAAAACAAAAAAAAAGGGGGGGGGGACAAATGTTGGAGCATCAAATTTTTAGTTTCCATCTCTTAATTCTTCTGGTTTTTCCAGCGTCTTTGGTTATTCTTTCAATATCTGTCTCGTTGTTGCACTTTGTAGTGTGTCCATTTTCGCCATTTTTTCCCCACAGTCCTTCTTGCATTCTTTGTCGATATGTTAGTTTTTCCATCATACGTATGTCCTCAATAATGTCAGTCCATTGCTCTTGGTCAGGAAGAACTTCTGATCGCCATTTTTTTGTGATTGTTTTTTTACATGCAGTCAACAAGATTTTAACTAGATATCTGTCCTCAGCCTGTATAACATTGTCTCTTTTAAGATCACATAGGTACATCAGGTTACAGTTCATTGGTATATTATATCCTAATATCCTCTGTATTGTCACATGTATAGATTTCCAGAATGATGAGATTTTGCAGCATTTCCAAAACATATGTGAGTGGTCTGCATTTTGAGCCCCACATCCCCTCCAGCATAAAGATTGGGTATTTGTATATTTTCCTTGAATCTGTGGTGTAATGAAAAAGCGAATCAGGTTTTTCCATCCAAATTCCCTCCATGTTCTTGAATTTGTTGATGTGTGTTGTGTTTTCCATATTTCCTGCCAGCTTTCTTCTGTTATGTTTAAATTGAGCTCTTTCTCCCATTTCTCCTTTATATAGTTACTTGAATGATTGTTTGCCATAAGTTTCTGATATAGCTTTGAAATAATTCTTGTTTTATTTCCTGTATATGAGCTTAAAATGAATTGTATAATCTCGCTCACATCTGTTTGGAGGTTATGCCTAATCTTCTTCATATAATAGTCTCTCATCTGCAGATATCTGAAGAATTCCGATCTTTCTAGTTTAAATTTTCTCCTGATGTTTACAAAGCTCCCGAGATCTTTTTTTCCGATATTGCCCCATGCTGTGATTCCCTTGTTCACCAGATTTTTGTATCCCCTATCTTGTTTTGCCGGTTCAAACTGACTGTCAAATGCTACCCATTTCAATAGTTTTATGTCTTCCTTTATATTATACTTTTGTACTATTTTATACCACAGTTCTAAAGTAAATTTAGTGATTGGGTCTATTTGTTTGATTTGCTTATATGCATCTTTATCTCCTATTATGCTTTGTACTGGGAGTCCCTCAATTTCCTTTTCCATTTCTTTCCATTTTGCCTCATATCCCTCGTCGCACCAACATATGATATATCTTATTTGTGCCGAGTAGTAATATTCTTTTAGACTCGGTAGGCCCATGCCTCCTTTCTCTTTTGGTAACTGGAGAGTTTTATATTTCACTCTTGGTTTTTTACCTCCCCAAACAAATCTCGATATCATCCTGTCCCACTTTGAGAACTGGGCATCTGGAATCTCTGTTGGTAGAGCCTGGAAGAGGTAAAGTAATCTAGGTTGTATGCTGATTTTGACTGTCTCAATTTTTGAATTCAGATCCATATTTAAGATTGACCATCTATCAATATCTTTTTTTATTTCTTGTTCCAACCTATCATAGTTTGCTTTATAGATTTTGCTTAGATCTTTAGGTATGTTCACTCCAAGGTATTTTATTTCTTTTTGTTTCCAGTTTAGTTTGATCTTATCAGTTATCTGGTTTAGAGGGTTATAGTGGAATGTCAGTATTTGTGTTTTTGTTATGTTTATCTTGTATCCTGATAATTTTCCAAAATTTTCTATCAAGTTCATCATTTCCATTATTGATTCATCTGGTTGTTCAAGGTAAACTATAATATCGTCTGCAAATAGCCCAATCTTGTGTTCCGCCCCCTTTATTGTTACACCTTTTAATTTCTTATTTTGTCGTATCGCTTGAGCCAGTGGCTCTATGAACAGAGCAAACAAGGTGGGCGATAAGCAGCATCCCTGCCTAGTTGATCTTTGTATATTTACTTTGTCTGTTAAGCTACCGTTTATCTTGATTCTTGCCACAGGTTCTTGATACAGCGTCCTTATGCATTGTACTGATTTTTCGTTAAATCCAAAGCGTTCCAGCACACTATATAGGAATTTCCAGGTAACCCTGTCAAATGCTTTTTCTGCATCTAAACTCATTATTACTGCGTTTTTCTTTTCTTTATGTATTTGATTAATTATATGTATTGTTCTCCTGATATTGTCATGTGTTTGGCGTCCTTCTATGAAACCAGTTTGATCATCTTCTATCAATTCCATCAAGAATCCATCATGGGCTGCACGGTGGCGCAGTGGTTTAGCACTGTGGCAGCACAGTTTTACCCTCGGCCGGGGGATTGCGGGGATCATGAGGTCGTGGGTTCGATCCCAGCCCCCGACCAACAGTGAGCTGTGTGGAGTTTGCATGTTCTCCCCGTGTTGCGTGGGTTTACTCCGGGATTTCTCCGGTTTCCTCCCGCATACCAAAAACATGTAGGTTTAGGGCGCTCGCGCACGCAGCGACCAGCAGCCGGTGGCTTGTCACCAGACTGCAAACCAAGTCTACCTACGGGTACAAATAAGTAACAAAAAAAAAAAAAAAAAAAAAAAAAAAAAAAAAAAAAAGAATGTCTTTATTCGTTTACATATAATTGTTGTATATATTTTATAATCCACATTTAATAAAGATATTGGCCTATAGTTTCCGCATTGTTCTCTATCTTTCCCTGGCTTTAAAATGACTGAAATAATGGCTTCGTTCCATGATGGAGGTATTTTGTTGTTGTTCAACGTCCAATTAAATGACTTTAGAAGCTGTGGCGTGAGTTCTTCTATAAACAGTTTATAAAACTCAGATGGGTATCCATCACTACCTGGTGATTTACCGTTTTTAAGTGACTTAATCACATCTCTAATCTCTTGTGTTGTTATTTCTGCTGTTAGCTTTTCATTTTGTTGATTTCCTATTGATGGCAAGTCCAATGTGCATAGAAATTTTTTAATATCTTTAGTATTTGTTTCTTCAGGTTGCGAGTATAGTTCTTGGTAGAAATTATGGAATATTTCTTCGATGTTTTCTGGGTTAACTGTGGTTTTATTTGTGGTGGGGTCTTTAATCTTGTATACATTATTCATTGTTTGTTGTTTTCTTAACCGTTTTGCCAGCAGTTTTGTGGCTTTTGGTCCCGTTTCATAATATTTTTGCTTTAGATATCTATTTTTCCTTTCAATTTCATCCATTTGTGTTTCTTTTATCTTTATTTTTTCTTCTTTAATTTCTTGATATATTTTTGGGTCATTTGTGCTTTGATGTTTATGTTCTAATTCCCTCAGTCTCTCACATCTTTGTTCATATGCTTCCAGTTTAGTCTTATTTGCTTTTCCTGTTTCAACAATTAATTTACCTCTTAACACGGCTTTTAGTGCATCCCATAGTATTGTTGGGTCCACTTCTTCATTGTCATTCTCTTGGATATATTCATTTATGTTTACTTTTATTCTTTCTTTCATTTTATCATCATTTAACAGTCCTACATTAAGTTTCCATGTTGTTTGTCGTTTTCTATTGTTTAAATTTATTTCCATGTATATAGGATTATGATCTGATATTTCTGCCCCTCCAATCCAACAATTTCTCACCCTGTGTCTGTCACCTTTATTCATAAGGAAGTAATCTATTCTAGAGTGTACTTTATGGACTGCTGAATAATGTGTATAGTCTTTTTCGAGTGGGTGCAGGTCCCTCCAAATGTCTACCATACCCATTTCTGCCAGTGAGGTTCTTATGAACTTTGTTACATGTTTTTTTGTCTTCTTAACACTTGTTGTATCAATTTCATGATCCATGACAGCATTTAAGTCTCCTCCACAAATTAGGACTCCTTCACTGTGTGTTGCTATGAGATCAAACAGATGTTGAAAAAAACCCTTGTCACTTTCTGGTGGGGCATAGATGTTCACTAATGTGATCTGCATTCCATCTATTCTACCCTTTATTATTACATACCTGCCTTCTTTATCCTAGATTTCCTGTTCACATTCAAATTGTATTTTATTTGAGATTAGTATCATAACCTCCCTTTTAGTTCCTCCCTTAAATGAACTGTAGTAGGAGTTCTTATAGCCAAATCTCTTTAGTTTCACATGTTCTGTCTTGCTCAAATGTGTCTCTTGCATAAATATAATTTCGGCTTTTTCCTTCTTGAATTTTCTTATTATTCTTTCCCTTTTAACAGGTGAGTTCAGACCATTCACGTTTAGTGTTATTATCTTAAGATTTTTACCCATAATCATGTTTTTCCATTTTTTTAACTTGTGCTCCTAGCCCCTTTAACAACAAAAATAACACATATTTATATAAAAACACATTAAAAAATCTCGACCTCCGTACTTTGGGCCTTTCTTCTGCCCACTGGTCCCTGTTGGTGGGTGGAGGGAATGTCCTCACCGAGTGTAGGGCCCTCCCTAGACCTGTATTTACTATCCAAGAAATAGTCATTAGCCTAGAAATGTCCAACAAATATCACTTAAACCTCTCCTAGCCGTCTGTTTCTCTTTTACCTTGTCTTCTTGGCCTTCATTTCTTCTGTGTCTTTCTTAATCTTTGTTATAATCTAGGCTTTCAGTTGAAAGCCTTGTAGTCTTTCCTGGGCCCGCTGCTCCACGTCTCCCCCCGTCTTTTGCCGCTCACTCGCCTCCACTCCGGCTGCCGTGATGCGTTCAGGGCCGCCGCTGCTCCTACCGTTTCCTCCGGCACGTACACCTCAAGGCCCCGCTCCATCATGTCCTGCGCTGCCTCTCTGGCTGTGTTGTATGTCCTCATGCCATTCTCCCAATGAATCCTCATCTTCGTTAGCGGCGTTTGGAATCTAATTTTTTTTTCTTTCAGCGTTTTTTTAATGTTGGCATATTTCTTCCGCTGCTGCACAATTTCTGCCGGGTAGTCATGATCAAAGAATATCTGCTTGTCGCCGATTCGTATCTTTTTTTTCCACGCTCGTGTCAGGATTCTTTCCTTCACATCATATTTCAGAAAGTTTACCACAACTGACCTGGGTGTAGAGCGTGGGTTCGGGTTCTGTGCCGAGGCTCTGTGCGCTCGTTGAATCTGCAGATCCGCTTCGCTGGGCAGCTCAAGCTCTTTTTTTAAGAACTGATCCATGAATTTCGTCATCGAGTTGCCTTCAATGCCCTCCGGGATCCCGAAGATGCGTATATTGCCCCGTCTGGACCTGCTCTCCAAGTCGGTTACTTTCTCCTGCATCCTCTGCATTTGTGCCGTCAGGGTCTGCAGCTGTTCGCTTGCCTCGCTATTCCAATCTTCCAGCTCTGATATTCGGGCCTGCGCTTCTGTCATACACGCCCGCTGGGAGCGCAGCTCCTCCATGTTTTCTGCTAGCTTGCGCTCCATTTCTCTTCGGAGGCCCATAATTTCCTCCTTAATCTCTTTTTTCAGCTCCTCCTTAAGAGCCGCTAAATCCTGTTGTAGCTGCCGTTTGAAGTCTCTCAACTCTTTACCCAAACTGGCGATGCCAGTGTTCATGGTATCGAGTGTGTCCTCCATTTTCTCTGCTGCAGTCACCTCGTTTTTTTGGGCCCCGTGTTCAGCGGTTTCTCCTGCGTTGTTGAAGAGGAATTCTTTAATTTTACTCTGCTTTTGTCCTTGTGCCCGGCTCCTTCGTGTTTTCATCCCTTAGTTTATTGATCCGCTTATGTCGAGTTGGCCATTTACCGATGATTTTTAATCCGGCTAGGGAGAGCTCTCTGTTTAAGCGTTATGTCTCTCCGCCATCTTCCCGGAAGTCCCTGGTCTGCTCTTTTAACTCACACTGTTCAAGCATCTTAGATGTAGTTGCTCCCTTTAAAACCAGGACTGTCCCTGCTGTTAATTCATCCCCCTGGTTAAATGATGATCTCTGTTGTTTTAGATGTAAATGTCGGAGGGTGGAAAGACTGTGGAAGTCCAATAAACTTGAGGTGCATCGATTGTACCTTAAGGAACTGTTAATTGAATTTAACAATATGATTAAAATGGCAAGAACTTCTTATTTTTCCAATATCATCTCCTCCAAAAGTATCAATCCAAAGATCATCTTCAGCACAATAGACAGTATAGTTAATCCTGTTAGTTCTGCTCCCCCTGTTTATTCAATTAATGACTGTAACAAGTTTATTTCCTTTTTTGTTGACAAGGTCACTGCTGTTAGGGCTGGTTTTACTCATTCCTTTCCCCTAATCCTTGATTGTCCTAACAGACAGGCCTTTTTAAGTGATTTTACCCCAATTTCTTTTGAGTATTTGTTAGTGTTGGTGAGTTCCATGAAATCCTCCTCCTGCATTTTAGAAATTTTGCCTTCCTCAATGTTAAAAGAGGTAATTGGCTCAGTGGGTACATCTTCGGTTAATATCATTAATAGTTCACTTGAATCTGGTTGTGTACCCTCGTATTTTAAACATTCAGTTGTGCAGCTACTTTTAAAAAACCTAACCTTGATCCATCTGTTTTTAAAAACTTCAGGCCAATTTCTAAGCTTCCTTTTATTTCTAAGCTTTTAGAAAAAGTTGTTGCCAAGCAGCTCACTGACTTTCTGATTGAACACAATATTTTCTACAAATTTCAGTCAGGTTTTCGTCAGAAACACTCGACAGAGACCGCTTTTCTCAGGGTGTCAAATGATATTTTAATGTCATCAGACTCTGGCAAATGCTTTGTTTTAGTGTTATTAGATCTTACTGCAGCATTTGATACTATTGATCATTGTATTTTGTTACAAAGGCTTAGAGATTGGGTAGGTATTTCTGGAAAAGCTCTGGATTGGTTTTTCTCCTACCTTTCTGGTAGGAGTTTTTCCGTGGCTGTTGGCTCTTATTCATCTGACTCTGCTCCTTTAACTGTGGGGTGCCTCAGGGTTCTATTCTGGGTCCACTTTTATTTGTCCTATATATGCTGCCACTTGGTTCTATCATCAGCAAATTTAAAGGTGTGTCTTATCACTGCTACGCTGACAATTTACAGCTACTTTTCTCTTTTAAACCTGACTATGTTGACAAACTTTTTGCAACTTAATGCTGATAAAACTGAAGTCCTTATTGTAGCACCTGATAATCTAATTCCTAAGATGGTTAATAGCATTGGTTCATTAAGCTCTAATGTACGGCCTAATCTAAAAAATGATGGTGACATTTTCGATCAGTCGATGAGTTTTGATCAGCATGTCAAATCTCTGACCCGGAGTTGTTTTTTCCACCTTAGGAATATATCCAAAATTAGGTCATTGGTTTCCTACAGTCAGTTAGAAATCATTATTCATGCCTTTGTTTCTTCACGTTTGGACTACTGTAATGCTCTTTTCACATGTCTTAGCAAATCCTCTTTACACCGCCTACAGTTAGTCCAGAACGCTGCTGCAAGATTACTAACTAGGTCCAGTAGATTCTGTCATATCACTCCTGTTTTGGCCTCCTTGCATTGGCTTCCTGTAAATTATAGAATTGATTTTAAAGTTCTTGTTCTTACTTACAAAGCCATTCATGAAGAGGCGCCTTTTTATATTAGTGACCTGCTCTTTCTACACCAGCCCAGCAGGTCTCTCAGGTCTTCTCGTCAGAATCTATTGGTATTCCCTAGCACTAGGCTCAGAACCAAAGGCGATAGAGCCTTTGCTGCTGTTGCTCCCAGACTGTGGAACTCCTTACCTTTTCAACTTAGATCTGCACCTTCCATTGGTGTTTTTAAGAAGCAACTAAAGACCCACCTTTTTAGCCTGGCTTTTTAATTAACTATGCGTTGATTGTATTTTTATGTGCTTTTACTGTCTACTTTGTTTTGTTTTTCTTTTACTGTTTTATGTGCCTGTGTTTTTATTTTATTTTTTACCATGTTAAGCACTTTGTGACTCTGTCTGTGAAAAGTGCTCTATAAATAAACTTATTATTATTATAGTGGCCTCTGTTTCATTTGATGAGAGCTGCCGTTGATATGAAGTCTGATATATGTGGGTCACACCAAGCCAATGTCTCTCAGAGAACCTGATGATCAAATTCCTGCTGCGACTGTCATAACTCTGGCTCTCACGAGCCAGGAAAGGAGATACGAGGGCGACCAGTGAGTTAGCGAAGTTTATTAACAAAGCACACACTACACTAAATAACGAACAGAAAAGTAAAGAGCCACGTGGGGCTAAAACACACACAGAACTAAGGGTAACATACCACCCAGGGAGAAAGGCTAGAGAGGCGGCGAGGGAAAAATACACGCCGAGTCGCAACACTTACTTTGGGTGAAGCGCCGAGGAAACGGCGGACTGAAGCTAGTCGTAGGAGCTAACAGTCGTGGGAAACACAAGGAACGTCTTCCCATAGCGAGGTCGCAGCGACGAGTAACTCTCGGCTGCTCGCTTAAATGGGGGAGATGATTGGGAATAGGAGACAGCTGTCCCAGCGCAGCTGAACTAGACAGCTGGCAATCAGCTGGGCGCTGTCAAAGAGCGGGCCATGGAAGACCCGGCACGGACTACCCCGGAGCAGGAGCGAAACTGGACTACCTGAACGCAGAGAAAAGATAGCGTTCAGGTCGTGACAGTACTCCTCCCCCGAGCCGCGCCTCCTGGAGCGGCCTAAACCCCCCCCCCCCCCCGAGGGAAGACCAGGGAGGGCGGTGGGGGCCAGATCTGGGAGAAAGGGAGGGACCAGAAAAAGGAGGCAGGGAAGAAAAAAAAAACCTAGATACCGTATAGGGTCAGATACCATAATAATTCTAAACCCCCCCCCAAAAAAAACATCACCCCCTCCCCTGCAGAGGCCAGACGGTCTGTGCAGGCGACCACAGGAGGTGGGGAGAAACGACAAGAACCAAAATGCAGAAACATAGCGACACAATCATGGAAAAAGTTCACAATAACTTAGGGTGAGGACAATAAAAAAAAAAAAAAAAACTCATGTCCCGAAGGCCAAAAACTACAAAACTCTGAACATATGGTTTAAATAGACTTACACAAGTAAACCCCGACCAAAACAGAATATACAAAGGATGCAAACCGGGCATAAGATCCAAAAATAGAGCCTGGAACTGCAAATTGGCATGAAGATAAAAATACAAAAGGAACAACTCCTCAAACACGTATTAGCACAAAAGTGTCACTAAACAGTCTGGAGGAGGATATAAATACAGAAAAACAAGACTACTCGGAATGAGGCCAGGCAATGTGAAGCAAATGCTACTTAAGGGAGAAATTAGAATAGGATCATACTGGGATTATAAAACAAAGAAAATAGTCCAAGGAAATTTTAACTGGGATAACCCCACAATAAAGACTCTAGGGCAGAGAGTTCTTTGATGTCCTGAAAAGTATTAAATTAGGGAGGACAATCAAACGCAAGGCAACAAACAGTCAGTCAATTCTTCCAGGACGTCAGCAGGTGGAGCGGGGCAGGCGATGACAGCTTGTCCGGCGGGCGGCCCGAACTCCACCAGGCCAGGAACCACAACACCAGTTCGGGTGGCCTACCCGAGTCCCAGGCTAGGAGACACAGTTTCTCCGGAGGCCGACCCAGATCACCGAACCAGCCAGATGGCTTCCCAGGTGGTCGTCCCGTGACCTCAGACCACGGAGAGCTGAGGGAGAAGTCTTGGTGCAGCTTCCTCCCTGAGGGAAAAGGCAGGAGGAAACTGACCCAGGTGAGAAAAACCCCCACAGTAGTAGGGGGAGAAGAGATGGAGGCCAGGGGCAAAGTTAGCCTGCCATCTAATGGCAACAAGGGTAGGGGGAAACTGGCCCGGGTGAGAGGAACCCCAACAGCGGCAGGAGGAGAAATGATGGAGGCAAGGGACGAAGTCAGCCTGACGTCAGGCGAACACAATCCTCCAGCTCCCACACTAACCGTTACCCGGACCGGCGCAGCACCCCCGGTGGACCCCGATCGGGCTGGCGCAGCACCCCCGGTGGACTCCAGCTGGACCGGCGAAACACTCCCGGTGGACTCCAGCTGGACCGGCGAAACACTCCCGGTGGACTCCAGCTGGACCGAGACAGCACTCCCGGTGGACTCCAGCTGGACCGAGACAGCACTCCCGGTGGCCCTGGGGAGAGGCTCAGAGGGACAAAAGGAACCGGGATCAGGATCACCGGCAGCGGCAGAGCCCGGCGGAACAGGCTCGAGCGCAGCAGACGGCTGCACCCGGCCCGCCCCCCCGAGAGACAGGCAATAATGCTCCAGAATAGAGAAGAGAAAAACAAAATAGAGCACTTGCCTGATCTCGGGTTCTACCGCCATCCAGGACTTCGATGCTCCGGGCTCAGCGTGCAGGACTCCGTCCTCCGGCTCCAACTCGACTGCGAATGGCTCCGCAGCCGGCATGATGGTTTCCACAGTCAAACGACCTCCAAATGCCGAAGACCGCGTCGACAGCCCACCTGGCGTGGAGGCAGGAGATCTGGACTCTGCTGGGCCGAACCATTCCTCCGTGGAGACCCGGGGACGCTTAATCGTCGGCGCTGGCTCCAACAGGCAGTTCGACCTTCTCCTCTGCCCATAACGTGGCTGCGGGGCTGGGGCAAAACCCTCCAGGGCCGCAGGCCGCCTCCTCCTCGCGCAGCGGTGTACACCTGGCACCGGGGCACACTCAAGGGGAAGAGACACAGAGGACGCAGGTTCATATTCAGTTTTTGCAGCGGGAGGAGAGAGCTCAGGGGACTGTGAACCCTGAACTCCTCCCCCAGGAATCAAACAAGGCAATTCACTCATAATGGGAGGAGAATGAAAGGACACTTGCCTGATTCCCGGAGGGCCGGTGGAACCCGCTACAAGGGACTCGAGTCTCTCTTCTCCCAACCGGATAGAAGTGGGGAACCCCCCGGACAGATGAGGCGGTGCTACCCGCACCGGATCGGGACCTGGAACACCTGGAGATGAATTTGCGCTTCTCCCAGCGGCCGGAGTGAATGACGAAGAGGGGGGTGAAACAGCTGAGGAGAGCTGGGGGCCCAAAGCTGACGGGACAGCGGGGAGAGTGGGCCCAGGAGTGGGAGCAGCTGATTCACTTCTTCGGCGAGACACGGGAGCAACAGCAGGCTGGGAGGCGGAATTCGTGTGGTTTCCTGGAGCGGGATCCGGACGGGACTCTCGCTGAGATGAGTGGGGAATTTGGGAGCGCCGTCTTCTGAACGTGAGGTCGGGAAAACGCCGCTCCTGTGCGATGAGCGAAGCCAACAGGTCAGCGTATTCCGGATAATCGTTCAGCTCCGGGTTCTTCTCGACCAGCCTGACTGCCGCAATCACGTTCTTCATGGCTACGGGGGGAACGGCGGCGGAAGAAGCGGCTGCCACTCGATCCGCAATGCGCATTGCTGTCATTCTCATCTTCTCCGGGGGAAACCCGGTTGACGTCACTCTATCCTGGGGATCACCCCTGGGTGAGGCGAACTCCTGGACTGGATCGGCGGCAGGAGCGGGATTCCGAAGCGAGGAGCGAAGGCGTCCTGTCCTCGGCTTCCTGCCGGAGTTCTCCTCCAGCCTACGGAGCCTCTCCCAGGCCACAGAGATGTCTGCCCTCCTCGCCTTAACCTCGGGGAGAAGGAAGTAGCGAGAAAAGCAGTTAAGCATACCCTCGGCGAGCTCCAGGCACCAGCGTATCTCGCTGGGGGCATCGTAGAGGTCCGTGGTGAACAACGTTCCGTCCACAAGGTCCAGAGTCTCCGAGAGATCGTGGCCTGAGTGCCGCATGAGTCTCTTGGAAGGAGACATGACACTGGCTCGCCCGTACCCAGAGGAAGAGAAAAAAAGGCGTCGAGTCCTTACAGCCAACTCACGGTCGCGGCCGTCTCACTATGGCTGCGACCTACTGTCATAACTCTGGCTCTCACGAGCCAGGAAAGGAGATACGAGGGCGACCAGTGAGTTAGCGAAGTTTATTAACAAAGCACACACTACACTAAATAACGAACAGAAAAGTAAAGAGCCACGTGGGGCTAAAACACACACAGAACTAAGGGTAACATACCACCCAGGGAGAAAGGCTAGAGAGGCGGCGAGGGAAAAATACACGCCGAGTCGCAACACTTACTTTGGGTGAAGCGCCGAGGAAACGGCGGACTGAAGCTAGTCGTAGGAGCTAACAGTCGTGGGAAACACAAGGAACGTCTTCCCATAGCGAGGTCGCAGCGACGAGTAACTCTCGGCTGCTCGCTTAAATGGGGGAGATGATTGGGAATAGGAGACAGCTGTCCCAGCGCAGCTGAACTAGACAGCTGGCAATCAGCTGGGCGCTGTCAAAGAGCGGGCCATGGAAGACCCGGCACGGACTACCCCGGAGCAGGAGCGAAACTGGACAACCTGAACGCAGAGAAGAGATAGCGTTCAGGTCGTGACAGCGACTCCCTTTGTTGACTTTGTTGTCATGACACAAGTTGTGTGAGCAGGTTGCACAACCTAGGAAGATAAACAAAGGCATAACTGCATGATGATACAATTTAATTTTTCATATCTTTTTTTCAAGGCAGCATGGTGGCGGAGTGGTTAGCACTGCAGCAGCACAGCAACTCACCCTTGGCCGGGAGATCCTGGATTCGATCCCAGCCCCCGACCAGCAGTGATCTGTGTGGAGTTTGCATGTTCTCCCAGTGTCTGAGTGGGTTTACTCCGGGATTTCTCCGGTTTCCTCCCACCTGCCAAAAACATGCAAGTTAGGTTAATTGGCATCAAACTGGGGATTCTAAATTGTCTTTAGGTGTGACTGTGAGAGTGAATGGTTGTCTGTCTCTCTGTGTTGGCCCTGCGATAGACTGACGATCTGTCCAGGGTGTACCCTGCCTCTCGCCCAAAGATGCTGGGATAGGCTCCAGCCCCCCCGCGACCCAAAAAGGATTAAGCAGAAGAAAATGGATGGATGGATATCTTTTTTCAGCTGCTCATCTTATTTAGACTGTGGGGGGTGGAGGACTATCCCAGCATCTTTCTGTTGAGAAGTCATTCACTCATAGGGTCAATACAGAAACACAGACACTTCACTCTCATATTCACACTGTTACATATGAAAATAGTTAGTAGTAGTAGGATGGCGGCAGGGTTGGCTGGGGAATAGATGGGGTGACGAACTGTCGGTTCTGGTAGTGACGCCACCCAGAGTATAAAGGCTACGGGCAGAAGGGGTTCGCCCTCTTTGCCTGGTAGACACCCTGGCATGCAGGAGAGCGCCGGAGGTCTGTACGGTCTTGTCAGTGAGTTCTGTTAATAAAGCTCCATTAACGGTACTCCCTGTGGGGCACATATGTTGGTTTCATATGCTCCACAGATATATTACTGTATGTTTATTGTGTGCTTCATGTCTCAAGGGAACAAAGGGACTGAGCCTCCTAGAGGTAACAGGAGGGTGTGAGATTTGGCCTTTTGTTTCAAGGAGATGGCCTTGAGAGATTTCCTGACCACCAGAGACTAGGGGGTGGATGGTGTCAAGATCGGGGGAAGTTACATTGTGACTGGGATTAAGTACCATGTGACTGTATGTTTGAATAAACACCATGTGACTGTAGGTTTGATGTCCTGGGTATAAAAGGACAGATGTGAGAAGATTCATCCTCTTTTTCTGCTTTGGAATGTTGGAGTATGTGATTGTGAATAAAGCTGAACCTGAGGAATAAACTCAGTCTCGTCCTTCAACACATCTCCACACTCCCGCTCTTTCGTTATTGTCTAAGTTATGGACACAACATTTGGCGACGTGGTAAAAGTGGTTATTGAGAAGTCTTTTGCCAATTTTTGGCCATTTTTGGAGACACCAGGCAAGCCACCCATGGCATGGTCTCAGTGGTTTGCCGCATTTACTAACTATTTGGTGGCCCTGAACCTCGGTGAGCTAGAGAAGCTTCGTGTGAAGGCAATTTTAGTCCATAATTTAGGCATGGAGGGGCAGAGGATTTTGGAAAACTTAGGAGGAGCCGATAGCTTTGACAAGGTTGTGGAGCTAATGGCGCGCTATTTTCACGCTCCTGAAAATGTCACTGTCCAACTCATTCTGTTTTGACAGCACCGCCAGTGGACGGGAGAGTCTGTTAGAAAGTTCATTGCAGACCTCTGTGAGATGGCGAGGGAATGCAAGTTTGGAAACCTGGAGGATGAAATGGTCCAGGACTAGCTAGCAGAACATGTCCGGTGTCCTGCTGCTCGGTTTAGGCTTTTGACCCACCCAGGTGAGCTGACGTTGGCTGCTGCTATCGAGCTAGCACAGCAATTTGAGGCAGCTGAGACAATAGCGAGAGGTACCCGAGAGAGAACATCTCCGACCCAGGATGAGCCTCACTTGAGGGCGCTGAATTTGGACCCTGAGGAAGAGGACAGCGGGGATGACGATTATGCCTCCATGGTCAAGATTAGGTCCGCCCCAGGTCCGCCCAGATGTTATGGCTGATGGGTCCCCTAAACACCGCTATAAGTCCAGGGAATGTCCGGCAAGAGGCAAGAGTTGATGGAGGTGTGGCTTGTTAAATCACTTTGCCAGGACTTGCAAGAATTTTGAGCGGAGGGATCGACAGCGTGAGGCAAGTCCCTCCCTGAAGACTCCAACGATAGTTCATACGATCTCACCAGAGACAAATAGACGGATCAGTTGTGTGGTGTCGCTGGATGGTGCTGAGGTGCCGTTTTTGGTAGATACCAGAGCGATGACCTCCGTTTTGAGCCTGGCGACAGTGAGGAGTCTGTTTCCCTGCCACTGCATTGATAAACGGGCTGCACCCTATTTTGGCTACGGTATGAACAGGCTGGCTGTCTTGGGATTTTTGGAGATGGAGGCGAAGTAGAAAGCCTGGAATCAGCAGCTTGATGAGAAGCAGCTGTGCGGCTTGGATGAGAATCAGCACCTCCAAGTCTGAGTCCATGGTCCTCAGCCGGAAAAAGGTAGGTTGTCCTCTCCGGGTTGGGGACAGGCTCCTGCCCCAAGTGGAGGAGTTCAAGTATCTTGGGGTCTTATTCACGAGTGAGGGGAGAATGGAGCAAGAGATTGACAGACGGATTGGAGCAGCATCTGCAGTGATGTGGACGTTGTACCGGTCCATTGTGGTGAAGAGGGAGTTGAGTTCTAAGGCAAAGCTGTCGATTTACCAGTCAATCTACGTTCCTACTCTCACCTATGGTCAAGAGCTTTGGGTAATGACCGAAAGAATGAGATCGCGGATACAAGCGGCTGAAATGAGCTTTCTTCGTAGGATTGCTGGACTCACCCTCAGAGATAGGGTGAGGAGCTCAGTCACCCGGGAGAAGCTCAGAGTAGAACCACTGCTCCTCCACATTGAAAGGAGTCAGTTGAGGTGGTATGGGCATCTGTTTAGGATGCCTCCTGGACGCCTCCCACTTGAGGTGTTTCGAGCACGTCCCACTGGGAGGAGACCCTGGGGCAGACCCAGGACTTGGTGGAGAGTCTATGTCTTCCAGCTGGTCTGGGAACGCCTTGGTATCCTCTCTGAAGAGCTGGAGCAGGTGGCTGGGGAGAGGGAAGTCTGGGCTTCTCTGCTTGAACTGCTGCCTCCGCGACCCAGACCTCCGGAAAAGCGGTAGAAGATGGATGGATGGATGGATGGATGGATGGATGGATGGAGGTGAAGTACAAATCTGTACAAATCCGTGACATTGCCGAGCATTCAGGTTATTGTCACTGCCTACGGAGTCAATATAATGGGATGCAACATGTTTTATGGATTGGGTTTTTCCATCGCCAACAACACTGGAGAGGAGTGGTTGGGCTGCAGGCTGTGGAACCGACCTACTCCGTGTGTGGAAGATGAGGAGATGTGGGATCCTGATTGATCCGGTGTTTCTGAGGAGAAGCACATCTGTCACCACACGATGCCGCCCCAGGATGGACCCGATGCCAGTGTCCATGGTACCCTTGGTGTGGGTGCTGGACGGCATGACGGGACCCCCGGGGTGACTAGTAAGCCTGTGGCGCCTGCGCTAAGGATGGAGGGGGCGAGACCACAGAGTGCAGTGTAAAGGCGCTCCAAACGATGGCCCTCCAAGAGGACTGCGAACCGGACCCGCAAGACGACCGGTTCCGAGGAGGAGGATCGCTTACATCGTAGTGACCCAAGAAAGCAGGCCAGGACTCCCCTGCGGACTGGTGTTGGAGTTTGTTCACGGATTGAGACTTGGCTGAGAGGAACATGTGGAACACGCGGACGACGTGTGGACCAGGGGTGGCTCCAGGTGGGGGCTGCACGGGCCAATGGACATTCGGGCCTGTCTGAAGAGATGTAGAGACACCCCAACGAATGGCACCGCATGGTGGAGAAGAGGAGATGGCGCAGTTCATCCCCAGAGACCAGGAAGAGGAGATGCTCTGGGAAGGAACCACGAGATGGTAATCCATGGGGAGGCCTCTCCACGGGGTGTGTTAAGTGACTGGGAAGTGCGTTTGTTCACACGTTGCAAGCCTATCCCTGTGTCATGTAGTGTATAGTTTAGTCTTATTTTTTTTCCACAATATCTTTATTGAACCTTTTTTTTTTTTAACAAACATGATACAAACAAACACTAACACTAAAGTACTACAAAAAAAAAAATGCCCTAAAAACACCAACAACCACCAACAAAATCAAGTCTTCAACAATGCTCCTCTGTTTAGTCTAGACAATCCAATACATTAGTATACATATTATGTTCACCAGTTTGGAATTTACAAGGTCCACACACATCATTCACCTTCTTCTTCAAGAGTTATGTTTAAATTTTTTACATAATCAATAAAAGGTCTCCATATATTCTCAAACACAATTTCCTTTGATTTCAGTATATATGTTATTCTTTCTAATGGAAGGTTTGTTAACATCTGTCTTAACCACTGAGTCACATCTGGTCTGAAACCCCCTCCAGGTTTCACTATTGTTGCCCACATGCACATTGAAGTCCCCGAGTAGGACAATGGAGTCTCCAAGAGGAGCACCCTCCAGCACCCCAGTCAGATACTCCAAAAAGGGTGGGTGGCGCAGTGGTTAGCACTGCGGCAGCACAGTTTACCCTTGGCCGGGGGATTGTGGGGATCGTGGGATCGTGGGTTCGATCCCAGCCCCCGACCAACAGTGATCTGTGTGGAGTTTGCATGTTCTCCCCGTGTTGCGTGGGTTTACTCCGGGATTTCTCCGGTTTCCTCCCACATGCCAAAGACATGCATGTTAGGTTAATTGGCTGTTCTAAATTGTCCCTAGATATCTGTTTCCTATAGGCCCTTAGAATAGAGGGTTAGTATTAATGAAAGCGCTTTGAGTGGTCTTTGTGACTAGAAAAGCGCTATATAAGTGCAGGTTAGTTAGTTAGTTAGTTAGTTAGTCTATGAGTCTTTTTCCATAATAGTGCAATACATTTTTTGGCATTAAGCAAACTGAGGTCTATGAATGTTCTTTCACTTTTATTGAAATTATGCTTTTCTGGGTACAGACCCAACAAAAACAGTTTAGGATTCAATATGATTTGTTTTGAGATTATTTTTTCAATTGTTACCCTCACCTCCTCCCAAAACATTCTTATTAATCTACATTCCCATAAACAATGAAATAGGGTTCCTTTACTTTCCATGCATTTTGTGCATGTATCTGGTATATTTTTGTTATATCTATTTAACTCCTCCGGTGTAACATACATCCGCATTAACCATTTGAAATGTATCAATTTAAGGCGTGCATTTATTGATTTGGTTTGAGCTTCTGTACAAGCCAATTCCCATTGTTCCTCTGAAATTTCAATTTGCAGATCTTCTTTCCAGTAGTTTAATCTTTTCAGTGAATTTTCACTTGAAGATAGTGTCAATGAGTTATAAAACTCTGAAATAATACCCTTTCTTTTACTATCTTTCATCATCATTTTTTCCAAGGATGAATAAATAGGTCGAGTGAGAGCTTTATTTTGATTTGATCGAATAAAGTTTCTAAGTTGAAGATATTTAAAAAAATGTGTTCTATTGAGATTAAATTTGATCCTCAGCTCTTCAAAAGACATTATGTTATCTGCACATGGCAAATATAAATCCTGAATCTTTTGTATCCCTTTTAAATTCCATACTTTAAATACAGCGTCCGCTCTCCCTGGTTTAAAATATTGATTACCCCATATTGGACTAAATTGTGACAATAACTGTGGTTCTTTTAAATAGTTTTTAGCTTCACACCATATTTTGATCATATGCTTTACAAATGGATTTTTAACTTGTTTTTGTAATTTTTTTGCCGAATCTGAGTATATGAATATGGGAAGAGGTAAAGGTAAATTGTATGATTCCATTTCAGTCCAGTGAGGGAGATCATTTGATGAAAAATAATATGTCATAGACCTCAGTTGTGCCGACCAATAATACAACATAAAATTTGGACATTTCAGACCTCCACGATCAAATGGTAAATATAATAAAGACAAACGTAATCTAGCCCTCCTGTTGTTCCATATAAATTCCACTAACTTTTTTTTTATTCTTGAGAATAGATCTAAAGGTGGTGATAAGGGAATGTATTGAAATAAATAAAGTATTTTAGGTAAAATATTACTTTTAAGTATATTGATTCTCCCGATCATCGACATTGGTAGTGACATCCATCTCTGAGTTAACTCATTGATATCTGACATTAAGGCTTCATAGTTGACACTGGCGACTGATTCTAGCTTAGGCACAATTTGGATTCCTAAATATTTAAACTGATTTACAACATTGAATTGATTTACCTCAGGGGCTGGGTAATTTCTCTGGGTCTCATTTAGCATTAATATTGAAGATTTAGTTTTATTTATTTTATATCCTGATATTTCCCCAAAATTCTTTATTAAATTCAACAAGGTTGGAATTGATTTTTTTAGATTCGACATAAACAAAATTATATCATCGGCGTACAGGGAGATTTTATGTTCTGTTGGTCCAACTTTAATTCCATATATTTGTGAATGTAAACGTATCGCTATCGCTAAAGGTTCAATTGCCATAGTAAACAGTAAAGGTGAAAGTGGACAGCCTTGTCGACATCCTCTATTGATTTTTATTGGTTTTGAAATATTGTTATTTGTTAGGATTTCTGCTGTAGCATTATTGTATATTATTTGAACCCATTTTATGAAATTATTTCCAAGTCCAAACCTTTGTAGGACTTCAAAAAGAAAGGGCCATTCAACTCTATCAAAGGCCTTTTCGGCGTCCAATGATAGGAGAGCTGTATCCGGTGCTATAGTTTAGTCTTATTGGTGTAGGCCCCGGGTGTTTAAATTAAGAGTAAATGAAGTATTTTATAAATTTGCTGCTAAATCTTTAGAAACATTGATTATATTTGGAAACTGTGTAATTGATTTAAAAAAAGAGAGAGAAGAGAGACTGGATGAGAATTGCCAAAAGTAACTGTTGTGGATTTGTTTTACTGGTTGTATTATGTAAAAGAAAAGAGTATGTTTGAATATCACTAGTTGATGTACATATGCAAATAGTAGCAGGGAAGAGGAACAATGGGTTGTTTGATTAATGAAAATGTGTCTTTGAATAGATATGGAGAGTAATTAGGTGATGTAAATTTTTGCTGCTTGTATAAAGATGCCCAGCACCGTTGTTTTATGATGTGCCCGAGTGTGGGGTGGGTGTGTTGGGGTAGGGGCCACCAATAGGGGTTTAGATATGTTTGTGTTTATATTGTTCATTGTTTACTGTTTTCATGTATAGACTGTAACTGTTCTGAGATTAATTTTCGTTTAGAAACATGGCTTCTTTTATTTTAATGGACTGATAGGGACAAGGCGGCAGAATAATCCGCCTGGCCCGTGTAGGGGGCGCTGGTAGTCTACCCAGTGTCCCCAGCCTTGGTTGTGTGAATGGATAGGTTGCTTGTTTATTTCTGTAAGTTTTATTGTTAGAGTGTGAGTTGGGAGATACATTTGGGTGGGCCAACCCGTGTGCTTGCATTTTTTTTTGAAGGGGGGGGGGGGTGTTACATATGAAAATAGTTAGCAGTAGTAAGATGACGGCAGGGTTGGCCGGGGAATAGATAGGGGTGGTGAACTGCAGGTTCCGGTAGTGACACCACCCAGAGTATAAAGGCTAAGGGTGGAAGGGGTTCGCCCTCTTTGCCTGGCCTGCAGGAGAACGCTGAAAGTCTGTATGGTCTCGTCAGTGAGTTCTGTTAATAAAGCTCTGTTAACTGTACTCCTGCTCTGTCGTTATTGTCTAAGTTATGGACACAACACACACCTATGGTCAATATACAGTAGAATCACCAGTTAAGTTATTAACTTTTGAGTTTTGTTTTTTTTTTAATTTGGACTGTCTTCTAAAGTTGCAACATTGCAGTTTTTTCTCTTTACGTATTGTTTCTACTACAGTGGTATGCACAAATTTGGCCATTCCTTTACAAATATAATTTTTAAATTGATATGCAAAGATATGGAAAAATTACAATATTACCAGCAAACATTAAGTCATATAAACATAAATAAACTAGAAAAGCACTCAGAGAGCGCATACCTCCACCAAGTCTCCTTCAGTCTCTCATGGATCACCTCCAAAATGTAATGGGTTTGTGTGTAGGCCTAGAGCCACTTGTGGTGATGAAAATTGCATCAAAGTCTGTCCATTAGTTTTGAGAGTATTGTGGGTGACACACTGTGAGAAGAGCCTTGGCTGAGGTATGCATTCCCAGATCATCACCAAAATGTAATGGGTTCCTCTGTAGGCCAAGAACCACCTCTGGTGAAAATTTCATCCAAATCCATCCAGTAGTTTTTGTGTAATCCTGCTGCACAAATACAAAACAGCCCTTGGTGGAGGTATGCACTCTCAGATCATCACCAAAATCTAATTATCTGTTCCCCATGCCATTACACACCTTTCCTGAAAATTTCATCAAAATCCGTTCATAACTTTTGGAGTTATGTTGGTAACAGACAGACAAACGCCGGTAAAAACATTACCTCCTTGGCAGAGGTAAAAACAAAGTACACACACACACACACACACACACACACACACACACACACACACACACACACAGTATCGCTTTCTATATAGTCATGTGAAAAAATTTGGATGTCCCTTGAAATATTCAGCTTTTTATGAAGATACACTACCGTTCAAAAGTTTGGGGTCACTTAGAAATTTCCTTATTTTTGAAAGAAAAGCACTTTTTTCAATGAAGATAACTTTAAACTAATCAGAAATACACTCTATACATTGCTAATGTGGTAAATGACTATTCTAGCGGCAAATGTCTGGTTTTTGGTGCAATATCTACATAGGTGTATAGAGGCCCATTTCCAGCAACTATCACTCCAGTGTTCTAATGGTACAATATGTTTGCTCATTGCGTCAGAAGGCTAATGGATGATTAGAAAACCCTTGTGCAATCATGTTAGGTCTGCAATGCTGTAATTGCTGCAAATGGAGGATTCTTTGACGAAAGCAAAGTTTGAAGGAAAAAATTATTATTTCAAATACAAATCATTATTTCTAACCTTGTCAATGTCTTGACTATATTTTCTATTCATTTTACAACTCATGGTGGTAAATAAGTGTGACTTTTCATGGAAAACACAAAATAATTGTCTGGGTGACCCCAAACTTTTGAACGGTAGTGTATGTTCACATGTCTATGTCTAACCTTGTTTTTGTTTTTATTTGCATTTTGTAAAATTTGTTTTAGCCATTTTAAGTTGGACTTAATGTGGGGCTGTCCTAAAAAAGGTGTGTGGGGGGGGGTGTCCTAATTTATTCTTCGTTATTTATTTAGAATTACATTTTACAGAAAATTAAAACAAAAAAGTCTTTAATTCAGTTTTAATTGTTTAGTTGCATTAGGTAAAGCTCCCAGTATTTTTAACATTGATATTGTGGTGACATAAGGAGATGGCACTCCACCCAGGACTTCAGGGTGGTGGGGGGGGGGAGGTAGTTAGAGATGGTAATGGGGGAAGAGGCGAGAGATAAAGATGTGCCTTTTGCCCCCACTGTACCAGGTTCACACCTGAGGACGCAGGGGTGTGAATATATTGTATTAAGCCTTGTTCTGTGACGTGTATGTTGATGTGTGTACATGCTTGGTAACTGGTATGCAGATGTATGCAGGCGCCAGAGACGGGAAGAAAGTATATAAAGGAGTTCACTTTGGCACTCAGAGTTATTCTGTTCTGTGTTGGGGGAGAAATAAAGTTCTTGTTATCAGCTCGTGTCTCGTCTGCTTTCTTTCTCCACATTGGTGACTTAGAGTCGTGAAATGGAAAACTGACCGAGCACCACCAAGGAGACACTCCTGCTGGAGTCTCCCACCGCTGCATGTGCCGTTGCAGTCAGACTCCTGGATTTTTGGCTTCACGACCCGGCCACTTGGTTTATTCACATGGAAGTCCAGTTCGCCCTCTGCGGAGTCGTGGCAGACGATACAAAGTACCATCATGTGGTGGCATCACTGGATGCACGCGCCATGCAGCGAGCCATGAGTCTACTCCGAGCCCTGCCAGCCCAAGGAAAATACAATGCTCTCAAGCGGCTGCTGCTGCGCCGTAATACCCTTTCAGATGCAGATAGGGCAGAAAAGCTCCTCACCTGCTCAGAGCTAGGAGATAGATCAGCTGTGGATCTGATGAAGAGCATGCTTGCGTTGAAGGGCATGGATGATGGAGCTTTCCTTTTTGCACACCTCTTCCTCAGAAACCTACTGGCTTCTGCGAGAGCAATTCTCGCTAACTCACCGCTGCTGGCGGCTAGGGACTGCCGCATGCTGTCAGAGGAGGCAGACCGCATCATCCTAGCAAACAGGGCTTTCGGTGTTCAGGCAGTGAGATCGGGATCTCCGGTGGAGCCCAGCGAGGTGGAGTAGCTGAGGGTGGTGGCCGGGACGGCCACCCGGAGAATCAAGACCGGGACGCTGTGTTTTTATCACTGTCGTTTTGGCAAGGAAGCGCAGAATTGTCTGCCGCTGTGCCGCTTCAGGAAGCCGGGAAACAGGACAGCCAGCGGTCAGTAGCAGCTGCGACCGCTGGAGACATGAAGAAGCTGCTTTTCATCACTGACACAAGTTCGGGGAGACGTTTTTTGGTAGACTCTCGATCCCAGAAGAACCTCATTTTGCCAGTCAGCGCAGACAGGCTGGCAGAAGGCTGTGGCCCATCTTTAACGGCCTCCAATGGATCCCACATCAGGACGTTTGGAGATAGGATGGTGACTGTATGTTTACATGGACACAATTACAAGTGGGACTTTGTAATAGCTACATGTTCAGTCCCCATCTTAGGTGCCGATTCTCTGTGTGCTTATGGACTACTTGTTGATGTTGCCAACAGGCGTTTAGTGGATGCTGTATCTTTTTCCTCCTTGCCCTGCATAGCTTGAGGAGTTGGGCCACCAACACATGCTAATGTTCTAGCTCCAGGGGGTAAGTACCAGCGTTTGCTGTCCAAGTTTCCAGCACTCATGGTGCCCACTTTTTCCACTACGGTAACCAAGCAAGGGGTCAAGCATTTTGGGCGGTGGCACAGTGGTTAGCACTGCGGTAGCACAGCAACTCACCCTTGGCCATGGGATCCCTGGTTCGATCCCAGCCCCTGACCAACAGTGATCTGTGTGGAGTTTGCATGTTCTCCCCATGTATGCGTGGGTTTACGCCAGGATTTCTCTGGTTTCCTCCCACAAGCCAAAAACATGCAGGTTAGGTTAATTGGAGACTCTAAAGTGGCCCTAGGTGTGAATGTGTGTTTGAATGGTAAAGGGATAGCGCCGTACCGGGGCTGCTTCATCCATCCAGGTGGATGCCCTCAATTTCCCCTCTGGGGATCAATAAAGTATAAAAAATCAAAATCAAAAAAAAAATTATCACCACAAAGGTCCGCCTGTTTTTCAACGTCCTCGCTGCCTGGACGCGGCTAAACTAGCCATTACGCATGAGGAGTTCACTAACTTAGAACGCTTGAGCATTGTTAAGTGCTCCAGCAGCCCTTGGGCATCCCCGCTGCACATGATGCCCAAGTCCGATGGGTTGTGGCAGCCATGTGGTGATTTCCGATGATTGAATGCCACGGAACACGATCATTACTCCATTCCACACATCCAGGATTTTTCTGTGCACCTGGCCGGGATGCACATTTTTTCCAAAGTGGATCTGGTCCACGGTTACCACCAGGTCCCGGTGCACGCAGAGGACGTCCCCAAAACGGCGGTAAAAACTCCCTTCGGTCTGTTCGAGTTTTTGCGTATGTCGTTCGTGTTAAAGGGCACGGCACAAACTATCCAAAGGATGATGGATGCAGTGCTCCGTGACTTGCCGTTCGTTTTCCTCTACTTAGACGGCACTTTGGTGGCTAGCACATCAGAGGAGGAGCACCTTGCCCATCTCAAACAAGTGTTCCAACAGGCTGATTGTTAACCCAGCGAAGTGTCAGTTCGGGCTGCCGGTAATCGACTTCCTGGGCCATTGCATCTCGCTGGAGGGCGCGATCCCGCTGCCAGACAAGGTACACGCAGTGTCAGATTTTCTGCATCTGCAGACCGTGAGGGCGTTGCAGAAATTTTTGGGGATGGTCGGTTTTTACAACCTCT
This sequence comes from Pholidichthys leucotaenia, assembly GCA_020510985.1. Lineage (NCBI taxonomy): Eukaryota > Metazoa > Chordata > Actinopteri > Cichliformes > Pholidichthyidae > Pholidichthys > Pholidichthys leucotaenia. The sequence goes on from CM035844.1 coordinate 83,256,275, forward strand.
TCCTCCCCCATGCAGGCCAGCTGCTGCAACCACTGTACGGCACGCTCAAAAAAAGAAACCTGCGGATAGCATTGACTGGACCCCTGATTGGGTCCAGGCCTTCACAGGCACCAAAACAGCACTCGCCAGTGCAGATTTGCTGGCCCACCCGGCCCCGTCAACGGGAATAGCACTCACCACAGACGCATCGGATGTCGTGGTAGAGGCCGTGATGGAGCAGTACGTCTCTGGTTCGTGGCAGCCCCTCGCCTTTTTCAGCCGTACTTTGTGCGACAGTGAGCGTAAGTATAGCACTTTTGACAGAGAGTTGTTGGCTCTCCACCTTGCTATGCGTCATTTTCAGTTCTGGCTCGAAGGTTGCGAGTTTACCACATTTGTCGATCACAAACCGCTGACCTACGCAATGTCCAAAGTCTCAGAACCATGGTCAGCTCGGCAACAACGGCACTTGACCGCAATTTTGGAGTTCACGACTGACATCCAACATGTAATCGGTAAATTTAACGTGGCAGACTGCCTGTCACGCGCATTGGTCTTTCCGGTATAAATGGGCATCAATTTTTCCGCAATGGCCGCTGATCAATCCGGGGACACAGACATTTGTGCGCTCCAGTCTGCAGCCACTAGATTAAAGCTGAAGAGCAGGGCGGTACAAGAACGGTGCCTCCCCTTGCTCTGCGACATTGCCACTGGCCGCCCCTGCCCGGTGTTTCCGGGCTCTTGGCACCACCACATTTTCGAGTCCATCCACTCCCTTTCATATTCCAGCATGCGAGCCTCGGTTAAACTAGTGGGGTCCAAATTCGTCTGGCCTCACTTACGCAGGGATGTGAAAGAATGGGCTGCAGCGTGCATCGCGTGCCAACGGGCTAAGGTGCACAAGCACACCAAAGTCCTCCTTGAGCCTTTTCAAATTCCAGCCAGGAGGTTTGACCATGCACAGGTGGAATTAGTGGGTCCCCTCCTGCCGTCGCAGGGGTTCACGCACCTCCTAACAATCGTGGACCACACTATGCGTTGGCCAGAGGTGGTTCCGCTGAATTCCACCACTTTGGCTGAGGTAGCCCGGTTGTTTTTGTCGGCTTGGATTGCACGGTTTGGATCCCCGTCGGACATCACGTCCGACAGGGGTCCGCAATTTGTTTCAGAACTCTGGTCCATGATGGCTGACAACCTGGGGGTCAAAATCCACCACACCACTGCGTACAACCCACAGGCTAATGGCTTGTGCGAGCGTTTTCACAAGTCACTTAAAGCAGTGCTCAGAGCCTCGCTAACGGACGCAAATTGGGTTGTCCACCTCTCTTGGTCTCATTGGGGTTGCGCTCCCCGCCTAAGGAAGATCTGGCAGCTTCCCCGGCAGAGCTTGTCGTTTCTCAGCTATTGCAGATCCCTGACGAATTTTTGCCAGAGTGCCCGGTACCGATCCGCCCGAGCACCTTTTTCCCGGGACAGGGGTTGCCAGCATTCCCAGCCCAGTGCACCATCGTTTTCCCCGCACATTTTTTCCAAAGCGTCTGGAAAATGCCAAATTTGTTTTTGTAAGGCACGACGCCCACAGAACCCCACTGCGTCCGCCATACGACAGCCCATTCAGAGTGTTGGAAACAGGGGTGAAACATTTTGTGTTAGACCTTGGGGGGCATAAGGAAACCATCTGCATAGACAGGCTAAAGCCCGCTTATATGTCGGCAGATGAGCAGGTGGTGCTGGGTCAAGCTCCCCGACATGGGTGCCCACTACGGTGGGTCCACAGGTTTGTGCTCCCTCTGCAGAGGACTGTTTTCAGGAAACTAACTTTTTCCCCTTCCCACCCTTTCCCCCTCCAGAGACCGAGTCTTTCTCCTACCCACCTCGACAGGAAGGCGTTTCAACTGGCCTTGTGGCCCCACGCTACAGCCATTACGGGCGCTTGCTCAAGCCCAAAGGTCCAGAGGGTTAGGACCCCTGCTGGGTGTTTGGGGGGGGGGCGTGTGGTGACACAAAGGAGATGGCACTCCACCCAGGACTTCAGGGTGTTGGGGGGAAGGTAGTTAGAGATGGTAATGGGGGAAGAGGCGAGAGATAAAGATGTGCCTTTCACCTCCGCTATGTCAGGTTCACACCTGAGGACGCAGGGGTGCGAATGTATTGTATTAAGCCTTGCTCTGTGACGTGTATGTTAGTGTGTATGTTGATGTGTGTACATGCTTGGTAACTGGTATGTTAATGTGTTTACCCTGGGTGCCACAGGCAGGAAGAAAGTGTTTAAAGGAGTTCGCTTTGGCACTCAAGAGTTATTCTGTTCTGTGTTGGAGCAGAAACAAAGTTCTGTGTCGTCAGCTTGTGTCTCGTCTGCTTCCTTCCTCCACAATATTTAACATCCATATGCCCAAATATGTTAAAAAAACCAACACAGGTTTATACAGGGTGTCCTAATTTTTTCACATGACTGTAAATATGAACTCTATTCAGTGCTGATATGAAAGAAAAATGATGGTAGTTATGTAAAATGTTGGGTGCATTTTGCAACCATGTCTGTTGAAATGGAGATCAGAGAGCAGCAACCATGAATGACCTGTAAAAATGCCCGTGACTCTCATCAGTAGCAACCGGCATCCCAGCTTCAAGGCTCATGTCACTCTTGTGTGACATCAGCAATGCGAGGACACGAAACTCGATACACCAGAGAAAAGCACTGTTACCTGCAGATGATCTGACCTGCATTTCCTTATAGTTTGAACAAGCCATTGAGGGCTGTTGAGGTGTTAATTGATGCTAATGATTCCATGCCTGTGGCTCGCCAATTGCAGTTTGACAGCTGCATTTGACAGTTTCCCACAGAATGATTTTTCACGGCACCCTGGTTGAAAAACATTGATCTGGGAAGGAGGCGGGAAGCAACTGGATATACAGTGGTGTGAAAAGGTGTTTTCCCCCTTCCTGATTTCTCTTTTTTTTTTGTATGTTTGTCACAGTTAAATGTTTCAGATCATTAGGAGTTAAATGCTAACAAAGTTATGGGCCAGTTCTGTGATACCGTGGACCCAGGAGAAAGAAATACATCCCGGCATTGAGAGCTGGTAAAACAGACTGGGAGGGATAACATGTCCTCCCTACTGTCAATTGTTTAGTTACGTGATTAAAAACCCTTCCAAAGTGAATCTAAAACAGCTTCATGCTTAGGGTATTTATCAGTGATTAGATTTATTGGACAATTTCAGCCTTTACATATTGGGCTCTATAGACACCGTGTGTTGTATTTAATTGAATATGAATACAAACAGTCCTAACAGCATATACCAACTACAGCAGTGCAGTGCCCAGCAGTCTGGATGAATAAAACGTCTCTTGTTTGCAGTCGGCTCCACAGTTGGAACCTTAAAGCCAGAGACTCCATCCGTCACTGAGGGGCCAACAGGCCCCCGGCCCCAGCACAAGGCCCCACTGTGACGTCGAAGACCGTGATAAATTTACTGTTGTTGTTTCATATTTGCCTGTCGCTGTCTCCGCCTACCAGATGCTGTTTGATTTTAGGTATTGCGCAGCTGTACAGATGTGTCTGAGCATGTGTGGGTCTGAATTTGACCCCTGCACGGAGCTGAGAGCAGACTTTTAGGAAAACTTTGATGTGACCCAGTCCCTGTTGGCCACCTGTGAAAGTAAAGATGTGATGCAATAGGAGGAGGCAGTCCGTGCAAGCTTCACATGTGCTCGCCATGTTCACGCACACTGGCGTTACATGTTGCACACAATTGTGAAACTTCCATGACAGCATAATGCACATATTGAGCGACAGTTATAAAATAATTTCCCTGTGAAAATCAGCTGTTATTCAAGATCTGAAACGTGGTATCCCAGTAAGGGGTGGCCATGTTTTTGTTTTTTGTCAAAGAATCACACTTCCAAAGGTGGAATCATCTTTTTATTTAATAAAATAAAATGAACAAACAAAATAAATACTGTGGTATGTACAAAAGTCTGGAGACCCTACACTCTTAATTACTCTCAGTTAATTATGATTTGTACTTCAGTTTTAAAAACCATAATGATCAAAATTAAATGAAAAACATATAAAATTTTAGGGCGGCGCGGTGAAGGAGTGGTTAGCACTGCGGCAGCACAGCAACTCACCCTTGGCCGGGGGATCCTGGGTTCGATCCCAGCCCCCGACCAACAGTGATCTGTGTGGAGTTTGCATGTCCTCCCCGTGTCTGCGTGGGTTTACTCCGGGATTTCTCCGGTTTCCTCCCACATGCCAAAAATATGCAAGTTAGGTTAACTGGCATCAAACTGGGGATTCTAAATTGTCCTTAGGTATGACTGTGAGAGTGAATGGTTGTCTGTCTCTCTGTGTTGGCCCTGCGATGGACTGGCCTCTCGCCCAAAGATGCTGGGATAGGCTCCATCGCCCCGTGACCCTAAAAGGATTAAGCGGAAGAAGATGGATGGACGTTTTAAATTTTTCACTGTGGGTGTGAACATCAATTAAAAAAGATTCACCAAAATATACAGTTATATCACTGTAGCGTGAACTTTGTACAATTTTCATAAATGTCACCCGAAAGCCAAATATCCCTAACGTTTTGTGAGTAGTGAATAGAGTCTGGTAGAAGCCAGTAAACCTCTTCTAGGTTGTATTTCTATACATTATTAAAACGAAATCCTGCCTAATCAACATGCTGTTGGCTGTGATTTTGTTCCAGTCTACATAGGGAGTTTTTTCTGAGCTGGAGGTCCATTAGCTTCGGGGCTAGCAAGAATTCAGCTGGGAGACATTGTCTCTTCAGGGAGTCCTGGTTCTGCAACGAGGTCTCCTTCTAGTGGGACGTGCTCGAAACACCTCAAGTGGGAGGCGTCCAGGAGGCATTCTGATCAGATGCCCATACCACCTCAACTGGCTCCTTTCAATGTGGAGGAGCAGTGGTTCTACTCTGAGCCTCTCCCGGATGACTGAGCTCCTCACCTTGTCTCTGAGGGTGAGTCCAGCGATCCTACGAAGAAAGCTCACTTCAGTCGCTTGTATCCGCAATCTCGTTCTTTCGGTCATTACCCAAAGCTTGTGACCATAGGTGAGGGTAGGAACGTAGATTGACTGGTAAATCGACAGCTTTGCCTTAGAGCTCAGGTCCCTCTTCACCACAACAGACCAGTACAACGTCCGCATCACTGCAGATGCTGCTCTGATCCGTCTGTCAATCTCTCGCTCCATTCTCCCCTCACTCCTGAATAAGACCCCAAGATACTTAAACTCCTCCACTTCGGGCAGGAGCCTGTCCCCAACCTGGAGAGGACAAGCCACCTTTTTCTGGCTGAGGACCATGGACTCGGAGGTGCTGATTTTCATCCCAGCCACTTCACACTCAGTGCCAAACCGTCCCAGTAAGAACTGTAGGTCATTGCTGGATGAAGCCAGCAGGACAACATCATCTGCAAACAACAGAGATGAGATCCTGTGGTCACCAAGCATGACACCCTCCGTTCCCTGGCTGCGCCTAAAAATCCTGTCCATAAAAATTATGAACAGGATCGGTGACAAAGGGCAGCCCTGGCAGAGTCCAACTCTCACTGAGAATGAGTCCGATCGAGTGTTGGCAATACGAACCAAACTCTCACAATGGTCGTACAGAGACCGAATAGCTCGTAACAACAAGCCCGATACCCCATACTCCCGAAGCACCCCCCACAAAAAAACCACGAGGGATGTGGTCGAACGCCTTCTCCAAGTCCACAAAACACATGTAAACTGGTTGGGCAAACTCACGAACCCTCGAGGATTCTCGAGAGGGTAAAGAGCTGGTCCGATGTCCCACAGCCAGGATGAAAACCACATTGCTCCTCCTGAATCCAAGGTTCGACCAACGGCCGGACTCTCCTCTCCAGTACCTTGGCATAGACCTTCCCAGGGGGGCTGAAGAGTGTGATCCCTCTAAAGTTGGAGCACACCCTGTGGTCCCCTTTATTGAAGAGAGGAACCACCTCCCCGGTTTGGCATGCCAAAGGCACTGCCCCCAACCGCCATGCAATGTTGCAGAGGCGTGTCAACCACCTTGGCGACCTCAGCCCCTGTGATAGGCAAGTTGTCCCCCTCGTCCACAAGCCCTGCTTCCTCTGTGGAAGGTGTATCAGTGGGATTGAGGAGATCCTCGAAGTATTCCTTCCATCGCCCAACGATACCCCATTCAAAGTCAACAGTGCCCCATCCGCACCATACACAGTGTGGACAGGGAGCTGCTTCCCCCTCCTGAGCTGCCAGACAGTTTGCCAGAATCTCTTCAAGGCTGACCAAAAGTCTTGTTCCATGGCCTCACCAAACTCCTCCCATACCCAAGTTTTTGCTTCAGCAACCACCCAAGCTGCACTCCGCTTGGCCTGCCAGTACACCTCAGCTGCTTCGGGAGTCCCACAAGCCAACCAAGCTTGATAGGACTCCTTCTTCAGCTTAATGGCCCCCCTTACCACTGGTGTCTACCAGTTGGTTCGGGGGCTGCCAACATGAGATGCCCCGACGACCTTGCGGCCGCAGCTCTGGGCCATTGCTTCAACAATGGAGGTGGAGAACATGGCCCATTCAGACTCCATGTCTCCAGACTCCCTCGGAATGTGGTTGAAGTTCTTCCGGAGGTGGGAGTTGAAGACATCCTGGACAGGGGCCTCAGCTAGATGTTCCCAGCACACCCTCACTATATATTTGGGTCTACCAGGTCTGAATGGCTTCCTCCCCTGCCATCGGATCCAACTCACCACCAGGTGGTGATCAGTTGACAGCTCTGCTCCTCTCTTTACCCGAGTATCCAAGACATACGGTTGCAGGTCTGATGACACGATAACAAAATCGACCTGCGACATAGGGTGTCCTGGTGCCAGGTGCACATATGGACACCCTTATGCTTGAACATGGTGTTTGTTATGGACAAACTGTGGTTAACACAAAAGTCCAATAACTGAACACCACTCGGGTTCAGATCAGGCAGGCCGTTCCTCCCAATCACCCCCTCCAGGTTTCACTATTGTTGCCCACATGCACATTGAAGTCCCCGAGTAGGACAATGGAGTCTCCAAGAGGAGCACCCTCCAGCACCCCAGTCAGATACTCCAAAAAGGGTGGGTGGCGCAGTGGTTAGCACTGCGGCAGCACAGTTTACCCTTGGCCGGGGGATTGTGGGGATCGTGGGATCGTGGGTTCGATCCCAGCCCCCGACCAACAGTGATCTGTGTGGAGTTTGCATGTTCTCCCCGTGTTGCGTGGGTTTACTCCGGGATTTCTCCGGTTTCCTCCCACATGCCAAAGACATGCATGTTAGGTTAATTGGCTGTTCTAAATTGTCCCTAGATATCTGTTTCCTATAGGCCCTTAGAATAGAGGGTTAGTATTAATGAAAGCGCTTTGAGTGGTCTTTGTGACTAGAAAAGCGCTATATAAGTGCAGGTTAGTTAGTTAGTTAGTTACTCTGAACCACCATTTGGTGCATAGGCACAAATGATGGTCAGGACCTGTTTCCCAAGTTGAAGGCGCAGGGAAACAACCCTTTCGTCCACCGGGGAAAACTTCAACATAGAGACAGAAAGGTGGGGGGATACAAGAATACCCACCCCTGCTCGTCGCCTGGGGCAACTCCAGAGTAGGCCAAGCTCCAGCCCCTCTCCAGGAGACTGGTTCCAGAACCAGAAATGTGTGTTGAGGTGAGGCTGACTATATCTAGCCGGTATCTCTCAACCTCATACACCAACTCAGGCTACTTCCCCACCAGAGAGGTGACATTCCACATCCCCAAAGCCAGTTTAGGAAGTTTGGGATCAGACCGCCAAGGTGTCCGCCTTTGACCGCCACCTGATCCACATAGCACTGGAACCCCATGTTCCCTCCTGCAGGTGGTGAGCCCACTGGACGGCGGACCCATGTAACTCCTTCGGGCTGAGCCCGGCCGGGTCCCATGGGCAGAAATTCGGCCACCAGACACTAGCCATTGAGCCCCTCCCCCAGGCCTGGCTCCAGGGTGGGGCCCCTGTAACCCCATACCGAGCGGGGTACACTGAATCCTTGTTCAAGTATTTATCATGAGAGTCTGTTGGAGCGTTCTTAGTCTGGCCCTTCACCCAGGACCATTTTGTCTTGGGTGACCCTACCAGAGGCAGATTTCCCCGGACCACATAGCTCCTGAGGTCACTAGGGCACGCAAACCCCCCACCATGAAAAGGTGATGATCCATGAGGGGCTACCACCATGACACATACTGTCCATTAGAAAAGAAATAGGAGACTAAATTATACCCATAATAATGCAACAGCAAATGAGGAGTGGAAATGAAATAGTAGATTCTGCTGTTCTCTGGGTTAGATATTACAGAGTACAGAAGTGTATAACTTCTTAACATGATCCATTAATTCCTCAAAAATTCAGGATTTCCTCTGGTAACATTCCCGCATGGCGAGCCGTCACGCTAATAGGAAATATAAATTTAAGAAAAATAAATTAAGGAATGACGCTCCTCAAGCGTGCACAAGAACAGTGTGCGTGACAGTCATCTGCTCGCTGGAGTTCAGAGGCATGCCGCCCGCATGACCATCAGTTGGCAGGCAGAGTGTCTCTCTGGCATTGCTGTTCAAGAAAAGCACATGCTTGCTGAAGTACTTTAAATGCGGGAAAAAAGCAGAAGAAGTATGTAAGCAGTCGAGGCATTTATGGTGGTTTTAACCCGCTGGTAACGGGAACAATAATGATGAGTCACTAAGCTAACAGGTGTGGTTAGTCTTCATATCGACGGCCAAAATGCAAAACCTGCTATCTGAAAAATGCACTTTTTTTGAGAAAACCAAAAAAAAAAAAACTTTTTGTTTTCTTGCAGAATGCTATTTTTTTAAGGATACCCACTACATAATACACTGTTTTGGACTATTTTACTATATTATGTGTTAACAATACCACCTCCTATCTGCACTTTGCAAGATACTAATGCCTTAGTACATTTTCCAGATCGGAGGTTTTGCTTTGATTGCATTGATATGCAGGGAAAGGCAAGAGTTGCTGAATCGCTGAGGATTTAGTTCACCATCCACTACAATATTAACTAATTTATGTTCATTATTATGTACCTGGTAAGTTCAGATGACCGAAATTCACAATGTCAGTGATTTTAATCCGTCAGCAGCTTTCAGACAAACTAAAAGTTCCAACATTTGCATTTCAAAATATGAGAAGTTTTTCCTGTTGTCTGGTTGGTGAGGAGAGTTCTAAAAAACTATAAATATATATAAATATAACAGAAATAATTTAAGTTAATTTAATTAATTAAATATAATTTTACTAATATTTTTTCTTTGAAATCTGAGAAATTATTGTTCTGCTCTGGCTCTGCAAAATTGTAGTCAAAAGTGCAAATTGTATCAGGAAAAAAGTCAAAACTTTACCACAGTCTGTTTCAAATATATATATAAAAAAATCCCCCGGTAATTTTATTAAAAAAAAAAATAGACAAAAATTAGCTCTAAAATAATCCACAAGTGACATGATGAAATAATCCCAGGCTCAAAAGCAGAAACGGATGAGACTACATGAGTATTTTTTTTTTAACATCCATCCATTTTCTTCCGCTTAATCCTTTTCAGGTCGCGGGGGGGGGGGGGGGGGGGGCTGGAGCCTCTCCCAGCATCTTTGGGCGAGAGGCAGGGTACACCCTGGACAGATTGCCAGTCCATCGCAGGGCCAACACAGAGAAACAGACAACCATTCACTCTCACAGTCATACCTAAGGACAATTTAGAATCCCCAGTTTGATGCCAATTAACCTAACTTGCATGTTTTTGGCATGTGGGAGGAAACCGGAGAAATCCCAGAGTAAACCCATGCAGACACGGGGAGAACATGCAAACTCCACACAGATCACTGTTGGTCGGGGGCTAGGATCGAACCCAGGATCCCCCGGCCAAGGGTGAGTTGCTGTGCTGTTGTATATTATATATATTATATTATATTATTATATATATTATATTATATATACGTTGTATATTTGTATAGTGGTAAATTGTCTGTATATATTGCTCACTTTTTCCCTATAAATAACAACCATTATTGCTCATTTCTTGCCTCCAGCTATTTCATTCCACACTCACTTTAATTCCCTATTGTAACCCTTATGAACCTAGCAACTGGTCTACACTTAATTATTTCCCTTACCTAATTAACATAAGGCAAGGGTTACATTTAGTTTAATCACCAATGAAACCAAGTCATCTAAAGACTCGGGTTTGTCCCAGAGGTGGGCAAGCTTGTTGTGGAGATTAGAATTTAGGCTCCGAACAAACGTCACTCTCAGAACTGTGTCATTCCACCCCGCGTCAGCTGCCAGGACCCAAAGTTGAGAGTGTGTTACGCTACAGAGCTGGAGCCCTGGCGGAGTTTAGCTAACCATGTGGATGCGCTCCCCTCCCGGTCAGTATGGTCAAAAACCCTGATAAATTCCTCAGTGAATTGGTCAAGGGTGTGGTGATACGCGCTGTGTGTACCTTTGCCCTAATTATCTCTCACAGCTGCAGGCACACCTGCGCCTCGTCACTAGGCATCCTTTATAAGGAACGCTGCCCAGAAGGCAGCACGGAGACGTCTACACTTTCTCCCAGGAAGAACTCCCCCCTAGAGTCTTCCTCCACAGCGCTTCGCTTGCAGACTTCATCTCTAATCATCTGCTTCTTGTGTCACGGGAGTTCCATCTCCCCAACGCTACATAAGCCTTCTCAGAGTTATTCTCTGCACCTGCCTTTCTTCCCTTTGTTCCTTGTGCACCGGTGGACCACCCTCCAGGCGGACCTCTCCTTCCTCCTGGCGGCGGACCGGACCTCGGCTGTGAACAGCGACATTCTATTCTCGCAAATTGGTGAGCTGGAGCATACGTCACACATTCTTCACTCAAGCTGCACTGTAAATATTCTGCACCTGCACCACGGCATTGCAGCAGGACGCTGGACCGGTATTGGAAAATCATCTCTTCTGAGCCAGATTAACTCTTCGCTGCCGTAAGACTGTAAAATCTCTATTAATACCATTATCTACCAGCCTGAGTCTAACCCCCCTAGCTCTGTTGTCATTCCAGGGTTGCCAGACCTGTCCAGCCATTCACGCTCCTGCTCCCACTACACGATGCTCACACAATGCCATATGCACACACACACCTTCACTTTCATTCAATAAAAGATCATCATGGTTGTTGAGCCTGCGTCTGTTTCTGGGTGTTTCTGAAAACCATGTCAGTACGTCTCTGTCAAGAAACCCCAGCGGATGGTGCTTTGGCACACAAACTTAACACCAAGGAGGCTCGTTTGGATCAATTAACGCACCAGCAACAGGTGATCTTAACTCAACTCATGCACATAAAATCACGGCTCGACCAGTTCTCCCCGCTGCAGTCTCCTCCACCTGCTTCTTGGGATTTGGCTGGGTCGACCAACATCTCTCAGTCTCCACCTCCTCATGCCCGGTTAACTCCTGTCCCCACTCCCACCTGTTTTAATGGTAAGTTAGGGGAGGCACGGGGTTTCTTGTTACCATGTAGCTTGGTTTTTCAGCGTGTGCCAGGGGATTTTCCCACTCACCATAGTCAGATTAGTTATTTGGTGAATTTATTGGAGGGACGGGCTTTGGCGTGGGCTACCGCCATTATGACCTGACGGGATTACGCTAACTACACATATGACCGATTTGTGGCTGAATTTTCTGAAGTGTTTGACCACTCAGATTGGGATTGTGTTCTCACATCTCGCCTCTTTAATTCGAAACAGGGGGTTAAGTTGGTAGCTGATTACTTGGCAGATTTCTGGGTAGTAGCTACTGAGGTTGGGTGGGAGGGTGCCTCACTGTGTAGTATTTTTGTTCAGAGCCTTAGCCCCAGCTTGAGGGATGAGTTGGCCTGGGTGGGAAGACCCGCTAAGCTTAATGAGCTTATTACTCTAGCTATTTCTATTGACAACAGGTTAAGGGAACGGGCTAGTGAGTGTCGCTTGGGCACTCAACCTCGCTGCTCCCTGCAGTCTCCGCTTAAGGCCCTCCCTCCCTCTGAGTCCCCTGGGGAGGATGAACCCCAGTCCGTGACTAACAGACGGTGGTAATATTAAAGCCCTTACATGCCTCATGTTACCCATTCATTTTCAATATGCACGCACTGAAATATCCTCACATGCTCTCATTGACTCTGGTGCAGAGCAAAGCTTTATTTTGGAGGGTCTGGCTACCCGGCTGGGGCTTCCTTGCTACAACCTAGAGAGACCTCAAGTTGATCGCCCTCTCCAAGATGCTCCTTGCCATCGTTACTAAGCAGACTGCCCACGTCTCTGTGCTGGTCTCAGGTAACCATCGTGAGCATATGAGGTTTTTTGTGCTTTCCTCCACCACTTCCCCTGTCATCTTGGGGTTCCCCTGGTTAAGCCTACACAATCCCTCTATCGATTGGTGGACGGGAAGAATCTTATGGAGTACTTTTTGTCTGGGTGCTTGTTTGCAATCTGCTGACTGCTCTCCCTCTGTACCCCTTTGTCCTCAGGATTCACCTCCTCCAGATGTCTCGTCTGTGCCTGCGGAGTACCACAACCTGGTGGCGGTGTTTAGCAAAGCCAAGGCCCTGTCACTCCCCCCCCCCCACCGGCCATACGATTGTGCCATCAACCTCCTGCCTTTGCCTTTGAGTCGGCTCTACAACCACTCTGCCCGGGAACGTGAGGCCATGGACAAATACATCAAGGAGTCCCTGAGTTCGGGCATCATCAGGCCATCCTCCCCGGTGGTGGGGGTGGGATTCTTCTTCGTGGATAAGAAAGATGGTTCACTCAGGCCATGCATTGATTTTAGAGAAGTTAATAGCATTACTGTAAAAGACAAGTACACTCTTCCCCTTATCAATACGGCTTTTGATTCCCTCCAGGGAGACAGGGTGTTCATCAAATTAGATCTGCGGAATGCTTATCACCTGGTCCGCATCAAGGAGGGGGATGAATGGAAGACTGGTTTTCGCACCCCTAGTGGCCATTTTGAGTATTTAGTTATGCCTTTTGGGTTAACCAATGCTCCTGCTGTTTTCCAGTGGCTTATTAATGATGTTCTGAGGGATTTTCTGGATTTGTTTGTGTTTGTCTATCTTGACGATATCCTCATCTTCTCTCGCTCTTTGGAGGTACATCACAACCATGTCAAAGGGGTCCTGCAGCGCCTACTGGAAAATCTGCTATTTGTCAAAGCCGAGAAGTGCGAATTCCATGTCTCATCCACCACTTTCCTGGGATTTGTCATCTCGCATAAGAAGATCATTGCGGACCCTGAAAAGGTAAAAGTGGTGGTGGAGTGGCTGTTCCCTCTTCCCGTAAGCAACTTCAACAGTTTTTGAGTTTTGCTAACTTCTATCGCCATTTTGTCCAGAATTACAGCATTGATGACCTCCACGAAGGTGCCATTCCTCTAGACGGAGGATGCAGAGGCGGCATTTTCTGAGCTGAAGGAGACGTTCTTCACTCCCCCCATCCTGGCCCAGGTTGACCCCTCTCTGCATTGCTTGGTGGAAATGGACGCCTCGGATTTTGGAGTGGGGGCGGTGTTATCCCAGTGCTCTCCTACTGATGACAAGGTCTGCCCCTGCGTCTTCTTCTCCCATCGGCTGTCTCCTGCGGAGAGGAAATATGATGTGGGGGACAGGGAGCTGTTAGCCGTGAAGCTGGCCTTGGATGGGTGGTGCCACTGGCTAGAGGGTGCTTCACTGTCATTCGTCGTTTGGACGGATCATAAGAACTTGGAGTACCGCAGGACCACCAAATGGTTAAACGCCAGACAAGCCCGCTGGTCTCTGTTCTCTGGAAAAATTTAACTTCACCATCACCTACCGCCCTGGTTTGAAGAATACAAAGCCTGACAAGCTCTTGAGACAGTTTTCCCCTGAAGCCGCGGAGACGACACCCCACCCAATTGTTCCTCCTTCCTGCATCGTGGGCATGCTTTCCTGGGACATTAAGGAGAGGGTTAGGAGAGCACAGGAGACGGAGCCCGACCTGGGCGGAGGGCCAGCGGGATGGAGGTACATGCCTTCTGCTGTTCGAGGGGAGTTGATTGACTGGCTGCACTCCTCTAAGATTTTGTCCCATCCTGTGGTAGCGCGCATGGTGGCCCATCTACAAAGGTCATTCTGGTGGTCCTCTCTGCGGAAGGATGTGGGTGAATTCATCCGAGCCTGCCCCCAGTTTGCGACCTACAAATCATCCTCTTCCTCACCGGCAGGCCTGCTGCATCCTCTCCCCATCCCCAGCTGACCCTGGTCCCACATCGTGCTGGATTTTGTGACCGGTCTGCCACCCTCTGTAGGCCACACTGCTATCCTTACTATTCCGGACAGGTTCTCCAAGGCGGCTCACTTTATTCCTTCGCAGAAGCTGCCAGCGGCCAAGGAGACAGCGGATCTGAACACGTACTTACCTTAGGTTGAGTATGCCCATAATACTGCTGTCTCTTCTGCCACAGGTCTCTCTCTTTTCGAGGTTTCATTAGGTTACAATTCCCAGCTGTTCCCGGAGGAGGAGGAGGAGATTGCTGCTCCTTCGGTCCTGGCTCACATCAGGCGTTGTCGGCGACTCTGTAGGTCCTCCAAGGCTGCTCTGCAATGCACTGCGGCACACAATTCTGTGATCGCCAACTGTCACAGGACCCAGGCTCCCTCCTACTGAGTTGGGCAGCAGGTATGGCTTTCCACTAAAACCATTAACTTGAAGGGCAAGACCAAGAAGTTGTCACAGCATTTCATTGGGCCTTATGCTATTACTGACATCATGAACCCCGTTGCTGTTCGCCTGGCTCTTCCTCCCTCTATGCACATCTGTCCTACATTCCATGTCTCTCAGGTCAAGCCGTTCGAGTCCAGCCCACTGTGCCCCCCACCCAAATCTCCACCTCCGCCCATGATGATTGATGGTGGTCCTGCGCACAAGGTCAACTGCATCCTGGATGTCCACCGCAGGGGGCATGGTCTGCAATATCTGGTGGACTGGGAGGGGTATGGCCCTGATGCTCGGTCCTGGGTGCATCCCTCGTTCATGTTGGACCATCAACTCATCAGAGAGTTCTGGCGGATGCACCCGGACAGGTTAGAACGACCGCCGAGAGGCGTCTCGTGGGGGGGGGGAGGTACTGTGGTGGTCCGTGCTGTGTGTGCCTTTGCCCTAATTATCTCTCACATCTGCGGGCACACCTGCGTCTCGTCATCAGGCACCCTTTATAAGGAATGCTGCCCAGAAGGCAGCACGGAGATGTCTACGCTTTCTCCTAGGAAGAACTCCTCCCTAGAGTCTTCCTCCACAGCGCTTCGCTTACAGACTTCATCTCTAATCATGTGCTTCTCGTCTCATGGGAGTTCCATCTCCACTCATTGAGACGGGTGGCAAACGATTCCATCACAGTGTCCGCTGAGCCTTAATACTGGTTACATTCTGACATGATGAAATAATCCCAGGCTCAAAAACAGACACGGATGAGACCGTTTGAGGAGTTTTTTTTTTAACAATGATTGTTTATTAAACCGTGCCGGTGAATGGATGTGACAGTGGTCTGGCAACCCTGGCCAGGGAAAGTGAAACACAGAGGTGAGCGTATGAACAAAAGGGATCTAAAGACTGAATTTGGGGAATTAATTGAGTGATGTTTCTTATAGTCTTTCCAGCAAGGAGAAGTATAGATGGGTTCACCTTTCCTGTGAGACTGGAAGCTGAGTGGGACTCCAGGGGAGAGGGCCACAGAGGATCCTCTGCTGGAGACGTGTGGCAGACTGATCAGGCCTGAGAAGTGGAAGAATTGTGGGGGAAAAGAGGTAAGTCGACTTACTGGTAGTGGGGGAATGTGCATAATCCGGGGAAGGCAAAATTATCCAATCCATGAGGCAGAAACAGGGGTCAGGCAGGCACAGGTCAGAAGCACAGGAATCCAATCATAAGCTCAGGCAAACAAGTCCAAACAGGCTGGCTGGCTTGTAGTCCTCGGGCAGAAGTCAGACTCAAAAACACAGATAGGCAGGCAAGAGTCACACACATAGGCCTTTTCCACGAAGATGGTCCCAGTGCTTAACTGGAGCCAGAGCCTGACTTGGCACCAGTTCTTTGGTTTTTGACTGGCTAAGCACTAGTCCCAGGCTCTCAAGAGTGGTGCTAAGCTGGCCCCAAGTTGTTGCTGGGCCAGAGCTGCAAATCAGTTGACATGGTTAATGTAACCATTTCTTCTTCAACGGCCTGAATCGACACTCAGTGGCCAACTGCCTCAAGTCCAACACAAACAGCTGAATGGGTTCGCCTACCTGTTGGCAGCGCTGTCTGAACTTAATCCTCCGGATGATGACATTGTCCGGTGCCCTGAAATGGCGCGCCATTAACTCGACCATCCATCCATCCATCCATCCATCTTCTACCGCTTTTCCAGAGGTCCGGGTCGCGGAGGCAGCAGTTCAAGCAGAGAAGCCCAGACTTCCCTCTCCCCAGCCACCTGCTCCAGCTCTTCAGAAGGGATACCAAGGTGTTCCCAGACCAGCTGGGAGACATAGTCTCTCCACCGAGTCCTGGGTCTGCCCCGGGGTCTCCTCCCAGTGGGACGTGCCTGAAACACCTCAAGTGGGAGGCGTCCAGGAGGCATCCTAATCAGATGCCCATACCACCTCAACTGACTTCTTTCAATGTGGAGGAGCAGCGGTTCTACTCTGAGCCTCTCCCGGATGACTGAGCTCCTCACCCTATCTCTGAGGGTGAGTCCAGCAATCCTACGGAGAAAGCTCATTTCAGCCGCTTGTATCCGTGATCTTATTCTTTCGGTCATTACCCAAAGCTCGTGACCATAGGTGAGAGTAGGAACGTAGATTGACTGGTAAATCGACAGCTTTGCCTTAGAACTAAGCTCCCTCTTCACCACAACAGACCGGTACAACGTCCGCATCACTGCAGATGCTGCTCCAATCCGTCTGTCGATCTCTCACTCCATTTTCCCCTCACTCGTGAACAAGACCCCAAGATACTTAAACTCCTCCACTTAGGGTAGGAGCCTGTCCCCAACCCGGAGAGGACAATCCACCTTTTTCCGGCTGAGGACCATGGACTCAGACTTGGAGGTGCTGATTCTCATCCCAGCCGCTTCACACTCAGCGGAAAACCGTCCCAGCAAGAGCTGTAGGTCATTGCTGGATGAAGCCATCAGGACAACATCATCTGCAAACAACAGAGATGAGATCCTGTGGTCACCAAGCATGACACCCTCCATTCCCTGGCTGCGCCTAGAAATCCTGTCCATAAAAATTATGAACAGGATCGGTGACAAAGGGCAGCCCTGGTGGAGTCCAACTCTCACTGGGAATGACTCCGACTGAGTGTTGGCAATACAAACCAAACTCTCACAACGGTCGTACAGAGACCGAATAGCTCGTAACAACAAGCCCGATACCCCATACTCCTGAAGCACCCCCCACAAAAATCCACTAGGGACGCGGTCAAATGCCTTCTCCAAGTCCACAAAACACATGTAAACTGGTTGGGCAAACTCCCATGAACCCTCAAGAATTCTCGAGAGGGTAAAGAGCTGGTCCGATGTGCCACGGCCAGGACGAAAACCACATTGCTCCTCCTGAATCCGAGGTTTGACCAACGGCCGGACTCTCCTCTCCAGTACCTTGGCATAGACCTTCCCAGGGAGGCTGAGGAGTGTGATCCCTCTAAAGTTGGAGCACACCCTCCGGTCCCCTTTTTTGAAGAGAGGAACCACCACCCCGGTTTGCCATGCCAAAGGCACTGCCTCTGACCTCCACGCAATGTTGCAGAGGCGTGTCAACCATGACAACCCAACAACATCCAGGGCCTTGAGGTACTCAGGGCGAATCTTTCCACCCCCGGGGCCCGGCCACCAAGGAGATTTTTAACCACCTTGGCAACCTCAGCCCCTGTGATAGGCGAGTCATCCCCCTCGTCCCCAAACCCTGCTTCCTCTGTGGAAGGCGTATCAGTGGGATTGAGGAGATCCTTGAAGTATTCCTTCCACCGCCCTACGATATCCCCAGTTGAAGTCAACAGTGTCCCATCCGCACCATACACAGTGTGGACGGGGAGCTGCTTTCCCCTCCTGAGCCGCCAGACAGTTTGCCAGAATCTCTTTGAGGCCGACCGAAAGTCTTGTTCCATGGCCTCACCGAACTCCTCCCATACCCGAGTTTTTGCTTCAGCAACCACCCGAGCTGCACTCCGCTTGGCCTGCCGGTACACCTCAGCTGCTTCGGGAGTCCCACAAGCCAACCAAGCTTGATAGGACTCCTTCTTCAGCTTTATGGCCCCCCTCACCACTGGTGTCCACCACTTAGTTTGGGGGTTGCCACCACGAGATGCACCGACCACCTTGCGGCCGCAGCTCTGGGCCGCCGCTTCAACAACAGAGGTGGAGAACATGGCCCATTCAGAATCCATGTCTCCAGACTCCCTCGGAATGTGGTTGAAGTTCTTCTGGAGGTGGGAGTTGAAGACCTCCCTGACAGGGGCCTCAGCCAGACCCTCCCAGCACACCCTCACTATACGTTTGGGTCTACCAGGTCTGAATGGCTTCCTCCCCTGCCATCGGATCCAACTCACCATCAGGTGGTGATCAGTTGACAGCTCTGCACCTCTCTTTACTCGGGTGTCCAAGACATACGGTTGCAGGTCTGATGATACGATAACAAAATCGATCATTGACCTGCGACCTAGGGTGTCCTGGTGCCAGGTGCACATATGGACACCCTTATGCTTGAACATGGTGTTCATTATGGACAGACTGTGGTTAGCACAGAAGTCCAATAACTGAACACCACTCGGGTTCAGATCGGGCAGGCCGTTCCTCCCAATCACCCCCCTCCAGGTTTCACTGTCGTTGCCCACGTGCACATTGAAGTCCCCCAGTAGGACAAAGGAGTCTCCAAGAGGAGCACCCTCCAGCACCTCACAGACTCCAAAAAGGGTGGGTACTCTGAAACATCATTTGGTGCATAGGCACAAATGATGGTCAGGACCCGTTTCCCAACCCAAAGGCGCAGGGAAGCAACCCTTTCGTCCACCGGGGAAAACTCCAATATAGAGGCAGCAAGGTGGGGCGATACAAGAATACCCACCCCTGCTCGTCGCCTCTCACCCGGGGCAACTCCAGAAAAGGCCAAGCTCCAGCCCCTCTCCAGGAGACTGGTTCCGGAACCGGAGCTGTGTGTTGAGGTGAGGCTGACTATATCTAGCCGGTATCTCTCAACCTCGTACACCAGCTCAGGCTCCTTCCCCACCAGAGAGGTGACATTCCACGTAACGTGGGTTCGATCCCAGCCCCCGACCAACAGTGATCTGTGTGGAGTTTGCATGTTCTCCCCGTGTTGCGTGGGTTTACTCCGGGATTTCTCCGGTTTCCTCCCACATGCCAAAAACATGCATGTTAGGTTAATTGGCTGTTCTAAATTGTCCCTAGATATCTGTTTCCTATAGGCCCTTAGAATAGAGGGTTAGTATTAATGAAAGCGCTTTGAGTGGTCTTTGTGACTAGAAAAGCGCTATATAAGTGCAGGTTAGTTAGTTAGTTAGTTAGTAACAAAAGCCAGTTTAGAAAGCTTGGGATCAGTCTGCCAAGGTCTCCGCCTTTGACCGCCACCTAATCCACATAGCAGCGGACCCCCATGATCCCTCCTGCAGGTGGTGAGCCCACTGGAGGGCGGACCCATGTATCTCCTTCGGGCTGAGCCCGGCCGGGTCCCATGGGTGGAAACCCGGCCACCAGACGCTAGCCTTCGAGCCCCTCCCCCAGGCCTGGCTCCAGGGTGGGGCCCCGGTAACCCCATACCGGGCGGGGTACACTGAATCCTTGATATACAATTTATCATGACCACTTCTTTACCTCTTTACCATTTAAATTTACCATTTACCACTCGACCACTTCTTCATAATTGTCCGCGTCACCAAGTGTGCCCAAAATTCTCTGTCCCTTCATTCCCAGGTTGTGCACAAGCAACGCACGTGCCTTCAGCTTCTCCATCCTTCCCAGATCCAATGCCACCATATATGTTTGAAAAGCTTCATACCCCCAAGGCCATGGTACAGGCGGCTCACCCGGGAGCTCCAAGAATGGCCGAGTTGGTGTCCCACACGCTTCCATGGTTTTACTTCTCGTCGCCAAAATGCTATGTCTGAGTTTGGAGTCAAGGAGAACGCCAGCAGTGGAGTTGAACACTCGTTTATTAAATACAGGCTCCGTGCATCCAACTACACATGCGATTACAAGCAGAGATAAAGGCGGAAGAGACTGCCCCCTACCTGCAGCCCTTCTTATACACACAGGGTTGTCGGAACTGGAAGATGGAGCCACCACCCGTGCTACACAAATAATAGCTCCAATGCAGAACAATATGAACTATAAATAACAGCATCACACTAACAATGGCTGATAACTGAATATTGATAATTATCGGTCTCCTTAAACATAGCCGCCGTTCTCTGCGATTAAGAATAAAATTGTTTTTGGATGGTAATACAGGTTTGGAATAATAAAAGCAGTGCTCCCAAAGAAACAACAAACTCCTCCATGTTGACAAGTTAGCGCTGCTTCTTCTTCTTCTCCTCCAACTTCTTCTTCTGTGGTGTTCTGTGGGGTTGTGTAAAGACGCTTCACACTACGTTATGACGTAGCCCTGGCATAATCACCGACTAGCTCCAGCTCAGTGGAAAACCAACTGGTCCTAATGACTGTACTATGGATTCTATCTCAAACATATCAATTAAGAGCTTGTGGGAAGCCACTCAGTATTTTCACTCAGACGGAATCGTCATGGGGGGTTTGTGTGTTGATGCGGGGGTTGGTGTGTTGATGCAAACAGTGACAAAGAGAATGAGAATTGCAAAGTCTTTCATGTTACTGCAGCACCACAGGTGACTGAGCAGGTCGTAGGCTATAAAAGGAGAGGTGCCTGCGACCTGTGACTTTTTCTGATGCTTGTGATTCTGGATGATGTGAGAGAGAGAAATTAATAAAGCCTGCTTTGTTCTGGACCGCTCTGCCTGGTTATTCCTCTCTCCACAATGGTGACCCCTGACGCACAATGGAACTCGAGGCAAACACCCCGGAGACGACCCGGACTGGAGGTGCTGGCAACGCGTGCGCCGTTTCGGTCAAACTCCCAGACTTTTGGCTACATGACCCGAAGTCTTGCTTCCTCCTCACCGAGGCCCAGTTCGCGCTCCGGGGAATAACGGCAGATGACACCAGATACTACTACGTGGTCGCAGCACTGGATGCACGCACAACTCAGCAGGTGGCGAGCCTGCTCCAACAGCCCCCAGCCCACGACAAATACGAGGCTCTCAAAACCACACTGACCCGGTGCTATACGCTCTCAGACTGCGAGAGAGCGGAAAGGCTCCTGATGTGCTCCGAGTTGGGAGACGGGTCAGCGGTCGAGTTAATGGCGAAGATGTTGGCGCTGATGGGCACAGATGATGGGCATTTCCTCTTTGCCCACCTTTTCCTCCAGAACCTCCCGACGACGGCCAAGGCGGTCCTTGCCAATTTGCTGCTGCTGCCCGCGCACAACTACCGGACGCTAGCGCAAGAGGCAGATCGGATTATCCTCACCACCAGAGCTCTCGCAGTGAATGCAGCGGCGTCGGAACCCAACAAGATGGCCAGTGGGGGTGAGGAGCCAATGACGGTGGCTGCAGCAGAGGCCAAGAAGCACCAGAGAGACACACTCTGCTTCTACCACCGCCGTTTTGGAGAGGATGCACGCTGATGCGTGCCACCGTGCCAATTCAAGCGCTCAGGAAATGCCAAGGCTGGCAGTCGGTAGCAGCTGCGACCGCCGGTGAAGCGAGCAAGCTGCTCTATGTGACAGACTCACGCTTGGGGAGACGGTTCCTCGTAGACTCCGGCTCCCAAAAGAGTCTCATCCTGCCGTCCTACACAGACCGGCTGGCGGGAACTAGCGGCCCCGAGCTGACGGCCGCAAACGGCTCAGACATTAAGACTTTTGGTGAGGACACTGACTGTATCCTTGCACGGCCGTACATACCAATGGACATTCGTCATAGCGGCATGCAACTTTCCCATTTTGGGCGCTGATTTTTTGTGCGCACATGGTCTACTAGTCGATGTGGCTAACAGACGCCTGATTAACGCAATGGCTTTTGATTCTCTCCCCTGTACAGCTAGAGCAGCCAGGCCCACAACGCTAGCCAGTGTCACAGCTCCAGGGGGTAAGTTCCACACACTACTCACCCAGTTCCCAGCACTCACAGTCCCGACTTTTTCGGCGACCGTCACTAAACACGGGGTGGAGCACTTCATTACCACCACGGGGCCGCCTGTTTTCGCACAACCTTGGTGCCTGGATGCAGCTAAACTGGCCATAGCGCGCAAGGAGTTTGCCAACTTGGAAAAGTTGGGCATCATCAGATGCTCAAACAGCCCATGGGCATCCCTGCTACATATGGTTCCTAAAGCCAAGGGATCGTGGCGACCGTGCAGAGATTTCCGCAGATTGAACAACGTGCTGGTTATTCCTCTCTCCACAAGCTCTGTCGCTTACTTAGGCATACAGTATCTATAGGAAAAAATGAGTTGCAGAGATGCTCCACCAACTTCACTCCCCTCATTAATAAAACTAAGAGAAAATTAAATAAAATGGCTTTTAAGAGACTTATCTCTTCGAGGAAGGGTTTTACTTTCAAAGGCTGAAGGTTTATCCAGATAAACATATGCTGCACTGTCACTACATGTAGATCCTCAAACAAGTAAAACTATTGACAAAATTCTCTTCGATTTTATGTGGAAAAATCGTACTCACTATATCAAAAAAATCAGTCCTAATGAATGAATATGATAAAGGTGGCTTAAGTGTTTTGGACTTCAAAATTTAAATTATACATTCAAAGTTAAATGGATAAGAAATTTTCTGAAATGTCCCAATTCTCAATGGAATTTTATTCCTCATTATGTTTTCTCCTCACTGGGAGGCCTGAACTTTTTAGTTTTATGCTCTTACAACACTGAAAAACTTCCCACAAAGCTGTCATCTTTCCATAAACCAATACTGCTGGCTTGGTCCTGAATATACAAGCATAATTTTAGTCCTCACAAGTTTTATATATGGAATAATAAATAACTCCTATATTAAAACAAATCAATATTTTATCAACGCTGGTTTGAAAATAACATCATACTAGTAAGCCAGTTATTCAATCAAAATGTTTGATTTTTCAAAGATAAATTAGAGTTTATTCATCACTTTGGTATCCCTATCCCCCCAAAAGAATATTCTATTGTTTTCGATGCTGTCCCATCTGGTGTCCATTATCTCTATAAAGGTTGGGAAGAAAGTAATTGTCCTATTCTGTTTGATGCAGTGCACACTAACGTTGACAAAATCTGTCTCTCTGCTCGTGTCAAAAATCCATTGTAAATATATCAGCCTCCATGTATCAATGGAGTAATTATACTGATAATATTTGTTGGAAAAAGACATGGCTACTGCCACAAAATTCTTTCCTTCTAATAAAGTCAAAGAAATTTCTCATAAACTGCTGCACAGCTTTTACCCCACTATGTTTTATATGCAAAAATTCAAAAAAAGACATTGAAGTTAATTGTTCTTTCTGTGGTCTGCACAGAGAAATGGTGTTGCATTTCTTTTGGTCCTGTGCTTATGTGAAAAAATTGTGGAGTAAATGATCTTGCCTTATTATTGTTCCAAGGTTGTCATAGCGAGGAGTGGTGCTGGGGATAAGCTCCCAGCGCTCAAAAAAATGCTCCTTATGGCGTGCATCACAAATAGCCTCTGACAACCAAGTCCAACTCCTGGCCTGCTCGTGTGGCTTAGCTTCTAAGCCCGGCGGAACTGCTTCTACTGACAGGAGAAGGGGCAAAGGCGAGTCTCT
The DNA here is from genome assembly GCA_020510985.1 of Pholidichthys leucotaenia. Taxonomy (NCBI): domain Eukaryota; kingdom Metazoa; phylum Chordata; class Actinopteri; order Cichliformes; family Pholidichthyidae; genus Pholidichthys; species Pholidichthys leucotaenia. The sequence continues at coordinate 83,280,173 of CM035844.1, forward strand.
AGTGCCTTCAGACCAGATGCTTTGGGTAGATGGGGCTCGACAACCTGGGAGGGTAGTTCATCTAGGGGAAAGAAAACCCTGATTTCAAACCTCTGCTGCCTTGTGGCATACCTGGTCACGGGAAAGGGTTTGGGAGTCAACCCTTAGGTAAAATCTGAAGTCGGAGCCCCTAAGGCAGTCTGTCATTGACTTAAACTTCATTCTGGCAGCTTCTGCGACAGCGCTGGTGCCAAACTGTAACAGCCTTGCTGTTCCTTTGGATCCATCAGTGACGTAGAGAGGGGGGACATGCTACATGGGCAAAAGCCTGTCCTCCATATCACATTGCCCAGGCTAGCATCCAGCAACATCCACCAACACAAATTCACACCCTACACCCTGGAAAGGTCACTCCAGCTTCGCTTGCAGCATCGACACAACACGGGGAACAATAGTTACCGGTTATAAGTCATTGCTCAATTGGCGTAGAGCTTGGCGCCAGGGGTTTTTCCCGACAGTGGGAGGGATCCTTGGATCTCACTGGACAACCACCTCCCGCCTCAAGCTGGACAGTCCCCAGCCAGTAAGGTGTTGTCTCACCACAGTCTGCCATCCTCATTGGGTGCATGGGATTAGGAAATGTCCAAAGAGCAGACTGTAATTGTCGCACCAGGAAACAAAACAACGAAAGAAACCAGCTTTGAAACTGGGATGTTGGAACATCCGGACAATGATGACTGGTCTTTCTGAAAACCTTCAGGACATCAATGACTCCAGGAAAACAGCTGTCATAAATGATGAGCTCAGGAGGCTGCATGTGGACATTGCCACCCTTGAGGAAACATGCCTTGCTGACTCAGGCACGCTGAAAGACAAGGACTACACAGTCTATTGACAGGGGAAAGGCTCTGACAAGCCAAGAGAGCATGGAGTTGGCTTTGCAGTGAGGAACAACCTGCTGAATATCGTAGGGCCAGGCAGCAATGGCACAGAGCGTCTCCTTACTCTTCGCCTCAAGACCACCGAAGGCCCAGTCACCCTTGCTAGCGTTTATGTCCTGACACTGTCTTCCACACTGGACACAAAGGATGAGTTCTACAAGAAGCTTGCATCCATCGTTGCAAGCATCCCCAGCAAGGAGCAACTTGTTCTCCTGGGTGATTTCAATGCCAGAGTGGGTGCAGATCATGACTCGTCGCCCTCTTGCCTTTGACAGTTTGGTGTGTGCAAAATGAACAAGAACGACCAACGACTGCTTGAGTTTTACAGCTACCATGGATTGTGCATCGCCAACTCCTACTTCAGGACCAAGCCTCAGCACAAGGTCTCTTGGAGACACCCACGCTCAAAGCACTGGCATCAGCTAGATCTTACCCTGGTCAGGCATGCCAGCATCAAAAACGTCCTCCACACACACTCTTACCACAGTGCGGACTGCGACACAGATCACTCCCTGGTCTGCTGCAAGATCAGGCTACACAGAAAGAGGATCCACCGCTCAATGAAACAAGGCAACCCCCGTATTGATGACAGCAAGATGCCTCAACTAGACCTTGTGGAAAAGTTCGCAGAGACCTTTGAGAAGGAAATGCAAACCTCACAGCCCAGAAACTCTGCCACAGAGAAGTGGGAAGTACTGCAAGACACCATGCACTGCACCGCCATGGCTATCTTTGGGAAGAAGTCCTCCAACTCTCATGACTGGTTTGAGGCCAAGTCCACAGAGATGACTCCTGTCATCAAAGCCAAGCATGCCGCCCTCACCGAGTATAATCGGTCACCCAGTGAGAAGAGCCTGCAGATTATCAGCGCTGCAAGGAGTAAGGCTCAGCAGACTGCCAGGCATTGCGCCAGCAAATACTGGACAGAGCTCAGTGAAGACATCCAGACAGCTGCTGCAACAGGCAACATTAGAGGGATGTACGATGACATCAAGAAGGCGCTCGGACCAGTCCAGAGCAAGACAGCTCCCCTCAAATCTTCCACTGGGGTAGTAATTACAGACAAGGGCCAACAGATGGAGAGATGGGTGGAACACTACTCCGACCTCTACTCCAGACAGAACACAGTGTTCCCCACAGCTCTTGATGCCAGCCAGTGTATGCCAATCATAGAGGAGCTGGATGTAGAGCCAACCATAGAGGAACTCAGGAAGGCCATCAACAGCTTGGCCTTAGGCAAAGCCCCGGGCAGCAATGGGATTCCCCTGGACCTGATCAAACAATGCAAGACTACCCTCCTGCTCCCATTGCATGAAGCCCTCTGTCAGTGCTGGCAAGAAGGGTCTGTACCACAGGACATGAGGAACACCAAGATCATCACCCTCTATAAGAACAAGGATGAAAGAAGTGACTGCAACAACTACAGAAGCATCTCTCTACTCAGCATCGTCGGCAAAGTCTTTGCTCGGGCCATTTTGATCCGCATGCAGAATCTACCCAGAATTGCAGAGTGGCTTTCTTGCCAAGAGATCAACGGTAGACATGGTTGATCTCTTCAACATGGAGTCAACATGGTTGACTCCAGGAGTCAACTCCATGACTCCTGGAGTTGGTGGAGAAATGCAGAGAACAGCAGATGCCCCTTATGTCGCCTTCAGAGATCTCACTAAGGTGTTCAACCTCATCAGCGGATGGCCTGTTCAAGATTCTCTCAAAGATAGGCTGTCCACCAAAGCTGCAGAGCGTGATTGAGTCTTTTCACTCAGACATGAAGGGGACTGTGCTGTTCAGTGGGAGTTTCTCTGACCCCTTCAGCATCTGCAGTGGCATGAAACAAGGCTGTGTCCTTGCTCCCACACTCTTTGGGATATTCTTTGCCGTTCTCCTAAAGCATGCTTTTGGCACTGCAACTGAAGGAATTTACCTACACACCAGGTCAGATGGCAGGCTGTTCAACCTTGCCCACCTCAGAGCCAAAATGAAGGTTCGCAAAATGCTCAGAGGCATGCTGTTTGCTGATGACGCAGCAATTGCAACACACACCCAACAGCAGCTGCAGACACTGATGGACCGCTTCTCACAGGCCTGCAAGGATTCTGGACTCACCATTAGCCTGAAAAAGACCAACGTCCTGGGACAAGACACTGAATCACCACCTGCCATCACCATTGATGACTATGAACTCGACGTGGTCCACCACTTCACCTACCTTGGCTCTACCATAACCAACAACCTCCCCCTTGACAGAAATAGACAGGAGGATCAGGAAGGCAGCTACAACACTTGCTCGCCTCACAAATAGAGTGTGGACAAACCCCAAGCTGTCGGTGAAGACCAAGATGGCAATGTATAAAGCCTGTGTCATCAGCACACTGCTGTATGGCAGTGAGTCATAGACAATATATGCCAGACAGGAAAAGCGACTCAACACCTTCCATCTGCGAAGCATCTGCCGCATCCTGGGCATATCCTGCCAGGACAGGATAATCAACGCAGATGTCTTGAATCGTGTGGGACTTCCCAGCATGTTCACTCTCCTCAAACAGAGCAGGCTGCGCTGGCTAGGCTATGTCCACTGCATGGATGATGGGTGCATCCCAAAGGGCATTCTTTATGGAGAACTGGCATCTGGGAGGAGATCCACTGGTTGCCCCCAGCTCCGGTACAAAGATGTCATTAAGAGACACATGAAGGCCACCGACATCAACCCAGAGACCTGGGAGAGCCTGGCAGGTGACTGTGGAAAAGGACCTTGAAGCAACGCCTGAAATCAGGGGAAGAGAAAATGATGACCGCTGCTGCAGAAAAACAAGTACGCAGGAAGGAAAGCAGCAGCTCCAACAGACCAGAGACTACACACAGGTGTGACCTTTGCGATAGAGACTGCCACTCCCGCATTGGTCTATTTAGCCACAGACGATGCTGCTCCAGAGACTTTTTATCACCCTGTCCAAGCTCTGGCGTTTCTCAGAAGAAAAAAAGAAACTCAAACAAAAATACAAAAAATACACATATTTTTGTCATTTATGTAAACCATGACAAAATAAATCCAGCAGGACAAAACATGGCACTTGGCATTTTCTAACCTAACTTTCTATACCACCATAGACAGAGAACCTTCATAAGACAGGGCTCAGAGAGGGCAAGCTGAGACAGCGAGAGGAGGAAAGTGTTCAGGCAGAGGGTCCTGGGGCCTCATGTACAAAGGGTACTTGTGGACAAAAACATGGCGTACATCCTTTTCCATGGAAAATTTCAGATGTATCAAGAATGAAATGACCGTGGAAATATGTGCAGCCCCAAGCCAACTTCATGGCTGGCATACGTACATTTCTACTGTTATTGGTCTGTTGGTGACACTTAGAGGTGATGTTGGGAGACTGATAATGACGTGAAAATAATTGTACACACCAGAGACAAATGATGAACAAACATCCAAGTGTGCGCAATTAAATGAGTGGATATAAAAGCAAGTGCAAAGAAGTGCAGAAAATGCCTGTAACAACAGAAGATTAGAGGATATTGCAAATCGTGCAGTGAGAAGGAAAAGGGTATTTAGAGACAGAAGATTTTCTGGCTCAGGATGACGACTGGCTTGTCAGCCGGTTTAGGTTTCTACTGGCAGTCCCTGTGGAACTGTGCTCAGAGCTACGGCGGCTCTTGGAGTGTCACACGGAGAGAAGCCATGCGCTGCCCGTCCCAGTGCAGATACTGACAACTCCAGGGTTTCTGGAAACAGGGGTAAGCCAGAGTGAGTTGGCAGACCCATCGGGAATTTCCCAGTCAACCCTGAGCCGAGCTATGCCAGCTGTGTGGGGTGGCATTATCCGGCTGTCACCCAGGTACATCATATCCCCATACAATGCAGTTGAACAGGCCAACATCAAAGCACAACTTGCTGCGAGAGTCGGCTTTTCTCATGATTCTGATGAGCAGCATTGTTGGGAACAAACTAAAAGCTGGCATTGTGCAGATGGGTGGCTTCTTGGCAAGTGAATTCATGTAATTGTCCTAATAACCCACCTCATGTGCAACGCGCTTGTGCACCCCACAAATTTCACCCTATCTTCAAGGCTTCATTACAACTCCGTGGTTTGAGTGAGTGACTTTCTTTTTTTGCTGAGTAGAGTTTCACAGCATTCTACCAAGCTCCCAACTGCCTCTGTGTGTACAGTAGTTATGTCAATAAACACATGCATAAAGTTTGAAAGGCAACAGTCTCACTTCATTCTTTTACAATAGTGTGTGTGTAATCCATGTAAGTTGTATATAACTATAAAGGATGAGATTTGCATTTTGGACATAAAATGTGTACTTGCCAAGTCTAATATGATCTGCTTTCAACTGACAGGTGACTGTGGTTACTCACTAAATAGGTTCATACTGTCTTCTTTTTCATGACTGTTTTCCTTTAATTCAACCAGCTGATCCTCCCGGCTGGTCACAAATTGATTGATTGACTGATTTATTCATCGTTTAAATTAACATTGTATAAAAGATACCACATATATTTAAAAACAATGGGATGACACAAAAAAGGGCATTATGGTGCATATTTAAGGCACATACTGTATATAGCATGCTTGTATGGTATGCATTCTCCCCCACATGCTTCCAGTAGGCATGACGGTGCAGACCCTACAGATCAAATGTCCATAAGAACAATGCCCCAGCAGGGACCTTGGCTAGGAGGTGGGTGCTGGAGGAAGACGGAGGTGAGAGACAATGTCCCAGCAAGAGCCCCGAGGTGGAGAAGAGGACAGAAGCGCCAGCGAGTCTCGGGGACGGTGGGTTCATATGTTTACCTAACTTCTGTGGGGTGAAGGTGTGAGATACTTGATGTGGGACTGGAAGAGCGGGCAGAGAAGCTCTTGGCGCTGACAGAGGGAGAAGCAGACAGGCCAGCGGATCTGATGGCGAAGATGATGAGCCTGAGAGGTGAGGACGACGACAGTTTTATCTTCGCTCACCTCTTCCTCAGAACGCTCCCGCCAGCAGTGAGAGTCACCCTGACCAGCTCGCAGCCGCTCGTCAACCGTAACTACCACGAGCTGGGACAGGTGGCGCAACGGCTCGTCGACTCCCATAGACGGCGCGCAGCCACGACGGCAGCAGCAGAGATGACCGCCCCTTCGCGAGAAGGAGGGAGACCAGAGGCTGCGGCACCGGATCCACTGACGGCAGCAGCGGCGGAGACCAGGAGAAGCGGAGCTGACAACGCCCTCTGCTTCTACCATCGACGTTTCGCCGAGAAAGCCCGCAGATGCGTCCCACCATGCCGGTACCAGCGCCAGGGAAACGCCAAGACCGGGAGCCGGTAGCAGCTGCGACTCTCGGCATGAAGAATAGGCTGTTTTTCGTGACGGATGCGAATTCTGGGAAAGAATTCCTGGTGGACACGGGCTCCCAGCTGAGTTTTGTCAAGCCTACCTACGCGGACACACTGGCGCCGGCCAGCGGCCCCCTGGTGTTAACGGCGAACGGCTCCACGATCAAAACCTATGGGGAGAAGACACTCCGCCTGTCCCTTCACAGGCGCAACTTCGAGTGGACTTTCGTTGTCGCAGCAGTTAACAGCAACATGCTAGGTGCTGACTTTTTGTGCTCAAACAGTTTGTTAGTTGATCTTGCTAATAGACGTATTGTAAATGCACTGTCTTTCTACTCTATCTCCTGCACAGCTCGGGTGGCCCTGCCTTCTGCACACTCCAATGTCACAGCTGCGGGTGGTAAGTTTCATGCATTACTCAACCAGTTTCCAGCACTCACGGTCCCTACATTTTCAGCGTCAGTTGCCAAACACGGGGTCGAACATTTCATAAGTACTTCGGGCCCCCCTGTTTTTGCAAAAGCTCGGCGGTTGGACCCAGCTAAACTGGCCATCGCGCGCGAGGAATTTGCCAACTTGGAAAAGCTGGGCATAGTCCGGCATTCGAACAGCGCCTAGTCGTCACCCCTGCACATGGTACCCAAAGCTGACGGCTCGTGGCGCCCTTGCGGCGATTTCCGCAGATTAAATAATGCTTCAGCCCACGACCGCTATCCGATTCCGCACATCCAGGATTTTTCGGCGTATTTAGCGGGGGCGCGCATCTTTTCCAAAATAGATTTGGTGCGTGGTTATCACCAAGTTCCAGTCCGTGCGCAGGACATACCCAAAACGGCGGTTATAACCCCTTTCGGGCTTTTTGAGTTTTTGCGCATGCCTTTCGGCCTCAAGGGTGCCGCGCAGACATTCCAACGCATGATGGATGCAGTGCTGCGCGACCTCCCTTTCGTGTTCGCTTATTTGGATGATATTTTGGTAGCCAGCGCGTCCGAAGCCGAGCACGAACGCCACCTCACAGCCGTTTTTCAGAGGCTCACAGACCACGGGCTAATCATTAACCCAGCGAAGTGCCAATTCGGGGTAGCGAAAATCGATTTTTTGGGACACTGCGTGTCGCCAGAAGGCGCGGTCCCGCTGCCGGATAAAGTGCGCGCGATAACGGATTTCCCACAACCGCAGACGGTTAAGGCGCTGCAAGAATTTTTGGGGATGGTCAATTTTTATAACCGTTTCCTCCCAAACGCGGCACGGCTCATGCACCCATTGTACGCGGCATTAAAGAAGCAAAAACCTGCATCTAAGGTCGAGTGGTCCCCGGATCGGGAGCGCGCTTTTTCACAGGTCAAATCAGCCCTCGCGAACGCTGCGTTATTGGCACACCCGGTGCCGGCAGCTCGCATGGCGCTAACCACAGACGCCTCCGACGTGGCAGTGGGAGCGGTTGTCGAGCAACTGGTGGCAGGATGCTGGCAACCACTTGCGTTTTTCAGCAAAACATTGCGCGAGAGCGAGCGTAAATACAGCGCGTTTGACAGGGAGCTTTTGGCCCTACATTTGGCCATCCGCCACTTCCAGTTCTGGTTGGAAGGCCGCCGTTTTACCGCGTTCGTGGACCATAAACCCTTAACTTTTGCAATGGCTAAGGTTTCAGAGCCTTGGTCGGGCCGACAACAGAGGCAGCTGGCTGCAATTTCGGAGTTTACCACTGACATTCAACACGTGGCAGGTAAACTCAATGTAGTGGCAGATTGCCTCTTGCGTGCAGTTGCAGCGACAGGCCCCCAGGGGGCAGATTCGGCGGCGGCAGACCTAGACCAGGCTTGCGGCGCGGAAGCGCTCACAGCTCCGTTCTGCGTCGGGTTAGATTATGCAGCCATGGCCGCTGAACAGGTTGGCGACGCGGACGTGCGCGCGCTCCAGTCTGGGCCAACAGGGCTGAGGTTGGAGCACTGGGTGCTGCACAGAGGCATGCCCCCCCTAATCTGCGATACCTCCACGGGGCGTCCCCGTCCCGTAGTCCCGGCTGTGTGGCGTCGCCGTGTTTTCGACTTAATACATTCACTGGCACACCCAGGCGTCCGCGCGTCTATCAAAATGGTAGGAGAGAAGTTTGTTTGGCCGGGGCTGCGTAAACAAGTCAAAGAGTGGGCTGCAGCCTGCGCTGCATGTCAAAGAGCAAAGGTGCACAGACACACACGAGCCCCTCTGGAACCTTTTCACATCCCAGCCAAACGCTTTGATCATGTGCATGTTGACTTAGTAGGACCTCTTCCGCTGTCCCAGGGTTTCACACACCTTTTAACCATGGTAGACCGCACCACGCGCTGGCCAGAGGCAGTTCCTTTGGCGGCAACCACAGCGGCAGATGTCGCTCGTGCCTTTTTAACAGCTTGGGTCGCACATTTTGGTATCCCGTCAGACATAACGTCTGACAGAGGACCCCAGTTTGTTTCCGAGCTCTGGTCGTCCATGGCACTCAGCCTGGGGGTGAAAATTCATCGCACGACCGCTTATAACCCCCAGGCCAACGGTTTGTGCGAGCGCTTCCATCGGTCATTGAAAGCAGCCCTCAGAGCGGCTCTCACGGACACAAATTGGGTTGATAAACTCCCATGGGTTTTATTAGGGTTGCGTTCAGCACCTAAAGACGATTTGCAAGCCTCTCCGGCAGAACTCGTCTACGCCCAACCCCTCCGGTTACCGGGAGATTTCCTCCCTGAGAACCCTGCTCCGGAGCACCTCCCCGCTCAGCTGCTGCAGAGCGAAGCGGGGTCACACACCCTCCCCGGTCCCGTTCATCACAGTTTTCCACGTGTTTTTGTGCCCAAAGCCTTAAAAAATGCAGAATTTGTCTTCGTTAGACACGACGCACAGAGGTTAGGTTTAAGGCCACCTTATGATGGACCGTTCAGAGTGTTAGAAACCGGGGAAAAGCATTTTTTGCTCGATTTGGGAGACAGGAGGGACTTAGTCTGCATTAACAGACTCAAACCTGCTTTTGTGTTAGCTGACGACCCAGTCCAGTTGGCCAGAGCCCCCCGCCGCGGCAGGCCACCCAGGAGGCGCTCTGCTAAGCTTTCACGACGATGTGTTAATGATTCTACTTCACAGATGCAGCAGACAGCCACAGGCAGAGCGAGACCTGCTCACAGCAGATATGGCAGAGAGTTAAAGCCCAAGCAGTGGGACATGTGATCTGTTGTGCCAAGTTTTTTTCTCTCTCTTGTTCTGTGTGGGGTGTCATGATTCTATGCATTTGAAATGTAACTTGTCCTTATTTGAACGTTTGGGGGGGGGGTTATATGGTGCATATTTAAGGCACATATATGGCATGCTTGTATGGTATGCATTCTCCCCCACATGCTTCCAGTAGGCATGACGGTGCAGACCCTACAGATCAAACGTCCATAAGAACAATGCCCCAGCAGGGACCTCGGCTAGGAGGTGGGTGCTGGAGGAAGACGGAGGTGAGAGACAATGTCCCAGCAAGAGCCCCGAGGTGGAGAAGAGGACAGAAGCGCCAGCGAGTCTCGGGGACGGTGGGTTCATATGTTTACCTAACTTCTGTGGGGTGAAGGTGTGAGATACTTGATGTGGGGGTTTTGTATCTCTGGGTTATAAAAGCTGTGGGGAAAGTTGGGTCTGTCTCTTTTTCTGCTGAGAACTTTGATGATAGAAGATGTGACTTCCAATAAAGCTTTCCTGAGATAATACACTCAGTCTCGTTTGTAAGGCATCTTCTACAGCATACACTTATTTCCACTGTGGTCCCTGAAAGACGTTGCAGCTGGTCTTATTCCTGGAACCTTCTGCTTTGTAATCTGGCACTTTAACCACTGAGCTATACATGCTACAAATCACAGCGATCAGCTGACACTTCTGAGGTCGACTGCAGATGTCAGTGGAAACATGTCAAGGTTAACAAAACATCTCCTTCTCATTCCTGTCTGAATAAAGGAAAACAATAAACTAATCTTACAGGGTTGTAAGCAGACTATTGAATTACCTGTATCCGGTGCTAATGCCACAGGACAGCGTGCAAAACAAAACACTTTTATGTGCCTCTACCTCATTCAGGAGCACCTCCAACTCACATTCTGTGAAATTCCATTAAATCCATTATTTTTGATCGTGGACACAGGGGAATCAAATGTGCTGGGCTTGTATATATCTATTTGCAGACCTATTTGAAGCTAATTGCATATTCAAATGGAGGCGTGTCAAGGGAGGGGTCTGGTATTTCCTCATGTGCGTTCAATTTCAAGTCGATTGGGATGTACAAAGGAAATGTGCTTGGAAACCTGCGTATGCACGGTTTCATACATCTGGATTTTTTTTTGCTTATGGCGTTTTCTTGATTTAAAAGTGCATCACCTTTCAGTAGGAAATCCACACAAATCTTTGTTCATGAGGCCCCTGGAGAGGTGAGAGCAGAGGAAGGAGAGAAGGATGACACCAGTAAAAAGTCCAAACACAGGACATCTGGGTGGGATCCCAACCGGCCCAAGATTCCAAGATTCAAGCCAAGTTGTACAATACTTCATATGGTCAGTTCCATAGGCAAAGTTACTGTGCAAAACTGAAAAAGAAATAATTAACATATTGCAGTTACAACAGTGTCATGTGTTTTCTGCCACCCCCCCCACCCCAGAAAAATATGTTGCCACCATGCCAAGGTCTTTAATCCGGAGGAAACACTGAAATTGGTATAAAAATCATTAATTAAACAAAGCCTTACTGAACAACAAAACTAATAGTGAGATGAGGGAGTACACACACACGATGCTCCAAGCCTTGGAGCATTGTGTGTGTGTACTCCCTCATTATTATCCCTAATTATTTGTTCTTGCGGAGTATCAAGAGGCCTTGGAGTCCAAGGCCTCTTGATACTCCGCAAGAACAAATAATTTTGTTATTTTTCTTGAAGTGGCAGGAACAAGAACAAAGTTCTTTCTGGCCAGGACATTTCCTACTTCACAAGCAACTCAAGTGTAGAACTCCTGGGAAATTAAAATTTCTGACTAATCATACAATACTTGTCAGATTTCATACAGGAAAAAAGTTCTGCCATGATGATGTGTCAAGAACAAGCTGCAAGAACTTCTAAACCAGGGCTGCAAGAACAAAATTATGCCATTTTATTTCTTGCAGCCCTGACAGAGAGAACAAATGTCTCTGTTCTTCCAGGTTATGTAAAGGCCTTTACCCAGAGCCCAAATTTCGTTCTACATCCTTATGAATTGTTGGTGGTGCAGAGTTTGAGAAAATTCCAAGTATTCTCACAGATTTTGACTGAAGAGTTAAAAGTGTAAGCGCAGTCTAATTTTACTATGATGAATCTTAAAATCAAGGCAAATGTTCTTTGGAAGAAAGAGTGGTTTATCGCTAAACAAGTTAAAGTTATTGTAATCACCAAGTCCTTCTCTAGCCAGTCTACCATCTTCTGACCAGGTTCATTATTTCCCCATATCCACATTTTCCACTGCATGGATGTTTTGTCTCTTCTCCAGTTTTCACACTGAAGTGCCCATCACAATTTGTATGGCTTGTGATTTTGGTTTACTGTTTCTAGGAGGTGTTGGAACACACCATTTACTTCCTCGTCCTATTTAATATATACTTGAATAATATCAAAGGCTTGACTTGGCATTAACTGAAATTGTTAAATTTTATGTCTGACTGGATGAATTGCTGTTGCAGAATTTCCAGTGTGGAGGGCTATCGAAATACCAACTTCTATGTTGATCCTCTTGAATAATCAAAACATCACCACTAATCTCTTCTTTTCCATGCCATTTCACCTCTACTCCTCATAGAATATCCAGCATTCTTTTTTATCTTAAATTTCTATTTGTTTTAAAGTAACACTCTGCCAAAAATCATGTTTTTTTCCTCTTGTGGACATTTCTGTAACATGTTTTTTATGACTTACAAGACATATCAAGAAGGAAATTGATCAGATATGTGGGTGGGCCTATTCACAGATCCTGGCATTTGAAGGAGGAGGAAAAGTGAAAAGATTTTGACACAAAACTGTAAGACAATAAAACAGTTTTTGTAGAATAAAGAGCATAAGATACCATTTTAGACAATGCAGATTTGTTTCTATTGGAGATTTATATCCACCGGGGTCCTGTCATGGTCTGGGCTGTGTCTTAGGATCATGCCCACAGTTTGTGTATTATTATGATTATTTGCCTGTGTTTTGCCTTCTCTGCCTTCCCTCGGTCCTCTGTGATTGTTATTGTCTTTCCCGGTCCTCAGTGTGCCATGTGGTCCCCATTACCAACTGTTGTGGTTCTGTGTCCCGCCTTGGTCGTCTGTATAAGTCTTGTGTGTGTGTGTTTCCTGTACTCCCTTTTCAATCTTTCTCAGTCCCTCATGCCTTCCATAGTTATAGCCACTTCTCCTCATGTGTTGCTGATTTTTTCCTAATTACTATCCCCAGCTGTCTTGTGTTTACCCTTATCATCTGTTCTCTATACGTATATGTCCTCGTCTGCATTCATTTGGTGTGGTGTCATACCGTGGATTCCCCTCTGACTCCCATTCCCGTGATTGTGTCTGTGTCTGTAAGTTTTCAGCCTTTCATGGCTCACTTTATGTTCAGCCATTGTGCTGGTTTTATTTTGTGTTGTTTGGGAAAATAAACCCAGTTGAACTGAAGTCCTGCCTGTGTTAGAGTCTGTCTTTTCTGCCGGTCAGAGGTTGACCATGACGAAATGATGCCACCAATTGACCCTGTAGGCACGGACTACAGTGTTTTCGGCTTGGATGAGAAGGAGTGTTGGGATGTCGGCCTGATAGAGGACTTTATCGGTGACACCTGGGCTTCCTGCACTCCTGAGGAAGCCCTGAGATGCTTGGATGGCGCAACGGAATTGATAGATGCTTTTCCCAGCCTGTGAACCAAGCCAGGACTGACCAGGTTCCTCTCCACCGTTCCCTGTTTACAACTGTTGCTCTGGCCATTGGGGAGAAGCTCATCATTTCCCTTACCTGCGGCGGTGGGGACACGCTCCCCGGGGACAGACATCCTCCACTTCTCATTTGGCTATGAGACCCTCTCCAAGCCACTCTTCAGCTCGGGTAGCTTCTTCATCACGTGTAACTCCCTTGCCTGCTGCCTCCATGCCTACACTGGATGACCCCGTTGGCTGTCAGACTGGGTTTGCTGCATCAAGGCCCCAGCTTTCTGTTAACAAGGAGGAGGAGGAGGAGTGCTGGCAGGTTTTGCTCGCATGGACAGAATTAATGTTGGACTATAATCCCTGGCTTCTCCCCAAGTATGTGCCCCATGCTGGGTTGGAACCAGCTGGTTATGGAAGACACAGCTGCTCCTTCGCTGCTTCAGAGAAATTCAACAGCAGCCCTCTCTTTGCTCCTCAGCTCTTCATCAGCTGTTCTATGAGCTCCGTCCTCTTTCTCATCTGTTGCTGCTGCTCTCCTCCCCTCCATGGCATCAAGGCCTGCTGCTAAGCTTCCAACAATCTCATCTGCTGTTTTGCCCATCATCATGCCTCAAGTTCTGGCTCCACATAGGTCTGTGCCTCCAGTTCCAGCTCCACATCACTCTGTGCCTCCAGTGCCGGCTCCTCACCGCCTCTCAGCTCCAGTACCTACTCCTTGGCACCTCCCAGCTCCAGTACCAGCTCCACCGGCCATCTCACTTGCAAAACATCCTGAGGTCATCACCCTGGCAGCAAGAGACAAGGAATTAAGGCAAGTACCTTTTTATTTTTGTTCTACCACTATTTTTTGAAAAGACTTGCTTTGCTTCTGGTGGGGGGACCCAAGCACACTCCCCACCAGTCTCTGCTGCATATGATTATAGTGTCTCCTCACTGACCTCCTGTTTCCCTCCATCGTCAGAGGTGGCCATGTCGAGGAAGGAGCCACAGGAGGACCACATTCCATTAACGCCATCATCGGAGCATGCCGCTCCATCATCAACATCATCAGAGCAGTCCGCTCCATCCTGGCCGTCAGAGCAGTCCACTCCACCCTGGTCATCAGAACAACCCACTCCACCTTCGCCTCATGGGGTCGCTGCTCCTCAGCTGCTGTTGGTCCTGATAGAATAATTTTGGATTAAATGAGACTGAGTGTCAGGTGGGAGAGGAAGTTTTCTCTCTCCTCTACTGGTAAGATGTAACCCAGTACAACCTGTCGCATTAAGGGAGGAGGTGTGTCCCCCTTGGGCTGGGCCCAATTGTGAGGCACGCAGGCCCACCGGCGCATGGACATGCCCTGGTGCCACACAAAACAACCCCCAGCTATGGGCAAATAGCACCACTGCCTTGTGGTCGTCACGGGAGTGACAAAGGCTAAGGGAGACAACCCCTACAGAAAATCCGGAGTGGAGCCCCGAAGGTGGTTGGTCTTCGCGTAGCGGGACCTCCCGGCAACTCCTGTAGCCAAGTTGGTACCAACTGTATCGGCTAGTCCCTTCCATTGGACACTACCAGCAAGGCCGAGAAAGAGGATCTGTCAACTGGGCATCTCAGTTTCTCCACAACTTCACCCTGGCCTGTGCCCTGGAGAGGTCACTCCAGTGCCGCCTTCTGCGGCAGCTCAAAACAGGGAGACGCAGTTACTGGTTAAAAGTCCAGAGCAAATTGGCGTAAGCTCGGGCGCCTAGGGCTGTCTCCCGATGGTGGGAGGGATCGTCGTGTCCCACTGGCCAGATACCGCCCGCCTTTAGCTGGGCAGCCCCCAGTCAGTAAGGTGCTGGCCCGTCACGGTCCGCTTACTTCAAAGGGTGCTTGAAGTGTAGGCCAAAAGCTGAATCACGGACTGTAATCACTGCACTAGTTAATATCAAGAAACCAAAGCCGCCAGCGCTGAGTCTGGCAACCTGGAACGTCAGAACAATGTGTCCTGGCCTCTCTGACGACCTCCAGCAAATCAACGACGCCAGGAAAACATCGACCGCGAGCTGAGGAGGCTCAATATTGACATTGCAGCACTGCAAGAGACGCGACTCCCGGGCGGCGGCAGCTTGAAGGAGAAGAACTATATGTTTTTTTCTGGCAGGGACAGGAGCCTGACGAGCATCGCCTGTACGGTGTTGGATTCGCTGTTCGAAACTCCCTTCTGTCCTCTATTGAACCGCTGTCTTCAGGCACTCCACGAGTCCTCTCTCTCCGTCTCATAACCTCCTCTGGACCAGTTAATATCCTTAGCGCCTATGCTCCGACGCTCTGCTCTTCAACTGAGGTGAAAGATGCATTCTACGAGGCGCTCGAAACCAGGATCCAGCAGATCCCTGCCAAGGAGCACCTGTTTCTGCTCGATGACTTTAATGCACGGATAGGGGCAGATCATGACTCCTGGCCCTGCTGCATTGGCCGCTTCAGCATCGGCAAGCTCAACGAGAACGGTCAACGCCCTCTTGAACTCTGCTCCTTTCATGACCTCTGTCTGACCAACACATTCTTCTCCACCAAGCCCTGTCACCGAGTGTCCTGGAGACATCCAAGGTCTCGCCACTGGCATCAGCTGGACTTCGTCATCACCAGGAGATCCCTGCTGAACCGAGTGCTGGTCACGCGCAGTTTCCACAGCGCTGACTGTGACATCGACCATTCCCTGGTTGCCCCCAAGGTACGTCTCTGCCTCAGACATGTCAACCGCTCCAAGCAGAAACCCCGACCCTGCATCAACACAGCTATGATTACAGTACCTGAACTGCGGGAACGCTATGCTAAAGTCATAAATGAAGCCCTGGCGGACCGTCCCACCGACTGTGCTTCTGCAAGGTGGAACCACATCCGTGAGGCTGTGTTTGAGACCGCCATAGGTACCTTTGGGAAAAAGGTGGGGAAGAGTGCAGATTGGTTTGAAGCTGGAGCCGCTGAGATGGAACCTGCAATCGCCGCCAAACGTGCAGCCCTAATTGCCCACAAGAAGGAGCCCTCTGTGCGGACACTTGCTACACTGCGCGCTGTGAGGAACAATGCACAAAAGATTGCAAGGCGATGTGCCAACGACTACTGGCTTAACCTCTGCCAGGACATACAGCTTTCTGCAGATCATGGAAACGTGCGCAAAATGTACGAAGGCATGAAGAAGGCTTTCGGTCCCAGTGCCACCAACACCGCCCCACTTAAATCAGCTGCAGGAGATGTCATCAAGGATCGCGGTAAACAAATGGAGAGATGGGCTGAGCACTACCAAGAGCTCTACTCGAGAGTAACCACCGTCTCGAACATGGCCCTTGAGAACACCCCTCTACTGTCAGTCATGGATGAGCTTGACGCTCCACCCATCATTGAGGAGCTCAGCAAGGCGATAGACTCCATCTCAAATGGCAAGGCTCCAGGCAGTGACAACATCCCCCCTGAAATCGTCAAAACCGCAAAGGAGAGCTCGCTCTTGAAACACCTCCATGAGCTCCTGTTGCAGTGCTGGGAGGAGGGGCTGTGCCCCAAGGTATGCGTGATGTCAAAATCATCACTATCTACAAGAACAAGGGGGAGCGGAGTGATTGTAACAACTATTGTGGTATCTCACTCCTAAGCATAGTTGGCAAAGCCTGTGCCCGTGTCGTCCTCAACAGACTACAACTACTTGCCGAACGTGTGTATCCAGAGGCGCAGTGCGGATTCAGAGCAACCAGGTCAACCATAGATATGGTCTTCTCTATGAGGCAGCTGCAAGAAAAGTGCCGGGAGCAGAGACAACCCCTCTTTTTGGCCTTCATCGACCTGACCAAGGCTTTTGACTTGGTCAGCAGGGATGGACTGTTTGCCCTCCTCCAACGAATTGGATGTTCCCCCAAGCTTTTGAGCATGATCAAGTCGTTCCACCAGGACATGAACGGCATTGTCCAGTTTGATAGATTATCCTCAGACCCTTTCCCGATCAAGAACGGTGTGAAGCAGGGTTGTGTTCTGGCCCCTACCCTATTTGGCATCTTTTTCTCCCTGCTCCTGTGCTACGCCTTCCGGGACTCTGAAGACGGTGTCTTCCTCCACACCAGGAGTGACGGAGGCCTCTTCAACATGGCACGCCTCAGATCAAAGACCAAGGTGCGGAGCGTTCTAATCAGGGAGCTGCTCTTTGCTGATGATGCTGGTCTTGTTGCCCACACCGTGGAAGCGCTCCAGCGTCTCATCAACTGCTTTGTTCGTGCCTGCTCTGAGTTTGGCCTCACCATCAGCCTTAAAACGACCGAGGTCATGGGCCAGGATGTCAGCAGTGCTCCCAGTATCAACATCGGTGACCACACACTTGCGGTGGTGGACAAGTTCACCTACCTCGGGTCGATCATCTCCAGCAATCTCTCCCTAGACGCCGAACTGAACGCCCGTATCGGAAAGGCATCGACGGTGATGGCCCGTCTGGCGAAGTGAGTCTGGGACAACTCTATGCTAACCACCAACACCAAGATAAGAGTCTACATGGCCTGCGTACTGAGTACTCTCCTATACGGCAGTGAAGCATGGACCCTCTACTCCTGCCAGGAACGCCGGCTGAACGCCTTCCACCAACGTTGCCTTCGCAGACTACTGCGCATCACTTGGCAGGACCGTGTCTCCAACATTGACGTCCTGGCCAGAGCAGATGTGCCCAATATGTTTGCTATTCTGACAAAGAGACGCTTGCGATGGCTTGGCCACGTCAACCGAATGGAGGATGGCCGCATCCCCAAAGACTTACTGTATGGGGAGCTGGGTTACTGGAACTAGATCAAAGGGACGCCCAACTCTCAGATTCAAGGATGTTTGCAAGCGCAACCTCAAGGCTGGAGGCTTCAACCCCTCCAACCTGGAGTCAGCTGCCTCCGTCCGCTCTAACTGGCGGACCACCACCCAGGATGTCATCCGAACAGCAGAGGAGAGAAGAGACACTCGCTGGGGGGAGAAGAGACTCCGCAGACAGAGGAGACTGTCGAGACCCCCACTACACTGTGAAGAATTTATCTGCAGTGGCTGCGGCAGGACCTGCAGATCCCGTATCGGCCTCTACAGCCACGCCCGACGGTGCAGCTCCCTGAATGATGACCCAAGGCACAAAACTCCCCCATGATCTTTCGAGATCGGTAGAGCCAATGAATGAAAATGAATGATTTTCTGTCCCAGAAGAAAATGTACATTCAACCACCCACAGAGTCGTTCATGCACCTTTCTGACCATCCATTTCTGATCTTGGTATTTATAGCTCTTAAGAATAGATAAACAAAGAGGGAGACGTCCTTGTGGCATCTCTCTGAGACAGACAGAGTGTCTATAAATGTAATCTTCACGAACTAGAAGTTTTAGCACATTCCTTGGTCACAGAAACTTAGCAGGGCAGGTCAATTAAACAAAGAGATTGTCAGCCTAGGTCATCCTTTACGTCTCTGCTGACCTGCCCTCACACACACACACACACACACACACACACACACACACACACACACACACACACACACACACCAGACTCTGGGGCATGAAAGTCACATAGAGAATAACTGCTCACAGAAACGCACCAAAAATATATCAGACATATAATATGAAAGCATAATATAGAGGAATATATGAACTTATTCTACATGGAATGCACATATAAACATCAGACATGAAATAGAGAAAAGTCATGGAATAATATAAGAATAATGCAACAATAATATGGAATTTTTCTATCATATTCCCCACTTGATGCTTAATAAAGCATCACGATTAAAAGAAAAATAATCAAACAAAGTGGTAGTAAAGTAAATTGAATAATAATGAATAAGGATATAAAGATATATAGGTGTACGGATTTCCATGTTGTCATGTGTCTTTGCAGACTAACAGCAATCTTGTGAGGTGGTTTAAACTTAAACAAGGAACGTGTGTAGCAATATAAGTGAATATGTCATTAAAAGTGAATATGTATAATATAATCAAAATCAATTTTAGACTGTGTCAGATAAGAAAGTAGAAAATGATATGGGACACTTCCGGTCTGGACACCATGGTGATAGCAGCTTAACCACTTGCGCTCCATTGTTCTGCGGGCGGGCAAGTCTCTGCGTCCTATGACGCACGAGGGCGCGCGAGAGCGCGCTCGTGCGCATGACGCATGATGGTGGTGATGGTGATGTAGTAGCGTCCAAGCGCCACTCAAAAAAAAACTGCAGAGACAGCCGCGAACAGATTAGTTCATCTGATTGACCTCTCATTCGACTAATAAGAGCCTTGAATTGGGTTTCTGAAACCTTGAAGAACCAATGAATGAAAATCTAGGAAGGAGGACCCGCCTACTGTGAACGCAGGAGCCAATTGAAGCACAGAAATTCTGGCTGGGTGAAGCGATATTTACTGCTGCCACAGATGAAAACAAAGGACGCTGGACAAATCTCCTACAGACCCAGGCTCACCCAGCAGCATGGAGAACACCCACAAGTGGGACCTGCACTCATTCCAGCAGAATAGACGGAGGCCGACGACAAAAGTCGTAAATCATTCGCCAAAACGGCAATATGTAATGGAATTATGTTGATCGGGATCCACGAGCGGAGCAGCGTCGCGTTCGTCTAACGCGTGGGAAGAGCTGTTCGCCACGACTCTGCTGCTTTGAAGAGGTAAGGTGTTATAAGCTAAATTATTATTTATCCCTGAAAACTGTAATCCAAAAATGACTTTTGACCGATCGGTAATTTACAACTGTACTGCGCACGAAATACGAAGTGCGTGCGCCGCGATAAACGGTTCATTTGCCGTATTCGGACCGTGAACGCCCCCCCCCCCACCCGCTGCAGAAGAGGAGGGGGGGGGCACGGTCCGAACGCTCCTCGGTCGGCGGGGGGAAGCAAATCAGTTTATTCCATCATGTAGCTATGGCCCTCTTCTGTACCGAGGGGGGGGGCGGTCACGGTCCGTTCACGGTTCCCCCCCCCACACACACACAGTAGCGGGGGGGGGGAGCCGCTGTGAAAACATGCAAGGAAAAAAAAAAAAGAGTGTATTCCGTCTTGTAGCGAGGGCCGAATTTGGTCCTTGGTAGCGGAGGGGGGGGGGGGGAACGACCCCCTGCCCACACACACACACACAGACACAGCTCTGAGTATGACCTTTCATTAGAGCCTAAAATGAAGATTCTACATTGAATTATTCAAAAGTTACAGACGTTTTTCCAAACTGTGCCATTTGGCACAATTTGGCACAGTTCCATAACGCCTGGGAACTACCTGAGAACAAAGCTGTGTAAAATATTCATTTTTTGTGGTATTGTTACCAAATTTGGATCTCAGCTGGATAACACTTGGTTCTACATTTCTGTTGCATTTTCCAGCCGGATCGGACAGCTGTGTGTTATTTACAAGCATTTGTATCCAAAAAAACACTGTGTCCAAATTTTTTTTCTTCAAGTTCAGTATGTTTAGATGACTGTAACTCAGTGGCCGGAGCACGTAGAGAGATTATGTTTTTTTTGCCAAAAAATTCAAAGTGTTTTCTTTTAAATGAGACCAACCCCATGAAGATGCTGCAAAAGGTTGAATAACAGCTTTCGATTTACTTTGGGCACGTTTTTTTTTGGCATTTTTAGGAAAATTGCCCGGAGTGCAAGTGGTTAACGCTGAAGCTCCCAGACCCATCCATCCATCCATCCATCCATCTTCTACTGCTTTTCCGGAGAGCCGGGTCGCGGAGGCAGCAGTTCAAGCAGAGAAGCCCAGACTTCCCTCTCCCCAGCCACCTGCTCCAGCTCTTCAGAGGGGATACCAAGGCATTCCCAGACCAGCTGGGAGACATAGTCTCTCCACCGAATCCTGGGTCTGCCCCGGGGTCTTCTCCCAGTGGGACGTGCCTGAAACACCTCAAGTGGGAGGCGTCCAGGAGGCATCCTAATCAGATACCCATACCACCTCAACTGACTCCTTTCAATGTGGAGGAGCAGCGGTTCTACTCTGAGCTTCTCCCGGATGACGCTCCCAGACCCGATCCGTGAAAATATCTTGAAAATCAGATTTAACTGATTTTTGGAAGAGTGAAAATCAAAAGACAAAGTCATTATGCCTAAAGGAAAACAGAAGAGATCGACATTTACCAGGCCAAGACACGCATCGGCCGGAGAATCTGACCTGGAGGACATCCACTCAGAAGCAGAGGAGCTGAATGAAGCTAGCAACACGGTTAGCTTAAAAATGGTTGTTCTAATAGCTATTTAATGTTAAAAGTTAAGGTGGAATATTATTTATATTCTTAATTAATGTTGAATAACATGTTGTAATGTTGTGTTGGGTTCACCTTAGAATCGGCATAGTTCGCAGCCAAAGGTGACGTCACCTTCGGCTCCGACTAACTGTAAACAGGAAGTCGGTCGGAGTATTGAGAAAAAAGTCCGTTGTGTGCGTTTACCGCCGTCAGTTAACTTCAGCAGCTGTCACATACATCCTCTGCCCTTGGTAGCATCGTGGTTTCATCTTTCCTTGTGTCATTAAACCTGTGGACCGAGAGCTGTGTCTTCAGAGTCTTGATGTGAGGAAGGAGTTTAGCTGACTGTCCAATCAGCAGAGGCAGTACAGTGAAACCATGGCTTCCTAGCGGGCATGATAACGTGAACATGCTGGCAGACAGTGAGTAGATCATCGTCACACTCGACCAGTAAACGATCAACATATCAGTGTCTATTCAGAAGTATGCTTGCAAACTGTGCTAGTCAGAAAAAAGAGCCATGTCAAAGACACACTCACACGCTTCTTCTGCGCACTCCAGTGCGTCATCTACAGAGTCTGCTGCAGCCAAAGCAAGAGCACGAGCAGAAGCAGCAAAAGCTCGCCTTTCCTACGCTGAAGAGGAAATAAGCCTAAAACTAGAAAAAGCTAAGTTGGAAGCATCAATGCAAATGCTACAATATAAGAAAGAGACTGCTGCAGCTGTTGCTGAAGCAGAAGCGCTGGAAGCTGCAGTTGACAGTGGTGAAAAACGAAGTTGAGAGTTTGTATTATTAGATTCTACCTCCTTGACAGCCACACAACGCACTCAACAGTATGTTGTTGACCAAGCCAAAGTGTTCGAGGCAGAACACCAGCTATGTGTAGATGATGCCCCAATAAAATCAGACTCACACCCCAGCCCACAGCGGGTTCAGATATATAAGGATGAAAATGTTTGTGACCCACGACAAGTGAAATTTGAAAGCAGCAATATTACTCCTACACAGCACTCCAGATTTCAAAATGACTATTGTGGTACATTTCCCCCATCTTATCCTGTACCTCCTAATTCCAACCATAACAGCTCCACTCCAAATGACTTTGTGAGGTACCTTGCACACCGTGAGCTTGTGTCTACAGGCTTACTTCAATTTAGTGATAAGCCTGAGAATTACAGAGATTGGAAACGCTCATTTCTGTCTGCAATCAGTGGCTTAGATCTAACAGCAAGTAGGAGATGGACCTTCTTTTAAAGTGGCTCGGCAAGGAGTCAAAAGAACATGTTGAGCAGCTCAGAGTAATTCACATCAATCATCCGGAAGCAGGCCTGAATATGATTTGGGATAGACTCGAGCAAACTTACGGCTCGCCAGAGGCAGTAGAGGACGCTCTTTTCAAACGCATCAACACTTTTCCAAAGATAGGAAACCGAGATTACGCCAAACTGACTAAGTTGAGTGATCTTCTGATGGAACTTCTATCAGCAAAGGATGAAGGAGACTTACCTGGTCTCTCCTTCCTCGACACGGCAAGAGGTGTCAACCCAATCGTGCAGAAACTCCCCTTTCGTCTGCAGGAATAGTGGGCTTCAGCTGGTGCATCTTATAAGCGACAAAAGCATGTGCCTTATCCTCCCTTTGCCTTTTTTGTAAAATTCATTAGCCAGGAAGCTAGCATTGCCAATGACCCAAGCTTCAACTTCATCACTCAGACAGACACTGTTCCCAGGGCTGAAAAGTTAGCATGGCAGCCAAACAAACATCAAAGAGTCTCAGTCTGCAAAACAGAGCTATCCACCAGAGCTAATTCTGATTCTACTGACTCCTCATTAAAATCTGATGGCCGTGATAAAATGTGTCCTATTCATGGGAAACCACACCCCTTAAGTAAATGTCGTGCTTTCAGAGAAAAATCCATTGAAGATCGTAAGATGTTTTTGAAAGAGAACACTCTGTGTTTTAAATGTTGTTCATCTTCGTCACACATCGCTAAAAACTGCAAGGCCAAAGTTCAGTGTTCTGAGTGCAAGAGCGAAAAACATAACTCAGCCCTACATCCAGGACCCGCACACCCTGGACAGAAGTGAAGGATCCTGATCCAGAGCATGGCGGGGAGGAGGTCGAAACCGTGCCTAAACCTCAATCTGATATTACGAACAAATGCACAAAGATTTGCGGTGGAGATCTGACAGACAGATCCTATTCCAAAATATGCCTCGTGAAAGTATATCCAGCCGGTCACAGAGACAAAGCAGTGAAGCTCTATGCAATTCTGGATGAGCAGAAGCAACAGGTCACTGGTTCGTTCACAGTTCTTCGACGTGTTTGGCGACAGAAGTCCAAGTGCTCCTTACACACTGAGAACATGCGCAGGAATGGAGGAATCATCAGGAAGGAGGGCAAGCGGCTATGAAGTGGAATCTCTGGATGGGACAGTCCACATTCCATTACCCAGCCTCAGAGAGTGCAACGACATTCCCGACAACAGAGACGAGATTCCAACCCCTGAGGCTGCTCTTCATCATACACATTTAAAGACAATGGCGCACTTCATCCCAGATATGGACCCAAATGCCCAGATCATGCTTCTCCTCGGTCGGGACAGTATCAGAGTGCATAAAGTTCGCAAACAGGTGAACGGCTCACACAACCAGCCCTATGCACAGAAATTAGATCTAGGGTGGGTTGTTGTAGGCAATGTGTGTCTCGGCAGCGTCCATAGACCATCAGCAATCAACGCCTTCTACACAAACACCACAGAGCTACGTCGGCCATCTCTCTTCGAACCATGCCCTAATGTGTTCTGTGTTAAGGAAAAGTACAGCACGGTCCAGGTCACAAACCACCCACCAGCATATTCTGTGGAGGAAGCTACCTGTGACATTGATCATCTTGGGTGCAATGTGTTCAAGAAGACCAGAGAGGATAATCAAGTTGCTCTTTCAATTCAGGATGCTTCATTCATGAAAATAATGAATAATGGACTACAGAGAGACTCAAACAACAGCTGGGTAGCTCCATTGCCCTTTAAGAATCCACGTCTGCGGCTTCCCAACAACAGGCCTCAGGCACTGAACCGCCTCGTGTCCCTAACGCCAAATTTTGAGAGGAAGCCAGAAATGAAGGAACACTTCCTTAGCTTCATGGGACAGATGTTTAAAAATGGTCATGCTGAGTTAGCCCCTCCCCTCAATGAGGAAGAAGAACGATGGTATTTGCCAACATTTGGTGTGTACCATCCTAAGAAACCAAAAAAGATTAGAGTGGTTTTTGATTCCAGCGCCCAATTCAATGGTGTGTCACTCAACGATGTGCTGTTGACTGGGCCTGACCCGAACAACACATTACTAGGTGTACTGATCTGCTTCAGAAAAGAAGCTGTCGCATTCACGGCGGACATTGAACAAGTGTTCTATTCCTTTTTGGTTAGAGAAGAAGATAGGAACTTCTTGAGGTTCCTCTGGTTCTGTGATAACGATCTCTCCAAAGCTGTTGTTGACTATCGTATGACTGTCCAGGTCTTCGGAAATAGCCCTTCCCCTGCAGTGGCTATTCACGGCTTGCACCAGTCCGTTCAGGTCAGCGAGTTTCACATTGACCCTGACGTAAAGCACTTTGTAATGCGAGACTTTTACGTAGACGATGGACTGAAGTCTCTGCCCACAGTCAAAGCTGCTGTCGACTTACTAAAAAAGACACAGGAAGTCCTCTCCAAGTCAAACCTGAGGCTACATAAGATTGCAGCAAACAATAAAGAGGTCATGGAAGCCTTTCCATCTAAGGACCATGCGAGTGACCTTAAAGACCTTGACCTCAGTGCAGACAAAGTGCCAATGCAACGCAGTCTTGGACTCAGTTGGAACCTCCAAACAGATTGCTTTGTCTTTGTCGTCTCTGATGAGATAAAACCTTAAACTCGCCAAGGTGTCTTATCCACCATCAACAGTCTCTACGACCCTCTTGGGTTTGTAGCACCGGTTACTATCCAAGGCAAGGCTATTCTTAGGGAACTCACTGTTGAGAATGGTGACTGGGATGCGCCATTACCTCGAGAAATGGAGGAAGTCTGGACTTCCTGGAGACTTCTCTAAAAGAGTTGTCAAACCTGTCAATCTCCAGGCCCTACACTGAAACTTCACCATCAGCAGCTGTCAGCAGGGAATTATGTGTCTTCTCTGATGCCTCAACGAAAGCAATCGCCGCAGCAGCATATCTCAAAGTCACGGACACTGCTGGAAATAATCATGTCGGGTTTGTTATGGGAAAGGCCAAGCTGGCCCCCCCGTCCAGAGCATACAATCCCGAGACTAGAGCTTTGCGCAGCAGTACTTGCTGTTGAGTTAGCTGACCTGATCTCATCAGAACTTGATCTCCATCTCGATGTAGTGACATATTACACAGACAGCAAAGTGGTTCTGGGTTACATTTGCAATGAAACCAGACGCTTTTATGTGTATGTAAATAACCGGGTCCAGCGTATTCGAAGATCCTCCAGTCCACATCAGTGGCACTATGTAGCCACGAACCAGAACCCTGCAGATCATGCAACGCGTTCTGTTGCTGCAGGCCTGTTAAGCAACACTAACTGGTTTAGTGGACCTAGCTTTTTGTCCAAACCAGAGCAAGATGTCTCCGAAAGCACCTATGACCTTGTGGACTCAAGTTCAGATCCAGACATCCGTCCTCTAGTATCCACTTTCAGCACTGCAACTGCATCCAAGCAGCTTGGTTCCCAAAGATTTGCCAAGTTCTCTTCGTGGAAGTCACTGACTCGTACCATCGCGCACCTGAAACACATAGCTCGTTGTTTCAACACAGCCATGATGAACAACTCTTGTAAAGGCTGGCATCTCTGCAAGGCAGAATTTAGTGTTGAGGAACTCAACCAAACCTCAGCTATCATCATTCAAACGGTGCAGGAAGAGGTTTACAATGAGGAAATCAAATGTAGCAGAATGCACAAAAAGATCCCTAAAAGCAGTCCCCTTAAAAATCTGGATCCGTTTGTCGACACACACGGCCTGCTAAGAGTCGGAGGTCGTCTTCACCATTCAGGTATTGATCAGAGCGAGAAGACTCCTTTGATCATTCCAGGCAATCATCATATTGCAACCTTACTCATTCGACAGTATCATGAACAGGTCCACCATCAAGGGTGTTTCTTTACGGAAGGAGCTGTCCGTTCAGCTGGCTTTTGGATAGTCGGCGGCAAGAGGAAGGTGAGCAGCATCATTCACCGATGTGTAACATGCAGACGACTCAGAGCCCCAACTAGTAGCCAAAAGATGGCCAGTCTCCCACCAGACCGCCTTTCATCAGATCCTCCCTTCACAAACGTCGGGCTCGACGTATTTGGCCCTTGGAGCGTTTCTTCATGCCGGACTAGAGGAAGCCTCTCACAAAGCAAACGGTGGGCTGTGATTTTTACATGTATGAGCGTAAGAGCCGTTCATATTTAAGTCATAGAATCCCTCGACACATCCAGCTTCATCAATGCATTAAGACGGTTTCTAGCTGTGAGAGGACCGGCCAAAAGCATTCGTTCAGACAGAGGCACAAACCTTGTGGGTGCATGCAAGGCTTTGAAGATACCTTCTAACATCAACTACAAAAGTGTGAAATCTTACCTGTCGGATCAAGGATGTTCTTGGACTTTCAATCCTCCACATGCCTCCCATTTCGGTGGGGCGTGGGAAAGAATGATTGGTCTCGCTAGGAAGATTCTGGACTCCATGTTCCTCCAGCTGAAGGACAAACTTACCCATGAAGTTTTGATAACCTTCATGGCAGAAGTAGCAGCCATCATTAATGCTCGGCCTCTTGTTCCTGTGACAACCGACCCCAACGAGTCATTCATACTCTCACCAGCTGCTCTTCTAACACAAAAGGTGAACTCTGTTCCTGCTCCTGCAGGAGAGTATGGGCCTTCAGACCTTTACAAGCGTCAGTGGAGACAGGTTCAGCACCTGTCCAACACCTTCTGGGATAGATGGCGTAAGCGATTCCTTCCAACACTTCAAGCACGTAGGAAGTGGCAGTCACCTCACCCAAACATTGAACCAAAGAGCATTGTTCTCCTCAAGGACAGCCAAGTACCAAAGAATGAATGGCCACTTGGTCTGGTAACACAGGCCTTCCATAGCGAAGATGGGAAAGTCCGTCAGGTGGAAGTAAAGGTCATCAAGCCAGGAAAAGAAACTTTGTTTGTGAGACCTGTTACAGAAGTAGTACTACTTCTTCCCCCAGATGCCTAAGTGGACTAGATGGACTAGACAGACTAAGTGAGGTGGCATAGAATCACGCCAGGCGGGGAGTGTTCTGATAGTTATTTAATGTTAAAAGTTAAGGTGGAATATTATTTATATTCTTAATTAATGTTGAATAACACGTTGTAATATTGTGTTGGGTCCACCTTAGAATCAGCATAGTTCGCAGCCGAAGGTGACGTCACCTTCGGCTCCGACTAACTGTAAACAGGAAGTCGGTCGGAGTATTGAGAAAAAAGTCTGTTGTGTGCGTTTACCGCCGTCAGTTAACTTCAGCAGCAGTCACATACATCCTCTGCCCTTGGTAGCATCGTGGTTTCATCTTTCCTTGTGTCATTAAACCTGTGGACCGAGAGCTGTGTCTTCAGAGTCTTGATGTGAGGAAGGAGTTTAGCTGACTGTCCAATCAGCAGAGGCAATACAATGGTACTTCAAGAATTAAGACAATTTCGCCGAGAGTGTTGGGCCGAATTTCGTGAAATTAAAGACGAAATAAAAAGGACAAACAGCAGAGTGGACCAGGCTGAGGACCGAATCATGGAAGCAGAGGAAAGAATAAAAGGGCTGGAAGAAACCGTGCTGGAACTACTCAAACGACAGTCAAGACTGGAGGCTAAGCTAACCGACCAAGAAGGAAGACTAAGAAGAGGCAACATAAGAATTCATGGTCTGAAAGAAGGAGTCGAGGACGGTTTCACCACAATGGCTGCATGTGTGGAATCCATACTGAGAGAGAAGTTGGAAATTCCCCAATCCACCGACCTGAAGATAGAAAGGGCGCACCGTACATTAGCCCCAAGGCCATCGGCGGAAGCGCCACCAAGATCGGTGGTGGTGAAGTTCTCCAACTCCAGAATAAAAGAAGAGGTTGTGAGACTGGCTTGGCAGAAAAAAGGATTTATGCACCAAGAGAGAAAAGTTTTTGTGGAGCACGACTACGCCCTGGAGGTCCTTAAAAAGCGTTGGGAATACAACAACGCTAAAAAGGTACTACGAGAGAAGAAACTGCGCTTTCAAACTCCATTTCCGGCAAAGCTGCGGTTTTTTTACGGGGATGAGACGTGTCTCTACAACTCGGCGGAAGAAGCAACCATGGATATGGCGAGAAGAGGGCTCCCGATAACGATGTATAAATCCGCAGCAGACCCGATTGAAAGAATCAAGGCTCAAACGTGGTGCACACAGAGACCCTCACAATCCACGAGCCAGCAGCGGGAAACCCAGTTCCAGGGCTATAAGGAAAAACTGAGCGTTTACAGGAGGGAATAATGATATTTTTAGTCAATCTGCGCATCCAACCCTCCTCCTACAAGGTAACAAACATTAAAGGAGATGCAGAATCAGCAAGTATCAAGTGGTAAAATATTTCATAGAACAGACATAATATTAGAAACAAATAAGTCTTAAAAAAAAAAACTTGTTAAAATAGAAATGTGACAATAAACCACATGATCTCCCCACACTAACAAATACTGTATTAATGTGATTGTTTGCTGTGATGGTGGTGGGAGGTAGCGCACAATTTCATAGGGTATAGGCATAAAAAAAAAAATCTTTACAAGTTCAGACTGGGATCTGAAATTCATGTTAAAAACATGGGACAACTTACAGGGTTAAGAGAGGCCCCTCAACACGTAACAGAGTTTGAGGAATTTCCCTCAGAGCCAACGCACCAGCAAGGCTCTTCTAAAGTCACTAAAAAGACCTCAGTTCAGGAAGATCTTTTGTCAGTTTTTTGTTTTAAAGTTTTATATACTATGTTCTTAATGATTTTTATGTTCTTAATGTTCTTTCAGTTTCTGAGTAGCATAAAAGAGGGCCACCACACTGTTATACTAAATAAGACAACACAATGGAGAAACAGGGTGTAACCAAAATAATCTCATATAATGTAAAAGGGATCCTGAATCCAGTTAAAAGATCCAAGATTCTAGGCAAAATGAAAAAAGACAAAGCAGGAATAATATTTTTACAGAAAACCCACCTAACAGACGTGGAGCACACTAAACTTAATAGACAAGGGTTTAAAATGATCTCTTCATCTTCATATAAGTCAGGGAGGAGGAGGGGGTTAGCGACATTGATCTCAACCAAAATTATATTTGAAAAAAAAAAAAAAAATCAGAACACAAAGATAAAGAAGGGAGATTCAGCATGGTACTTGGTCGGCTAGAGGGAGACGATATCACCCTGCTTAATATATATGCACCTCCAGGGGCTAACTGGAAATTTTATAAAAATTTATTTGACCTAATGATAACTAAAGCCCAAGGTTTAGTGATATGTGGTGGAGACTTCAGTCTAAGACTGAATCCATACTGGGATGCATCAGGTAATTCTCCACATCAAAATAACACTCAAAGTAGAAAAACTCGGATGCTACTAAAAGAAATGGGAATCTGTGACGTGTGGAGGGAATTCAACCCCAGTGTAAAAGATTATACATTTTACTCAGCACCACATTCATCATACTCAAGGATTGACTATTTTTTTATGTTTAATAGAGACACTGGAAGAGTAAAAACATGTAAAATAGGACTGATGGATCTCTCTGACCACAGTCCGATCTATATGGACTTAAGTATCCAAAAATACACAAATAATACATTTTCTTGGAGGTTAAATTCAAATGTGCTGAAAGGACCACTGAAAGATGAATTGGAATCAGCTATTCTTAGATATTTGGAAGAAAATGATAATGGAGAAGTATCCCCTTTAATACTGTGGGACGCATGCAAAGCCGTAATAAGGGGAAAGATTATCGCAAAACTGGCACTCCAAAAGAAACTGAGACAAGAAAAACTAATCACATTAGAGTCAGAACTTAAGAAACTAGAAAAAGAGCACAAAGACAACACTTATTCTAATGACTCGCTCAAAATTAAGGAAATTAAAAAACAAATAAATGAGATCTACGCAATAGAAATCCAGAAGAAACTTACATTTCTGAAACAAAAATACTATGAAACAGGCAGCAAATCGGCAAAATTACTAGCCTATAAATTGAGGAAACAACAAACGGAGAGAGCAATTTACAAAATCAGAGACCCAGTATCAAAGGAAATAAAATTTAGAATTCAGGAAATTCTTAAAAGCTTCGAGAACTACTACAAGAACTTGTACTCCCTCAAAAAACATAAAAACGCATCCGAAGCCTTCCTAAATACATTAAACCTTCCCCAACTTACTGAGTCACAAAATAAAACACTATTGTCAGAAATACAACCTAAAGAATTAGAAAAAGCAATTATGAAACTTAAAGCTAACAAATCCCCAGGAGCAGATGGCTATACAGCAGAGTGGTACAAAACCTTTAAACAGCAACTATCTCCTCTCCTCCTGAAAACATTTAACTATGTCCTCCACACAGGGGAAATCCCCCCCTCCTGGAGAGAAGGGGTCATTGCAGTCATACCTAAACCTGAAAAGGATAAACTAGACTGCTCCAACTACAAACCAATCAGTGTGTTAAATCAGGACTATAAGCTTTTTACCACTATCCTTGCCAAAAGGTTAGAAAATATACTGACAGACTTAATTCATTTAGACCAAACAGGTTTTATAAGACAAAGACAGACACAAGATAACATTAGATGCACTTTACACATAATTCATCATATAAGATAAGATAAGATAAGATAAGATAAGCCTTTATTAGTCCCACAACGGGGAAATTCCAGGATTGCAACAGCACAGGGATAGCAACACTCAGAGCAACAATCAGAAGGCAAGAAAAAACAAGCAAGCAAGAGCAGCTAATATACATATGTACATATTACTATAAAATATATATATACACACACACACACACAGACACACAGTGCAGAGCATTGTAGCTGGATGGAATAAATATATGAATATATGAACACACAGTGCAGAGCATTGTAGCTAGATGGAATAAATATGTAAATATATAAACACCCACAGTATGGAGCATTGCAGCTAGGTGGAATAAATATGCAAGTATATAAACACACACAGTGCGGAGCAATGTAGCTAGATGGAATAATATGTAGATATATAAAAACACAGTGCGGAGCATTGTAGCTAGATGGAATAAATATATAGATATATAAATATAAACACACCCAGTGCAGAGCATTGTAGCTAGATGGAATAAGTATGTAAATATATAAACACACACAGTGCAGAGCATTGTTGCTAGGTGGGATGAAACAGCATAACCGTCTATTTAGTTATCCTACATGGTATGATTATGTGCCCATACATATTCTCACCCTCCATAGCGACCGGTATGTTCCTAGTTGTATGCCGGAGAGGACCATTGTGTAAGTCTATTGCATCTTTTGCATTAAAAAAAAAAAAAAAAAAAACAAAACAAAAAAAAAAAAACTATAATTTAAATGCAGCCATAATGGGATTAGATGCTGAAAAATCATTTGATTCGGTTGACTGGTCTTTCCTATATAGAATCTTATCCAGTTTCAATTTTCATAACAACTTCATTAGAACTATCCAGGCATTATATAAAAAAACAACAGCTAAAATAAGGATTAACGGTAAATTATCATCATCTTTTGAACTGGAAAGTCAGGGCTGCCCCTTGTCTCCACTGCTCTTTGCAATCTTCATAGAACCTCTGAGCCAATGGATAAGACAGAATCAAAAAATTCAAGGTATTACACTTGGTCAGAAGGAACATAAAATAGCACTTTTTGCTGATGACATTTTAATATACCTGGGGCAGCCGGACACCTCTTTTCCAGAACTAATCTCAGTTTTTTCAGAGTCTGGAGATTTATCGGGGTATGAATTAAACATGCATAAAACCCAAATTTTAACATTCAACTATGACCCAAATCAATATTTACTAAGCAAACTCAAAACTAACTGGGAGATGGAATCTATGAAATATCTGGGGGTCAATATCCCGAAACAACTCAACAAAATTATAACACTAAACTATGATCCACTGATGGCAAAAATAAAATCTGATCTAGCAAGATGGAATATGATACCATTCTTGGGCACTGCACAAAGAATTGAAGCAGTCAAAATGAATATACTTCCACGTCTTCTATACCTTTTCCAAACAATACCGGTAGAACCTCCCAAAAAAACATGGCAAGAACTGGACAGAAGGATCTCAAGATTCATATGGCAAGGCAAGAGACCTAGAATCAGATATAGAACCCTGCAGCTAAACAAAGACAAAGGTGGGCTCGCGCTGCCAAATATCAGGGACTATTTTAAAGCCGCACAAATTAAAACTTTAGTAGAGATATGTAACCCAGTCTACACTGCACAACGGAAGGAGATGGAATGCCAAATAACAAGTGACATCCCCCTACAGGTGATAATAGGGAACAATGCCTTACCTAAACTTTTGAATAACACTAACCCGTGGATAGAGACCCCACTAAAAATTTGGTTTAAAGTCCTCGGACGGTGACATTTTTTTATTGAACCAATAAACTGATTGTATGAAAATATTCCATTCTGGCCATTCCCGTGATTTAAAATGTGTCACCAGCCTCCATAAATGACTTTATTTGTTAATAGCCCATCTTTCACTTAGTGATGCTGCAGTACCGCCATCTCTCGATAGGGGCGGGCAGCAGTGACGTCAGGTCAGGGAGAAAAAGGAAATGGCTGAACGACAGCAGAGTGATTCGGACAGCGATTATTTTATGGAGTATGACGACCGCAATATAAGTGATGATATTGAAACTGAAGAATCTGATGATGAAGTAGTTTTGGGTGGTGCTGATGGGGTTATTCAGCCGTATTTGTTCGAGCCCGAGGGTGCGGAGGAAGACGAGGACGAAACAGAGACGGGAGCAGACCACGTTGAGGACGAGCGGCTCGCAGATTTATATTGGTAAAATATGCTTTGAAATTTTTTTTTTAGGCGATATGCATGGTCACACACTTAATTATCAAAATAAAACTGCCAATTGTTCCCTCGCTGCCTTACTTGGCAACTTATAAACATTAGAAACATTTAGAAACATTATCATTGGAAATAAAAGGATAATGTATGTGAGGGATAATATGTGTACTTTACGAGTTTGTTAGGAGATGTTGTTAATCATCATCATGTTAATCCTAGTCTCAAAAGCTACATAATTCTCTTAAGAGATTGATGGATCATGGATCATGATTATTGTGATTCATTATTGTTTTCCTATAACTTCTCTTTCTGCTCAAAATTTTTTACATGTTTTAAATATTTTCTAATCAAACTTCATAGACCAATTTATATAGCACTCCCACGAGCCATTAGTTTATTATAAGCATCTGATTATACCATTTTTTTTAACAGGTGCACTTGTGAGAAATGCAACATTATGCCAACATCAACTGAATCTCGGTGCTGCCAGGAGGTATTGAAGGTGAAGGAGAAACTAGAAGAACTGAAGGGCTGTGGATACACAGATGATAACCTACCAAGGTGTATCACTGATCACCCCGGTTTCCGTTCAGTCTGTCTTGACATCTGGGTTTTACAGACAGCTTATCTGGCCTACAGACAGCAATATGGTGATCATGACGCAAGTCAACACGAGTGAGTTTTTAAACAATATTTATTCATGTGTTTTAATTTTCCAGATCAATTATGAAGAAATCATTCAATACATTCAATAATCAATGCAAACGGAATAATCAATGCCAACCCCATATTTTTCAGGCGATACAGATTCATAGCCTACAGGCAACTGGTCCGGTGGTGTTGGGGATATCTTGGGAAAGAAGTGAGGGTGATATTGCCTGCCTGTGCTGTGAGCCTCATCAGAGAAACATTCCCATCTGATCACTACAAGGGATTTTGCCTACCAAGATTAGATTTGTGATCAATGTTATTTAAATAAAGTTTTTTAAAATCATATATTGAGTTTATTAATGTGCATGTCAATTTTATAATTCTAATATTTCAGCATTCATCAAAGTTGGATCTCATATACATTAGAGTAATTTTTCTACCATTTTATGGTGTAAAATTCGTGTTCAATTTTTAAAAGCACATTTCTCTAAAAATCTTAGGCTTATATTTGTTTGTCTTAGCAAAATATGTTGCTTCCCTAACAATTGAAAGCTGAACTTTCATTGCTAATTGGAAATTTATTCTACTTTTACATGTTTGATTTTGAAAATCTAGATACATGTTGATCAACAGCATCAGCTTTGATGGGACGCTGAAATTTGGCACTCAATGTTGCGGGAACTCTGGCTTGTACAGAGTGCCACTGCTCCAATAAGTGGGTTGGATCAACCAAGGTTTTGTCGAAAAGAGTATTCATCAGATCATCCACATATTCTGAAATAAAATTAATTTAATAAAAATTAGAAATCGAAAGCTCCTTGTAAGTGGTCGTGGAAATTCCAACGATACTGGCTGCATTTAGAACTCTGAGGACCTTGACATATGACGCTCCAGTGAAGAGAATGGCGGATGAAAGCTGTATGTTACCAGCTGGCATGTCCCTGATCATCGGCTGGCTGTGCCAGGATCGATCCTCAACACAATGTGGACAATGTTGTTTGATCACCAACAGAGAGCCTTTAGTGTGACTTGTTACCTCACATGGATGACTGCAATGAGGACAATTGCTGAATAATTTCCAGAGGCAACTTTTGTAAACTATGTATTTGTCCTCCTCGTGGTGGTTATGGGACTCCTTTTGGTTGAAACGGAAATGTTATAAACAAACAGTGTATATACGTAGATTTTAATATATTATTTAGTATTATATATCTTTAGTATTATAAAAAATTACAAAATTCATATTTCATTTTATGTCTTGAAATGTTTCATTAATTTGAATCATACCTTTGGTCTGATACATCCATAAAACTTGGATGGTATGTAACATCATGTGGGTCATTGTTAGAGGCGTAAGACGACACAGAGTCAATATCATCCGTGTCAACATCCTCAAACTTCCTCTTTGCTTTCCTTGGTGTCGATGTGCGAGGCCCTGTTGTTGCCAGTGATCTACGGCACGTATCGCATGTGCTCGGATGACTTGTGTCCCATTGTGTGATCTTCGGATCGGTCTGAGAGTGTGAGCCTGGAGATCAATAATTTTAACAATGTATTAGGGTTAACAAGTTATTCTGATAGTTCACATGAACAATAATGTAAATAAATTGTTGATTTCAAATCAATGATACTCACGTTTTACCGGTTTTTTCTCTGGTCGGACAATTAACTTTCTGGTTTGTGTGAAATTGTTTTTTGTGTTAGGTTGCAGTCTCTCAGGAGCTGGTGGATCGTATGTAGTGCTCGCATCTTTGTACTTGGGTTGCAGTGATGGTTCGGCTTTGAGATCTGGATTGGGTGTTGTCAGAAGAGGATCTGGTATAGCCTGGGCTGTATTTAGTGTAGGTGGGACATGTTGGTCTAGTGGATCTGAAAGTGGATTTACATAAAAGTCCTGGTCATCAGCTTCCTCTGCTTGGTCAGAAAAATCCACAGTATTTGAAGGTTGAGTGACAGTGGATAACATCTGCAAAAACAGTAGATCAACATAATTTCATTCCAGAGGTGTCAAATTGGATTACATATATAGAAATATAACTTGAGCAAACAGACACAACCACCTCCCTATACAGCACTGAATATTTCATATTTGATTAGTATGAATACCCTAAAATTCTAATATTTGATAAGTTGTTAAGGCAATGAAATTCATTGCTTGTAAATAATTTTAGTAAATATTGGCAGTGAATATTAAAAAAAGAAAACTTACCCTGTTTACTTCTCTTTTTCTGACAGCAGATCGCATCGGTAGATCACCCTTGCTTTTCACGCCACTGTCACTGACACTTGTCTGAGAGTGGGACTTTGAAATGAACGGATATATAGTTGGAACAGCCGATTTTTTTATCAGCAATCTTTTTGCTAATTTCATTTCAAATTGCATCTTATTCTCAAAATCGCTGTCAACGAAATGTCTACTGCATATGTTGGGTGATTTACCGACATCATTCCAATTTTTTCGCGTTTTCTGAACGAATTTCACCCATGCGGTTCTGATTTTCCCAGGCAGGGGAAATTCATAAACACTCACCGCGTGCTCCTCCGGTATACCGTCGCACCCGTAGACAACACAACGCCAAACCATAATTAATTCGATCACTGAAATCCTAATCGTAATAAATACTCTATTTGTAATCCACAAGTACTCCTAGAAATATCCGTTATCGCCGCTTTTAAAACGTAAACAACACGCAATGTCCGTCGAGTGTTTGCTGGTCGCTTCCTGACCTGATGTCACACAGTCAGTGGCCATTTTAGCCGCTGATCGCTTGGCAGAGTCAGACAGCTCTCAAGGAAATCATACTTCAATAGCGCATTGTCACCTTATGCGACATTTGTTGACACCAAAACATGTGCGGTTCAAATTAGCTCGTCTCACACAACAATTTAAGATATGATTTAGCGATATTGAAATTTCGTCCGGCCGACGCCTTTAAGATAGTCAGAGAGACTCAAACTAAAGAACGCTATCGATTACTGCAATGGATTGCCTATGATCAAGACTTTACTCCTAATAAAACAGACACTAGATTTAAAAAGTGGAAAGAGAACGGACTGATAAAATATTACGATTTTTTTAAAGGGCAAACTTTAAGAAGTTTTGAAGGTTTGAAAAAACAAGGTCTAACAAATCAAGACCTTTACAGGTTCTTTCAGCTTAGACACCACATAAACAAAATACTTACAAAGGAGGATTTGGAAAGGGCCCAGTCAGGTGTTCTGAAGGTCTTCTTAATGGCATATAAAGGGATCCCAGGGATCAGATACATTTCTAAAATATACCAAGGTCTTCAAGACTTAAAAGGAGACAACACATCATATATAAAAGAGAGATGGGAAAAAGAGGGGAATTTCACTTTACAACTGGAAATATGGGAAAAGCTAAATAAACAACAATGGAAAGGTACCTCATCCCTGCAGTGGAGAGAATTTGGATGGAAAAATTTGGTAAGATTTTTCAGAACACCTGCACAAAACAAATTTACTCGTAAGGGGTTGAATTGTTGGTGCTTGTGTGGTGAAGACACTGCAAATCATTTTCATGTGTTTTGGTCATGCCCAGTTATCCACCAATGTACAGACAATATTGGGGAAAATATTCAAAATAACAGTTCCCTTTTCTTTTGTAACTTTGTATTTGGGTTTACTACCAGAATCACTGGAAAGACAAGGAGAAAAATATTTATTCACTGTTTTAATATTGGCAAGTAAAAAAGCTCTAACTAAAAAAATGGATGTTGAAGGACTGTCCTACACCTGAAGATTGGATTAACGTGATTCGGGACATTTATTCAATGGAAAAGTTGACATTCGCACTGAGACAGGACATGGATGGGTTCTTGAACTTTTGGCAACCCTGGAATGCATATGTGTCTTCCATTAGATCTAATCTTTGACAAATACCATTTCAATAATGGAACCTCTCTTTGTTCCAAAGCTACTCAGATACTCTTTTATTTTTTTTGCTCTTTTGTTTTTTTTTTTGTTTTGTTTTTTTCTTGTTTTGTTTTGTTTGTTTTTTGTTCTTTCTTTAATTTCTCTTTTTCTTTCACTTAAAAAAAGGGTGTTGTAA
Source organism: Pholidichthys leucotaenia (assembly GCA_020510985.1). Classification (NCBI taxonomy): domain Eukaryota; kingdom Metazoa; phylum Chordata; class Actinopteri; order Cichliformes; family Pholidichthyidae; genus Pholidichthys; species Pholidichthys leucotaenia. The sequence continues at coordinate 83,318,394 of CM035844.1, forward strand.
TAATTATTTTTCCAATGTTGTCAAAAAACAAAAAAAGGGAACATGTTTTGAAAATGTAAACAATGCAATGCTGTAATGATATGTATACCCTTTACAAAAACTTAAATTAAAAAAAAAATGATATGGAAAAAAAACTCAAAATAGATTTAGACAATATTGCAAACTTCATACTCCTTAGGCTAGTATTGCCCCTTTCACCATCCTAATCATCTGCAGCAGTTGTATGAAGACATATCACTAAGTTTACAATAACCAGCCTCATCATCATATTACGGACAAAAGGACTCACACAGGAAAAGTCCGAAATTATCACTATAAAAACCATTAACAGGTTCATGATGAGACTCCTCATAACCCTGTACTGTCAGACCATTGTCTGTTAACCTATGATTTTACTATTTCTGACTATTTGGCTCCTAAAGAAAAATATTATTACAGTAGATGCCTCTCAGATGATGCTGTTACCAAATTTATGCAGATTGTTTCCTCTATGCCATGTGTCAACACAATGGAAATAAGCTATAGACAGCTTGCTCCTTCTGTAATTGATAACATGGTGGATAGTGTTACAGCTTCTCTGCATCAGACTCTAGACTTGGTGGCCCCCTTAAAAAAGAAAAAGTCTAATCAGAGATTTCTAACTCCTTGGTTCAACACAGAAACTCATAGCTTAAAACAGAAGACTCGTCAATTAGAAAGAAAATGGCGTTCCACTAATTTAGATGAAATCTATTTAGCTTGGAGAAATCATCTTTGAATGAGTTATTACTCTGCATTAATAGAAGAAAACAAGAATAATCCCAGGTTTCTTTTCAGCACTGTAGCCAGGTTGACAAAGAGTCAGGACTCTTGCCAATCCTAGCATTCCCTTAGAGCTTACTAGTCAGGACTTTATGAACTTTTTCAATAATAAAATTTCATCCATCAGAGATAAAATCAATCAGATTCTTCCCACAGTTAACTTAAATACTGTAACTACTACAACTCCTTCTATTGATGTCTGTCTTGATGAGTTTACTCCAATCGACCTTTGTGAGTTAGACAAAATAGTTTCCTCATCCAAACCTTCAACTTGTCTTTTAGACCCTATTCCTACCAGGTTATTTAAAGAAGTCTTCCCACTTATTGGTAGCTTTATTCTTCATATAATCAATTCTTCATTAACTTTAGGCCATGTACCGCAGGCTTTTAAAACGGCTGTAATTAAACCCTTACTCAAAAAGCCAACGCTAGATCCAGGAGCTTTAGCTAGCTATAGACCAATCTCTAATCTCCCTTTCATTTCAAAAATCTTAGAAAGAGTTGTTGCTACGCAATTATTTGACCACCTGCAGGGAAATGGTTTACTTGAAGAGTTTCAATCTGGGTTTAGAATCCATCATAGTACTGAAACAGCCTTAGCGAAGGCCACTAACGACCTCCTCATCGCATCTGATAATGGACTGGTTTCTGCACTTGTCCTTTTAGACCTTAGTGCAGCTTTTGATACTATCGATCATAATATTCTACTTGATAGATTAGAACACTATGTTGGACTTAATGGAACTTCGTTGCAGTGGTTTAGATCTTATTTATCTGATAGGTTCCAGTTTGTTCATGTAAATAATGAGTTTTCTTTCAACTCAAAGCTCAGTCATGGAGTTCCACAGGGATCTGTGCTAGGCCCTACTCTTTTTAGTTTATATATGCTTCCGTTAGGCAACATTATTAGAAAGCACTGTATACATTTTCATTGTTATGCAGATGACACACAATTATACCAGTCAATGAAGCCAGATGATAGTAATCAATTAGCCATGTTAGAAGCCTGTCTTAAGGAAATCAAAGCTTGGATGACTTGTAATTTCCTGCTATTAAATTCAGATAAGACTGAAGTCATTCTTGTTGGTCCAAAAAACCTTAGAAATTCCTTTCCAAATGCGGATGCGGTTACTCTTTCTCTTAATAGCTCTGTGAGGAACCTTGGAATTATTTTTGATCAAGATCTGTCCTTCAATTCACATATTAAATTTGTTTCTAAGACTGCCTTCTATCATTTGCGTAATATTGCCAAGATTAGGAGCATCTTGTCTCAGAGTGATGCTGAGAAACTGATCCACGCTTTTGTTAGCTCGAGATTAGATTATTGTAATTCTTTATTATCAGGCTGTCCTAAAACATCTTTAAAAAGTCTTCAGCTGATCCAAAATGCTGCAGCAAGAGTTTTGACAGGTACTAGAAAGAGAGATCATATCTCTCCGGTTCTGGCCTCCCTTCATTGGTTTCCCATAGAGTTTAGAATTAAGTTTAAAATCCTTCTTCTTACTTACAAAGCTCTAAACAATCAGGCTCCTTTTTATTTAAAAGATCTGATACTACCGTATTATCCTAACAGAGCACTACGCTCCCAAAATGCAGGATTACTTGTAATACCTAGAATCTCCAAAAGTACAATGGAAGGCAGAGCCTTCAGTTATCAAGCTCCTCTCCTGTGGAACCAGCTGCCAATCTGGATTCGGGAGTCAGACTCGATCTCTGTCTTTAAGAATAGGGCTAAAACCTACCTTTTTGATATAGCCTACAATTAGGGAGGGATCATGTGTTCCTGAACCCTCCCTTAGTTATGCTGCTAATAGGTTTAGTCAGCTGGGGGACCTCCAGTAATGCACTGGGCCTCACTCCTTTCCTCACTCTCAATGAAAATTTTTTTTTGCTGGTCATTAACATTTGTTTGTTCTCTCCCATAGATTGAGTCCCCATCGTGCTGTTTGCTCTCTACATGTCTGTTCTTTTCATCTTCTCTATCCCCTCACCCCCCAGCCAGTTGCAGCAGATGACTGCCCCTCCCTGAGCCTGGTTCTGCTGGAGGTTTCTTCCTGTTAAAAGGGAGTTTTTCCTCTCCACCGTCGCCAAGTGCTTACTCACAGGGGATCGCCTGATTGCTGGGGTCTTTCTGCAACTGTGGGGGTTCCCCCCTACAGTTGATAGTGCTATGAGATGACTGCTGTTGTGAAATGGCGCTATATAAATAAAGTTGAATTGAACTTCTTCATGAAGAGAATCACTAACTTCAATTCTGTTATCATTGCCTGCAAAGCAATGAGGCTGTATGTAATCGAAGTACTAATATGACCATTTGCATTATTTTCATGGATAAAAGTACAACAATAACCCCCATAACAGGGCACACGCCCCTATGGGTGGCAGTTAATCGACCAAGAGCCATTCTATGTTATGTCATAAATTTTACAAATAATTGTAGCCTATAATTAAGTGTTTCAATCCATAAGGTGTTCTTGCCCACTCTCACTCAAGGAAACAGTGAATGGTACATCCATGCCCCAAATGGCATCATGTGGTAAGAAAGCATCTCTCTTCACCCTGCCCACCTGCCCTGCCGACATGATGAGAGTATGGTCAGCTGCCAAAACGGGGTACACAACCCTGCCCAATTCTTGGCCAGGTGTGGGCACGCCCAATGACCACCAACCCCCTTTTGACAATGTAGATCTTTAGTATAACGTTTGCTTGTTTCGTTGGTCAAGCAGGTAGCAGTACAGGAGAGAGACGCACTGTAAGCCATTGCACACTTAGAGAGTGTTAAGCTGCTGAAAGGGACATCACCGCTTCAGAAAAGAGGAATTCCCTGATGAAATTAACCTTGCCTTTGCAGAGTAAGGAGTGTCATCATGTTTCCGATCAGTGGAGTGATACGTGTTGTGACAGGTGTGATTCAAAGTGATGTTTGCTGTGTTATTTCTGTATATAGCCTCTCTTAAGAAACAAACAGCCTGTAATAGCTGCATTATTTTAGCAGTAGCAGATAATTTGACCAGCTGTTAGTGGCATTAAGGAACAACCATAACAATTCTCTACAGTATATAGGCAGTGGAACAACTTAAAAATAACCAAAACAAAAGTATTACTATGAGGATGATGAGGATAAAAAGGCAACAACACCAACCGCACCCTTCTTTCCCTTGCATTTTTGCCCCTCCATGATAACAAACAGCTGCTTTGCTATGTAAAAGCTGTTACTGGACACCAGGGGGCATTGTCAGCCGACACTTGCATAGAGAAACAGTTAAAGTCACTTGTTGAGTTTTAATTTTTTTAATGAGTATGTAATGTGTATTAAACAGTCTCTTGCTGAGGGTTCCAAGAGGGGTAAAACGTTAGATGCACCCAAGTGTCACGTCCTTCACCTTTCACAGCTGTTGGCGTCACCAGGATAACCTTTGTTTTGCCCTTGCCAGGGAGTTTTGGTCCAGTTTTTCTTTGATGACCAGATCCCCTGGTTCGGTCAAAAGATGGGTGCACCTCCCATGGTTTCTTTGTCACATGGTCCCTCCTGGGAAGGGCAGTATGGATAACATCTCTGTCAGTTGTCGTTCTTTGCATGTAATCAACCAGAAACCCTTCCTCATCACCTAAGTTAAATGGCTTCAATAGTATGGTTTGCCATTCACAATTTTCCTATTTTTTTTGTCACTATTTCCCTAATCCATCTTTCATAATCCTATTTGTGCATTATGCTGATCCTGTAGATTGTTGATAGTAAGATAAATGGTTTCCTAGGTAAATGTTGGGTACCAACAATTTGGGTACTGTACCTAAATGTGGTATGATTTGATTTACAAAGTGTATTCCATTAAATGTATTCCATTATCTAAGTGAATCATTTCAGCTACTGTATTTTAAATCTTGATATTGTTTTGGTTAAGGGTTTCAGTGTTACCATAGCAGTATTTAGATTATTGCAGTCCATAGCAGCATTTGGATTAGTGCAAGGGAAAGCCTTTGTCTATTTAGTAATGTATGTCAATAATTACTAAACAACATCTCTGCCTTCACACTTATTTAACTCTGTGAGATCCATGCAAAGGTTTTGAAAAGAATAAGTTTATGCAGGGAAGGTCAAATTATTTTGCTTTGAGCTCCCTAAAGCATTGTTTTCTTCTTACATAATTGAGTAAGAATCTGTTTTGTCTTTGTAGTAGATTCTAAATTGAGTTCCACAGTAAGCTCCATCAGCATAAATTGGACCTTCCTTAGACATTTGGAACTTTTCCCATAAATTTGCATGGTTTTCTGTTTCCTTATCAGTTTACTTTATTTCTCATAAACATGATATATTTTTTTTACAATAATCTGGAAATATTTTTCAGCACATAATTTTCTTAAATACCTGCAAATTTATTGATGTTAATTTAACTTCTCCTATTGAATGTTGTGATTCCATTACCAAGCAGTTTCACCTATATTTTTTCCTATCCTACATTACTGATCATTTATTGATATTTTTTATTTATTATCTCTTTTTCTGAAGATTTTTGCAAATTAATTATTGCCCCCCCCCCCCGATGCATGGAGATGCTCATGCATCAAAGTTGCGGCGTACTTGAACAGTGTGAAGGGTTGTCCCTTTTTTTTATTGGAAGAAGGAAATCTTTTCCTTAAAGATACAGTATGTGCCATTAATATGTGTGGCACATGGTTAATTTAGATGAAACTTTGTGAGTAGTATAACACCCTCAAAATGAGGTTTCTGTAATCATGCCTGTTTTTGTGAGTGTCCTCCCTTGACCTGTTTTACAACAATTAACTCAGCTGTCTGTGCAGATATAATGTGATTTAGCATGTATTGTAACCAATTCTGAATTATTCATTAAGACCACATCTGACTGTCCTGTTGAACACAGACAGTTTGAATTTGTGTTAGTGCATCTTTGTGAAAGGTTATGTCCCACTCTTTCTGTTAATGGAAAGGTGGACATATTGCTTAATTTGAATCTGGCTTCATTCTGCACAAGAAATGCTTTATTTTCTATGTTCCTTCCTAAATTTTGGTGTGGCCTGTAGTCCCGAGGCTCGGCTCAGCCGAGGCCAAGCACCAGGAGCACAGCCCAGCTCTTTAGCACATCAAAATCATACAACACAATTATTCCTTATTCCCGTCACATTTCTGAAATGTGATACTGTCATACCATTATCTGGTGAGAGACATCATTGCATTGTATCAGACCTGCAATGTCACTTCATGTAAACACTGCATTTTCAAAGTCCAAGTCAGGTATTGATATGCGTTATGTCACTGTCAATGCCATTTGTTTTACTTAGCTTCGGGTCTGCTTGTCACGTGTCGTTGTTATTGTCCTCTGTGAGGTCCTCCTCCCATCATGCTGCCACCACCCCCAGCCAATGACCCCGATGTTCAGGTTGATGACAAACATCGTGTTCCCGTTGCCACAGCCAGCCTGCCCCACACCGCTCTCTGCTCCCCCATCCACCACAAGTGTCCAATGTCAGGGGCCATCCTGGAAAAAGAATCGGAGGAGGCCATAGGCTCCCCCCTGTCTTTGCATCAGAAATCACACAAACAGGAGTGCAAATTTGTCTTCTCATAGATTTTTTGTAATTGTTACTGTTATAGTCATTGAATCTTTGTCCTTTTAAGTTTTTACAGTGCTTATTCCACTGTTGATTATAATTTTTAATGTTAAGAAACACAAGTGAATTGTTTTTGTGTATTTTGGTCACCAAGGATTTGTTAGAATTAAAGCTAATGGTGATCATTTGATTGTTAGTTTTCACCTTTTTGACTTTTCAATTTTAAATCCTGGTGAAAGATAAATAGTTGGTTAATGCTTTCCCTTTTCTGGGGGAAAAAAACATGAACATGAACCTAGAATAACACAATGAGTTTAAATAACACCTAAAGCTTCTATTAATTGAATAATGTGATTTCGTAATTACAAAAACAACTTTTTGTTAAATATTCAGTGAATCACTAAATCTTTTACGAATATGCACAGGTTAGCATTACTTGAAGATCACACTTTAATAGAACTGTCATTTATTAGAATCCTTAAGTTTAATGGGCTTCCTGTGGAATAAATCACACAATGCAGCATTTAAAAGAAATAAAACACACATATATAACTTCATAAGTTTGCAATCATCTGGCTTCACTGACAAGTATAATTGTGTGTCATCTGCATAACAATGAAAATGTATACAGTGCTTTCTAATAATGTTGCCTAACGGAAGCATATATAAACTAAAAAGAGTAAGGCCTAGCACAGATCCCTGTGGAACTCCATGAGTGAGCTTAGAGTTGGAAGAAAACTCATTATTGACATGAACAAACTGAAGTCTATCAGACACTTTGTCGGCCTCCGTCGGTCTATGACTACCATGGAAGAGAATCCTAAACGTCTACTCTGCTGGAACAGCACCGCCTGAGGCTGAACAGGCCGATGCGCACCGGTGTTCTACCTTCCAGCGTTGGGCGTTGGTAGGATTCAAGCCTGGGCAGGAAGATATGGAGGACAAGATGTTACCCATGCAGCATGTCCCCCCTCTCCACGTCACTGATGAATCCAAAGGAACAGCAGGGCTGCTATAGTTTGGCACCAGCGCCATCGCAGGAGCTGCCAGAACGATGTTGAGCACAACAGAGAACTGCCTTAGGGGCTTCGACTCCGGATTTTTCCTCAGGGTTGACTCCCGAAGCCTTTCCCGTGACCGGGTGTGCCGCAAGGTAGCGGAGGTTTGAAATCAGGGTTTACCTTCCCCTAGATGGGCTACCTTCCCAGGTTAACGAGCCACCATCTACCCGAAGCATCTGGTTTTAAGGCGCCAGAGATCCGCCCTCGCCCCTTCTCCTATTAGTAAAAGCAGTTCCGCTGGGCTTAGAGAATAAACCACACAGGCAGGTTAGGAGTTGGACTTAGTTGTCAGAGGCTTTTCGAGATGCACGCCGTAAGGAGCATTTTATGAGCACTGGGAGCTTAACTCCAGTGCCGCTCCTGGCTATGACAACCTTGGAACCCCTATCAGACAAATAAGATCTAAACCACTGCAGCGAAGTTCCATTAAGTCCAACATAGTGTTCTAATCTATCAAGTAGAATATCATGGTCAATAGTATTAAAGGCTGCACTAAGATCTAAAAGGACAAATACAGAAACAAGTCCATTATCAGATGCGATAAGGAGGTCATTAGTGACCTCCACTAAGGCTGTTTCAGCACTATGATGGATTCTGAACCCAGATTGAAACTCTTCAAATAAACCATTTCCCTGCAAGTGGTCAAATAATTACATAGTAACAACTCTTTCTAAGATTTTTGAAATGAAAGGCAGATTAGAGATTGGTCGATAGTTAGCTAAAACTCCTGGATTGAATGTTGGCTTTTTGAGTAAGGGTTTAATTACAGCAGTTTTAAAAGCCTGTGGTACATGGCCTAATGTTAAAGAAGAATTGATTATTTGAAGAATACGGCTACCAATAAATGGGAAGACTTTTTTAAATAACCTGGTAGGAATAGGGTCTAAAAGACAAGTTGAAGGCCTGGATGAGGAAATTATTTTATCTAACTCTAAAAGGTCTATTTGAGTAAACTTATCCAAACAGATATCAATTGAAGGAGTTGTAGTAGTTACTGTATTTAAGTTTACGGTGGGAAGAATCTGACTGATTTTATCTCTAATAGATGAAATTTTATGGTTGAAAAAGTTCATAAAGTCCTGACTAGAAAGCTCTAGGGGGATGCGAGGATTGACAGAGTCCTGTCTCTTTGTCAGCCTGGCTACAGTGCTGAAAAGAAACCTGGGATTATTCTTGTTCTCTTCTGTTAATGCAGAGTAATAACTTGCTCTAGCTTTTCTACTGTATTAGATTTTTTATAAATTAAACAATGATTTCTCCAAGCTAAATAGATTTCATCTAAATTAGTGGAACGCCATTTTCTTTCTAATTGATGAGTCTTCTGTTTTAAGCTACGAGTTTCTGTGTTAAACCAAGGGGTTAGAAATCTCTGATTAGACTTTTTCTTTTTTAAAGGGGCCACCAAGTCTAGAGTCTGATACAGAGAAGCTGTAACACTATCTACCACGCTATCAATTACGGAAGGAGCAAGCTCTCCATCGCTTATTTCCGTTGTGTTGACACATGGCATAGAGGAGACAATCTGTATAAATTTGGTAACAACATCATCTGAAAGACATCTGCTGCAGTAATATTTTTCTTTAGGAATCAAATAGTCAGGAATAGTGAAATCAAAGGTTAACAGACAATGGTCTGACAGTACAGGATTATGAGGAGACACTACCAGATTTTCTATTTCTGTGCCATGTGTCAGAACAAGGTCCAATGTGTGGTGGAGATAATGGGTGGAATTTTCTACTTCCTGGGAAAACCCCATCGAATCTAATATCGAGTTAAATGCCTTATCAAGACAGTCACTATCTACATCAACATGCATTTTAAAATCCCCTACTATAATTATCTGATTTCAGCATTAAATCAGCTAAGAATTTGGCAAATTCAGATAAAAACTCTGAGTAGGCTAAGGGAGGACGGTAAACTATGGCAAAGAAAATTGGGTTTAACCTAAGATTGCTAACATGCCCAATACTGAGGACCAGGCCCTCAAAGGAATTAAAACATGTTTTTTGCTTTACATTAACTAGTAATTTAGAATTGTAAAATGCCACTACTCCTTGTCCACGACCAGAACTTCTGGGATTTTGATAATTTAGATAACCAGAGGGAGTTGATTCATTTAAACCAACATAATCATCTTGCCCTAACCAAGTCTCTGTAAGGGATATTAAATCAATCTGATGATCAATTAACAGAACATGGACTAGCAGAGACTTGGGAGTTAGAGACCTAATGTTTAGCAAACCACATTTAATTTTTAAATTATGAGGAGGAAGAGAGGCCAAATCATTAAATTTAGAGACCTGATGTTTAATTTATGTTTTACCAACTTTTTGTTTAATCACTTTGGGATGTTTATACATTATATTTTTATTAACTTTGGGGGGAGTAGACAAAGGTTCTCTGATGGGGAAGACAGGGGCTAAGTTGAGGGGTGGTGGATGAGGAGGAGCTGCAGATAGGCGTGTATTTATCAAGTTATATTGTATTTGTCTTGGGTTATAATGTTTTAGGTAATGGGAGACAGACACAATCTCTCTGGGGTTATGAATTGAAGACTGATCTAAACAGTGAGAATTTTTTGGATTAATAGGATTAATATGAGAAGTGGAAGCAAAGAAGGGCTGGTTGGCAGACCCAGGAACTTCGGGGTGAGTTAACGCACCAGATTTCAGTCACTGTACTAAAAACGCTGAATGGAATAGAACAGATTGTCCCTTAAAACACGTGCACTAATTCTATTTGGATGGATGCCATCTGGCCTCATAAATGATGGGTGGTTCCAAAACAGGTTGAAATTGTCTACAAAACCAATGTTAAAAGTAAGACATGTAGAACACAACCAGGTATTAAGGCTGAGAGTTCTGCTAAAATAATTGCAACCTCTTCTAAAAGGTGCCAATGGCCCAGAAATAAACACACATCTGCCATAGTTCATAAGAGTGGACAGAAGGCTCCTGAAGTCTCTCTTTAAGATCTCCGATGCTTCATCTGGGATGTTGTTGCATCCAACATGCACAATGACAGTTTTAGCGTGGGGGTATTCATCTAGTAGGTCAGGGGCAAGAGCCTCAATGTCTGACACTTTACCCCCAGGAAAAAATTTAGTGACACAGTACCTGCTTCTAATGTTCCTCATTATTTAATCACCAATTACCAGTGTCGTCTGAGGGGGCTTTGTCGGTGGCTTCTGAAATGGTGGATAGTTTTGTGGTTGTTGTTGCAGTGATGGCGGGGTGATGCGCTGTCTTCTTTTTGGAGCTGGTGTATAGTTTGGCACATCTAAAGTAGTTTTAATCCGGGGCTTGCGGGTTTGGGCTGCTGTTGAAGGAGGAGGGGTGGCCATGGGAGGATGACTGATGTCCAGGTGGGGGAAATCTTCCAGGGAAAGGATATCGAATCTATTTTCCAGCAAAAGGGGAAGGGAGGAGGCACAGCCATGTCTGGTCAATCCCCGACGTTTGCTAGTTGCTAGACATTTGCTAAGTGGCCCAACCAAGGTCCAGGGCATGCATTGAGGCTGTGAAGAACCACCCGGGGCTTTGCGTTTAGCTCTGAGCTGAAGCCAGTGTTTATTGCTGTGGTCCTGGACAGCTGAGGTGACCGGAGCAGGGGTGGAAGTGGATGGCGATGTGCTAATTTCACCCAGGTAAGTAGCCGTCTCTGCTAGCTGCGAGTCAGTCACTGGGGCCGATGTCTGCCTAAAAATTATAGTATCTAGGTGGTCTTCAGCCTCCCGAAACTTATAGAGGTTGGACAGTCTCAATTCCAACTCAGAAACCTTCTTAAAGAGAGACCCACAGCTGACACACGTTGGGGATGGAACCATGGCTTTCCAGGCGAGAAGTGGCTAGCTAGCTAGCTAAAACAGGTTAGCCTAACCTGGTGAACAGCCCTGCCCGGGGTCTGATTCACCTGTCTGCCTGTTCGGGCTTTAGTATTTACTAAGCTAACACTAAGTAAAAAGTTAATATCAGTAAAAGAGAGATAAAAAATTAAAAACGGAGTTAAGAAAACAAACAAAAGCAGACAAGATAATGCTTTGACAGCAACGTGACATTTACAGACACCGACCCATGCGCCTCATAGCCACATGCGCCACAGGAGTTTTTCTGTATAGCAGGAAACTACAAAAACTCCTAAGCTTTGCAACAATACCCATATATATACTATATTTCCCTTCTTGTCACTCACTCACTCACTCACTCTCAGACACAAGGGCCCACACATACACACACGCAGCTCTCTCCCTTTGTCTTTTTAAGGTCACTTTTGGGCAGCTGCTCACACGCAAACAGTTAGTAAGACAGCATTAAAACAAGCTTGAAATGGCAACCCAAAGTTAAAAAACACTCCAAAAGCATTTGTAAAAACAGATCTGGCAACCCCACATTCTCATGTCAACTTTTTGCCTACCTTTGAGAGAACACAATTCAACTTCTTACCCAAAAGTACTACTTGCAAGCTCACACAATTTTCATTATTACCCTGTGAGCCAATAATTACATAACCGTCCCTTTACACTCCACAATAACCAGAAAAACAATGGACAAACACGGCTTCCAACCATCGCGGCACTTGTACCTCAGCCTCTGCAGTCTCAGCGGGACAAACCGTATAACATAGAACAACCAGACAGACAAACAAAACTGCAGTAATTTTTAAACCAGCCCTATTACTTAAAGGTTAACCCTCCTTACCAGTTCACTCAAATCAGTGCTCACTGCAATGGTATAGGAGCCTCTTACACTAATTCCATCACCGCTCACTGTGAGACTCTTAAGTTGATGTTCCGCGCGTTAACAACACAGCTAAGCATTCACCTCGTCGAACCAGAACTGCTTCAGATTGAAGCCGAATCGAACTGAACCAAAACACAGCTACGACAAGCAGAAGCGTACACCAGACTTTGCAGTGTCAAGCGCTTAGCACAACATTTTACCCTCGGGGACTCTTTAGGCACTTTTCCACTTGGAACCCAAAGGCCTCGTTTGGCCTTGGACCGAACAGTCCTGTTCCGGTACTGGTGGTTTTCCACAGCACAAGGCTCACTGTAGTATGGGTGGGAGAAGGAGGGAGTTGGAGGCGGGGTTTTGAGGGAGTTGGAGGCGGTGCTACACTCCCCTTGAGGCTGCGCCATTTTCCCTGGACCAATTAGTAGTCCAAGAGCTATTTAATATCATTTTGGTGGTGAGGCTGCTGTGTATTATTATGCATTACTCATCTCATGTAACCTTGTGCCATTGCAATGACGCAATTTTTTCGTATATTTAATGTGGACATGTGGATCTTTAATATCACAGTTACAAGTACTGGGACAGCCATCTAATAAATATCTTACAAAATTACAAGTCCACATTTTCTTTAACTAGAAGTCCCAGAGAGGGGCCATTTGGCCTTTTTACCTAGAAAACCCATAAGGGGACCAACAAGAGGCCACAAGAGGGCCAACTTCTGGGACTTCTAGTGTACAGTGATCCCTCACTTATCGCGGTTAATGGGTTCCAGAACCGACCGCGAAAAGTGAAAAACCGCGAAGTAGCGTCACCCCAACGACGTCATCCATAAATAATACGTACGTTCATTCTCTCACTCTCTCTCATATGATACGTGTGTGTGTGTGTGCGTGTACATACATACGTAGATGTAAACAAAGTGTACATAAATATGTTTTTAGAACTCTTTTATTCTTATAACAAGATACGTAACTCAAGATGAAAATGATTTACTGCACAGGTTAATGAGAGCTTTACTGCTCCTCAGGTGACGCCTCATCGTGAGGTACTGGAGGCGCAGGATCATCGAGGGCAGCTTCCGATAGAGCTGAAGCTGCAGGAGGCGGCTTAGTGGCTCGACGGGAAGACTATTTCGCACAAAATGGCACAAGAGAACAGCAAAAAGTTCCACGCGGTGGGACTAAGTAACACGAGCGATAAAAAGCAATGAATGCGGTCTTCCTTCCCTTCATGAGTGCTCGGCAGGGAGAGGAGGTGGGTGAAACGTCTCGGCCAATCAGCTTGCGGGGTGAAACGTCTCGGCCAATCAGCTTGCGAGATTTCCGAGCCGAGCCAACACGAGAATAGCGAACTGAGAGTTGTGCGGCTCTCCGTGTTGACACGTGATGGTCTAATGTAGTCTCCCTGCCTTCTGCTAGCGCCCGCCCATTATTTCTCAATTTTGAATTTTTGATGAATATTTTTGAAAAATCCGCGATGCACTGAGGGCGCGAAAGGTGAAGCGCGAAGTAGCGAGGGATCACTGTACTTGTTAATGCTGAGTACAGAATTGGGTGAGGCGCACCAAAACAGTTGTTGCTGTACACCCCACACTCACCCGTCCTTACAATGGCTAAGTTGAATATTTTGTGCAGATAAAACCATTACCTGGGTTGGCAATATGAACATTTCCAAATACAGAACTTAAAATATTAGGTGTCCCTGTTGTTGCACATGGATATAAAGCTTGGTCAGTAGTGGCTGGCTTTTAATGTATGTGTCGGCAGTTATTGGACTCCATAACACACTGCAATGACAACTTTTTCCCAACCTTTTTAAGGGTTTTAAGACAGTGTAAAACTTAGTAGTAACAGACAACACATGATGTCAACAGTCACGGGTTTATTCAACGTTATTAACACTGGTCATTGATTAATGTACAGTATATACATAATAATGGTTGGGAAAACGGGTCACACACGCCGTGCGAGGGTTTCAAAGACTGCCATGAGAGTGTTATTGAGGGCAGCATTCTGCGCAATTTCCTCCCTTCGTACAGCAACTTCGGCCTCCCTGGACTGACGGACCTCATCCACAAGCAGTGAATTGAGTTCCAACTGTTGCCGCTGGAGCTCCCTCTGCTCACGTTGATGTTCCCGCTGAAGCTCCATCTGTTCACGGTGCTGTTCCCTTTCTGCTTCTTGCATTGATGCAAAAATAGTTGAAAGGTCTTGTTTTGTGTTGCTCCGCTTCCTCTTACCTACAAGACAGAAATGTGAGCTGGTGTCAGTAAAATCAACCTCAAAACATGTAGCAGTACATCCCCAAAAATTAATACAAAAGTTAAATATTTTTGGACACATGTCAGAAAGTGAGATCCATATATTATACAGAATCATTAATCAGACAGTGAAGTATTGTTACATTTTAATCATTTATTGGCTCACAGCGCATGAATATCCAAAATTAGTTTTCTCGAAAAATCGATGGTTATGTTAAAAATAGATATAAAAAAAGAGGAGTGTTCTCAAAAGTATGAGGATTTATGGAGAAACGGATTTCATTTTCCAGCTGGAGTGACCATCGCCCCACAGTGCCTAAACAATCAAAACCTGGTGTAATGGACAAGGCATCACTGTGTTTGATTTGGCCAGGAAACTCTCCTGACATAAAACCCATATGGATTGTCAAGATTATGACAGATACCATCTTATATGACTTTCACTGTCTTTTGTGAGTCACAAAAAACACACTGTACCATGACATTGCAGTTATTTTGAGATGTACCTGTACAAAGGACACACACTGGTGAAAGGCAAGTGCTGGGTTTGAAAAAATTACTTTTTTTTTAATGAGTATCACAACTGTGTATTTGTACAATACATTTAGTAAAAGCTGGGTTTATGTTTCAAATGCCTAGCTTTTTATGGTGGTCAAAAAATTCTAGAGGTGAGCCAAATTCTATGGTGGAGAGACCCAGCTGGTCTATCTTCTCTGAAGAGCTGGAGCAGGTGGCTGGGGAGAGGGAAGTCTGGGCTTCTCTGCTTGAACTGCTGCCTCCGTGACGTGGAGAAGTGGTAGAAGATGGATGGATGGAAAAAATTCTGAATGCATTTATACAGTAGGCTCAACTGAATCATGAAAATGAAACACGCTGACTTTCAAATAATGAGTTTTGTGCTACAACAGCTCATTAGCTTTTCCATGCCTGTGATTAAATATGCAATTGCATTGCTGGACTTTTTTGATGTGCTTTACATGAAACAATAAACTGTACCGTGAGTATTACATTACTACAATATAATATAATTATATTATTTGACTATTGGGCTTTACCTGTGCGTGAAAGTGTTGATGGAGATGTGCCAAACTGTGAGCGAGCTGGACTTGGTTCTGGTGCCGGATGATCTAGATCCGTAGCAGGAGAAGCCGGGGTGCTCGTATCGCGGGAGGTGGGCTCCGTCGGTGTGGAAGCATAATCTAAAAAAAAAAATAAAAGCACTTGTAATAGTTAACACGACAGTGCAACATGTACGGCAAGTTTTTTTTTTTTTTTTTAAAAACCGTGATGCGAGCTAGCTAGCGCGGCGACAGCTACGATCCACTCGTGAGCCACGATAACGGCGTGGGACTTGTTATTTATTTATTGTTGTACATAATTATAGTTAGCATGAAACAGGCTGGATAAGGTAAAAACATTAATGTCAAGAAAAAAAACACTCACCGTCTGTGGTTAACGTAATTGTCGCCGAGGGGTCCACTCCAAGCTCACGCCCATTGATCGCTGGCCGGTTTCCATAAATTTGGTCCATGAGATCAAACCACTTCCAATGCTGCGGTTCGCCCTGCTTCTACTGTTATGATCCTTTATGGATCGGTATGAAAGTGCAACATGTAAAAAAAAAAATAAATAAAAAACTTTTAACCAGGATTACAACTAACTATTTCATCAGATATTGTCAACACAAAAAACAACATACAAGGACGGACATAGCATTAAGCTAGGTCATCGTTTAAACACGATTAAGTTTTCGTCTGTCCTAAGTGAACTTTCCACTGTTGGAAAAAATAACATAAAGCATGAATATCAGATCACTTACCGTCCTGTATATCACAATATCACGGCTTCAACTGCTGAAGTTGGGTACGTCGCGGCTGCACATTCAATTCAATTCGGGTGGCTGGGTCTAATTCCCGGTGCGTCTCCGTGTAATTTCTGGTGCGTCTGTTTGTGCGCCCCACTGCAGGCTCAGTCTGCTTCCCTCTGCATTCTCTCATCAGCTGAAACACACAGGAAACTCTGCTGGACTGCGGTGTTGGATTTCTGCTGATTTCTGTGAAGCCATTCTCTCGTTGTGGTTTATAATATCACTTGTTCGCGGGCTCACTGACGAAAAATTGCAAATGGCGACCAGCAAGCGATTCTGGAAAGTCAGTGTAATGCCCACGTAACGCCCACTCTCATGACGCTACGCACAGACCAATGAATGACCAGCAGTGGCGTGACGAAACGGGGCCGGGAGCCTTCGGACCTGCTTTTTACGGTGCCGAAAAAAGTGTCGGTTAAACTGGAACTGTTCCGAAAAAGGGAACTGTGAGGCCTTTGGGTTCCGAGTGGGAAACCGGACAATGGAGGCCGATCGGGGCCAAACGGGGCCTTTGGGTTCCAAGTGGAAAAGCGCCTTACCATCCCAGGGAACAAACACAACTTTTTTCCCCCGGGGACTATTGTCCCAGGGATACACAACAAATAAATGTACTTACACTCAAACCGCCTTTAGAGTTCTTGGACCCGTCACCCAGTCCGTTTCAGCGCCTTGGCTCCGAAATGCCCCCACTGCAGTAACACTGAGTTCAACCTGGGAACACTGGATTCAGCCTGGGAAGGTCTTTCATCAGCTGTGCATTCGCTGAAATTGGGCAGAGGCGCCGGAAGGACGGAGTTATCTGGGTCCCTGTTTGGGTGCCAAATGATAGAATAATTTTGGATTAAATGAGACTGAGTCAAAAATTCAATAGGTGGATTCTGAGTTATGAGCCATTTATTTTCTGGCCCAGGAAAAAGTGTACATTCAACCACCCTCAGAGTCGTTCATACACCTTTCTGACCATCCATTTCTGAGCTTGGTATTTAAGATAAGATAAGATAAGCCTTTATTAGTCCTACAATGGGGAAATTCCAGGATTGCAACAGCACAGGGATAGCAACACTCAGAGCAATAATTTAGAAGAAAAGAAAATAAGAGCAGTGAATAAGATAAGATAAGATAAGCCTTTATTAGTCCCACAATGGGGAAATTCCAGGATTGCAACAGCACAGGGATAGCAACACTCAGAGCAACAATCAGAAGGCAAGAAAAAAACAAGAGCAGCTAGTATACATATGTACATATTACTATAAATATATATATATAGACACACAGTGCGGAGCATTGTGGTTGGTGGATGTGCAGCAGAAAGTCTAAGCTCTCTCTCCGCGGATGGGGCGGGCCAGCTGGATGTCTTTGGGCATGATGATGACCCTCTTGGCGTGGATGGCGCACAGATTGGTGTCCTCGAGGAGACCCACCAGGTAGGCCTCGCTGGCCTCCTGCAGAGCCATGACGGCGGAGCTCTGGAAGCGCAGGTCGGTCTTGAAGTCCTGAGCGATCTCCCTCACCAGGCGCTGGAAGGGCAGCTTACGGATGAGCAGCTCCGTGGATTTCTGGTAGCGACGGATCTCTCTCAGAGCCACGGTACCGGGCCTGTAACAGTGAGGCTTCTTCACTCCGCTGGTGGCCGGAACGCTTTTCCGAGCAGCCTTGGTGGCCAGCTGCTTCCTGGGGGCTTTTTCCTCCAGTAGATTTACGGGCGGTCTGCTTGGTTCTTGCCATCGCTCTTTATTATTCTGTCTTATATTTCTTGCACGCCGCCTAAACTCCAGCCCGGCACCCGCGTCGTTTTCGCTTCAGTTCCCCTTTATGTCGAGTTTCTCCGTTAGCACTGGGTGGCGGTTGAGTGCTAGCTAGCTCTTCCCTGCTGTATCGTCTCCTGCTGTAAACAGTGGCTCCGTCCGCCGACTCAGGAGACCGTTGGGGCGATCTGTGTGTTCGTGATATATATAGAGTGAAAGGTGTGCCGGATCAGAAAGTTATCACCGGATCAGAAAGAAGAAGGAAGATAAAAAGACTCAGAATTGAGCTGCTGTTGCAAAAGGCAGCCGACTCGTGTGGCGCCGGAAGTAAAAATAAAAATATATACAGTATATACATACACTACCGTTCAAAAGTTTGGGGTCACTTAGAAATTTCCTTATTTTTGAAAGAAAAGCACTTTTTTTCAATGAAGGTAACTTTAAACTAATCAGAAATACATTCTATACATTGCTAATGTGGTAAATGACTATTATAGCTGCAAATGTCTGGTTTTTGGTGCAATATCTGCATAGGTGTATAGAGGCCCATTTCCAGCAACTATCACTCCAGTGTTCTAATGGTACAATGTGTTTGCTCTTTGCGTCAGAAGGCTAATGGATGATAAGAAAACCCTTGTGTAATCATGTTAGGTCTGCAATGCTGTAATTGCTGCAAATGGAGGATTCTTTGACGAAAGCAAAGTTTGAAGGAAAAAATTATTATTTCAAATACAAATCATTATTTCTAACCTTGTCAATGTCTTGACTATATTTTCTATTCATTTTACAACTCATGGTGGTAAATAAGTGTGATTTTTCATGGAAAATACAAAATAATTGTCTGGGTGACCCCAAACTTTTGAATGGTAGTGTATGTACACATAAATATATAAATCTATATACACAGTGTGGAGCATTGTAGCTAGATGGAATAAACAGCATAACAGTCTATTTAGTTACCCCACATAGTATGAAAATGTACCCATACATATTGTCACCCTCCGTAACGATTGATATTGTCCTAGTTGTATACTGGAGGGGACCATTTTGTGCAAGTCTGT
This sequence comes from Pholidichthys leucotaenia, assembly GCA_020510985.1. NCBI lineage: Eukaryota > Metazoa > Chordata > Actinopteri > Cichliformes > Pholidichthyidae > Pholidichthys > Pholidichthys leucotaenia. The sequence continues at coordinate 83,337,490 of CM035844.1, forward strand.
TGCATCTTTTGTATTCAATACTATTAGGTTGTCACATTTTTTTTTTGTTTTTTTTTTTGCTATCTCTGTGAGCAGCCCTGCTTAGGTTATAAAGTCTGACAGCTGTAGGTAGGAAGGACCTGTGAAACCTCTCGGTTGCACACCTAGGATGATGTAGTCTACTGCTAAATGAGCTCCTCAGTGCATTCAGTATGTCCTGCATAGGGTGGGACTCGGACTCCAGCAGAGATGACAGCTTAGCCACCATCCTTCTCTCTCCTATCTCCTCCACTGGGTCAAGGTGCTGCCCCAGGACAGAGCTAGCTTTCTTGATCAGTTTGTTCAGTCTCTTCCTATCGGCTGCTGTGATGCCACTGCCCCAGCAGACCACTCCAAAAGTGATGGTTGATGCCACCACCGAATTGTAGAAGGTCTTCAGGAGCACCCCTTGTACCCCAAAAGACCTGAGCCTCTTCAGCAGGAACAGCCTGTGCTGTCCCTTCTTGTAGAGTGCGTCAGTATTGTGTGACCAGTCTAGTTTATTGTTCAAATGAACACCCAGGTACTTGTAGGATGTCACCATCTCAATGTCTGTTCCCTGGATGTTTACTGGTGCTCTGAGGGGTTGTCCTTGCCTGCGGCAGTCACCACCAGCTCCTTACTTTTTCTTGCCTTGATCTGGAGGCAGTTCTGATGGCACCAGTCCACGAAGTCCATTTATAGCTCTTCAGAATAGATAAACAAAGAGGGAGATGTCCTTGTGGCTTCTCTCAGAGACAGACTGAGTGTCTATAAATCTAATCTTCATGAACTGGAAGTTTTAGCACATTCCTTGGTCACAGAAACTTAGCAGAGCAGGTCAATAAAACAAAGAGATTATTAGCCTAGGTCATCCTTTACGTCTCTGCTGACCTGCCCTCACACACACACACACACACACACACACACACACACACACACACACACACACACACACGACTCTGGAGCATAAAAGTCACATAGAGAATAATTGCTCACAGAAACGCACCAAAAATACTGTCATAACCCGAGTGTCGGTTCTGTCCACACTCGGGTCTCATATCATATTTCCCTGGCTTTGGCAGCAGAGGATTCCTTCCAGCTCCTCGGGCTCTTATTGTGAAGGCGCCTGGGGGAGCTCCCTGCTGTCAAAGTCAGCTGCTGCGCTGCTGTCATTGGGAGCAGCTGCGCCGCATTGGGGTCATTAGCCGCCAGAGATAAAAGCTGGTGCTGAATGTCTTCCAATGCGGCAGTCCCTGTTATGTTCCTGTTATGTTCAGCTATGTTCTGGTTATCGCTGTTAATCTCTGTTGATTCCTGCTAACGGTCCTGTTTGTAAGGTACGTTCAGTGTGACTAACCTTCATTGTTATTCGTCTGGTGCATCGGGCGCTCCCCGGCTCAGACGTGCCCATTCCTTGTGTGTATTCCTATGCCTGCCTAACCTGCACTGTAAATAAACATCACTGCAAACTCACTGGTGACTGAGGCGTCTTGTGATGGTCCGTGAGGGCCATCGTGACAGTAGACTGCCGCCAAACGCCCGGAGAGGAGGCGTTGTATCGAGACGCCATTCACCGTGCAGTTTGCAGTAGTGGACTGTTTGTTCCTACCTGTCTGAGTGTCTGCAGCGGGGAGTATGACGTCATCCAGGGGCCGTTGTCGGCGCCTGGGCAGGCAGCTAGCGGAGGTTCTGGAGAATGTAGACAGCACAATCTTCACCGCTACGCTGTTGGACGCTCCCAGCGACGTTCGTAGACATTTGGACTACGCTGAGGAATTTCTGCTTAATCTCCCCCTCGAGGTTGACGATCACCCGGAGGTGATAGCGAGGTGGGAGGAACTTGCCGCCCAACGCGAGTTGCTTCGTGGCCTGGAGGAGAGGAGCAGGAAGCAGGGGAGAAAGTATCCTCGCTCCCTGCGTCGTTGTTCCGTCCCCGCCCCGGAGAAGAACCAGGAGTACGCGCTGTCTGGGGGCCGATGACGACGTCGGCGTAACGACGCGAGCTCTCCTCAGCAGAATCCTCAGCTGAAACCCCATCTGGATCCAGTTCCAGGTCGCCGCAAGGGCTCAACCCACCACACAGCTGTCACTCCTGTGCCTCGTCAGAGGGGGATCCCCGCAGCCTCGTCTTTTTCCGGGCCTTCGCCTGCTGTCCCGTCAGCGCTCCATGCCCGACTGACCCCGGCTGTCGCCCCCTCCTCCTCGTCACCTATCCTGGCTGCTGTGTGTCTCGGGAGCTTCGTTTCGGCGAGTCCCATCCCGGAACCATCTCGAGTGGCCTCCCCTCGTCTTCCCAGAGGGCCCTCTGTCGCCATCCAGCGGGGAAAGGGAGGAACTACGTCCCCCACAGCGGGAACCATCTTACCCTCAGGAGAAAGGCAAGTGCATGATAATTTCTCTCATTTCGATATTGTTTTGCCTTGTCTGACTCCTGGGGGTGGAGTTCGGGGTATGCTGCCCCCCGAGCTCCCTCCACCTGCTGTGGATGAAAGAATTAACCCTGCTTCCTCTGTGTCTCCCTCCGCTGAGCGGTCCTCGATGCCAGGCCAACGTCGCTGGATGAGGAGGGGGCCTGCGGTTCTGGAGAGCCTGGTTCCGGTTCCGCAGCCAATCCGTGGGCGGAGGAGGAGAGCGGACTGCAGCGTGGAGCCTTCACCGATGAGGAAGCATCCCCGGGGTTCCACGGAGGAGTGGTCCGGTCCAGCGGGTCTAGGTTCTCCTGCCACCACGCCGTGCGGGCCATCGGCGTGGACATCGGTGCCGGAGGACTCTCAAGCTGTGCACACCATCACGCCAGCTGCGGAGCCCGACGCAGCTGAGTGGGAGCCTGAGGACAACCTCCTGACATCTGAGCCCGGATCTTCGCAGTCCTGGACGGCGTCAGAACCCGAGCTCAGGCAAGTGCTCTGTTTTGTCTTTCTTTTTCACCTCTTAGAGCACTTTTTCCTGTCTCAAGGGGAGATGAGCCGGGTGCAGCCGCCCGCTGTGTCCGAGCTTATCTCGCTGGGTTCTGGCGCTGCCGGTGATCCTGATCCCGGGTTTTCTCTCTCTTTTGAGCCTTCTCCCAGGGTCGCCGGCGAGGGGCTGCTCTCGCCTGCTGCGCCAGAGGTTCCGGTTTCGGGGTTGGAGGTCGAGTCTGGTGCCACGCCGACCCAGTCGGGGTCCGTCGCGGGTTTGGTTCTGGAGGCCCAATCGGGGTCCACCGTGGGTTTGGTTCCGGAGGCCCAATCGGGGTCCACCGTGGGTTCGGTTCCGGATGCCCAATCGGGGTCCACCGTGGGTTCCGTTCCAGAGGCCCAGTCGGGGTCCGACGTGGGTGCAGCACCAGCAGGTCCTGGATTCGGTGAGGGAGCTGCAGATCCCCGGCCACCGGATGCTGGACAGAATCATTCCCCTCTTCACCCTCATCACCACCGTCATCCTCCTCGTCTCCCTGAGGAGCGCTACCCATCTCCACCTGGGGCCGTTGGGGTCCTGAACGCTCCGCCCGGTTCCCCCTCGTCTCTCCCCTTTTCAGCGGGACTGCCGGCTGCTTCTTCCCAACGGTTCTGGTGGGCTGGCGTTGCGGGGCGGCCGCCTGAAGGACTGTCTCGCCGGTTTGGTTCTCTGGGCCGGCCCCCCAACATTTTTGACTCCCTGTGTGGCGACCTGCTCCGGCCACCTGAAACTCTCTGCTTCCGAGCATGGGACTGGGGTAGGCTGCCCGAACTGTCCTCTTTTCCCCTCCCTGTTCTGTGGCCTCTTGATGCCGGACGACCCCCCGAACCTTTTGCCCCCATCCCTCTGGGTCAGGACTGCACCCTCCCCGGGTTTCTGATTTCGTCTGTGGGACTGTTGGGGTGTGCGGGGGGGGGGGGGGGGGGGGGGGGGGATTGATTTGTGTTTTTGTGGTTCACTACTTTGTTTCTGTGTTTGGTGGTTCTTTTCCCTCCACCTTATGTTAATGTGTTTTTTGCCAATAGGTGTACTGCCTATTTTGACTCTGTTCTTGTCACCCACATTCAAGGGAGTATGTTTTTTTTTTCTGTCTCTACTGCCTTGTTAGTCCTGTTATTTGCCTGTCCTTTTTTTTGTCTCTCTCCCTCCTGCCAGCGCCCCATCCACCCACCCTAGGTGGGGGGGGGGGGCTTGGGTGTTACTCGGGCTGCTCAGAGCTCGGCCTCGAGGGGGAGGTACTGTCATAACCCGAGTGTCGGTTCTGTCCACACTCGGGTCTCATATCATATTTCCCTGGCTTTGGCAGCAGAGGATTCCTTCCAGCTCCTCGGGCTCTTATTGTGAAGGCGCCCGGGGGAGCTCCCTGCTGTCAAAGTCAGCTGCTGCGCTGCTGTCATTGGGAGCAGCTGCGCCGCATTGAGGTCATTAGCCGCCAGAGATAAAAGCTGGTGCTGAATGTCCTCCAATGCGGCAGTCCCTGTTATGTTCCTGTTATGTTCCTGTTATGTTCAGCTATGTTCTGGTTATCACTGTTAATCTCTGTTGATTCCTGCTAACGGTCCTGTTTGTAAGGTACGTTCAGTGTGACTAACCTTCATTGTTATTCGTCTGGTGCATCGGGCGCTCCCCGGCTCAGACGTGCCCATTCCTTGTGTGTATTCCTATGCCTGCCTAACCTGCACTGTAAATAAACATCACTGCAAACTCACTGGTGACTGAGGCGTCTTGTGATGGTCCGTGAGGGCCATCGTGACAAATACATCAGACATATAATATGAAAGGATAATATAGAGGAATATATGAACTTATTGTACATGGAATGCACATATACTGTAAACATCAGACATGAAATAGAGAAAAGTCATGGAATAATATAAGAATAATACAACAATGATATGGAATTTTTCTATCAGTCCCTACGCCGAAGGCCCCTAAGGTCCTATCTTAAAAGCAAAAAGCTCCCATGTTGTTGTCTTCATCTTCAGAGCAGGAAGTTCATGTGTTGTTATCTTTGGAGCAGAAAGCTCCCGTGTTGTTATCTTCAAATCAAGAAGCTCCCATGTTGTTGCCTTCAGAGCAGAAAGCTCCTATGTTATCTTCAGAGCAAAAGGTTACCAAATTTTTATCTTCAGAGCAAAATGCTCCTATGTTGTTATTTTAAGGGCAAAAAGCTCCCATGTTATCTTCAGACCAAAAGCCCCCAAATTATCTTCGGAGCAAAAAGCTTCTTTGTTGTAATCCTCTGAGCAAAAGGCTCCCATGATGTTATCTTCAGAGCAAAGAGCTCCCATGATGTTATCTTCAGAGCAAAAAGCTTCTATGTAATTTTCAGAGCAAAAATCTCCTGTTATTTTCAGAGCAAAAGGCTGCTGTGTTATTTTCAGAGCCAAAAGCTCCTGTGTTGTTAATTTCAGAGCAAACAGTTCCTTTGTGGTCTCCATGTCAAAAAGCTCCTTTGTGGTCTCCAGAACAATGTGCCCCAGTGTCATCTCCTGAGTTTAAAACCAGCATGTTGTTTTTGTTTGAGCAAGCGGTACCTATGTTATCTCCTGAGTTTAAAACTTCTATGTTCTCTAGAGCAAAAAGATCTCATGTTGTCATTCTCTCCTGAGGTTCAAGTTCCTGTATTGTCATTACCTCCTGAGTTTAAAGTGGTCATTTGGTCACCTCTTGCTAATTATCACCTTCTGAGTTTACAGTTCCTATGTTGCTATCTCCGAAGGGTAAAGTTTTCCTGTCATTATCTCCTGAGTATGATGCTTCTGTGTTGTTGTCCTTTGTGCAAGAGGCTACTTTGCTATTGCTCGCATTAAAGGCTCCTGAGCTTAACGCCTCTACGATACCATGTTCTTTCATCAGGTGGCCTATGGACTCTGGTAGGCCACCCGACACACCATGTCCATCCGTCAGGTAGCCCATGGACTTGGGTAGGCCCCCTGACCCACCTCGCTCCCCGGTCTGGTGACCTTTGGATCCTAGTAGGCCACCTGACGCACCATGTTTCTCCATCTGGTGGTCCATTGACTTTGGTAGGTCACCAGATGCACCATATTCCTCCTGTTGGTGGTCTTGTGACTTTGGCCGACCACCTGATTAACATTCTTCTGTTGTTCTTGTGTCCTTGTTTTGCCCACTGTGCCTTTATCCCCCTCCTCCCTCCCGATTGGGGTGTTGCTTTGTTTTGGGGCGTCTGGCATCCGCCCTTAACTCTTTGTCTGTGAATGTCGCCAAACTGTGACATAACCCCTAGTGGTCAAGAGTGGTAATGATTTTTTAACAAAATACTGAAAGAGAGATTTCCAAGGCTATAACTTTAAAGTAGTAAGAGATAATGGCTTACTGTCAAATAGAAATATATAGAATAGGATCCAAAGTTTCAGATAGGAATAAATTTACACATCTAATTTGCATAATTCTGAGACAGCCATATCGAATTCATAACTGGTCAAAAGTGGACTTTGGGCATATTTAGGTCATGTGCGGGGTTGTTTTCAACCTCGCCCATGATGTCTGGCTGTAAGTCTTTGTTGTTTATTATTTTCAGCTGGCAGATTATTTGAGCCTGGCTCTCTGCCAGTCCTATGACCATGCCCCCTCCTCTCATTCTCCCTTGCCAGACATTCACCGGCTGTGTCTCATCACCACACACACACACACACACACACACTTTCAATCAGTCATGCACTTGCTTGCCACACTGCTGTGTCCACTTCCCCTCATTTGTGATCTGTGTACTTATGTGAGGCAGTGTGATCAGTCAGTGTGGCGGCTTAGTCAACATTGGACAACCAGGCTCGCTTATTGTTGGCTCCCTTCCTTTGACTGAACGGAGTTGTGTATTCCAGAGCTTTCTTGCTCCGACACTCATGTAAGTCTTCCTAATTTTTGCCCTTCCTCTCCGATCCTGTTCTTCCTGGAGCGCGTATGGCATCTCACCCTAGCTGACATAGTTTGTAGCTGGTTATCTCATCATTACTCATTGTGGACTGTTACAAGGGCATTTTGTGTTACTCCCTGTCTGTTAATAAACACGTTTACATTACTGCACTTTTGGCTTGAACTAATTCATTTGTTTGCTGTGCAATTATGCAGCGGACATGACAGTAAGCTGCCACCATAACAAGGAGCCCAAGCAGTGAAGTAGCATCTTATTTTCATTTTTGTGTTTTTTCTTACCTGCTGCTGGAGACATGTTGGATTACTGGAGTGACACAGAGCTGAACGGATTGGCCCGTCTAAAGGACACCTTCGCTTTCAAGCAGGGGCCTGTTTCCTCTGAGGCTGTTCGAGTTTCCCAGGACACCGCAACGGAGGTAACCCAGGAATGTCCCGACCTGTTGTTTTCCCTGAGTCTGCGGACATCCTCCACTTCATCCTCTCGCTGCTGAGAGAGGAGCCAGGGAGGGAATTGCCAGCGTTGGAGCTGCCCTCGAGACGAAAGCGGCGTTCGCAGCGAAAGAGGCCATCCTCCTCCCTCAACTCTTCTGCTCCAGCCCCGCCCTTGTCTCTGGATCTCCAACCTGAAGACAACTCTGCCTCATCTTCAGGTGAATGGGAGAAACAAAGACTGGCAATGCTGGAGGAGATAGATCGCTGTTTGGAGGAGGAGAACTTGGCGGCCACCCCTCCCTCTCCAGCGGTGTTCGGGGAGGCTTCTCCACAACTTATGAAGCGGTCCAGTTCCATCACAGCTGTCGCGAGGAGTGATGTCCTGCCAGCTGTCCCGTCAGACGGCTTATCCTTCCCAGCTGCCGCACAGTCCATCTCCTCGATGGCTCCTCCCGCTGCTTGGAGGTTCTCTGTGCTGTCTCCGGAAGTTCCTGTCTCCATGATGTTGGGGGCGGACCCTACTCCTTCCATGGTGGGGCCCAAGCAGAGCCAGGGAGAAGGACGATTGTCCACACACTACAGCAGCAGGCAACATCCTAGTCTGGGAAAACAGGCAAGTTTATTTTCATTCTTCTCCTATTAATAATGAAATGTCTTGCCTGATTCCTGGCTGGGAGACTCAAGGAGAGCAGTCCCCTGAGTTCCCCCCACCTGCTGCTGCCATGAATGGCTCACCAGCCCTCTCTCTGCTCATTTCTGCTTTCTCCGAGGATGCTCCAGAGCTGAACCGTCAGGACTGGGAGGATCCTTCCCCCGCAGCAACGGTGAGCCAGACCCCAGCTGCCATGCCAGAGGAATTACCAGTGTGGGTCATGATGGCTGGGAGAAAGAAGACTGCAGAGACCATCATGGCTGCTGTGGAGGCCACCGCAGCAGAGTCAGTGCCCGAGCTGCACCTCCAGGAGGCCAAGATCGTGGGAACATTGCCCGGATCGTCGGAGTCCTGGACAGCGGTGGAGCTCGAGCTAAGGCAAATGCTCTCTTTTGTCTTCCTCCTTTCCATAATAGAGCATGTTTTGCCTATCTCTAGGTGAGAAGAGCCAGCTGCAGCTGCACGCTGCACCTGAACTCGCCTCGCCAGGCTCCGCCGTTGCCGGCGACCCTGACCCTTCCTCCTCTGTGTCCGAGTCTTTTTCTAGGGTAGCCAGAGAGAGGTCCACTTTGCCAGACAAGACTGAGGACTCAGGCTCGTCGTTGGAGGTCATCAGGGCTGCTGCCACTCCCGCTGAGGTGACCATGGGTTCAGCTCCCCTCCTGCCTGAGGCCATCGTCTGGGTTCCACCTCAGTTCAAGCCTCCCTGGGTGCTGTGTCCCAATTGGGGACCATTGTGGGTGCCACGCCCCAACGTCAGTCCCACGTGGGTGTTGCGCTCCAGCCTTGGTCTGCCACATGCACTGTGCCTCAGTCTGAGGCCCACCAAGGGTGCAGTAGTGACCCAGCTGGGTCCCACCGTGGGGGCAGCAGGGACCCTTTTTTTCTTATCTTATCTTTAAGGTATTTAAAGTATATGAACCAGAAATTCAGTAGAATGTACACAAACCGGAATACAATCAGACCTACCGCTGGTGGCGGGTTGATTCGTCCACTCTCGTCATCTACGGTCCTTATTTCATCTTCTACCAGGCAATTTTGCTTTCTCTTCCACATCCAGAAAGTCTCACATGAATCTTGTTATTTATTCCACCGCAATTTCCGTCATTAATGCTGTGATTGTTTGCAATTTCATTCATAAACGCTGCTATCGTCCCACCAGCGACTGGCCATATTTAACTGTGGAGGTCTTCTTCTTCTTCTCCGTTTCTTAAAGAAGGAGATTCTTCTTCTGTGGTGCATTCCGTGTCCTCCAACGCGTGTCTGCCATCTTGGGTATGGGCATGATAAGCAGAAATCGTCCATAGAGCCGGCAGTGTTTTTGGGAGGTGATTACAACTTGACAGATTTAGTGCTGCGCTGTGCCACTAGGGGTGCATGAAATATACAACGTCAAAGGGTTTGGGGGGGGGTACTGTCATGGTCTGGGTTGAGTCCTAGGATCATCCCCACAGTTTGTTTTATTATTATGATTATTTGACTGTGTTTTGCCTTCTGTGTCTCCCCTGGGTTCTCTGTGATTGTTATTGTCTTCCCCAGTCGTCAGTCTGTCATGTGGTCCCCATTGCCAACTGGTGTGGTTCTGTGTCCCGCCTTGGTCATCTGTACAGTCTCGTTTTCTATCTTTCTCAGTCCCTCATGTCTTCCGTAGTCATAGCCACTTCTCCTCATGTGTTGCTGATTTATCCCTGACTACTATACTCAGTTGTCTCGTGTTTCCCTTGATCATCTGTTCTCTACATATGTCCTCATCTACTTTCATTTGGTGTGGCATTATACTGTGGATTCCACTCTGACTCCTGTTCCTGTGACTGTGCCTGTGTCTGTAAGTTTTCAGCCTTTCACGGCTCACTTTATGTTTAGCCCTTATGCTGGTTTTATTTTGTGTTGTTTGGAAAAATAAACCCAGTTGAACTGAAGCCCTGCCTGCATTCTGCCCGTCAGAGGTTGCCCATGACAGGTCCATCTTTAACATGCCTGCATGGCGCATTAAATGCCCATCCCAAGTGCCAAGCAAGTCTGCCATTCACTGCTTCAGTTGCTGACCTCCTGGGAGGTCATTCGTGTTGGGAGACTATTGGTTGTAACCTCAGAGTCATCAATTCGCACTGAGCAGTGTTTTGTCAGAAAAATGCAATAATGACAGTTTCTCTAGATCTGAATGACTCTAGCTTGCAGGTTATCTATTTTATTCCTTGGTAGCTGTACTTTAACCAAGACCATCAAAGGCAGTGGGGGTGTGGTTATTCCTTATTTGTTGTCTGAACCCTCCACGTTTCCTTTTCATACTTATCAGTGAAAGGTATACCAACTGTATATGGGTCCAAGTGATGATCCAGGGCCTGTTGATTCCATTGCCGTCCCAGAACAAAATCCTCTATGAACTAAATTCTGTTGGAATAGCCATTGTAGAAGTCAACAGTAAGATCAGTGTTTATGTTCCTGGTCGACATTTAAGTCTTGACAACAGCAGTTATGAATAACCCCACCTACACAGGGGTAAATAGTTGATAAAAATAGTTAGCCACTTATTTTGAAGCTAGTGGCATATAATGTCAATCACCATTTAACACCTTTTACACACAGTGACCCTTTAATGTTGAGTTTATCTGCTTAACAACTAGTTGTATTTCATGTTGAATAAAATTGGCGAAAATCATACACAACCTGTCATGATGAGGTAAGAGATAATTTGTGATTGTTTTGAGAGGTTTTTTTCTTATACATTTGGTGGAATGTCAGAAATATCACTCAAATGAAATGTCTGTGAATGTGCTGTTTTTAGACTCAAATCCCCCTAAATGAGATACAAGCTCACATTTGAGGTGCCTAAGGTTGTTTCTGATAGGTTAGCCACTACAGTTGCTGAGTTGCCTAAACCTCTCCAGCATGGGGTTATACCTTAACTTTAGACCCTACAGTCCTTTAGATGCTCTTAAAGGTACTGTATAGAACTCTTGAAAAGACTACTTTTAATGATAAATTGTGGCCACAGAGAGCTTCAACTCAGTTCTCTTCACTTATTTCAGAGAAGGTTAGAGTCTAGACCAGGGGTGTCAAACTCATTCCATGGAGGCCCAAGACCCTTCATGTTTTACTTCCACCCAGTGTCTTCAGCAGGTGTTTTCACTGATCAGTAATCAGTGGGAAGAAATTCAGTGAAATCACCTGGTGAAGACACTGGGTGGAGGTAAAACCTGCATGGTCTTGGCCCTCCATGAGTTTGACAGCCATGGTCTAGACTAAAACAGCTGATGCTGTGGCATATGTGCAGTGAATAGCTCTGCATTTTGCTCAGTAACTACAAGGTCTCACTTCTAACACAGTTTCTAAACCTTCATACAGCACCTTGAAAGGTCAAAGCCTCGGTCATGAACATTTGATGTTCAGGATGGCGTCCTGTCTTTTGAATTAAGATGGTTAAGTTTGATGGGGCTAGCTTCAATAATGAAGTATCCAAAGCAAATGTTGACCTGTTTTGAATTTATGACCTTTAGCTTTATCCATCCATCCATCTATCCATCCTTCCACCACTTATCCGGGGACCTGGGTTGCAAGAGCAGCAGCATAAACGGAGAGACACCCAGAGTGTCACCCAATTCACATAACACCTACATGTATGATCCCCATGATCCCTCCTGCAGGTGGAGAGTCCACTGGAGGACAGACCCTGGTGGCTTGCTCAGGCTGAGCCCGGTCCTTTATGGACAGAAATCCAGTTGCCAGGCACTTACCCTTAAGCTCCAGTAACCCCAGAATGGGTGAGATTCACTTGATCCTTGTTGTAACTTCTTCATGGGGATCAGCTGAACTGCTCTTGATCTGGCCCTTCACCACAGGACCAGTTTGCCTTGGGAGGCCCTACCAGAAGCAAATTGCCCTTGACAGCATTGCTCCTGGGATCATTAAAGCACACAAACTCCTCCGCCATGATAAAGTGGCCATCCACGGAGGGGTATCTTTCCCTTTAATGCGAGTAAAAGGTACAAAATACAATAAAGTATAACAAAACAAATATTATATCCCAACTGTCTTACAAGTTGGCTAAACTGCCTTTTAGCTGTTAAGTGTATGAATACATATTTTTTAAAACAAAATGTTGTCTTTTGCATCTATACAAATTGAGAGTACAATGTTTTGATTGTAATGTAGTGATAAAAAAGGTCAGCCAGTCTGTTTTCAGTTGATGTGCCAAACTGACATAAAATTCCCAGACTGTTTTTGTTCCCAGCTGTGCGGGATGTAGTTTTATTGTTCACCAGCTAAAAAGAGAACAAGAAATATCCATACAAATGACATGGAAACACATGGAATGACAGTAAATGTGCAGTTCATGCTCCTCTGTGAGTTTCCACAGAGACGTTCAGCCATCTGCAGTCACTTTTTTTGCAGAAGAGGGTTAAATATAGACACATGCAGAGCAGAGAACTGTAATTGTGGCCTTACAAATGCCTTTTTATAGATACTTTTTAAACACAGGGTAAAGACTGTGGCAATATATGCCGAGTTTTCTGTGCTGAACCAATATAACAGACAGGCCACTAAAGTCATCTGTTATAAATGAACCAAATGAACTGAAAACCTTTAAAATGTGCACTTAGATTTGTATTAATGCAAGATATGCCATCCATCCATCAGTCCAATGTAAAATGTGTATCTTGAAAGAAATATCATCTAAATAAAATACAACCATAATGGCTGAACACACTGTAACTTCCTGAAGTGAAAAATTACATCAGCTGCGATGTGCCTTAAGTCTGACTCATACCGAAAGATCTTAAAATCTGAAATTTATAGTGGAAACACATAATGATTAAAAAGGATAACTTTAACAGTTTTGTTGCTACAGTATCAAACACTGTATAGTCAGGAGCCGAAAGAGGCCTAAGATGGCTGACTGTCTCCTTATATCGGCTCGGCATGATAATGTTACCGCACGGCTGCGTCATCACGCCAGCACCATTTTCCTGGTGGCTGTGGACCGGGGCTCTAGTGGCTGCTCCAATTCTGCTGGGCTCTGTTTGGTGTGTGGTGCAAGGGTGGTTGCGTCCACATCTGAGTGCAATGGACCTGGACCGTCATTGGTCCGCCAGGGGACTGTGAGGGAGAAGCCCAGTTCACAGAACAAATCCCACCCCATAACGTCATCGCCCTGGTGTGTCACCTGGAACCGTAATGCTGTGATTCTTCTGTCACGGTATTGCACTCCAAAGGTGATGTTTCTGTCATAACTCTGGCTCTCACGAGCCAGGAAAGAGATTCGAGGGCGACCAGTGAGTTGGCGTAATTTATTAAAACAAAACACACACACTACACTAAATAACGAACAGCAAAATAAAGAGCCACGTGGGGCTAAAACACACACAGAACCAAAGGTACATACCACCCAGGGAGAAAGGCTAGAGGGGCGGCGAGGGAAAAAATACTCGCCGAGTCGCAGCACTAACACTGGGGAAGACGCCGAGGGAACGGCGAACTGCAGCTGGGCGGAGGAGCTAACAGTCGTGGAAACACAAGATGAGTCTTTCCAAAGCGAGGTCGCAGCGACGAGTGACTCTCGGCTGCTCGCTTAAATGGAGGAGGAGATTGGAGATAGGAGACAGCTGTCCCAGCGCAGCTGAACTAGACAGCTGGCAATCAGCTGGGCGCTGTCAAAGAGCGGGCCATGGAAGACCCGGCACGGACTACCCCAGAGCAGGAGCGAACTGGACAACCTGAACGCAGAGCAAAGATAGTTCAGGTCGTGACAGTACTCCTCCCCCGAGCCGCGCCTCCTGGAGCGGCCTAACCCCCCCCCCCCCCCCCCGAGGGAAGACCAGGGAGGGCGGTGGGGGCCAGATCTGGGAGAAAGGGGGGAACCAGAAAAAGGAGGCAGGGAAGAAAAAAAAACCTAGACACAGCATAGGGTCAGATACCATAATAATCCTAACCCCAAGAAAAAACCATCACCCCCTCCTCTGCAGACGCCAGACGGTCTGTGCAGGACCACAGGAGGTGGGGAGAAACGACAAGAACAAGATACAAGGGCACAGCGATACAGTCATGGGAAGAAAAAAGCTCACAACAACTTAGGGCGAGGACAAGACAAAAACTCATGTCCTGAAGGACCGAAAACTATAAAACTCTGATGAACATCAGGTTGAAGTAGACTTACACAAGTAAACCCCGACCAAAACAGAATATACGGAAGTAATTCGGGCCTAAGACCCAAAAATAGAGCCTGAGGCCGCAAACTGGCATAAAGATACAAAAAACCAACTCCTCAATCACGTATTAACACAACGGAAGTCACAAAACAGTCAGGAGGAGGGCATAAATACAGAAAAAAAAAAAAAAACAAGACTACTCAGAATGAGGCCAGGCAATGTGAAGCAAATGCTACTTAAAGGAGAAATTAGAATAAGACCACACTGGGATCACAAAACACAGAAAATTGCCCAAAGAAAAATTCTCGGTAGAAATGACATTCCAATAAGGACTCTAACACAGTAAGCTCCTTGATGTCCCGAATGAAATTAAATAATGGAAGCATACAAAACACAAGGCTATGAACAGTTAGTCAGTCTGTCAGAAATGACAGCAGGTGGAGTGAGGCAGGCGATGACAGCTTGTCCGGTGGGCGGCCCGAACTCCACCAGGCCAGGAACCACAGCACCAGTTCGGGTGGTCTACCCGAGTCCCAGGCTAGGAGACACAGTTTCTCCGGAGGCCGACCCAGACCACCGAACCAGCCAGATGGCTTCCCAGGCGGTCGTCCCGTGACCTCAGACCACGGAGAGCTGAGGGAGAAGTCTTGGTGCAGCTTCCTCCCAGAGGGAAAAGGCAGGAGGAAACTGACCCAGGTGAGAAAAACCCCCACAGTAGTAGGGGGAGAAGAGATGGAGGCCAGGGGCAAAGTTAGCCTGCCATCTAATGGCAACAAGGGTAGGGGGAAACTGACCCGGGTGAGAGGAACCCCAACAGCGGCAGGAGAAGAAATGATGGAGGCAAGGGGCGAAGTCAGCCAGACGTCAGGCGAACACAATCCTCCAGCTCCCACGCTAACCGTTACCCGGACCGGCGCAGCCCGGGACCCCGACGGCGCAGCACCCCCGGTGGACCCCGAACGGGCCGGCGCAGCACCCCCGGTGGACCCCGAACGGGCCGGCGCAGCACCCCCGGTGGACCCCAGCTGGGCCGGCGCAGCACCCCCGGTGGACCCCAGCTGGACCGAGACAGCACTCCCGGTGGACTCCAGCTGGACCGAGACAGCACTCCCGGTGGACTCCAGCTGGACCGAGACAGCACCTCCGGGCGCAGCGTCTGAGGCGAACACCGTGCAGGGAACCGGAACCTCCGAGATGGCACCCAGAGCAGGTTCGTCTCCGATGACCCTGGGGAGAGGCTCAGAGGGACAAAAGGAACCGGGATCAGGATCACCGGCAGCGGCAGAGCCCGGCGGAACAGGCTCGAGCGCAGTAGACGGCTGCACCCGGCCCGCCCCCCCGAGAGACAGGCAATAATGCTCCAGAATAGAGAAGAGAAAAACAAAATAGAGCACTTGCCTGATCTCGGGTTCTACCGCCATCCAGGACTTCGATGCTCCGGGCTCAGCGTGCAGGACTCCGTCCTCCGGCTCCAACTCGACTGCGAATGGCTCCGCAGCCGGCATGATGGTTTCCACAGTCAAACGACCTCCAAACGCCGAAAACCGCGTCGACAGCCCACCTGGCGTGGGGGCAGGAGATCTGGACTCTGCTGGGCCGAACCATTCCTCCGTGGAGACCCGGGGACGCTTAATCGTCGGCGCTGGCTCCAACAGGCAGTTCGACCTTCTCCTCTGCCCATAACGTGGCTGCGGGGCTGGGGCAAAACCCTCCAGGGCCGCAGGCCGCCTCCTCCTCGCGCAGCGGTGTACACCTGGCACCGGGGCACACTCAAGGGGAAGAGACACAGAGGACGCAGGTTCATATTCAGTTTTTGCAGCGGGAGGAGAGAGCTCAGGGGACTGTGAACCCTGAACTCCTCCCCCAGGAATCAAACAAGGCAATTCACTCACAATGGGAGGAGAATGAAAGGACACTTGCCTGATTCCCAGAGGACCGGTGGAACCCGCTACAAGAGGCTTGAGTCTCTCTTCTCCCAACCGGATAGAAGTGGGGGACCCCCCGGACAGATGAGGTGGTGCTACCCGCACCAGATCGGGACCTGGAACACCTGGGGATGAATTTGCGCTCCTCCCAGCAGCCGGAGTGAATGACGAAGAGGGGGGTGAAACAGCTGAGGAGAGCTGGGGGCCCAAAGCTGACGGGACAGCGGGGAGAGCGGGCCCAGGAGCGGGAGCAGCTGATTCACTTCTTCGGCAAGGCACGGGAGCTACAGCAGGCTGGGAGGCAGAATTTGTGTGGTTTCCTGGAGCGGGATCCGGACAGGACTCTCGCTGAGATGAGTGGGGAATTTGGGAGCGACGTCTTCTGAACGTGAGGTCGGGAAAACGCCGCTCCTGCGCGGTGAGCGAAGCCAACAGGTCAGCGGATTCCGGATAATTGTTCAGCTCTGGGTTCTTCTCGACCAGCCTGACCGCCGCAATCACGTTCTTCATGGCTACGGGGGGAACGGCGGCGGAAGAAGCGGCTGCCACTCGATCCGCAATGCGCATCGCTGTCACTCTCATCTTCTCCGGGGGAAACCCGGTTGACGTCACTCTATCCTGGGGATCACCCCTGGGTGAGGCGAACTCCTGGACTGGATCGGCAGGAGGAGCGGGATTCCGAAGCGAGGAGCGATGGCGTCCTGTCCTCGGTTTCCTGCCGGAGTTCTCCTCCAGCCTACGGAGTCTTTCCCAGGCCACAGAGATGTCTGCCCTCCTCGCCTTAACCTCGGGGAGAAGGAAGTAGCGAGAAAAGCTGTTAAGCATTCCCTCGGCGAGCTCCAGGCGCCAGCGTATCTCGCTGGGGGCATCGTAGAGGTCCGTGGTGAACAACGTTCCGTCCACAAGGTCCAGAGCCTCCGAGAGATCGTGGCCTGGGTGCCGCATGCGTCTCCTGGAGGGAGACATGATACAGGCTTGCCTACGCCCAGAGAAAGGAAAAAGAGAGCGTCGAGTCCTTACGGCAAACTCACGGTCGCGGCCGTCTCAGTATGGCTGCGACCTACTGTCATAACTCTGGCTCTCACGAGCCAGGAAAGAGATTCGAGGGCGACCAGTGAGTTGGCGTAATTTATTAAAACAAAACACACACACTACACTAAATAACGAACAGCAAAATAAAGAGCCACGTGGGGCTAAAACACACACAGAACCAAAGGTACATACCACCCAGGGAGAAAGGCTAGAGGGGCGGCGAGGGAAAAAATACTCGCCGAGTCGCAGCACTAACACTGGGGAAGACGCCGAGGGAACGGCGAACTGCAGCTGGGCGGAGGAGCTAACAGTCGTGGAAACACAAGATGAGTCTTTCCAAAGCGAGGTCGCAGCGACGAGTGACTCTCGGCTGCTCGCTTAAATGGAGGAGGAGATTGGAGATAGGAGACAGCTGTCCCAGCGCAGCTGAACTAGACAGCTGGCAATCAGCTGGGCGCTGTCAAAGAGCGGGCCATGGAAGACCCGGCACGGACTACCCCGGAGCAGGAGCGAACTGGACAACCTGAACGCAGAGCAAAGATAGTTCAGGTCGTGACAGTACTCCTCCCCCGAGCCGCGCCTCCTGGAGCGGCCTAACCCCCCCCCCCCCCCCCCCGAGGGAAGACCAGGGAGGGCGGTGGGGGCCAGATCTGGGAGAAAGGGGGGAACCAGAAAAAGGAGGCAGGGAAGAAAAAAAAACCTAGACACAGCATAGGGTCAGATACCATAATAATCCTAACCCCAAGAAAAAACCATCACCCCCTCCTCTGCAGACGCCAGACGGTCTGTGCAGGACCACAGGAGGTGGGGAGAAACGACAAGAACAAGATACAAGGGCACAGCGATACAGTCATGGGAAGAAAAAAGCTCACAACAACTTAGGGCGAGGACAAGACAAAAACTCATGTCCTGAAGGACCGAAAACTATAAAACTCTGATGAACATCAGGTTGAAGTAGACTTACACAAGTAAACCCCGACCAAAACAGAATATACGGAAGTAATTCGGGCCTAAGACCCAAAAATAGAGCCTGAGGCCGCAAACTGGCATAAAGATACAAAAAACCAACTCCTCAATCACGTATTAACACAACGGAAGTCACAAAACAGTCAGGAGGAGGGCATAAATACAGAAAAAAAAAAAAAAACAAGACTACTCAGAATGAGGCCAGGCAATGTGAAGCAAATGCTACTTAAAGGAGAAATTAGAATAAGACCACACTGGGATCACAAAACACAGAAAATTGCCCAAAGAAAAATTCTCGGTAGAAATGACATTCCAATAAGGACTCTAACACAGTAAGCTCCTTGATGTCCCGAATGAAATTAAATAATGGAAGCATACAAAACACAAGGCTATGAACAGTTAGTCAGTCTGTCAGAAATGACAGCAGGTGGAGTGAGGCAGGCGATGACAGCTTGTCCGGCGGGCGGCCCGAACTCCACCAGGCCAGGAACCACAGCACCAGTTCGGGTGGTCTACCCGAGTCCCAGGCTAGGAGACACAGTTTCTCCGGAGGCCGACCCAGACCACCGAACCAGCCAGATGGCTTCCCAGGCGGTCGTCCCGTGACCTCAGACCACGGAGAGCTGAGGGAGAAGTCTTGGTGCAGCTTCCTCCCAGAGGGAAAAGGCAGGAGGAAACTGACCCAGGTGAGAAAAACCCCCACAGTAGTAGGGGGAGAAGAGATGGAGGCCAGGGGCAAAGTTAGCCTGCCATCTAATGGCAACAAGGGTAGGGGGAAACTGACCCGGGTGAGAGGAACCCCAACAGCGGCAGGAGAAGAAATGATGGAGGCAAGGGGCGAAGTCAGCCAGACGTCAGGCGAACACAATCCTCCAGCTCCCACGCTAACCGTTACCCGGACCGGCGCAGCACCCCCGGTGGACCCCGAACGGGCCGGCGCAGCACCCCCGGTGGACCCCGAACGGGCCGGCGCAGCACCCCCGGTGGACCCCGAACGGGCCGGCGCAGCACCCCCGGTGGACCCCAGCTGGGCCGGCGCAGCACCCCCGGTGGACCCCAGCTGGACCGAGACAGCACTCCCGGTGGACTCCAGCTGGACCGAGACAGCACTCCCGGTGGACTCCAGCTGGACCGAGACAGCACCTCCGGGCGCAGCGTCTGAGGCGAACACCGTGCAGGGAACCGGAACCTCCGAGATGGCACCCAGAGCAGGTTCGTCTCCGATGACCCTGGGGAGAGGCTCAGAGGGACAAAAGGAACCGGGATCAGGATCACCGGCAGCGGCAGAGCCCGGCGGAACAGGCTCGAGCGCAGTAGACGGCTGCACCCGGCCCGCCCCCCCGAGAGACAGGCAATAATGCTCCAGAATAGAGAAGAGAAAAACAAAATAGAGCACTTGCCTGATCTCGGGTTCTACCGCCATCCAGGACTTCGATGCTCCGGGCTCAGCGTGCAGGACTCCGTCCTCCGGCTCCAACTCGACTGCGAATAGCTCCGCAGCCGGCATGATGGTTTCCACAGTCAAACGACCTCCAAACGCCGAAAACCGCGTCGACAGCCCACCTGGCGTGGGGGCAGGAGATCTGGACTCTGCTGGGCCGAACCATTCCTCCGTGGAGACCCGGGGACGCTTAATCGTCGGCGCTGGCTCCAACAGGCAGTTCGACCTTCTCCTCTGCCCATAACGTGGCTGCGGGGCTGGGGCAAAACCCTCCAGGGCCGCAGGCCGCCTCCTCCTCGCGCAGCGGTGTACACCTGGCACCGGGGCACACTCAAGGGGAAGAGACACAGAGGACGCAGGTTCATATTCAGTTTTTGCAGCGGGAGGAGAGAGCTCAGGGGACTGTGAACCCTGAACTCCTCCCCCAGGAATCAAACAAGGCAATTCACTCACAATGGGAGGAGAATGAAAGGACACTTGCCTGATTCCCAGAGGACCGGTGGAACCCGCTACAAGAGGCTTGAGTCTCTCTTCTCCCAACCGGATAGAAGTGGGGGACCCCCCGGACAGATGAGGTGGTGCTACCCGCACCAGATCGGGACCTGGAACACCTGGGGATGAATTTGCGCTCCTCCCAGCAGCCGGAGTGAATGACGAAGAGGGGGGTGAAACAGCTGAGGAGAGCTGGGGGCCCAAAGCTGACGGGACAGCGGGGAGAGCGGGCCCAGGAGCGGGAGCAGCTGATTCACTTCTTCGGCAAGGCACGGGAGCTACAGCAGGCTGGGAGGCAGAATTCGTGTGGTTTCCTGGAGCGGGATCCGGACAGGACTCTCGCTGAGATGAGTGGGGAATTTGGGAGCGACGTCTTCTGAACGTGAGGTCGGGAAAACGCCGCTCCTGCGCGGTGAGCGAAGCCAACAGGTCAGCGGATTCCGGATAATTGTTCAGCTCTGGGTTCTTCTCGACCAGCCTGACCGCCGCAATCACGTTCTTCATGGCTACGGGGGGAACGGCGGCGGAAGAAGCGGCTGCCACTCGATCCGCAATGCGCATCGCTGTCACTCTCATCTTCTCCGGGGGAAACCCGGTTGACGTCACTCTATCCTGGGGATCACCCCTGGGTGAGGCGAACTCCTGGACTGGATCGGCGGGAGGAGCGGGATTCCGAAGCGAGGAGCGATGGCGTCCTGTCCTCGGTTTCCTGCCGGAGTTCTCCTCCAGCCTACGGAGTCTTTCCCAGGCCACAGAGATGTCTGCCCTCCTCGCCTTAACCTCGGGGAGAAGGAAGTAGCGAGAAAAGCTGTTAAGCATTCCCTCGGCGAGCTCCAGGCGCCAGCGTATCTCGCTGGGGGCATCGTAGAGGTCCGTGGTGAACAACGTTCCGTCCACAAGGTCCAGAGCCTCCGAGAGATCGTGGCCTGGGTGCCGCATGCGTCTCCTGGAGGGAGACATGATACAGGCTTGCCTACGCCCAGAGAAAGGAAAAAGAGAGCGTCGAGTCCTTACGGCAAACTCACGGTCGCGGCCGTCTCAGTATGGCTGCGACCTACTGTCATAACTCTGGCTCTCACGAGCCAGGAAAGAGATTCGAGGGCGACCAGTGAGTTGGCGTAATTTATTAAAACAAAACACACACACTACACTAAATAACGAACAGCAAAATAAAGAGCCACGTGGGGCTAAAACACACACAGAACCAAAGGTACATACCACCCAGGGAGAAAGGCTAGAGGGGCGGCGAGGGAAAAAATACTCGCCGAGTCGCAGCACTAACACTGGGGAAGACGCCGAGGGAACGGCGAACTGCAGCTGGGCGGAGGAGCTAACAGTCGTGGAAACACAAGATGAGTCTTTCCAAAGCGAGGTCGCAGCGACGAGTGACTCTCGGCTGCTCGCTTAAATGGAGGAGGAGATTGGAGATAGGAGACAGCTGTCCCAGCGCAGCTGAACTAGACAGCTGGCAATCAGCTGGGCGCTGTCAAAGAGCGGGCCATGGAAGACCCGGCACGGACTACCCCGGAGCAGGAGCGAACTGGACAACCTGAACGCAGAGCAAAGATAGTTCAGGTCGTGACAGTTTCTGTTGGTTGTGGAGCATCCGTTGTCCGACAGTTCCGCCGCTCCAGGTCATCGGGGAGTGAGCCTTCTAACCGTGGCCTAGTTTATCAGGGACCATGAGGCAGTGGAGGCCATTATCATTGATATGCTGACGCCATCCAGCTTCACTGCACACTACAGTCCTGAACAGTTCTCGGGGCCCACAATGTTGATGTCGTCTCCGGGCCTCTGCCACCATTTGTGAGCCCTAATGTGCTGTGCCAACACGTTGTTGGGTGTGGCGAAGTAGCTAGCTAGCAGCTCGATTGAATCAGCAAACAACTTCATTGGTCCTAGCATGTGGAAAATACGTTGGCCTTCTATGCCTAGAGAGTGAACCAATAGAGCTTGTTTCTGTACCTCGTCTATCTCATCCAGGCCAAACACCGATATGTACAGTGGTGTGAAAAAGTGTTTACACCCTTCCTGATTTCTCATATTTTTGTTTGTCACACTTAAATGTTTCAGATCATCAAACAAATTTAAATATTAGACAAAGATAACAAGTAAACACAAAATGCAGTTTTTAAATGAAGGTGCTTATCATTAAGGGTAAAAAAAAATCCAAACCTACATGGCCCTGTGTGGAAAAGTGATTGCCCCCCATTAAAACAGAAATTAACTGTGGTTTATCACGTCTTTGGAAAGCTGAGTTCAATTTCTCTAGCCACACCCAAGCCTGATTATGGCCGCACCTGTTCTCAATGAAGAAATCACTTAAATAGGACCTGCCTGACTAAGTGAAGTGGATCAAAAGATCCTCAAAAACTAGACACCATGCTGTGATTCAAAGAAATTCATGAACAAATGAGAAACAAAGTAATTGAGATCTATCAGTCTGGAAAAGGTTATAAAGCCATTTCTAAAGCTTTGGGACTCCAGCGAACCACAGTGAGAGCCATTATCCACAAATATCGAAAACATGGAACAGTGGTGAACTTTCCCAGGAGTGGGCAGCTGACCAAAATTACCCCAAGAGCGCAGCAATGACTCATCCAAGAGATCACAAAAGACCCCACAACAACATCCAAAGAACTGCAGGCCTCACTTAGTTAAGGTCAGTGTTCATGACTCCACCATAAGAAAGAGACTAGGCAAAAATGGCCTGCATGGCAGAGTTCCAAGATGAAAACCACTGCTGAGCAAAAGGAACATGAAGGCTCGTCTCAGTTTTGCCAGAAAACATCTTGATGATCCCCAAGACTTTTGGCAGACTACTCTGTGGACTGATGAGACAACAGTTGAACTTTTTGGAAGGTGTGTGTCTTGTTACATCCGGTGTAAAAGTAAGATAGCATTTCAGAAAAGGTACATCATAGCAACAGTAAAATATGAGGACATCGATGGCCTCATTCACACCTTCACGGGCTACCTCAGCTTCTGTGTGGACAAATCCGTTCCCACCAAGACCATACGGCGTCACTCAAACAACAAACCCTGGATCAACCCTGAGATAAAAACACTTCTGAGAGAGAAGAAGAGGATCTTCAGGTCGGGGAACAGGGAGATGCTGAAGTCCGTACAGAGGGAGCTGAGGAGAAAGATCAGAGAAGGCAAGGACAGCTTCAGGAAGAAGATGGAGGACAAGCTGCAACAGAGCGACATCAGCGGGGTCTGGAGAAACCTCAAAACCATCTCGGGGCTCCAGAATACCTCCCCCCAGGCCACGGGGGGCAGGGAGTGGGCGAACAACCTGAATCTGTTTTTCAATAGATTTGACCAACCGCCCTCCCCCCTGTCTGCACAACAACCACTGCTGCCTCTAAGAAATCAAGTCCTGCTACCCACTCCCCACTCCACCGACACCCCCCCCACTCCCAACACACAGCCCCCCATCCTGACCCTGACCAAGACCCAGGTGAGGACGGAGCTGAGGAAGATCAAGGCGAGGAAGGCGTCGGGACCGGACGGCATCAGCGCAAAGCTCCTCAAGTCCTGTGCAGACCAGCTGTGTGGGATTGTGACGTATATCTTCAACATGAGCCTGAAACTGGGGAGGGTACCACAGCTGTGGAAAACATCTTGTGTGGTACCTGTACCAAAAACTTCCCACCCCAAAGACCTGAACAGCTTCAGACCGGTGGCCTTGACGTCCCACTTGATGAAGACCCTGGAGAGACTGCTCCTTGCTCATCTCCGCCCCCTGGTGGAACCAGCGATGGATCCACTCCAGTTCGCCTACCAGCATGGCATTGGGGTGGAGGATGCGGTGATCTTCCTCCTTCACCGTTCTCTGTCCCACCTGGAGAAGCCCGGGAACATGGTGAGGATCATGTTCTTTGACTTCTCCAGTGCTTTCAACACTATCCAACCGATGATCCTGAAGGACAAGCTGCTGCGCGCAGGGGTGGACCAGCACCTGTCATCATGGATCCTGGACTACCTCACGAACCGGCCTCAGTTTGTGAGAACCCGGGACTGTGTTTCCGACACGATCATCAGTAGCACGGGGGCCCCCCAGGGAACGGTGCTGGCTCCCTTCTTGTTCACTCTTTATACTGCGGACTTCTCACACAACACAACACATTGCCATCTACAGAAGTTCTCTGATGACTCTGCGATCGTTGGTCTCATCTCCAGCGGAGATGAAGCTGAGTACAGAGGGCTTATCCAGGACTTTGTGGACTGGTGCCATCGGAACTGCCTCCAGATCAACGCGAGGAAAACTAAGGAGCTGGTGGTGGACTGCCGCAGGCATGGGCAGCCCCTCACAGCACCAGTAAATATACAGGGAACAGACATCGAGATGGTGACATCCTACAAGTACCTGGGTATTCATCTGAACAATAAACTAGACTGGTCACACAATACTGACGCACTCTACAAGAAGGGACAGCGCAGGCTGTTCCTGCTGAGGAGACTCAGGTCTTTTGGTGTACAAGGGGCGCTGCTGAAGTCATTCTATGACACGGTGGTGGCATCAGCCATCACTTTTGGAGTGGTCTGCTGGGGCAGTGGCATTACTGCAGCCGATAGGAAGAGACTGAACAAACTGATTAAGAAAGCTAGCTCTGTCCTGGGGCAACGCCTTGATCCGATGGAGGAGATAGGAGAGAGAAGGATGGTGGCTAAACTGTCATCTCTGCTGGAGTCCGAGTTCCACCCTATGCAGGACATACTGGATGCACTGAGGAGCTCATTTAGCAGCAGACTACATCATCCCAGGTGCACAACCGAGAGGTTTCGTAGGTCCTTCCTACCAACGGCTGTCAGACTGTACAACCTAAGCAGGGCTGCTCGCAGAGATAGCAAAAAGACGTAACAAACTAATAGTTTTTTTTTTTTTTTTTTTTTTTTTTTTTTTGAATGCAAAAGATGCA
The DNA here is from genome assembly GCA_020510985.1 of Pholidichthys leucotaenia. NCBI lineage: Eukaryota > Metazoa > Chordata > Actinopteri > Cichliformes > Pholidichthyidae > Pholidichthys > Pholidichthys leucotaenia. The sequence goes on from CM035844.1 coordinate 83,362,335, forward strand.
ATAGACTTACACAATGGTCCTCTCCGGCATACAACTAGGAACATACCGGTCGCTATGGAGGGTGAGAATATGTATGGGCACATAATCATACCATGTAGGATAACTAAATAGACGGTTATGCTGTTTCATCCCACCTAGCAACAATGCTCTGCACTGTGTGTGTTTATATATTTACATATTTATTCCATCTAGCTACAATGCTCTGCACTGGGTGTGTTTATATTTATATATCTATATATTTATTCCATCTAGCTACAATGCTCCGCACTGTGTTTTTATATATCTACATATTATTCCATCTAGCTACATTGCTCCGCACTGTGTGTGTTTATATACTTGCATATTTATTCCACCTAGCTGCAATGCTCCATACTGTGGGTGTTTATATATTTACATATTTATTCCATCTAGCTACAATGCTCTGCACTGTGTGTTCATATATTCATATATTTATTCCATCCAGCTACAATGCTCTGCACTGTGTGTCTGTGTGTGTGTGTGTGTGTGTGTATATATATATTTTATAGTAATATGTACATATGTATATTAGCTGCTCTTGCTTGCTTGTTTTTTCTTGCCTTCTGATTGTTGCTCTGAGTGTTGCTATCCCTGTGCTGTTGCAATCCTGGAATTTCCCCGTTGTGGGACTAATAAAGGCTTATCTTATCTTATCTTATCTTATATGGTGGTGGGAGTGTGATGGTCTGGTGCTGTTTTGCTGCTTCAAGAAGACCTGGAAGACTTGCTGTGGTAAATGGAATCATGAATTCTGCTGTCTACCAAAAAATCCTGAAGGAGAATGTCCGGCCATCTGTTCGTGACCTCAAGCTGTCCACCAACCAGATCCCACTTAAAACAGAGTCCTGGAAGCTCTCCCCCCACTATCTGGGCCTGTTTACTATCAAGCGATTGATCAATAACATCACCGTTTGGTTGGACTTGCCACCCTCTATGCGCATCTGTCCAACCTTCCATGTCTCACGGATTAAGCCCCTCTCTGCCAGTCCCCTCTGCCCTCCTCCGGATCCCCCCCCCCCTTCCCCCGGATCATCGATGGCCAGACCACATATATGGTGGAGAGGACTCTGGACGTGCATCGTCGGGGGCGTGGGTGCCAATACCTCATTCATTGGAAAGGATACGGTCCGGAGGAGAGGTCTTGGATTCCAGGGTCATACATCTTAGATAAATGCATGATATGGGCATTTCATTGGACCTATCGGCACAAGCCCAGTGTGGACAGCCAGACCCTCTGTCCCACTATGTACTTCAGTGCCGGTGCTTGTCTGCGGTTGGCGTACTGTTTATTGCACTCAACAGAGCGAAGGAGGGCAGCTCTCATGGCCCTCCACAGACGGTGGCACTGGCGTGCATGGGCCTCCACGGATGGGATGGCGAGGCCCCTCTCCACCATGGGCAGCAAAGGTGGTGTGTAACCCATCAACACTTCAAAAAGCAGCAGCACAGCTCTCACTCCACTGAAACGCACAGCCCTTCTGTGTCAGCTGATGCAGCGGGATGGCGATGGTGGCAAAGTCTTTCACAAATCTCCTATAGTAGGGGGCCAGTCCGAGAAAACTCTGTAGCTCTCCCACATCCCACGGCACTGGCCAGTTTTTCACCACTGCCACTTTCTCTGGATCGGTGGCAACTCCCACTGCGCTGATGACGTGGCCCAGGAAGGTGGTCTCCCGCCGGAATAAGTGGCATTTCCGCGGGTGTAGCCGCAGCTCGGCCTGTCAGATGACGTCCAATACCTCCCGGAGGTTGGACAAGGCGCCATCAAAGTCAGCTGTGTAAACCAGCAGGTCATCCAGGTAAACCATGAAGTGGTTCCGGGGCACGTGAGCCAACACTTGCTCCATCAGACGTTCAAAGGTGGCCGGGGCATTGCAAAGTCCAAATGGCATCACCTTGAACTGATACAGTCCCTGCCCGATGGAGAAAGCTGTTTTCTGGCGGGCCTCAGGTCACAGCTCTATCTGCCAATAGTCGCTGCGGAAGTCCAGCGAGCTGAACCAGCTGGAGCCGGTGATGTAATCCAGCGTGTCATCAATGCGGGGCAGGGGGTAGGAATCCTTGCAGGTGACGTCATTCAGGCACCGGTAATCCACACAGAACCGCCATGAACCGTCCCTCCTAACCAGCACCACCAACGCCGCCCAGGGGCTGCTGGAGGGCTCAATAACATCTGCCTCCAGCATTTCCCGTATTTTTTGTTCTGTCACTGCCCGCCTTGAAAAAGGCAGACGGTGGGGACGGAGCCGGATCGGCCTGGTCTCACTGGTGTCGATCCCGTGCTGCACCAAGCTGGTTCGGGTGCACTCCTCAACCTTGACAGCGAAGATGTCAATGTAGCAGTCCAACAGCTCCCGCAGCTGGCATCTCTGTCCCGATTCCAGTCCGCTGCAACTCTGCTGGAACAATTCCTCAACTGCCTGCTGTGTTTCTGCTGACACATTGACCTGCTCCACTGTGGCCCTCCCCCTTGCTGTCTCTATCGGTGATGGCACTTCCTCTGCTTGTGCTGCTTCTTGCTTTGCAAAGTCATCCTACAGACCACCATCCAACGCTGCCTAGCTACATTCTCCCCTGCCACCACCTTGCAGTCTCCTATCTCTTTCAGATTTCTCCTTCTGCAAAAGATGTAGTCCACCTGTGTGCACCTTCCTCCACTCTTGTAAGTCACCCTATGTTCCTCTCTCTTCTTAAAATATGTGTTCATCACAGCAATTTCCATCCTTTTAAAATCCACAACCATCTGTCCTTCCACATTTCTCTCCTTAAGACCATAACTACCCAGGACCTCCTCCTCATCTCTGTTCCCTTCACCTACTTGTCCATTAACGTCCACTCCAGTCACCACTCTCTCCCCCCTGGAAACACTCTCTACCACTTCATCCAACTTACTCCAGAATTCCTCTTTCTCTTTTTCCTGACATCCAGCTTGTGGGGCATATGCACTGACAGCATTCAGCATCACACCTTTGACTTCTAGCTTCAAACTTATGATTCTGTCTGACTCCCTCTTTACCTCCTGAACACTCTTCACATACTCTTCCTTCAAGATTATTCCTACTCCATTTTTCTTCCTATCTACACCATGGTAGAACAGTTTAACTCCACCTCCAATGCTCCTAGCCTTGCTTCCCTTCCATCTGGTTTCTTGAACACACAGTATATCTACCTTTCTTCTCTTCATCATTTCAGCCAACTCTCTGCCTTTACCAGTCATAGTCTCTACATTTAATGTCCCTACTCTCACCTCCACACTTCTACCTTTCCTTTTCTCCCTCTCTCTCCTAACACGGCTTCCCCCTCTCCTCCTCCTCGATCTTCGACCAACAGTAGCCCAATTTCCACCGGCACCCTGTTGGTTAACAGCACCAGTGGTGGTCATTGTTAATCCGGGCCTCGACCGATCCAGTATGAAGGTCTCATTTGTTGTGATCCACATGTTTGATTTGGCAAAGGTTTTTCGTCAGATGCTCTTGCTGGCATAATCTCCTCATTTACCCGGGCTTGGGACTGGCACTAGGAGTACACTGGCTCGTGCACCCCCTGTGGCTGGGTTTTTTACCTAACAAAGCTACATTTAGATTACAAGACTAGGACACCATCTTGGACTGTGACGGTGACAGAATTATAAAAAAGTTCAAATAAAAAGCCCACATTGATTCAATGAAAAAAGATGGGCTTCTGAGGGAAGTTGGTTGAATAGAAAAAACCCTTAAAAAGGTTTGTATAAAATAAGACAACAGCAAGGTTTGCATAGTGATGCCTTATTTTAACTGCAATATGGGGGAAAAATTAAAATCCATACTGTATAATCTGATTATCTAGGGATGTGGGGAAAGTAAAAAAAGCCTTAACAGAGCTTCATACAAAAATAATGAAGGATGGAACCATCAGACTTTATTACATGTTACCAGACCATCCATCCATCCATCCATCAATCTTCTACCGCTTTTCCAGAGGTCCGGGTCGCGGAGGCAGCAGTTCAAGCAGAGAAGCCCAGACTTCCCTCTCCCCAGCCACCTGCTCCAGCTCTTCAGAGGGGATACCAAGGCGTTCCCAGACCAGCTGGGAGACATAGTCTCTCCACCGAGTCCTGGGTCTGCCCCGGGGTCTCCTCCCAGTGGGACGTGCCTGAAACACCTCAAGTGGGAGGCGTCCAGGAGGCATCCTAATCAGATGCCCATACCACCTCAACTGACTCCTTTCAATGTGGAGGAGCAGCGGTTCTACTCTGAGCCTCTCCCGGATGACTGAGCTCCTCACCCTATCTCTGGGTGAGGAGTCATAGTCTCTACCCTATCCCTCACCCTATCTCCTCACCCCCTCATGGATCGTCACCTTATCGTGGTGGGGGGGTTTGCGTGCCCCAGTGATCCCAGGAGCTATGTTGTCTGGGGCAATTTGCCTCTGATAGGGTCTCCCAAGACAAACTGGTTCTGGGTGAAGGGCCAGACTAAGAATGATCCAACAGACTCTCATGAATTGTATATCACGGATTCAGTGTACCCCGCCCGGTATGGGGATACCGGCACCCCACCCTGGAGCCAGGCCTGGGGGAGGGGCTCGAAGGTTAGCGTCTGGTGGCCGGGTTTCCACCCATGGGACCCGGCCGGGCTCAGCCCGAAGGAGTTACACAGGTCCGCCATCCAGTGGGCTCACCACCTGCAGGAGGGATCATGGGGGTCCGGTGCTATGTGGATCAGGTGGCGGTCAAAGGCGGAGACCTTGGCGGACTGATCCCAAGCTTTCTAAACTGGTTTTTGGTTACCAGACCAGTACCCAAATATTCTCTTATCTGGGTATCTGTTCATGACAGTGGGATGCATTTTTTAAATTTGGTATTTGGATATTTGCTCCTTCACCCAAACTGCTCAATTTTAACTATGCTAATTCTGATTTACTACATTTCCAAAAAAGGTCACAAAACTGTATGAACAAATTTAGAAATATCCATCCATCCATCCATTTTCTACCGCTTTTCTGGAGGTCCGGGTCGTGGAGGCAGTAGCTCAAGCAGAGAAGCCCAGACTTCCCTCTCCCCGGCCACCTGCTCCAGCTCTCCAGAGAGGATACCAAGACGTTTCCAGGACAGCTGGGAGACATAGTCTCTCCATCGTGTCCTGGGTCTGCCCCGGGGTCTCCTCCCAGTGGGATGTGTCTGAAACAGCTCAAGTTGGAGGCATTTCAATGGCTCCTTTCAATGTGGAGGAGCAGCGGTTGTACTCTGAGCCTCTCCCAGATGACTGAGCTCCTTACCCTGTCTCTAAGGGTGAGTCCAGCAATCCTATAGAAAAAGCTCATTTCAGCCACTTGTATTCATGATCTCATTTTTTTGGTCATTTCCCAAAGCTTATGACCATAGGTGAGGGTAGGAACGTAGACTGAGCGGTAAATGAACAGCTTTGCTTTAGAGCTCAGCTTCCTGTTCACCACAACAGACTGATACAACGTGTGCATCACAAATTTAGAAATATATGAAGAAAAAACATCAAATTCATATGGCAAAAACTACAAATTTATGAACCAAAAAATTCATATTTACAAAGAAACCTGCAATAAATATCTTTGGGAAAATTATTTCAAATTACATGGACAAATTGCATATTTATTATAAAAAATAGCAAAATTACAAGAACAAGGGCTCTTAAATTTACACAGAAAGCTGCAAATTTATGAAAAAAGTACAAATTCACATGAAAAAATCTTTCTATGAAAATCCATTATATCTGAATATAATGATAAAGGTTGTAAAATAGCCTACTGCCTTGCAATGCACTCGACTTGTCACAATATTCTAAATAATTATTTTTTATGGAAAATAAATTTGTCCCAAAGGGCATCCAAGCTGGGGCTCGAACTCACAGCTTCTCACACCAGAGTCCGGCACTCTACTTATGCCACTTAGAGGCTTGAAGGCTTAGGCATTTTGCAAATCTCACTTCTTGCAGTCAGCAGTTCTTTGTAGGTCAGCTTCCTATATCTTCGGCTGATGTTGCTATTTTTTTTCTTGATTGTGCTTTTTTTCCCCACTCCTCAAATGCCTCCAACAGTGCTTGTAACGGTCATGATCAGGTGAGCGCGTGCCCCCTCCCTTCCTGTGAGAGGTTCCCCGGCTCTGCAGGTAATCAACATACTGTACCTGCGTGAGTGGACACGCCTGCTGTCTCTGCCTTGCCAGCGCTTATAAGGACCAATTCGTGAATGCTTCAGCGCTGGCTTGTTGCATATACTGCCTTCTAAAGCAAGCAAGTACGTCTATATTAATATTCTGAGGAACGGTGTCTAATTCCTCTTCTCTTCCTTTTCCCAGGTTTACGGGCTTAATAATGTCAGGCTGAAAACAGACTGTTTCAGACAGAGCTTTTAGAACATGTTCAGTCTGTTTTATCCTGTCTTGACAGCTGTTATTGTGGGAAAAATCTGAAGAAAATCAACATAAAATTGCCAGTAATGTCCTCATTTTGGAGTGAGAGTTGGCAGCAATGCTTAAAGCTGTCCATGTTTATCTTACCTTTATATAATGGATTTAATCCGATGTGCAGTGATCCAAAGAAATGTCCATTATCCACAGTCCAAATGTCTGCTGAGACAGAGACATGATTCACTCCCTCAAATTCCTTTTGGAGATCAAAATCCATTTTTGAATAATCTTTATCCAGGTAGCAAGTAAATGTGTTTTAACTTCAGTGGATAGCAGTCTTAGCTGTCTGATGGAAAGTTGCTGCTGATATCACATCTTCAGTCTGTAATGACGTATCTGGCAATCAGTTGGTTTAATTCTTGCTGGGTCACAAACTGTTTAGATGCATAAATGTGCTTGAATGAGTGTTGAGTATTTCCACTTTACATCAAGCCATGGCTGTTCAGATAGCGTAGATCCATTAACATGGTGTTGTTAGCATAGCTAGCCGTTACTTAGCACTAGCTTTGTCGGAGCTTTGTTACTGTTTTCAAGCACTTCTCAAGATTGCAGTGGGTCTCAACCGGCACTTTAGTTTGCAACCCGCCAATATGCTTTTGTCCTTAACCACAACAAATAATCTGTCTATTTCCACAAAAAAACAAAGTAGCTTCTCTTCCCCCAGTCAGCAATGAAGAGCTCTCTGCAGCAGGTTACATCTACTGATGGCTGCGTCAGCTACGGTAGGGTCAGTTTGCATATTCATTTATTTGAGCTGAAAATATCTGTCCATGTTAATAAAACGAGTAACAAGTAATGCATCTGATCAAATTTCAGTAGCTGTAACGCATTACTGAATTTTTAAACAGTAATTTCGTTACACAGCACGTAACTGCAAAAGTAGTGGCATTACAGTACTCCCAACACTGGTGACAGCAGCTGCTACAGGTGTGCTTTGAAGCTGGGAAATACAATGGGGCAAAAAAGTACTTAGTCAGCCACCAATTGTGCAAGTTCTCCCACTTAAAAGATGAGAGAGGTCTCCAATTTTCATCACAGGTATACCTCAGCTATGAGAGACAAAATGAGAAAAAAATAATCCAGAAAATCACATTGTCTCATTTTTAAAGAATTTATTTGCAAATTACCGTGGAAAATAAGTATTTGGTCAATAACAAAAGTTCATCTCAATACTTTGTTATATACCCTTTGTTGGCAATGACAGAGGTCAAACATTTTCTGTAAGTCTTCACAAGGTTTTCACACACTGTTGCTGGTATTTTGGCCCATTCCTCCATGCAGATCTCCTCTAGAGCAGTGATGCTTTGGGGCTATCGCTGGGCAACACAGACTTTCAACTCCCTCCAAAGATTTTCTATGGGGTTGAGATCTGGAGACTGGCTAGGCCACTCCAGGACCTTGAAATGCTTCTTACAAAGCCACTCCTTCGTTGCCTGGGCAGTGTGTTTGGGATCATTGTCATGCTGAAAGACCCAGCCACGTTTCATCTTCAATGCCCTTGCTGATGGAAGGAGGTTTTCACTCAAAATCTCACGATACATGGCCCCATTCATTCTTTCCTTTACACGGCTCAGTCGTCCTGGTCCCTTTGCAGAAAAACAGCCCCAAAGCATGATGTTTCCACCCCCATGCTTCACAGTAGGTATGGTGTTCTTTGGATGCAACTCAGCATTCTTTCTCCTCCAAACACGACAAGTTGAGTTTTTACCAAAAAGTTCTATTTTGGTTTCATCTGACCATATGACATTCTCCCAATCCTCTTCTGGATCATCCAAATGCTCTCTAGCAAACTTCAGACGGGCCTGGACATGTACTGGCTTAAGCAGGGGGACACGTCTGGCACTGCAGGATTTGAGTCCCTGGCGGCGTAGCGTGTTAATGATGGTAGCCTTTGTTACTTTAGTCCCAGCTCTCTGCAGGTCATTCACGAGGTCCCCCCGTGTGGTTCTGGGATTTTTGCTCACTGTTCTCGTGATCATTTTGACCCCATGGGGTGAGATCTTGCGTGGAGCCCCAGATGGAGGGAGATTATCAGCGGTCTTGTATGTCTTCCATTTTCTAATAATTGCTCCCACAGTTGATTTCTTCACACCAAGCTGCTTACCTATTGCAGATTCACTCTTCCCAGCCTGGTGCAGGTCTACAATTTTGTTTCTGGTGTCCTTTGACAGCTCTTTGGTCTTGGCCATAGTGGACTTTGGAGTCTGACTCTTTGAGGTTGTGGACAGGTGCTTTTATACTGATAACGAGTTCAAACAGGTGCCATTAATACAGGTATATGAGTGGAGGACAGAGGAGCCTCTTAAAGAAGAAGTTACAGGTCTGTGAGAGCCAGAAATCTTGTTTGTTTGTAGGTGACCAAATACTTATTTTACAGAGGAATTTACCAATTAATTCATTAAAAATCCTTCATTGTGATTTTCTGGATTTTTTTTTCTCATTTTGTCTCTCGTAGTTGAGGTATACCTATGATGAAAATTGGAGACCTCTCTCATCTTTTAAGTGGGAGAACTTGCACAACTGGTGGCTGACTAAATACTTTTTTGCCCCACCGTATAGCTAGGTGTGGCCATTTTTAATTTAGAACATCACATCAGTAAAAGGACAACTCTTTTTGTGCTTATCTGTTGCTGTCTGAAAAACATGATTTTACATAGTGTGGGGGTATAGGTTGTGAACTCTTGTCCCCCACATATGCAAGACTCTATATGCATTGGAGGCTTCACGTCTCAGAGAACAAAGGAACATCTGGACCTGCAGGGAGCCACACATGATCTTAATGAGTACACAGACACTGTGAACTCCTATATCAACTTTTGTGAGGAGAGCATTCTCCCATCGCGCACCAGGGTGAGGTACTCTAATGATAAGCCCTGGTTCACAGCTAAGCTCAGACAGATCAGAAAGGAGAAGGAAGCTGCGTTGAAAAGTGGAGACAGAGACTGCTACAGGGAGGTTAAATATCGGTTTAACAGAGAGCTGAGGAGAGCTAAATCTGTGTATTCTGAGAGACTCCAGCAGCAGTTCACTGCTAATGACTCGGCTTCTGTGTGGAGAGGACTGAGGCAAATCACCAACTATCAGCCTCAGGCTTCTAAAGGTCAGGATGACAAAGCCCTTTGTCAAAAACTGTCCCAACATTACGCCCGTTTTGACACCTCGTCAGCTGTGTCCAACTCCCCCACTCCACCCAGCTCCACTGCCTCCTCGGCCCCTAATTCATCAAAAGCGGTCCCCCCCCTCCTCCTCCTCCTCCTCCCCTGCCCTTGTCATCAGTGAGCAGGACGTGCACAGACAATTCTCCAGACTGAACCCGCGCAAGGCCCCCGGGCCGGACGGTGTGTCTCCCTCCACCCTGAGACACTGTGCGAAAGAGCTGGCTCCTGTCTTCACAGACATTTTTAACACCTCCCTTAAGCTATGCCACGTGCCGACCTGCCTCAAATCCTCCACCATCATCCCTGTCCCCAAGAAGCCACGGATTACTGGACTTAACGACTACAGACCTGTAGCGCTCACCTCTGTAGTCATGAAGTCCTTTGAGCGCCTGGTCCTGTCTCACCTCAAGTCCATCACCACTCCCCTCCTGGACCCGCTGCAGTTTGCCTACCGTGCCAACAGGTCTGTGGACGACGCAGTCAACCTGGCCCTCCACTCCATCCTGCAGCACCTGGACTCCCCGGGAACCTACGCCAGGATCCTGTTTGTGGACTTCAGCTCTGCATTCAACACCCTCCGCCCCGCTCTGCTCCAGGACAAGCTGTCCCTGCTCGGCGTGCCTGACTCCCTTTGCAGGTGGATCACCGACTTCCTGACGGACCGGAGGCAGCATGTGCGGCTGGGGAAGTCTGTCTCGGACTCTGTTAGCATCAGCATCAGATCACCCCAGGGCTGTGTACTTTCCCCCCTACTCTTCTCCCTTTATACCAACTCCTGCACCTCCTCCCACCAGTCTGTTAAGCTGATCAAGTTTGCGGACGACACCACCCTCATCGGGCTCATCTCCAACGGCGACGAGTCCGTCTACAGGAAAGAGGCGGCCCAGCTGGTGTCCTGGTGCAGCCACAACAACCTGCAGCTGAACGCTCTGAAGACAGCGGAGATGATTGTGGACTTCAGGAAAGTCACAACCCCCCTGCCCCCCCTCACCATCACAGGCTCTCCTATCACCATTGCAGATTCCTTCCGCTTCTTGGGCACCACCATCACCCGGGACCTCAAATGGGAGCCAACCATCAGCTCCCTCATCAAAAAGGCCCAGCAGAGGATGTTCTTTCTGCGGCAGCTGAGGAAGCTCAAGCTACCCACCAAGATGTTAGTGCAGTTCTACACGGCCATCATCGAGTCCATCCTCACCTCCTCCATAACCGTGTGGTACGCAGGAGCCACTGCCAGGGACAGACTAAGGCTGCAGCGCGTCGTGCGCACTGCTGAGAAAGTGATCGGCTGCAAGCTCCCATCTCTCCAGGACCTGTACATCTCCAGGACCCGGAGGCGGGCAGGCCGGATCATAGCCGATCCTTCACACCCTGGTCACATACTGTTTGCCCCCCTCCCCTCAGGTAGAAGACTTCGGTCCATTCAGACTAAAGCCTCCCGGCACATGAACAGCTTTTTCCCCTCTGCCATCAGACTGCTGAACATTAAGTGACTTATTGACTCTCGTGCACTATATACAGCAGCTCATGTCGTTCATCACTGTTTTTCTGTTGCATTATCGACTGCACTGTGGTACCCCATATTATCTGCTACTTGCTAATTTATTTAAAACTGCCTTGACTAGTATTACTCATTATTATTATTATTATTATTACTTATTATTCTACACTTATTGCATGTTTTTAGTCTTTTAGTTTTTTAGTTTATCTCTTTATCTCATCATGTTTTTAATGTTGCAGCATGGCACCGAGACAAATTCCTAGTTTGTGTACTACATGAACAATGGCAATAAATCTGATTCTAATTCTGATTCTGATTCTGACCTGCAGGAAGAGGCGAGGAGGTGTGAAGTCAGGCCTTTGTCGAGGAGAAGATGCCCCGAGGGGAGTCCCGGAACATCGAGGGATTATGGACAATTGGTGAAGATCAAAGAGGCATTGTGATTGAGATTATGTACATAGATCGTATGTTTGCATAAGTATCATGTGACCGAGGTTGTGTGACTTTTGCAGAGTATAAGAACTGTGATGCATAGGTGTTCTGCCTCTTTCTGTTTGAGAGATTGATAGAGGATGCATTCTCTCAATAAAACTGATCTTGAGAAATGGCTGCACGGTGGCGCAGTGGTTTAGCACTGTGGCAGCACAGCTTTACCCTCGGCCGGGGGACCGCGGGGATCATGAGATCGTGGGTTCGATCCCAGCCCCCGACCAACAGTGAGCTGTGTGGAGTTTGCATGTTCTCCCCGTGTTGCGCGGGTTTACTCCAGGATTTCTCCGGTTTCCTCCCGCACACCAAAAACATGTAGGTTTAGGGCGCTCGCGCACGCAGCGACCAGCAGCCGGTGGCTTGTCACCAGACTGCAAACCAAGTCTACCTACGGGTACAAATAAGTAACAAAAAAAAAAAATAAAAAAAAAAATAAACTCAGTCTCGTCTTTTAGGGCACCCTCTACAATAGCTTTCATTCCAGAATGATTGTCTACTCACAATTAAAACACACAGTTTGTTAGCTTCTTGATGTAACAGCACCATTCCTCAATATGATCTATTACGCTCTGATTAAAATGTGATATTGTAGGAATCCACCTCAGTATGTTTACACTCAGACGGAATGACAAGGGGAATCGTCATGGGGGTTTGTGTGTTGATGCGGGGGTTGGTGGGTTGATGTGAACAGTGACAAAGAGAATGGGAATTGCAAAGGCTTTGATGTTAATGCAGCACCAGAGAAGGCTGACCGAGTGGTATGCTATAAGAGCAGAGGTGCCTGTGACCTGTTACTCTTTTGATGCTCGTGATTTTCGAGAATGTAGGAGACAGAGATGAAATAAAGCCTGTTCTGCCCTGGACCTCTCCACCTGGTTCTTCCCCACTCCACACTGGTGACCCTTGACGCACAATGGAAATCGAGGTGAACACCCCGGAGACGACCCGGACAGGTGGTGCCGGCAACGCATACGCCATTTTGGTCAAACTCCCTGACTTTTGGCTACACGACTCAAAGTCTTGGTTCCTCCACACTGAGACCCAGTTCGTGCTCTGGGGAATAACGGCAGATGACACTAGATACTTCTACGTGGTTGCAGCACTGGACGCATGCACAACTCAGCAGGTGACGACCCTGCTCGAAAGGCCCCCAGCCCACGACAAATACAAGGCTCTCAAGACCGTGCTGACCCGGCACTATACACTCTCACACTGCGAGAGAGCGGAAAGGCTCCTGACGCGCTCCGAGTTGGGAGACGAGTCGGCGGTTGAGTTAATGGAGAAGATGTTGGCGCTGATGGGCACAGATGACCGGCATCTCCTCTTTGCCCACCTTTTCCTCCAGAACCTCCCGACAGCGGCCAGGGCGGTTCTTGCCAATTTGCTGCTGCTGGCCGCGTGCAACTACCGGGTGCTAGCGCAAGAGGCAGATCAGATTATCCTCACCACCAGAGCCCTCGCAGTGAATGCAGCGGCGTCGGAACCCAGCGAAACGGCCAGCGGGGGCAAGGAGCCAATGACGGTGGCTGCAGCGGAAGCCAAGAAGCACCAGAGAGACACACTCTGCTTCTACCACCACTGTTTTGGAGAGGACGCACGCCAATGCATGCCACCGTGCCAATTCAAGTGCTCGGGAAACGCCAGGGCCGGCAGTCGGTAGCAGCTGTGACCACCGGTGAAGTGAGCAAGCTGCTCTATGTGACAGACTCACGCTTGGGGAGATGGTTCCTCATGGACTCAGGCTCCCAAAAGTCTCATCCTGCTGTCCTACGCTGACCGGCTGGCGGAAACTAGTGGCCCCGAGCTGACGGCTGCAAACAGCTCAGACATTAAGACTTTTGGTGAGAGGACACTGACTGTATCCTTGCACGACCTTACATACCAATGGACATTCCGTCATAGCGGCATGCAGCTTCCCCATTTTGGGTACTGTACTTGTCGATGTGGCTAACAGACGCCTGATTAATGCAATGTCTTTTGATTCTCTCCCCTGTACAGCGAGAGTTGCCGGGACCACAATGCTAGCCAAAGCCACAGCTCCAGGGGGTAAGTTCCATACACTACTCACCCAGTTCCCAGCACTCACGGTCCCGACCTTTTCGGCGATCGTCACTAAACATGGGGTGGAGCACTTCATTACCACCGCGGGGCCGCCCATTTTCACATGACCTCGCCATCTGGACGCAATTAAACTGGCCATAGCACGCGAGGAGTTTGCCAACTTGGAAAAGTTGGGCATCATCAGACGCTCAAACAGCCCATGGGCATCCCCGCTACATATGGTTCCTAAAGCTGAGGGATCGTGGCGACCATGCGGAGATTTCCACAGATTGAACAACGCCACAGCACATGACCGCTACCCAATCCCCCATATTCAGGATTATTCCATTCACCTCACCCAGGCACGCTTTTTTTCCAAGACAGACCTGGTTCGCGGTTACCACCAGGTCCCGGTGCGCGCTGAGGACATACCTAAAACGGCAGTAATAACCCTGTTTGGTCTTTTTGAGATCTTACGCATGCTGTTTGGGTTAAAAGGTGCGGCGCAGACATTCCAATGCATGATGGATGCGGTGTTGCATGATCTGCCGTTTGTGTTCGTCTACCTGGACAACATCCTGGTGGCCAGCGCGTCTGAGGACGAACACGTAGCCCACCTCAGGACAGTTTTCCAGAGGTTGGAGGAGCACGGATTGATAATCAACCCGGTGAAGTGCCAGTTCGGGGTGACAGGAATTGATTTTTTGGGCCACCGCATCTCACCAAAGGGCGCGATACCCTTACCGGACAAAATGTGCGCAGTGGCAGATTTTCCCCGGCCTCAGACGCTCAGGGCACTGCAGGAGCTTTTGGGTATGGTTAACTTTTATAACCGTTTCCTCCCCCGTGCAGCCCAGCTCATGCAGCCGTTGTACGCCGTGCTTAAGAAACGGAAACCGGTAAACAGAGTCAACTGGACTCCTGAGCGAGAGCAGGCGTTTTCCGAGGTTAAAACAGCCCTGGTGAATGCCGCACTGCTGGCGCACCCGGACCTGGCAGCTCGGATAGCGCTCACTACCGACGCCTGGGACGTGGCCATAGGGGCCGTCGTGGAACAGCACATCGCTTGCCTTTTTTTAGCAGGTCTTTGCGCGACAGTGAGCGTAAATACAGTGCGTTCGACAGAGAGTTACTGGCTCTCCACCTGGCCATACACCACTTCCAGTTCTGGCTGGAAGGGCGCACCTTCACTGCGTTCGTGGACCACAAGCTGCTAACGTACGCGATGGCCAAGGTTTTGGAACCATGGTCGGGCCGACATTCAGCATGTGGCCGGTAAACTCAATGTGGTGGCGGACTGCCTCTCGCGCATTAGTGGCCCCAGTCTACGTCGGGATAGATTACACGGCCACTGCTGCTGAACAGATCGGCGATGCGGACGTTTGCGCACTCCAGTCTGGAGCAACAGGGTTAAGGCTGGAGGGCAGAGTACTGCAGGACAGCCCCCCCCCCCCCCCAATCTGTGATGTCTCCACAGGCCGTCCGTGCCCAGTGGTCCCACGCGCATGATGCTGCCGTGTTTTTGAGTCGGTTCACTCTCTGGCACACCCAGGAATGCGCACGTCAGTCAAAATGGTGGGAGCGAAGTTCATCTGGCCGAGTCTGCGCAAACAGGTGAAACAGTGGGCGGCAGCCTATGTAGCGTGCCAACGAGCCAAAGTGCACAGGCACACAAAGGCCCCCTTGGAGCCGTTCCATATCCCGGCTAAGTGGTTCGACCACGTTCACATGGACCTCATGGGCCCCATCCTGCCATCGCAGGGGTTCATGCACATCTTGACAGTGGTGAACCGCACCACGCGCTGGCCCGAAGCAGTCCCGCTAGCTTCCACCACGTCCGCAGAAGTTGCACGCGCTTGTTTCAAATCAAATCAACCTTTATTGTCATATTGCTGTACATACAGCTGTAGTTTAGGCAAGATGAAATTGCGTTTCTCTCGGCATCCATATAAGTAAAATGAACATAATTTAAGACACACTCACACACACCCTCACGCCCCCACCCCAACACAGCCATTCACACATCCCTGAGACATACTTGAAAACTAACCAGAACTATAATATACAAATAATATACATAATGTCCATAGGTGCAGTATTATGTATGAGAGATTCTGAATCAACTGTTCAGCATCCTAACAGCCTGTGGAAGGAAGCTGTTAATCAGTCTGGTGGTTCTGCCTCTGATGCTCCGGAATCGTTTGCCAGATGGCAGCAGTTCAAAGTGTTTATGCAGAGGGTGAGAGTGGTCCTTGACAATGTTCAGTGCCCTGCTCCTACAATGGTTCTGAAAAAGTTCTTGGACAGAGGGGAGGGAAACTCCAATTACCCTCTCAGCTCCCTTAACTATCCTCTGCAGGGCATTTTTGTCTGACATACTGCAGCTGGAGTACCATGTTGCAATGCAGTATGTCAGAACACTCTCCACCACACCTCTGTAGAAGGTCCTGAGGATGCAGATGGGGAGAGAGGCCTGTTTGAGTTTTCTCAAGAAGTGCAGTCTCTGCTGGGCCCGCTTCTTGATCCCCAAGGAATTCTTGCTCCAGGTCAGGTCCTGCGAGATCTGCACTCCGAGGAACTTGATGTTCTCCACTCTCTCCACTAAACGGCCGCCGATGCTGAGAGGGACGTATTCAGGCTGTGACCACCGGAAGTCGATAATCATCTCCTTCGTTTTGTCCACGTTGAGCACCAGATTGTTCTTCCTGCACCAGCCCTCCAGGTCTCTCACTTCTTCCCTGTACATTGATTCCTCATCCCTTTGAATAAGTCCCACCACTGTGGTGTCATCTGCAAACTTAATAATCTGGTTCCCCTCGTGTCTGGATACACAGTCATGTGTTAGAAGTGTAAACAACAGTGGATTGAGTACGCAGCCTTGAGGGGATCCGGTGCTCAGCATGATAGAGTTGGAGATGTTATTTCCAACACGGACAGACTGAGGTCTCTCAGTCAGGAAATCCAGGATCCAGAGACATGTGGCGGTGTTCAGACTGAGAAGGAGTAATTTCTCCATCAGTCTCTGGGGAATAATGATGCTGAATGCTGAACTGAAATCAATGTACAGGAGTCTGGCGTAGGTGTCTTTCTGATCCAGGTGGGTGATGACAGAGTGCAGGGTGGTGACTATAGCATCCTCCGTGGAGAGGTTTGAACGATATGCAAACTGGAGCGGATCATGTGATGCAGGGAGTCAGGCTGTAATGTGTGGTTTGACAAGCCGTTCAAAACACTTCATCACAATTGGTGCCTGACTCAGGGAGATGTTATAAATGTCAGTCAGGACATCCACCAACTCGCTCGCGCAGTCTCGGAGCACACGTCCCGGGATGTTGTCCGGACCTGCAGCTTTACGTGGGTCCCTAGTTAGGGTCAACCGACGACATGGGTGGCATGTTTCGGCGCCCCTTCGGATATCACATCCGATCGGGAACCGCAGTTTGTTTCCAACCTCTGGTCCACCATGGCCCGGAGCCTGGGCATCACAATTCATCGCACGACCACGTGCAACCCCCAGGCCAAAGGGTTATGCAAGCGTTTCCATAGATCGCTTAAAGCAGCGCTCAGGGCTTCACTTACGGATGCAAATTGGGTAGACCGGTTGCCGTGGGTTCTATTAGAGTTGTGTTCAGCTCCAAAGGAGGATTTGGCAGCCTCCCCAGCAGAGCTGTTTTTTTCCCAGCCGCTGCAGCTCCCAGGGGAATTTTTGCCTGACAGCCCCGCACCGAACACCGATCTATCCCCGCATTCACCGCATAGCACAGTGGCAGGGATGGTACCCGGTCCGGTCCACCACTGTTTTCCACGCGCTTTTGTGCCAAAGGCCTTGAAGGACGCGGCGTTCGTATTTGTCAGACACGATGCCCACCGGACCCCCTTGCACCCGCCCTACGATGGCCAGTTCAGAGTGCTGGAACCCGGGGAGAAACATTTTATGTTAGACTTGTGGAGGGGGGGGGGGGCGCAGGGAAACAGTCTGTATAGACAGGCTTAAGCCTGCTTTTGTTTTAGCAGACGAGCAAGTGGTGTTGGCCTGAGCTCCTCGGCGCGGACGACCCCCACTGAAAACTCCCCAGGTAAATGACTCGTCAGATCAGTCACAATGGCATGCTGAAGATGCTTCTCCCCCTCCCAATGTCCCCCCACAGACAGACGCACTCCCAAGACCCCCCCCCCCCCCCCGGCACAGCAGCGCCTCGAAGCCGCAGACCCCTGTTACAGCTGTTATGGCCGTAGGCTGAAGCCCAAAGGACATGAAGGTCAAGGCTTAGTCTGAGTTCTGGGGGTGGGGGGGGGGGAAATCCACCTCAGTATGTTTACACTCAGACAGAAGGACAAGGGGAATCGTCATGGGGGTTTGTGTGTTGATGCGGGGGTTGGTGGGTTGATGAGAACTGTGACAAAGAGAATGGGAATTGCAAAGGCTCTGATGTTAACCAAGCAGACCGCCCGTAAAATCTACTGGAGGAAAAAGCCCCCCAGGAAGCAGCTAGCCACCAAGGCTGCTCGGAAAAGCGTTCTGGCCACCGGCGGAGTGAAGAAGCCTCACCGTTACAGGCCCGTGGCTCTGAGAGAGATCCGTCGCTACCAGAAATCCACGGAGCTGCTCATCCGTAAGCTGCCCATTCAGCGCCTGGTGAGGGAGATCGCTCAGGACTTCAAGACCGACCTGCGCTTCCTGAGCTTCGCCGTCATGGCTCTGCAGGAGGCCAGCGAGGCCTACCTGGTGGGTCTCTTCTTCGCTAAAGGCACTTTTCCATTAGCCCAGCACACTTCGGCACATCTCGATTCACTTTGACACGATTCAGCATGCTTTTGTCTCCATTACAACCGTGTTGAGCTGGGGTGGGTGGGATTTCTATAACAGCGAGGCGGCGCCACACTCCCGTGACGTAGAACACGCGGCCCAAGCAAAACATAACACATACAGCTGTACAAGGCGACTCCTCGGTCTGTGGATTTTATCACCGTAAACGCCAAAAAGGACCACCAGACAAGGGTACAGGCAGCGAGATGAAACACTCTGGAAATAGTTCTGCAGCTTCTGGGAGAGCCAAAGGCGTGAGGATACAAACTAGGTCATATATGACGGTAAGCTAATGTTGCTAATGTTGCTAATGCTATTTTGCTATAAGTATATATACTATATACTTATACTATATACTATATACGACTATAAGTATGTCGTACTACACTTTAATTTCTGCAAGTTATCGCTGTTAGGTACTAAAATATGTACGCTGCGTGTGTTTCAGATGGCTCTGTTGTGGGGAAATTACTGCTTCATTCGCTCTGGGCGTTCCTCACAGCCTGCCACGGATTTCATCAGCCTGTCACTGATGTCAGCACAGCTTCACAAACGATCAGTGGTTATAGAGCTTAAGAATGTCTGAAGAAGCGTTTATTTCCTGTGCAACAAATTGCTCTGATCTGCTTGAAAATCATGGAGAGACTGTTGACGGTTTGAGACATCATGCACGTACCTGCTTCTGCACTGAGTCTGAGATGTGTCATAGCAAAAAAATGATCAGCTGACACAACTTGATCGCCATGTTAATAACTATATTAGCCACAAAATATATATTCAAAAAGTAAACTTTACTGAGTTAGGTATAATAAGATATATTTGACAGTTATCATGCATTTTAGGCCAAAACAAACTTGATCTAGGATTAAAAGCAATTAAAATAATGCAGTCACAAGGTTACATGGAAAATACTTGATTTACTAGATACATATACTGTAGAAATATATATTCTCTGCATCAACAATGTACTATACATGCATTCATGTAGTATTGCACTGGAATTTCACTGACAATAAACCTCTGAAGTTTTTGCAGATGTCTCTTTTTTTATATGTGAAGGTTACCACCATGTGGCATAAATTAAACACTGAAAGACTGGAAAAGCTAAGAATAATCCAGCAGTTTGAGAAATCACTTTTGGTTTGGTGTAAGTCTGTCAACAGAATTATGAACCATAAAGCAGTTTGTGTTAAAATGTTAAATCCCATTAAACCTAATCCGGGGGCTTCCAATCGTGTGTCATGGGGGGCCAAGACCCTGCAGGTTCTCTCTTCTACCCAGTCTCTTCAGCAGGTGATCTCACTGATCAGTCAGTGGAAGAAGTTCAGTGGAATCTGCTGTTGAAGACACTGGTTGGAGGTAAAGCCTGCAGGGTCTTGGCCTTCCATGGCACATGATTAGACACCCCTGCCCTAACCCATTATGATGAAGAGCAGATGCTAATATGACCCAGAATTCCTCCATATACTGGTACTGTCACTAAAGTATGCAGGGTCTTCTGTACAGTCTTCTAACAATATAGTCTTCAGTTAATAAAATAATTGTTTTGGTTACTTTTTTCTTAAAAATGAGCCATTATTTTCAAGGTCACCGATTAATCCTTTGTACAGTTGACTCTTTTCCCACCGGTGTCTTAACAGACAAAATAGAAAATCAAGATAGAAAATCATGATGCAAACACATAAGTCACTAAATTGTTTATTACAATCAGCAGCAAATTCCAGATTATTCAGAATGTGCAAAATTCAAACTGTAAAAAAAAACAAAAAAAACTGGAATGGTCACACGCTGCCTCACTGAGAAGCAACTGGATTGGCCCATCGTACTGGTCCTGGTTCGACAGATCTACAGCCTGCATCTCTGTAAATAGTGAGGCAAGGTCCAGTTGGGGTGACAGTTTCCCTTTTGCCTAGACAAAAGACAAATGGGTGGTGGTTAATTAAAGCAAGTTTATAACTTATTTGGGAAATACACTTGTTGCTAAAAGCCAGTGGTGGAATGTGAATTAATGAATGAATCTTTATTTCAGATTGATTAAAAGTAAAGATTAAAAGAAAATAGAATAATATAACAAAGGGGAAAAAAATCTAACAAGATCAAATTAAACAATAACTCCTCTGATTATACAGTTCAACATAGGTTATCTGAAATGGGTGATGGCTGAAGCTGCAGCTTATATTGCCCACCCATATTTCATCCAAGAAGTCAAAAGAAAAACAAAAGAGGAGGGATTACAATTTGAATGTGACAATAAAGTACTTTGTTGTTGTATTTAACCACAATTTTCATGTAGCTGCACTTCAGTAGATTTTACAAGGGCTGCGTTACATTTAAAATCACCTCTTTTTACTGTGGCCTCAGCAATCAGAATGAATTAATACATTCACTTGAATGGAATCTAGTACTTTAACTGAAGTTGTGCATCACCGAGTATGGAGTCGGTCAGTCAAAAATATGAAGCTTTTATCAATAAAAGTTTGTCTTGTCTGTAAAAATGTCTCTTCTTGCCCTGGCTTCATGTGTGGGCGGTGTTTTGTACTAGCATTGCTAAAATATAAAAGGAAGCACTACAATTGGTCTCAAATATTTGTAATGTGTCCTGTTACTGCATGAGTTTATTGATGATAGACTATAAACTACACATATAAAGTAAATTATATTGATAACTGAACATCTCACATTTGCCAAAACATACAGTTATGAACATAACTCACAAAGGATCACAAAAGTGATCTGACAAAAAAATAATTTTTTTGCCAAATTGAATTTGGGGTTTTCAGGGGCTGTAAGCCATAATCATCAAAATTAAAATAAATAAATGCTTGAAATATATCACTCTGTGTAATGAATCTATATAATATACGGATTTCACTTTCTGAAATGAGTGACAAAAAATATTGAAGTTTTTCATGACATCCTAATTTTTGGAGATGTAACTGTATTCGGGAAAAACACCTGTGAAATTCAGTGGTGGGACGTGACTAAAATGCTTCGTTTCCCTCACAAGCACTGCAGGAACCACAGAATAGGTGTGTGTGTCTATTCTGATGCTTTAGAAAATTATATGAATGACTTTATAAATCACTGGTTTGAAAAAGCAATTTTAATATGACGAGATTTCGGCTCCTGTGGTCCATTTCACCAGTATCCACAACAGGGAGGCTATAACCCCTGGCATGTGGAAACATTCTAGCATTAAATTGCACACAATTTAATGCGCAGCACAAAAGTGCAGTACAAAACAAAAACCAGGACTTTAACCAGGATTAACATATTTCATCGTTTTGCTCTCACAAGCGAATATTTAGGAGAAAACAAGCATGAATCAGCAGTTGGTACTAGCTAGCTACTAGCTAACACTCGTTAGCTAAACGAGTTAGCCAGCACAAAATGGCGCTGTATGGCTCAAAAAAAGTGAGCTTACCACCAACAGGATAAATAAGCAAACAGATGCACATTATTACAAATCACTCACCATCGATGGTTCTCTCACGATCGTCTTCAGCTTGCCCATAGTCCAGTTTCTATGCTGGCCAGCCATCTGTATTATGGGTCCGGGTCACTCCTCACTGTGGAGCTGCCACCAAGCAGAGAAAACTCCGCACCTCTTCATTGGACCATGGTGTACAGTTCCGCAAAACCTACAATGCTGTCTGTATTAATATCGTATTTACTCCGTGACCGAGTTAGTCCGTGAAATATTGCATATGGCGGTCGTGAAGACGGTGAAGACGGTCGCTTTCGTGACGTTAAGATCTGACCAATCAGTGGCGACCAGTCTTTTAACGTCACAACACGGTACAGCTCAGCACGGCTGGTCCCTGCCCTTGAGCGAGGCTGAGAATCGCTGCTGTTAAACCGTGTTGGGGCTAGTGGAAAGACTTACGAAGCGTGATGAGCTGTACCATGACGTGCTAAGCCGTGCTAGTGGAAATGAGGTTTAAGAGGGTCACCATCATGCCCAAAGACTTCCAGCTGGCCCGCCGCATCCGCAGAGAGAGAGCTTAGACTTTCTGCTGCACATTCACCAACCATAATGCTCCGCACTGTGTCTATATATATATATATATATATATTTATAGTAATATGTACATATGTGTGATATCCTACCGTGTAGCAATGATCACACTTGAGTTATTTCTTTGGCTAACTCTGCCGTTTATTCTGCAACACACATAATAGACTGAACATGGATTCTGCGCGGGGTTTTCACACTCTTGTTCTAATGTGTCCCCTTAATAGTAGTGCTGAACAATACAGGTAGTTCCCCCTAGAGGCATGTGCCAGTAATGTTTTAAATTAGACTTGCAGTCTACCACATCCCTCCCCTCTAGATTAAACTACTTTTAATTACACTAGCCAATTATGCTAGACATCCTGGAACTCCCATTTAACCCTAAACAATCACAGTTACTTTTAACTTCTTAAACACATGTGCCATACACATAATTTCTTTCTCTTTTTTTTTTTTTTTTTTTTACATGTATAACACACATAACAGTCTAACTGGGGATTTGGTTTGACTACCGCATCCCAGTGAGGTTCCAGGACGCATTCTTGTCCTGTGGCTGGGGAACTCACTACTGACTAAGTATAGTCCTTCAAGTAGTCTGGAGCTTTCCTAGCTCGCTGAGATCTTCTCACGGCGGGTGAGCCAACTGCAGGTGAAGACTCAGACTGCTCCACTGTTTCGGCTGCTGCAGTGCTGCCCGTAGAATCTGCAGAGACGGGTACCTCAGGTATCACCTGAAGTGGTGGTTCGTTGATGCTCTCCTCAGAATGGGTGTCAGACAACACCTCTGGTGCCATCGGCAGGGGAATGGAGCTCCTACCACGAACTTGGTCGATGTGTCGCCTCACCACTTGTCCATGACCTAATGTCACCTTGAATGACACAGGGCCTGTCTTTTCTGTTATTTCTCCTGGTACCCAGGCTGGTCCTGAGCCAAAGTTGCGGGTGTAGACCACGTCTCCTTCTCTCAGTATTCTCTCTCTAGCATGCATGTCATGATAACCTTTTTGTTTCTCTTGTTTATCATGCACTTTGTTTCTGAAGTCTGGATGTATTAAGTCAAATGTTGACCTCAACTTCCTTCCACACAACAGCTCAGCTGGTGACTTGCCAGTTGTAGATTGGGGTGTTATTCGATAGCTGAACAGAGCTCTCGACATTCGGGTTTCAATAGAGTCTCCTGTCATCTTTTTCATGAGTGACTTGAATGTCTGCACGGCCCTCTCGGCTAAGCCGTTAGAAGAAGGATGGTATGGCGCAGTCGTGATGTGACGTATGCCATTCTTTTCAGAAAACTCTTGGAACTGTTCACTCGTAAAACATGTACCGTTATCTGATACTATGATTTCAGGTAGCCCATGTTGGCTGAAACTCTTTCTAAGACATTCAATGGTAACAGTAGAAGTAGAGCTACTCACAGAATATGCATCGATCCACTTTGAGTATGCGTCAACTATGATCAGGAACATTCTTCCCATCCATGGACCTGCGTAGTCAATGTGAATTCTTCTCCATGGTTTATCTGGAACTTCCCAGGGATGTAGTGGGGCTGCTGGAGGACTGTTCCTGTTCTCCTGGCATGCCGCACATGACTTCACAAGCGCCTCCACCTCTGCATCCATGTTGGGCCACCACATGTAACTCCTCGCCAACGCTTTCATGCGAGTGATGCCAGGGTGTGCTTGGTGTAGTTGTTGCAGTAAGGCATTCCTACCAGGTGGTGGAACAACCACGCGTCCTCCCCACAGGATACAACCTTCCTGGGTGCTGAGTTCATCCTGTCGTCGGGCATAGGGAATGAACTCAGGACTGTTCATCTTCGGCCATCCTCGCAAGATGTATTCTCGCACTCTTGCTAGAACAGGGTCTTTGTCTGTCCACTTCTTTATTTGTTGTGCGTTCACCAGGGGCACGCCGATATCTTCAAACAATAGCACTCTCTCCTCCTCCTCAGGCGTGCTGTCTCTTCCTCCATCCAAGGGTAGCCTACTCATCGCGTCAGCATTCGTATGGTCCCGTCCGGCTTTGTAAACGATGGTGTACTCATACGCTGCTAATGTAACGGCCCATCTCTGAATTCTCTGAGATGTCATCTGGGGTATGGCTCTCATTTCACTGAACAGTGAAATTAGTGGCTTGTGGTCAGTCACTATAGCGAACTGTCTCCCGTACAGGTATTTGTGGAATTTTTTTACACCAAATACTACTGCAAGGCCCTCCTTGTCTAGCTGGGAGTAGTTTTTCTCAGCTGCACTAAGAGTTCTTGAGACGAACCCTATGGGTCTCTCTGAGCCATCCTCCATACGATGAGAGAGTACAGCACCCACACCGTAGGGTGATGCGTCACACGCCAGGATGAGTGGTTTGTTTGAATCATAGTGCACTAACACACTACAGGACTGAAGTAGCGCTTTGGACTCTTCAAACGCCTTCTGCTGCTTGACCCCCCATGACCATTTTTCTTCCTTCTTAAGTAAGGTATGTAGTGGTGCCAGCAGCGTGGAGAGCTTTGGGAGGAACCTATGGTAATAGTTCAACAAGCCCAGGTAGGCTTTTAACTCAGTAACATTTTGTGGCTCAGGCGCCTCCGCAATGGCTTCCACTTTGTCTGTTAGAGGGTGTAGACCACTGGCGTTGATCTTGTGGCCTAGGAACACCACCTCTTTTCCCATGAACTCACACTTGCTTCTTTTCAACCTCAGACCGCTTTTCTCCAACCGTTGAAGCACTTCCTTCAGCGTTTTCAGATGTTCTTGTTCATTTGGTCCTGTACAAAGGATGTCATCCAAATAAACGGCAACATTCGGAATTCCACCTAGGATGCCCTCCATAGTTCTCTGGAATATAGCAGGACTGGAAGCTACTCCAAATGGTAAGCGTGTGTAGGTATATAAGCCTTTGTGTGTATTGATGGTTACATACTTTCTTGATTCTTCTTCCAGGACTACTTGTTGGTAGGCGTGACTCATGTCTAATTTCGTGAAGTGTCGGCCGCCATTCAGCTGTGCGAAGAGGTCCTCCACTTTAGGAATTGGATACTGATCCACCCGTGATGCTCGATTGACAGTGAGTTTGTAATCTCCACATATTCTAATGGAGCCATCCGGCTTTCTCACTGGGACTATGGGCGCCGCCCATTCTGCAACCTGCACTGGCTCAATGATCTTGTCATCCAGCAGCCTCTGTAGCTCGCTTTCAACCAGTGGCTTGACTGCATAGGGTACCGGTCGGGGTTTGCAGAATCGTGGTTGGGCCTCCTTGTCCACATTAATCTTTGCAGTGACACCTTTTAGCTGTCCTAAGCCTTCTTTGAACACCTCAGCGTGTCTTTCGAGGATCTCCTCCAGCTGCAATTTGGGCTGAGATTCCACTTTATTCACCAACTGATCCATCATGGCCAGTTCTTGTAGCCAACTTCGCCCTAGTAGATTTGGTCCTTCGCTCCCAACTACTACTACAGGTAAGTCCTTTTCTTTGTTTTCGTGCTGCACCTTCACTTGTGCCATGCCTAGCACGTCTAGCTTCTCTCCTGTGTATGTTTTTAATTTTAATGAACAGGGATTTAATTCTGCTGTGTCTGTTTTCTTCCACAGTTGTGTATATTGCTGTTTACTTAATATGGTTACTCCACAGCCTGTATCAACTTCAAATGTTACTTTCATTCCATTAACATTCATGGTACGCGTGATGGGCGCTACCTTGGTCAGCTCCTCTGACGTGTTGTAAATTGTGTGAAAACCCATGTCTTCTGTATCACTTTCTCCCTCCCCTCTCAGTTGATTCGCTCGCTGTTCCTTTCCTGGGCCCTTGTTTTCATACTTTTGCCCATTAACTGTCGCTTTCAGCACCTGTGCGCTGTCCACCTTTATTCTACATGCTTTCTTAATGTGCCCTCGCTTGCCACAATTATGACACAGCTCAGTGGCAAATTTGCACTCGGCGGCATTGTGCTGGCCTTTGCAGCGATAACAACTGGGGAATTTGTGCTGAGTTTTGTCAGTCGACACTTTGTGGACACCTACTTGGGTCTTAGGCACACGAACATGCGTTGCTGTGTCCTCTGTTAGCTTCCCTTGCATTTCTCTCACATCTTTAGATGCTGTTTCCATCGCTTGGCATAATTCCAAAGCCTTCACAAAAGTGAGTTTTGTTTCAAATAAAAGTCGCCGTTGCATACGGTCATCATTCACTCCACACACAAGTCTGTCTCTTAACATTTCTTCCAATGAGTCTTTGTAATCACAGTGCAGTGCTAATTTCCTCAATTCTGCCACATACTCTGCTATGGACTCAGTGTTCCTCCTTATGCGTGAATTAAATTTGAATCGTTGCACGATTTCACTCGGTTTGGGGCTGAAGTGCTTCTGAAGCTCAGCAGTAAGCTGGTCGTATGTTTTATCTTTCGGTAATGCAGGGCTTATTAAATTTCTCAACAAGCTGTAAGTAGTTGCACCAACTCCACTCAACAGTACAGCCTTCCTTTTGTCTGGCTCCTCAATGTCATTAGCTTGGAAGAAAAAGTCCAACATTTCACTATATTCTTCCCATGACTGAGTCGAGTTATCAAAAGGGGTTACCGTTCCGATTACAGCCGCCATTGCTCGTCGTGGTGGGGAAACCTCGTTTTTCCTCCTCTGAACTTGCACTCGAACTACTGGAGTCACTTGAGTTCGCCACACTTGCAATGTTCTCTGTTTCTCGCCGCTGATTTTTTTCTTTTAATC
This sequence comes from Pholidichthys leucotaenia, assembly GCA_020510985.1. Lineage (NCBI taxonomy): Eukaryota > Metazoa > Chordata > Actinopteri > Cichliformes > Pholidichthyidae > Pholidichthys > Pholidichthys leucotaenia. Next base: position 83,389,505 of record CM035844.1, read on the forward strand.
CTCGTCGCCAATTGTGTGATATCCTACCGTGTAGCAATGATCACACTTGAGTTATTTCTTTGGCTAACTCTGCCGTTTATTCTGCAACACACATAATAGACTGAACATGGATTCTGCGCGGGGTTTTCACACTCTTGTTCTAATGTGTCCCCTTAATAGTAGTGCTGAACAATACAGGTAGTTCCCCCTAGAGGCATGTGCCAGTAATGTTTTAAATTAGACTTGCAGTCTACCACAATATGTTTACTAGATGTTCTTGTTTTTTCTTGCCTTCTGAGTGTTGCTATCCCTGTGCTGTTGCAATCCTGGAATTTCCCCATTGTGGGACTAATAAAGGCTTATCTTATCTTATCTTATCTTAATGCAGCACCAGAGAAGGCTGACCGAGTGGTATGCTATAAGAGCAGAGATGCCTGTGACTTGTTACTCTTTTGATGCTCGTGATTCTAGAGAATATAGGAGAGAGAGATGAATAAAGCCTGTTCTGCCCTGGACCTCTCCGCCTGGTTATTCCTCTCTCCACAATATTTATTTATTGATTGACTGTCACTTTGTATTTCTTGCTGTTTATAGCTTTGATTATTATAGGGGTTTGTGAATTGGGTTATGTTCACTCTGCATCAATTTTTTTTAAATTTCCTAATGTTGAGAAAGCTTGCTCATGAATTCTTGAACATGAAAAAAAAAAAAAAAAATTCATTCATTCATTCATACATCTTCTTCCACTTAATCCTTTTTGGGTCGTGGGGGGGCTGGAGCCCATCCCAGCATCTTTGGGCGAGAGGCAGGGTACACCCTGGACAGATCGCCAGTCCATCGCAGGGCCAACACAGAGAGACAGACAACCATTCACTCTCACAGCTATACCTAAGGACAATTTAGAATTCCCAGTTTGACGCCAATTAATAATAATAATAATAATAATAATAATAATAAAAATAAATTAAAATTAAAATAAAAATATAATAATAATAATAATAATAATAATAATAATAATAATAATAATAATAATACATTTTAAAACAATAATTCAAATTTTAATTTGTGTCACGATCCTGAGCACGGGGGGGTGCCCTACTCAGTCTCCAGTCCAGTTTAAGTTCTTTTCTGTTTGTGTGCTTCTTTGTTTATGTTGCAGTTAGTATGGTTTGCTTTATTTGGTCTCTGTTTATTTATGAGTTATCTGTATTCTTAGTTTTGTCTTTATAGTCCTGTCTATTTATTGTGTCATTTTGTATTTATGGTATTATTTGCATCTGTTGGGGTTGTGTTATCTTATTCTTGTATCATTATTTAGTTTCCGGCCTGTGCTTTTATTCTGACAGCGCCCTGTGCAGCTTCCGGCTGTCAAACCCTGTTTCGTGGGCTGCACAGCTGTCACTGGTTATGTTTGTTTCCTCACTCATGTGTCCACATCTGTTATTCATTAATCACTTGTCCATTAACCCATTTAAGGATACGGCAACATTTCCTTGTTGCCATGTCCTACTGATCACTACCTCAGAGTGTCCTGCTGACACCCTGAACATTTGTGTTGTTTCCACAGAGGTGAGCCGGTGCGACTCCGTCTTGGATTAACTCTTTTCTCCTGCTTTTCCCCTTCGTTTGCCAGCTGTGAGCCCGGACTTTTTCAGACGTGACTCCAGCTGGTTCTATCTCTTTTTTCCTTGGCATTCCTGCACGCCTCAGCCAGTGTTCTGTCCAGGCTGTGACATAACGCACGGCTCAGGAGACACACACGCAGGCTCAGAGTGAATTTAATAGCTTTATTCAACAACAAGGATGAATGGATGCGTGTCTGTGGAATGTGGATGTACTGGTGGCGGACGTCAGCGTCAGGCACGGAGGCAGGAAACCGTACAGCCAGACAACCCTGGGGAGAGAGCACAGGGAGAAGGTGACGGGCACCAAACCAGTACAACAGGTAATGTGAGGTTTGTTGGCTTACTTGGCAGGGCAGGTGGCAGGCGCGCTCAAGGGAGAGTCCAGAAGACAGAGACCTGACGATGCACCTGACAGCAGCAGCGAGGTGGTGATGCGGGGGCGAAGTCCGCCGCCGGGAGAGGTCCACCTGTGCACAGGGGAAAGACTGGAACACAAGTAGAGGTTTGCTTACGTGAGTGATCTTGCTGTTTGGCGAGGGGGTTCCTCTGAAGCAAGTAGCCGAAGGGAACAGACGGCTTCAGGCCGAAGCTCAGGGCAGAGCAGCTAATATGCCCCGCCGCTGACGAGGTGCAGGTGTGCGCTCAGCTGGCACCGCTAATGAGCGGCGAGTTGTAACAGTACTCCCCCCTCTAACAGCGCCTCCTGGTGATGGTTTATTGGGGTACTTCCGGTGAAACTCGGTGATGAGAGAGCGATCCAACACGAATGAGGAACGAACCCATTGCCTCCATTCTGGACCATAGCCCTCCCAGTTCACCAAATACTGTAGCCCGCGACCCCGGCATCGGGAGTCCAAAATGGTCGAGACAGTCCAGGCCGGATGGTCATCAATCATCCGAGGCACGGGCGGCGCAGCAGGAGGAGGGCAGATGGGATCAGACACCACCGGTTTCACCTCGGAGACGTGGAAGGTGGGATGGATGCGGAGGGAGGGGGGAGTAGCAACACGCACTGCCACCGGGTTGATTATCTTGGTGACGGGGAATGGACCCATGAAGCGTTTAGCCAACTTTCTCCTCTCACCCTTCAGGTTAACATCCTGCGTGGATATCCAGACCGGTTGGCCCACCTGGTAGACAGGAGCAGGTCTTCTACGCCGATCCGCCGTGGCCTTATTGCGCTCCGCCGTGCATAAAAGCGCATTGCGTGCGGCTGTCCAGATGGAGCGACACCGCCTGAGGTGAGCCCGAACCGTGGGACCTGCCGACTCATTCTCCAGCGAGGGAAACAGAGGGGGGTCGTATCCCAGGGACACCTTGAAAGGGGACATCCCTGTGGCTGAGGAGCGAGCGGTGTTGTGAGCGTATTCTACCCAGGCAAGGTGTTTGCTCCATGACGCAGGCTTCGAGGCGGTGACGCAGCGGAGAGCAGCCTCCAGCTCCTGATTGGTCCGTTCACACTGCCCGTTAGATTGGGGGTGATGACCGGAGGAGAGGCTTACCTGGGCTCCTAGTGTCCTGCAGAAACTCCGCCAGACGTCCGAGGCGAATTGGGGACCCCGGTCGGAAACCACGTCAACTGGTATCCCATGCAGCCTGACCACGTGTTGGACGAGGAGATCTGCCGTCTCCAAGGCAGAGGGTAGCCCCCGTAATGGCACGAAATGGGCAGCCTTGGAGAAACGGTCGACGATGGTCAGGACTGTGTCGAAGTTGTTAGAGACGGGGAGACCAGTGACGAAGTCCAATGCGATGTGCGACCAGGGCCTACCAGGGACGAGCAGGGGCTGGAGCAAACCCGCAGGAGGAGAGTTGCCGGTCTTACTGGTGACGCAGATGGGGCAGGCCCGGGCGTAGCGGGCAGCATCCTTGCGCAATCCTGGCCACCAAAAGGAGTGTTGGAGCAGGTCAATCATTTGGGAGGTCCCAGGATGGCAGGCTAGCTTGGACGTGTGAAGCCAATGGATGACCTCCCCCCGAACGGAGAACGGGACGTAGAGCCTCCCCTCCGGTCCGCCGCCCGGATCCGGTTCTGATTCCTGCGCCTTCCGGACCTTATCCTCGATCTCCCAGGTAACGGCTCCCACGATGCACGACCTGGGCAGGATGGTATGAACAGCGTCCCCCGAGTCTTCAGGGGCGAATTGCCTGGAGAGGGTGTCAGGGAGTCCGTTTTTGGAGCCCGGTGTGAATGTGATGGTGAAACGGAATCTAGCAAAAAACAGGGACCAACGGGCCTGGCGGGCGTTCAGACGCTTGGCAGTTCTTAAATATTCCAGATTTTTGTGATCCGTTAACACCACGAAGGGCAGAGCGGCCCCCTCCAGCCAGTGACGCCACTCTTGGAGCGCGAGCTTGATGGCAAGAAGCTCCCTGTCCCCCACGTCGTAGTTGCATTCCGCCGGGGACAAGCGCCGGGAGAAGAAGGCGCAAGGCCGTTTGACCCCATCAGCTGGTGACCGCTGAGACAGCACCACCCCCACCCCCGTATCTGAAGCGTCGACCTCCACGATGCACTGCAAAGAGGGATCAACCTGGCTGAGGACCCGGGAGGATGAAAACTCCGCCTTCAGCGCCTGGAAGGCCGCCGCGGCCTCTTCAGTCCACTGGAACCGGGTTTTAGGGGAGGTGAGACGGGTCAGAGGGCCGACGATGGCTCCAAAGTTGGGCACGAAGCGGCGGTAAAAGTTGGCAAAGCCGACGAATTGTTGCACCTGCTTTCTAGATGTGGGAGTCGGCCAATCTACCACCGCTTTAATCTTGGCTGGGTCTGGGAGAACCTGGTCATGGGAGATGACAAACCCGAGAAATGATGTCTTCTTGGCATAGAATTCGCACTTCTCCGCCTTCACGTACAACCGATTCTCCAGTAACCTCTGCAGGACCCGTCTCACATGCACCTGGTGCTCATCCCTGGACTTGGAGAAGATGAGAATGTCATCCAGGTAGACGAACACAAACAGGCCAATGAAATCCCGGAGAACGTCATTTATCAGGCGCTGAAAGACGGCTGGAGCGTTGGTTAACCCGAACGGCATGACCAGGTATTCAAAGTGGCCGTTTGGGGTGCGGAAGGCTGTTTTCCATTCGTCTCCCTCCCGGATCCGGACGAGGTGGTACGCGCTGGGGAGATCCAGCTTGGTGAACCAGGTTGCCCCCTGGAGGGAGTGGAAGGCAGTGTCCATCAGGGGCAGGGTGTAACGGTCCTTCTCCGTGATGTCGTTTAGGACTCAGAAGTCGATGCACGGACGAAGCGAGCCATCCTTCTTGCCCACGAAGAAGAACCCTGCACCTAATGGCGATGACGATGGGCGAATAATACCGGCACTGAGAGATTCCTTAAGGTATGAGTTCATGGCCTCCTTCTTCGGCGCAGACAGGCTGTAGAGACGTCCCGAAGGGAGAGGCGCCCCCTGGCGGAGGTTTATGGCGCAGTCGTAAGGCCTGTGTGAAGGAAGGGACATTGCCTTGGACTTACTGAAGACTGCGCCCAGGTCGTGAAACTCCACGGGCACCAAGGAGAGGTCCGGGGGCGCGGCATCCTTGACCACGGGAGGAGAGGATGGCGAGCAGGCAGTGGATTGGAGACAGGTGCTCATACAAAAGGTACTCCAGGCTGTTACCTTCCCGGTCTTCCAATCCAGGACGGGGTTATGGAGACAGAGCCACGGATAACCCAGGATCACTGGAGACACAGAGGAAGGCAAGATGTAGAAGCAGATCTCCTCCTGGTGGTTCCCAGAGACGATGACAGAGATGGGGTTTGTCTGGTGGGTCACTTTCCCCAGAGATGCACGGGAGAGATTGATGAGGGTGAGAGGAGTTTTAAGGGGCTGGCAACGGATGCCCAATCGGGTTGCCAGGCTTTGTGAAATAAAGCTGCCTTCCGCGCCTGAGTCCACCAGTGCATGAGTGAGATGCCCTGTGATGTTGTGGCAGAAACGGATGGGCAGCGACAAATGAGTGAGGGGATTTGTCCGGTTAGCGTCCGCGAGGCCCCCTACAGTGACTCGCGGACCTCCCCGTTTGGCTTCTCCGGGCATTGCTCCACCGTGTGCTGGCCGTCCCCGCAATACATGCAGAGACCCAGCTCACGTCGGCGTTGTCTCTCCGCTAGAGGGAGCTTTGCCCAGCCCGTCACCATTGGCTCCGACTCCTCGGGAACCTCCGGTGGCGGTAACGCCAGGGGGCGAGCTTGAAGCCGGCATGACCAGACCCCCCGAGAGCGAGAAGGCAGCTTCCGCTCCGAGGCGCGCTCGCGCAACCGGTTGTCCAAGTAAGAGAGATTAGCTCCACCAGTGTTTCAGGGATATCCCGACCAGCCAGTTCATCCCTCAGACCAGAGTTTAAACTGCGGAGGAAGATGCCACATAGGGCTCGTTCCTCCCAGCCAACCTCCTCCGCTGTAACCCGGAAGTCAATGGCGTAGTCCGCGGCCGATCGGCTCCCCTGCTGAAGGCTGAGGAGACGATCGGTGAGGACACTCTCCATACGGGAGTGATCAAAGACCTCCAGAAAATGTTTAACGAACTGGCCATAGGTGAGGGAGGCATAATCGGGCCTCGCCATTATGGCATAAGCCCAGGTGAGTGCCCGACCCTCCAGGAGATTTCCTATATAGCCAATTCGGCTATGGTCTGAGGGAAAGTCCCCGGGGACGCGCAGGAACACCGACTCACACTGCATGATGAATCCCCGCGCTCCACCGAGCTTACCGCTAAAGCGGGCGGGAGTAGGAATGGGTGTGAGTCGGGCTGGGGCACCCGGGGCTGACTGGGCGGCCGCTGAAGCAGCAGGAGCTGCACCTCCCTGACGAGCCGGGGGGAACGGCTGTGGGGGGTCCAGACGGTCTAACCGGTCAGTTATCAAGGTCAATTGATTAAGTATCACTTGCTGCTGATGAGCTATTAAATCCACCCGAGCCTCGAGGGTGGAAAATTGGCGTGTGAGCCCGCTGTCCACCGAGCCGCTCTGCTGAAGCCGTACTGACATAACGCACAGCTCAGGAGACACACACGCAGGCTCAGAGTGAATTTAATAGCTTTATTCAACAACAAGGATGAATGGATGCGTGTCTGTGGAATGTGGATGTACTGGTGGCGGACGTCAGCGTCAGGCACGGAGGAAGGAAACCGTACAGCCAGACAACCCTGGGGAGAGAGCACAGGGAGAAGGTGACGGGCACCAAACCAGTACAACAGGTAATGTGAGGTTTGTTGGCTTACTTGGCAGGGCAGGTGGCAGGCGTGCTCAAGGGAGAGTCCAGAAGACAGAGACCTGACGATGCACCTGACAGCAGCAGCGAGGTGGTGATGCGGGGGCGAAGTCCGCCGCCGGGAGAGGTCCACCTGTGCACAGGGGAAAGACTGGAACACAAGTAGAGGTTTGCTTACGTGAGTGATCTTGCTGTTTGGCGAGGGGGTTCCTCTGAAGCAAGTAGCCGAAGGGAACAGACGGCTTCAGGCCGAAGCTCAGGGCAGAGCAGCTAATATGCCCCGCCACTGACGAGGTGCAGGTGTGCGCTCAGCTGGCGGCGAGTTGTAATAGTACTCCCCCCTCTAGCAGCGCCTCCTGGTGATGGTTTATTGGGGTACTTCCGGTGAAACTCGGTGATGAGAGAGCGATCCAACACGAACGAGGAACGAACCCATTGCCTCCATTCTGGACCATAGCCCTCCCAGTCCACCAAATACTGTAGCCCGCGACCCCGGCGTCGGGAGTACAAGATGGTCGAGACAGTCCAGGCCGGATGGCCATCAATCATCCGAGGCGCGGGCGGCGCAGCAGGAGGAGGGCAGATGGGATCAGACACCACCGGTTTCACCTTGGAGGGGGGGGTTCCTCTGAAGCAAGTAGCCGAAGGGAACAGACGGCTTCAGGCCGAAGCTCAGGGCAGAGCAGCTAATATGCCCCGCCGCTGACGAGGTGCAGGTGTGCGCTCAGCTGGCTTATTTGTGCAGCAGGATTACACAAAAACTACTGGATGGATTTGGATGAAATTTTCACCAGAGGTGGTTCTTGGGCTAGAGAGGAACCCTTTATATTTTGGTGATGATCTGAGAATGCATACCTCAGCCAAGGCTCTTATCTTCTCACAGTGTGTTAGCAACAATACTCCAAAACTGATGGACAGACTTTGATGCAATTTTCGCCACAAGTGGCTATAGGCTTACACAGAAACCCATTACATTTTGGAGGTGATCCATGAGAAATGGAAGGAGCCTTGGCGGAGGTATGCGCTCAATGAGTGCTTTTCTAGTTTGTAAGTGTTGTTTGTGTTTACGTTAATAAATGTTGCAACTCACAGTTGGCGTGTGGTGTCCTCAGTCTTGCCCTTGAAAAGGGCAGTTTATGCCTATTTGATTGTTAATAATTCATTTTGCAAATGTAAGTTGCAACAAAAATGTGTTTTAAATGTTAATTATACAGTGTATCCAGAAAGTATTTACAGCACTTCACTTTTTCCACATTTGTTAGGTTAAAGTCTTATTCCAAAATGGATTAAATTCATTTTTTGCTCAAAATTCTGCACACAATACCCTATAATGACAATATGTAAAAAGTTTTTTTTGAGAGTTTTGCAGATTTATGAAAAATTAAAAAACAAACAAACACTAAGAAATCACATGTATATACAGTAGAAATCAAAAGTCTACACACCCCTGTTCAAATGCCAGGTTTTCGTCATGTAAAAAAGTGAGACCAAGCAAAATCATTTCAAAACTTTTTCAACTATTAATGTGACCTATAACCTGTACATCCCAATGGAAAAACAAACTGAAATCTTTTAAGTGGAAAAATAAAAAAACTTACAATAACCTGGTTGCATAAATATGCACACCCTTAAACTAATACTTTGTTACAGCACCTTTGGCTTTTGTTACAGCACTCAGTCTTTTTGGGTATTAGTCTATCAGTGTGGCACATCTTCATGTGGCAATATTTGCCCACTCTTCTTTGCAAAAATGCTCCAAATCTGTCAGATTGGGAGGGCATCTCCTGTGCACAGTCCTCTTCAGATCACCTCACAGATGTTCAGTAAGATTCAGGTCTGGACTCTGGCTGGGCCAATCCAGAACCTTCATCTTTTTCAGGTGAAGCCATTCTTTTTTTGATTTGGATGGGTGCTTCGGGTCATTGTTGTGCTGAAAGATGAAGTTCCTCTTCATCTTCAGCTTTCTAGTAGAACCCTGAAGGTTTTGTGCCAACACTGACTGGCATTTGGAACTGTTCATAATTCCCTCCACCTTGACTAAGGCCCCAGTTCCAGCTGAAGAAAAACAGCCCCAAAGCATGGTGTTGCCACCGATATGCATCACTACAGGTATGGTGTTCTTTTGGTGATGAGCAGTGTTGTGTTTGCACCAAATATACCTTTAGGAATTATGGCCAAAATGTTCAACCTTGGTTTCATCAGACCATAACACATTTTCCCACATGCATTTGGGAGATTCCAGATGTGTTTTTGCAAAATGTAGCCAGGCTTGGATGTTTTTCTTTGTAAGATAAGGCTTCCATCTTGCAACCCTCGACGGGAGATTGTTGTCCCATATACTAAACAGCCAGTACTTGCTTGAAATTCCTGCAGCTCCTTTAATGTTGCAGTCAGCCTCTTGGCAGCCTCCCTGACCAGTTTTCTTCTTGTCTTTTCATCAATTTTGGAGGGACATCCAATTCCTAGAAATGTCACTGTTGTGCCATATTTTCTCCACTTGATGATGACTGTCTTCACTGTGTTCCATGGTATATTTAATGCCTTGGAAATTCTTTCATACCCTTCTTCTGACTGATACCTTTGAACAATGAGATCCCGCTGATGCTTTTGAAGCTCTCTGTGGACCATGGCTTGTGCTGTAAGATGTGACTAGAAAAATGTAAAGAAAAACCTGAACTTTATTTGGGGTTCATCAGAGGCACTTTAAATGGTGGAAGGTGTGTGCTGACTCCCATGAGCATGAGTTTGAATGTGACTGGTTAATTCTGAACACAGCCACATCCTCAATTATAACAGGGTGTGCATTTTTATACAACCAGGTTATTGTAAGTTTTTTTTTTATTTTTCTGCTTAAAAGATTTCAGTTTGTTTTTGAATTGGGTTGTACAGGTTATAGGTCACATTAATGGTGGAAAAAGTTTTGAAATGATTTATCTTGGTCTCATTTTTTTACATCACAAAAACCTGGCATTTGAACAGGGGTGTGCAAACTTTTTATATCCACTGTAAGTATTCACAGCCTTTGCCATGAAGCTCAGAATTGAGCTTAGGTGCATCCTGTTTCCACTGATGATCCTTGAGATGTTTCTACAGCTTAACTGGAGTCCACCTGTGGTAAATTCAGTTGATAGGGCATGATATGGAAGGGCACACACCTGTCTATATAAGGTCTCACAGTTGATAGTGCATGCCAGAACACAAACCAACCATGAAGTCAAAGGAATTGTCTGTAGACCTCCAAGACAGGATTGTCTCAAGGCACAAATCTGGGGAAGGGTACAGAAAAATTTCTGCTGCTTTGAAGGTCCCATTGACCACAGTGGCCTACATCATCCATAAATGGAAGAAGTTCGGAACCACAAGGACTCTTCCTAGAGCTGGCTGGCCATCTAAACCAAGCGAGTGGGGGAGAAGGGACTTAGTCAGGGATGTGACCAAGAATTCAATTCAATTCAACTTTATTTATATAGCGCCATTTCACAACAACAGTCATCTCATAGCACTTTCAACTGAAGGGGAAACCCCCACAGTTGCAGAAAAACCCCAGCAATCAGGCAGTCCCCTGTGAGCAAGCGCTAGGTGACGGTGGAGAGGAAAAACTCCCTTTTAACAGGAAGACACCTCCAGCAGAACCAGGCTCAGGGAGAGGCAGTCATCTGCTGCGACTGGCTGGGGGGTGATGGGATAGAGAAGCTGAAAAGAACAGACATGTAGAGAGCAAACAGCACAATGGGGACTCAATCTATGGGAGAGAACAAACAGATGTTAATGGCCAGCAAAAAAAAAAAAAAAAAAATTCATTGAGAGTGAAGAAAGGAGTGAAGCCCAGTGCATTATTAGAGGTCCCCCGGCTGTCTAAACCTATTAGCAGCATAACTAAGGGAGGGTTCAGAGACACAGGGTCCCTCCCTAATAGTAGGCTATATCAAAAAGGAAGGTTTTAACCCTTTTCTTAAAAACAGAGATAGAGTCTGACTCCTGAATCCAGATTGGCAGCTGGTTCCACAGGAGAGGAGCTTGATAACTGAAGGCTCTGCCTCCCATTGTACTTTTGGAGATTCTAGGTATTACAAGTAATCCAGCATTTTGGGAGCATAGAGCTCTGTTAGGATAATAGGGTAGTATCAGATCTTTTAAATAAAAAGGGGCCTGATTGTTTAGCGCTTTGTAAGTAAGAAGAAAGATTTTAAACTTTATTCTAAACTCTATGGGAAGCCAATGAAGGGAGGCCAGAACCGGAGAGATATGATCTCTGTTCCTAGTACCTGTTAAAACTCTTGCTGCAGCATTTTGGATCAACTGAAGACCTTTTAAAAATATTTTAGGACAACCTGAAAATAAAGAGTTACAATAATCTAATCTAGAGCTAACGAAAGCGTGGATCAGTTTCTCAGCATCAGTCTGAGACAAGATGCTCCTAATCTTGGCAATATTATGCAAATGATAGAAGGCAGTCTAAGAAACAAATTTAATATGAGAATTGAAAGACAGATCTTGATCAAAAATAACTCCAAGGTTCCTCACGGAGCTATTAAGAGAAAGAGCAACCGCATCCAAAGTAAAAGTTTGATTTGGAAAGGTATTTTTTGGACCAACTAGAATGACTTCAGTCTTATCTGAATTTATTAGCAGGAAATTACAAGTCGGCGAGTCACCCCACTCGTCCCCAAACCCTGCTTCCTCTGTGGAAGGCGTATCAGTGGGATTGAGGAGATCCTCGAAGTATTCCTTCCACCTTCCTATTCCTATTCCTTCCACATTCCTATCACAGGGGCTGAGGTTGCCAAGGTGGTTAAAAATCTCCTTGGTGGCCGGGCCCCGGGGGTGGACGAGATTCGCCCTGAGTATCTCAAGGCCCTGGATGTTGTTGGGCTGTCATGGTTGACACGCCTCTGCAACATTGCGTGGAGGTCGGGGGCAGTGCCTTTGGCATGGCAAACCGGGGTGGTGGTTCCTCTCTTCAAAAAAGGGGACCGGAGGGTGTGCTCCAACTTTAGAGGGGTCACACTCCTCAGCCTCCCTGGGAAGGTCTATGCCAAGGTACTGGAGAGGAGAGTCCGGCCGTTGGTTTAACCTCGGATGCAGGAGGAGCAATGTGGTTTTCGTCCTGGCCGTGGCACATTGGACCAGCTCTTTACCCTCTCGAGAATTCTCAAGGGTTCATGGGAGTTTGCCCAACCAGTTTACATGTGTTTTGTGGACTTGGAGAAGGCATTTGACCGCGTCCCTTGTGGTTTTTTGTGGGGGGTGCTTTGGGAGTATGGGTTATCGGGCTTGTTGCTACGAGCTATTCGGTCTCTGCACGACCGTTGTGAGAGTTTGGTTCGTATTGCCAACACTCGGTCGGAGACATTCCCAGTGAGAGTTGGACTCCGCCAGGGCTGCCCTTTGTCACCGATCCTGTTCATAATGTTTATGGACAGGATTTCTAGGCACAGCCAGGGAATGGAGGGTGTCGTGCTTGGTGACCACAGGATCTCATGTCTGTTGTTTGCAGATGATGTTGTCCTGTTGGCTTCATCCAGCAATGACCTACAGCTCTTGCTGGGACAGTTTGCCGCTGAGTGTGAAGCGGCTGGGATGAGAATCAGCACCTCCAAGTCCGAGTCCATGGTCCTCAGCCGGAAAAAGGTGGATTGTCCTCTCTGGGTTGGGGATAGGCTCCTGCCCCAAGTGGAGGAGTTTAAGTATCTTGGGGTCTTGTTCACGAGTGAGAGGAAAATGGAGCGAGAGATTGACAGACGGATTGGAGCAGCATCTGCAGTGATGCAGACGTTGTACTGGTCTGTTGTGGTGAAGAGGGAGTTTAGTTCTAAGGCAAAGCTGTCGATTTACCACTCAATCTACGTTCCTACTCTCATCTATGGTCATGAGCTTTGGGTAATGACCGAAAGAACAAGATCGCGGATACAAGCGGCTGAAATGAGCTTTCTCCATAGGATTGCTGAACTCACCCTCAGAGATAGGGTGAGGTGCTCAATCATCCGGGAGAGGCTCGGAGTAAAACCGCTGCTCCTCCACATTGAAAGGAGTCAGTTGAGGTGGTATGGGCATCTGATTAGGATGCCTCCTGGATGCCTCCCACTTGAGGTGTTTCGGACACGTCCCACTGGGAGGAGACCCCGGGGCAGACCCAGGACTCGGTGGAAAGACTATGGCTCCCAGCTGGTCTTGGAACGTCTTGGTATCCTCTCTGAAGAGCTGGAGCAGGTGGCTGGGGAGAGGGAAGTCTGGGCTTCTCTGCTTGAACTGCTGCCTCCGCGACCCGGACCTCCGGAAAAGCGGTAGAAGATGGATGGATGGATGGATGGATGGATGGATGGATGGAAATTACAAGTCATCCAAGCTTTGATTTCCTTAAGACAGGTGTCTAACTTGGCTAATTGATTACTATCATCTGGCTTCATTGACAGGTATAATTGTGTGTCATCTGCATAACAATGAAAATGCATACAGTGCTTTCTAGTAATGTTGCCTAGCGTAAGCATATATAAACTAAAAAGAATAGGGCCTAGCACAGATCCCTGTGGAACTCCATGATTGAGCTTAGAGTTGGAAGAAAATTCATTATTGACGTGAACAAACTGAAGCCTATCAGACAAATAAGATCTAAACCACTGCAGCGAAGTTCCATTTAGTCCAACATAATGTTCTACTCTATCAAGTAGAATATCATGGTCAATAGTATTAAAGGCTGCACTAAGATCTAAAAGGACAAATACAGAAACAAGTCCATTATCAGATGCGATAAGGAGGTCATTAGTGACCTTCACTAAGGCTGTTTCAATACTATGATGGATTCTAAATCCAGAATGAAACTCTTCAAGTGAACCATTTCCCTGCAAGTGGTCAAATAATTGCGTTGCAACAACTCTAAGATTTTTGAAATGAAAGGGAGGTTAGAGATTGGTCTATAGTTAGCTAAAACTCCTGGATCCAGCGTTGGTTTTTTGAGTAGGGGTTTAATTACAGCCATTTTAAAAACCTGGGGTACATGGCCTAAAGTTAATGAAGAACTGATTATTTGAAGAATAAAGCTACCAATAAATGGGAAGACTTCTTTAAATAACCTGGTAGGAATAGGGTCTAAAAGACAAGTTGAAGGCTTGGATGAGGAAATTGTTTTGCCTAACTCTCAAAGGTCAATTGGAGTAAACTTATCCATACAGATATCAGTTGAAGGAGTTGTAGTAGTTACTGTATTTAAGTTAATGGTGGGAAGAATCTGATTGATTTTATCTCTGATAGATGAAATTTTATGATTGAAAAAGTTCATAAAGTCCTGACTAGTAAGCTCTAAGGGAATGCTAGGATTGACAGAGTCCTGACTTTTTGTCAGCCTGGCTACAGTGCTGAAAAGAAACCTGTGATTATTCTTGTTCTCTTCTATTAATGCAGAATAATAACTCGTTCTAGCTTTTCTAAGAGATTTTTTTTTTATAAATTAAAAAATGATTTCTCCAAGCTAAATAGATTTCATCTAAATTAGTGGAGCACCATTTTCTTTCTAACTGACGAGACTTCTGTTTTAAGCTGAGTTTCTGTGTTGAACCAAGGAGTTAGAAATCTATGATTAGACTTTTTCTTTTTTAAAGGGGCCACCACGTCTAGAGTCTAATGCAGAGAAGCTGTAACACTATCTGCCATGCTATCAATTACAGAAGGAGCAAGCTGTCTATAGCTTATTTCCGTTGTGTTGACACATGGCATAGATGAAACAATCTGCATAAATTTGGTAACAACATCATCTGAGAGGCATCTACTGTAGTAATATTTTTCTTTAGGAGCCAAATAGTCAGAAATAGTAAAATCAAAGGTTAACAGACAATGGTCTAACAGTACAGGGTTATGAGGAGACACTACCAGATTTTCTATTTCTATGCCATATGTCAGAACAAGGTCCAACGTATGGTGGAGATAATGGGTAGAATTTCCTACTTTCTGAGAAAACCCCATCGAGTCTAATATTGAATTAAATGCCTTATTAAGGCAATCACTATCTACACCTACATGTATATTAAAGTCCCCTACTATAATTATTCTATCTGATTTCAGCACTAAATCAGCTAAGAATTCGGCAAATTCGGATAAAAACTCTGAGTAGGTTGACGGAGGACGATAAACAATGGCAAATAAAATTTGGTTTAGCCTAAAATTGCTAAAGTGCCCAATACTGAGGACCAGGCCCTCAAAGGAATGATAACATGTTTTTTTGCTTTACATTAACTAGTAATTTGGAATGGTAAATTATTGCTACTCCTCCTCCACAACCAGAACTTCTGGGAATTTGACAGTTTAAATAGCCAGAGGGAGTTGATTCATTTAAATCAACATAATCCTCTTGCCCTAACCAAGTCTCTGTAAGGGATATTAAATCAATCTGATGATCAGTTAACAGATCATGGACTAGCAGAGACTTGGGAGTTAGAGAACTAATATTTCACAAACCGCATTTAATTTTCCAATAATGAGGAGGGACAGAGGCCAAATCATTAAATTTAGAGGCTTCATGTTAAATTTGACTTTTACCAACTTTTTGTTTAATCACTTTGGGATACTTATACATTATATTTTTATTTACTTTGGGGGGAGCAGACAATGATTTTCTGATGGGGAAGACAGGGGCTAAGTTGAGGGGGGGCAGATGAAGAGGAGCTGCAGAGAGGCATGTAAGACTGCGACTCTGCTTTCTGGTCCCAACTCTGAGTTGTCAAGGTTTTGGAAATTTGGATAAAAATGATGCCAGATTGTTAGATAAATGATACGCACCATCCAAAGTGGGATGGATGCCGTCTCGTCTAATAAGACCAGGTTTTCCCCAAAATGAGCTCCAATTGTCTATGTAGCCCACGTCGTTTACAGGACAACACAGACAGCCAGCGGTTGAAGGATGACACATGGATGACACAAGGATGACAAACATGTCATCACTGGTCAGATTGGGGAGGGGCCCAGAGAATACTACAGAGGCAGACATTGTTTTGGCAAAGTCACCCATGACTTCAGTCACCCAGAACCCATGGTCACTCTGTCAGAACTCCAGCATTCCTGCGTGGAGGGAGGAGAACCTTCCAGAAGGACAACCATCTCTGCAGCAATACACCAAAAAAGCCTGTATGGTAGAGTGGTCAGATGGAAGCCACTTCTTAGTAAAAGGCACATGGCAGCTCACCTGGAATTTGCCAAAAGGCACGTGAAGGACTCTCAGACCATGATAAAAAAAATTCTCTGGTCTGATGAGACAAAGATTGAGGTCTCTGGCATGAATGCCAGCCGTCATGTTTGGAGAAAACCAGGCACCAATCATCATCAGGCCAATACCATCCCTACAGTGAAGAGTGGTGGTGGCAGCATCATGCCGTGGGGATGTATTTCAGGGCAGGAAATGGGAGACTAGTCAGGATAGAGGGAAAGATGAATGCAGCAATATACAGACATCCTACTGTAATTGCTGCCAAATTTACATTAACAAAGTATTGAGCAAAGGCTATGAATACTTACGTACATGTTGTGGCACATATGTTGGGTACATATTTTCCACAAAGGTATTGCTGTATGTTTATTGTGTGCTGCACGTCTCGAGGGACAAAAGGACTGAGTCTGCAGGAGATATCGAGAAGGTGTGAGATTTGGCCTTTGTCTCAGAGAGACGCTCTGGAGGGATTTCCGGACCATCGAAGGCTAAGGGACAATGGTGGAAGATCAAAAGGGTTACAGTGTGACTGGGATTAAGTACCATGTGACTGTATGTTTGCTTAGACACCATGTGACTTGAGTTTCGATGTTCCGGGATATAAAATCAGAATCAGAATCAGAATCAGCTTTATTGGCCAAGTATGCACAACACATACAAGGAATTTGACTTTGGCTAAAAACTTGCTCTCGTTGTTCAGGTGAAGGATTTAAATAAGGATTCAATGACAACCAGAGTATGTACAGTAAATTACAGTCTGTCCACGTTTCCATAAAAGGATGTGATAAAAAAAGAGCGATGTGATATTGATCTGTCTCTTTTCTTGCTTGGAGATTGTTAGAGTATGTGTTCTGTTAATAAAGCTGAACCTGAGAAATAAACTCAGCCTCATCCTTGAGCACATCCTCTACAATGTGATTGTTATATGTTGCATTATTGTGTGATGAGGGTGGTGGCTCCACCTTTCCGGTTCTGCCACCACCCTGAGTATGAAAGGCTGATGCGGAAGAGGCTGTCATGAACTGAGTTTGGACTTTCTCCCAAACTCAATTTTATGTCTTTTCTTTGTATTTATATTTATCTGATGTATTTTTTGGTGCCCTTTTTGAGTTGTCTCCACCTTCTATTTGTCTGTTTATGTTTCATGTTGTTTTGATTACCTCTTGCTTCATTTGTAGTTATTCTCTAGTCTGCATTTGGTTTTGTTTATATTTATTCTGTGGGCTGGGAGCAGTCAGGTGCATTTCCGGGGTTGTGTTGTGCTGCCTGTCAGCTGTCAACCGCTCCTCCCTGTCATTACGTCCAAGCTGATTCCAATGATTAATTGTTATTCCCTTCTCCTGCTCAGGTGATCCCACACCTGTTATCACTTATGATGTTAGTCCACTCATTACTTAAAGCTCTGTCTGTTCACTGGCTCCTCGCCGTTACATTGCATTGTCTACCTTCATCTCCTCCAGAGCACCGTCCACTCTGATGAATTAATCTGTAAGTAATCCTCTTCTCACTCGCCAGTTTGTTTGTTGGAGCACCTTGTGTTTATTCTTTTGTTAATTAAATGCAGTCTTGGAGAAGTCTTGCCTGGCTCTTGGTGAGGAGAGCCAGGTGCAGCTGTCCGCTGCACTTGAGTTTGCCTCGCCGGGCTCCGCTGCTGCCGGTGACCCTGATCCCCCCTCTCTGTCTGTTCTGTCTGAGCTTTCTCCCATGGTCACCAAGAATGTTCCAGCAGCACCAGAGGTCTCCATGGGTCCAGGTTTGCCGCCTGAGATTGTCTAGGATCCAGCTTCTTCAGCGGAGGTTGTCGCGGGTGCTCAGTCCCAGCCCGGGACCTCCATGGGTGCAGATCCCCCTCTGCCCGAGGCTGTTCTGTGGGTTCCTCCTTGGTCTGAGTCTCTGTGGGTGCTGCATCCTGGCCGGGGACCCTTGTGGGTGCTGCGCCCCAGCATTAGCCCAACGTGGGTGCTGCACTCCAGCATGGGCCCGCCGTGGGCGCTGCACTCCAGCATGGGCCCGCCATGGGTGCTACCCCCCAGCCCGGGGTCCACCGAGGGTGCAGCGTTGGCCCAGCTGGGATCCACCGGGGGTGCAGCAGTGCTTCGGCCTGGAGCCACCGAGGGTGCTGCAGTGCTCCGGCCCGGAGCCACCACGGGTGCTGCTACATTCCAACCCAGAGCCACCACGGGTGCTGCTATGGTCCAGCCCGGAGCCACCGCGGGTGCTGCTATGCTCCAGCCCGGAGCCACCACGGGTGCTGCAATGTCCCAGACTGGGACCCCCGTGGGTGCTACTTCTCTCCCGTCCAAGGCCACCGAGGGTGTTGTGGTCCCCTCTCCTTCCCTGCCGGACACCGTCGTGGTCCCCTCTCCTTCTCTGCTAGACACCGTTGGGGTCTCCCTTCCCTCTCTGTGGGTTAATATTATGATTTCCCCTCCTCGGTTCTCCCCCCAATTCTGGGTCGCCCTGTGGGGAAGCCGCCTCCCGGGCCACCTCTCCTGTGCTGGTGGCTGAAGAACTCAGGCTGGCCACCCGATAGACTGAGCCGCTGCGTTGGGTGGCCTATATTCCCTGGTAGGCCACCTGACTCCTTCCACCTGGCCGTCCGGCTGGTCTGGGACTTCGGCAGGCCACCAGACTGGTTACACCATGTCGGCCACTGGGCCTGGGACTCTGGCCAGCCCCCCGAACTTTCGAGCTCCTTGACCCGGGGTGCCTGAACTCTGTGTTTTTGTCTGGTGTGGGCCCTGAGCGGGGTATTTGTTGTGTTCCCTCCTAGCCTGTTTCCCACCACCACCAACCCTGGGGTGGGTTATTGTTGTACCTCTTCTGGGGGGGGGGGGGGGCTCTTTTTTTTGTTCTGCTGATGTTACTCTGGGGTGTCTGGACTCCAACCCTTGAGAGGGGGGCTCTGTCATGAACTGAGTTTGGACTTTCTCCCAAACTCATTTTCATGGCTTTTCTCTGTATTTATGTTTATCTGTTGTATTTTGGTGCCCTTTTTGAGTTGTCTCCACCTTCTATTTGTCTGTTTATGTTTCATGTTGTTTTGATTACCTCTAGCTTCATTTGTAGTTATTCTCTAGTCCGCATTTGGTTTTGTTTATATTTATTCTGTGGGCTGGCAGCGGTCAGGTGCATTTCCGGGGTTGTGTTGTGCTGCCTGTCAGCTGTCAACCGCTCCTCCCTCTCATTACATCCAAGCTGATTCCAATGATTAATTGTTATTCCCTTCTCCTGCTCAGGTGATCCCACACCTGTTATCACTTATGATGTTAGTCCACTCACTACTTAAAGCTCTGTCTGTTCACTGGCTCCTCACTGTTACATTGCATTGTCTACCTTCATCTCCACCAGAGCACCGCCCACTCTGGTGAATCAATCTGTAAGTAATCCTCTTCTCGCTCGCCAATTTGTTTGTTGGAGCACTCTGTGTTTATTCTTTATTTTCCTTTACTCGCTCGCCAGTTTGTTTGTTGGAGCACCTTGTGTTTATTCTTTTGTTAATTAAATGCACAACACCATCCAGCGCATGGGTTTGTTTTCTCTGCCCCAAAGGGGCAAACATGACAGAGGCACGGTCTCTTTTGACCTTTGCCTCTGTACAGGAGTGCCTTGTCATACTGTGTGTCACTAATAAAGTCAAGTTCTATTGCACCTCCGGCCTCGTTACTGGATTACAGATTATGGACATAACATTTGGCGACGAAGATAAAAGTATGGATAAAGGCATTTCGGGCATTCGGCCATTTCTGGAGCTTCCTGGTGAGCCGCCGGTGCTGTGGGAGAGGTGGTTTGCTGCATTCAAGAATTATCTGGTGGCATTGAACCTTGGTGAGTTGGAGAAATTGCGTACGTAAGCAATATTGGTCCATAATCTTGGCATGGAGGGACAGTGCATTCTTAGCACATTGGGAGTGAGCAACAGTTTTGAGGATGTGGTTAGGCTGCACGCTACTTTCGCGCCCCTGAGAACGTCATGGTCCGGAGGATCCAGTTCCAACAGCGCCGCCAGCGGACTGGAGAGTCAGTGCTGTGGTATGTTGCTGACCTACGCCAACTGGCTGAGTGCTGCTAGTTTGGGAGTTTGGAGGAAGAAATGGTCCACGATCAGTTGGCGGAGCACATGTTGTGTGCAGCAGCACGGTCAAGACTCCTTACCCATTCCGGTGAACTGACGTTAGCCAAAGTGGTGAAGATAGCCCAGCAGTTCGAAACAGCGGATAAACGGTCATGGGACCTTGGTGAGAAAACAGCATTGGGGCAACCCAACTCACAATCAGCGGCACAGGCTGTAGACCCGGACAGTGATGATAGCGTGGAAGACAGGGAAGAATATGCAACCGCGATAAGAATAAGGTCCACTCCGGATTCACCAAAGTGTTTTGGCTGCGGGTCTACCAAGCACCGGTACAAGGCGAGAGAGTGTCCGGCAAAAGGCAAATGTTGTGGCAAATGTGGGCTCCTAAATAATTTTGCCGGGGTCTGTAAGAAGTGTGAGCGAGGGGAACGGCAACGTGAAGTGAATTCCCCTGCCAAGACTCCTATGGTTATTCACACCATATCCCCAAGCACAGAAGCCCATACATATTTAACAGTTACGTTGGATGGTGAGGACATGCCGTTGTTGGTAGACACGGGCGCAGTGAGGTCCTTGTTAAACTGGCCTACTGTGAAGAGATTTTCCCCTACCATTGTGTGAGAGGTCTTTCGATGCCATTTTGTGGGTATGGTGGTAATAGGCTGTCCATTGTGGGTCCGCAGGAGCTGACGGCGAAGTACAAGACAGTGGTGGTATACAACATACAGTTCGTGGTGACCGTGAGTGGGTCGAATGTAATGGGCTGCAATCTGTTTTATGGAGTGGGCTTCTCAATTACCAGCAGCAGCGGAGAGGAATGGTTGGGCTGTGGTTTGTGGGACCGGCCGGTTCCGCGAGTGGTCGACGATGTGGTTTGGGACAACACATGGCCTAGTATTCTGGGAGATGGACAGGACAATTACTACCATGGGCCATCAGGGCAGGGTTCGGGTGCCAGGGCTCACGTTACCCTAGGTGAGGGAACTGAGTGGCATGGTGGAACGCCCGTAATGGTGGGTGAGGTACTTCTGGAATTCAGCCTGGAAACACTGAGAAGCACGGGGCTGGAACAACTATGCCAATGTTTAAAATGAAAGAGAGCGGGGCAGGACCGGCTGGCACAGGTAATCACCATGCCACACAGGAACACTGTAGGCTGAGTCGGGCTTCACGGAGGGGACCCTGGTTCGACCCAGGGAGGAGGCTCGACTGAGAGGTGTCCACGGGAAGAGGAAGCAACGTGATGAACAGGGGTGGCTGAAGGTGGTGGCTGTTCAGGAGGATGGATACCTCTGGCTGTTGGATGACTCATGGAGACACCCCAACGAGCTGCGGAGTGTTACTGAGGGTAAGGAGGTGTCGGGGCCTCGACGTGACACTTCTTCAGGGACAAAGAAACCAAGGAGCTCTGGGTGGGAGTTGCCAGATGAGTCCCCTGGGGGGTAGCTTCTCTATCGAGACTGTACGTTGGCTAGGGACAATGGTGTGGGTTAAATACGGAATTGCCCGGACTATGTTGTTGACATGTTTCTCATGTTGGACTTCTATAACAGGTACCCATGTGAAAAAAAAAATTCCCATATAATGTGTTTCACCATGTGTAGGGGTGTGTATTACTGTAGGTTTGCCCGGGTTGGGGTGGTATTATTGGGGAAGTTATAGTGGTGTATGAAAGTGCATGTCAACTGGTTGTGTGTGTATTACACTGACATTTTCTTCTTGTGTATAGAAGTTCGTGGGATTGTTTTGGCTTTATAGTAGGAACACAGCATTATTTTATTTTATGGACCCTTTAACTTCAAAGACAGCAGAATGATCCGTCTGGCCACGTGGAGGTGGGACAGCAGCCCACCTGTCCCCCTCTAGTTTTAGTTTTTGTGTGCATGGATAGGCTGATTTGATTTATTTATCAATAGAGTGTGACTCGGGTACTAAATTTGGGGAGGGCCTAATTAGCGTGTATGTGTTTTGGATTTTTCTATGGGGGGGGGGTTATATTAAAATGTTTTAAAATTATATTGTGTGGTGAGGGTGGTGGTTCCACCTTTCCGGTTCTGCCACCACCCTGGGTATAAAAGGCCAAGGTGGAAGAGACGTGGTCTTTTTTCGACCCTCGCCTCTGCCTGTATGGAGCGCCTTGTGTGTGTGAGTCTACACAATAAAGTTCAGTTCTATTGCACCTGAAGCCTCGTCATTGGGTTACCGATCATGGACATAACATAACTTACAGTGATTGTGTGATCTACTTACCATGTAGTTATGCTCTGTGAACACAGTAATCATACTGTACCCTTCAACCAATTAGATAATTTGTTAATCAAAATATCGACTTCAACAGAGGCCACTCCTGGTTTTTTTTTTTCTACTAAGGAGCATTTGCTCTCGTAAGAATAGTAACACATTCTAGTGGACCACAGGTGGCTTCTGTTATTTTCCTTCTTTCTACTTTGAGCAGCGTTTGTGAGTCATGGCCTTTTCTGAGCCATGTCAAACTCAGCGCCTGGAAACCAAGCAAACAGCTCAACAGTACAAAAGGGGATTGACTGGGTAACAATAGCAAACCATATGGTCTTGTTTCCTATCCATCATTGCCACCACCAGAATGCCTGCTCTCTTCTCTGCCTTTTTGACACACACATGCACAGACACATTCACACAGAAAAAAATCAGTTTGACTTTGCATGTCTTTCACTAGTAGAAACACATACTGTATGTGTGTTTGTATGTGTATGTGTGGGCGATTGGTGCCAGCATTTAATTATGGAAAAACACAAAATAATAGCCACAAAGGGCGAATACAAAAAGGCAATAACTAAGGACCACAAAGGACGAATTACAAAAGACTACTTACTAAGACCATGAAGGGTGATCACAGAAAATGCAACCCATGAAAATCACGAAAGGTGAACTTAGAGTAGTGCAGACGAGGCTGAATGCAAAGCAGAAGTTAGACTGGAATCAGGTGTGGGGATTCCAGTCTGCCAAAGGCGAGGTCGCTGCAAGGAATAAATCAAGACTAAATACAAATACAGAAAAAGAGAAAAACCACAAAGACACGAGCGTGGCACAAAGCCGCACCCGGCATCATTATGCTGTACATGGGCGGCTCTGAGAACTCGATAGTTGTCGTTTGCTTTGGGATATGTAGGTTTTCCATTCACACCTTCACTGTGAAGCACCCTGAGATTATGTGTGTGTTTCCACACACTGACAGGTGGTGAAAAGCCATACAGTGCTGCCTGAGGGGCATATACACAACAGAGGTATCCTTCACACACATGCACACAGCTGTACTTGCACTCATTTTAGTTATTGCATGGGTGAGAATGGAAACCACACACACACACACACACACACACACACACACACACACACACACACACACACACACACACATGGACATGTCACATGAACCATCTCTGTTGAAAAGGCAGAGCTTAACTCACTTTAACACAGCCCAACCTTCACTAGTCACCATAGGGGACTGTGTGTTTTTACCCACTGGTTACAGGACACTGATGAAGTGCCATCCATCCAACCATCTTCTTCCGCTTAATCCTTTTCGGGTCACGGGGAGGGCTGGAGACTATCCAAGCATCTCTGGGCAAGAGGCAGGGTACACCCTTGCCAGTCTATCGCAGGGCCAACACAGAGAGACAGACAACCATTCACTCTCACAGTCATACCTAAGGACAATTTAGAATCCCCAGTTGATGCCAATTAACCTAACTTGCATGGTTTTTTTTTTGGCATGTGGGAGGAAACCGGAGAAATCCCGGAGTAAACCCACGCAGACACGGGGAGAACATGCAAACTCCAGGTAATGGATGCAACCCATGTGAGGTCACCATGTTCTCATTCTCAGGATGTCAAATGTCAGTGTGTCATATATACAGTGGTGTGAAAAAGTGTTTGCCCCCTTCCTGATTTCTCATTTTTTTGTACATTTGTCACACTTAAATGTTTCAGATCATCAAACAAATTTAAATATTAGACAAAGATAACACAAGTAAACACAAAATGCAGTTTTTAAATGAAGGTGTTTAATTATTAAGGGTAAAAAAAAAAAATCCAAACCTACATGGCCCTGTGTGAAAAAGTGATTCCCCCCCTGTTAAAACCTAAATTAACTTTGGCTTATCACATCTTTGGAAAGTTGAGTTCAATTTCTCTAGCCACAGTAATGACTAAAGTCTTGAAAGTTTGAGGTAGTTTGGCTTGGGGACTTCAGTGTGCGTAATGAGTTATGGGGAAGCAGGAAAAGGGATTGAAATGGTAAGACTGTAGAGGATTTCCTTGATAAATATAATTTGGTCATGCTAAATGATGGGCAGCCTACTTGGTTTAGAGCAGGCCGGGGAATGGCATCCTCGATTGATATTACAATTGCATCAGCTGAGTTGGCAACTATTGGTACAAGGAAGAATATGGATTGGAACCGATTGGGCAGTGATCATGTGCCAATAATTGCCAAATTTGGCAAAACTCTTATTGAGGATTCCAACATCCCCCCCCCCCCGAGGTTAAACTATAAAAAAGCAAACTGGGTAGAGTATAAGGAAAAAGTAAACTTGAAAGTAGCAAATATACAGAGTGAGAAAGGAGTGGATGAGTGGAGTAATTCTCTAACTAAAGTGATTTGGTCTGCTGCATCAGAGGTTATCCCTCGGAAAAAGATTCCTAAGGGAGGGCCTATGGTCCCTTGTTGGAATGAAGAATGTAGCCTGGCAATTAAAGTCAGGAACAGAGCATATAGCAGGTGAAAGAGGCATCCAACTGAAAGCTTAGCAATTGAGTTTAAAAGACTGAGAGCAAAAGCAAGGAGAGGAATTAAAGAAGCAAAGCTGGAGAAATTTCTGTGAAAAACTGGGTCCAGACACTCCTGTGAAAAAAGTCTGGAGTTTAGTTCGTAGAATGACAGGAGCCTTTAGGCAGATGGTAATCCCTTTTCTTCAGTATAATGGATGTGAGACAGTAAATAGTAAAGAAAAATCAAAGGTACTGGCTAAACCATTTCAAAAGGTGCACAGCCAAAGTAATATAAGTCAGGAAAGTAGAAGAAGAGCAGAGACTGTAGACAAGCAGCAGTACAAATTGCGAGCTAATAGTGAGAATTCTGACATCGTTAATGCAATGTTCACCTTAAAAGGAACTCCGATTATATTGGCATGTTAGCTCTATATGCTTTATTTTTATGTTAGTAACATAACTATAATATAATCTTTTTGAAAATAATTCCCAGTTTTATATATTTTTAAGAAACTTTATTACGATTTTTGTTTACGTCGCAATGCATTCTGGGTAGTGACGTAGAATGGTTGCAGCCGTTTTTTCTGTCTTATACAAGCCAAGAAGCGAAGCTACGAACTACTGTCATTTGTCAGTGAAAATGCCACATTGCGCGGCTTTTGGATGTAATTTCCAATCAAAGGGAAATAAAGAGAGCGGGGTGAGCCTCCATAGCTTTCCTAAAGAGGGAAAGTGGAGGAAAAAGTGGGGCAGCAGCGGCTCAGCAGGTCGTCTAATAACCCGATGGTTGGCGGTTCGCATCACGCTCTCCCCAGATATCCTGCCGTTGTGTCCCTGGGCAAGACACTTCACCCGCATTGCCTCCAGTGCCCATAACACTGGGTATGAATGTGTAAAAATGTTTAAATGCTCGGTGGTGGCCGGAGAGGCTGCTGGCGTGGATTGGCAGCCACATTTCCCTCACTGAGTGTCTCTGATCACGCGCTGTAGCGCATGCCTGATAAAGCTGATATATATATATTAATCAAGCTGTAATAAAGCACAATATCGCTCAAAGCACACACGCATGAGACATGTCTGTGATCGCACGCTTGTGTTGACCGTTCCTGCCTTTCCTCTCCTAACCGTGGTTTTGGGATGCAGGGGAGATGTATCTTCCTCCGCGGTTTAATTCCCGAGTAAATCTCACTCTTGTGGTACACAGAAGCACAGGCCATTTTGCTGAAGCATTGGGGCTTTATTTATATACCGCACTGTTGTCAGCAACAAATTCTACCTGCTCTGGTCGCCTCGCTCTTTCTACTTATCCACATCAAATCACACACCGTTCGCCACACACACCGGGGAGGGGGGGGGACGCGCCTCGGCTGCGCAAACGCTCCCACTCACTCACGTCCACGCACCGAGCTGCCCCATCCAAACACACGCACCAGACACATCCCACAACACTTGCTAGAGCTGACATATGTATTAATCACGCTATGATAAAGCACAATATCGCGCCAGTGTGGCGGATGAAATAAGGGAACCCAGTGTTGAGGCACGGAATAAGTGCAGGCAGGACACGCGAACTGAAGTTTAAAAGGGGGTTTATTTCATCCTCCAGCACGAAGCTCACTCCAGCGCTGTGGAGCGAGCCCTTTTTTTTTTTTTATTACTTATTTTGTACCCATAGGTAGATTTGTTTTGCAGTCTGGTGACAAGCCACCAGCTGCCAGTCGCTGCGTGCGCAAGCGCCCCTTAACTCCCTAACCTGCATGTTTTTGACATGTGGGAGGAAATTGGAGAAATCCCGGAGTAAACCCACGCAAACACGGGGAGAACATGCAAACTCCACACAGATCACTGTTGGCCGGGGGCAGGGATCGAACCCACGATCTCCGCAATCCCCCGGCTGAGGGTAAACTGTGCTGCCACAGTGCTAACCACTGCGCACTGTGGTTAGTACAAAATAAGTAATAAAACAAAAAAAGGGGCTCGCTCCACAGCGCTGGAGTGAGCTTCGTGCTGGATGAAATAAACACCCTTTTAAACTTCAGTTCGCGCGTCCTGCCTGCAATTATTCCGTGCCTCCACACTGGGTTCCCTTATTTCATCCGCCACACTGGTGCGCAAAGCGCACGCTCGTGTGCTTTGAGCGATATTGTGCTTTATTACAGCGTGATTAATATATGTGTCACGGACCGAGCCTGTGTTATCCTGTAGGCTCGGTTCTGACCGTTCTCTGTGGCTCAGGCATCGGGTTTATTATGTATTATCTTTTGAGTTCTTGTTGTTTTTATGTCTGTGTTCCTTTTCTTTTCCATGCCTGTAGCCGCTGCTCTGGCCGGTGGCTGTTGGGCAGCCGTTTTGACCCACTTTCAGGTGGGCGCTGTCCAACATTTGCTGGTCCGACCACGCCCCCTCTCTCTTTGACAGTCAGCTGTTCATGTTTTGTGTGCATCATCTGCCATGTTGTCAGCCAGCGAATATTGCCAACACTATCACGATGTGTTAGCCACTCCACACAGCTGTGGTTCTGTTGCGCCCCTTGAAGTCATGTTGGCCCTGGGGCACAACCGTGGTTAACACGTCTCCTCTCCATGTTAGCTGGGCGATGTCAGCCTCGAACGCCAACTGTAATTGTTTCTGTTTATTTTTGTAAGTCTTCATCTTTTTGGGAACTGTTGTCATCAGTCTTATGTTCAATACATGTGCTGTGGTGAATCCTGCGTGTAAATCCATTCATCCTTCCCATCCTCCGTGCAATGCGTAATAGCACACGAGGAGCCTTATGACAGTTGGTGCTGAAGCGTGTGATGTGGTCTTTAATGGCCTGCTGTTTATCTAAGCCTGCAACGTTTAAGGCATAGCTGTAAAACTAAAACAAGAAACCAGAGAAACTATCTGCTACAAAGCTGCTGGCATTCCAGTCAACAACACCGGCATCCGTTCTCTCGCTTACGTCATTTCCGACTCCTTCATTCAGTGGGCGGCACAGTCCAGTCAGCGGCTGCGCTTTTTGGATGATAACTATGTTTTGCAGGCGCGGTTCTAAATATTATATTAATCATCAACAATGACTTTTGGGTTTACACAACATGCTAAAAAAATGTCAAAATCGTGTCATCAGGTCTTTAACAGTGTGTGGGAAAGTGGATGTCTTCTTAAGGAATGGAAGCATGCTGTAATAGTTCCGATTTTGAAACCTGGGAAGGTGGGCAGCAGCCCAAGCTCCTATAGACCTATTGCTCTGACCTCTGTGCTATGTAAAATAATGAAACGAATGAAAACAGAAAGGCCAGTGTGGAAGCTTGAGAAAAGCGGGTTCTTTGTGGACTATCAAAGTGGATTTAGGCAGGGATGCTCTACTGTGGATGCTGTCCTACATTTAGACGTTGATATCAGGAAGGCATTTGCCAGTAGAGAGGTGGTAGTGGCAGTCTTCCTGGATATTGAGAAGGCGTATGATATGCTGTGGAAGAAAAGGCTGTTGACTGCACTACATGATGCTGGAATCCAAGAGAGAATGTTTAATTGGATCAAGAATTTCCTTTGTAATAGAACAATTCAGGTCCGGGTGGGGAGGGAACTCTCTGAGGAACTTGAGGTGGAGAATGGAGCTCCGCAAGGAAGTATGATTAGCCCCGTCCTCTTTAATATTCTGGTGAATGGTATGTTTAGTAGAGTGGGGAAAGAATTTGGGGTTTCCCTGTTTGCAGATGATGGGGCTATATGGAAACAAGGCAGGAACTTAGCTTATGTATACAACCAGGTTCAGAAAGCCCTAGAGAATATAATAGGATGGACTGATGAATGGGGCTTTAAAATATCAGTTGATAAGACCAAGTATATGGTATTTGGGCATAAAAAGAAATTACCTGCATGGCCTTGCAATTATATGGAGAGGACATTGAAAGAGTAAAGCATTTTAAGTTCCTTGGAGTGTGGCTGGATTAACATGGTTAACATGAAAAATTCATTGACAAAATTTGTGGAAAGTCCATCCATCCATCCATCCATCTTCTACCACTTTTCCGGAGGTCCGGGTCGTGGAGGCAGCAGTTCAAGCAGAGAAGCCCAGACTTCCCTCTCCCCAGCCACCTGCTCCAGCTCTTCAGAGGGGATACCAAGGCGTTCCCAGACCAGCTGGGAGACATAGTCTCTCCACCGAGTCCTGGGTCTGCCCCGGGGTCTCCTCCCAGTGTGAAAGTGTGAAAAAAAAAATCATAAATGTGCTTTTTAAGTGTGTGGCAGGATCTGACTGGGGGGCTGATAGAGAAACATTGTTAATGATATATAGAGCTATGATAAGATCAGCAATTTTTTTTTTTTTTTTTTTTTTTTTTTTTTGTTACTTATTTGTACCCGTAGGTAGACTTGGTTTGCAGTCTGGTGACAAGCCACTGGCTGCTGGTCGCTGCGTGCGCGAGCGCCCTAAACCTACATGTTTTTGGTGTGCGGGAGGAAACCGGAGAAATCCCGGAGTAAACCCGCGCAACACGGGGAGAACATGCAAACTCCACACAGCTCACTGTTGGTCGGGGGCTGGGATCGAACCCACGATCTCATGATCCCCGCGATCCCCCGGCCGAGGGTAAAACTGTGCTGTCACAGTGCTAAACCACTGCGCCACCGTGCAGCCCAATTGACTATGGGTGTATGGCTTATGGGTCAGCTGCACAATCTATTATTAATAAGCTTGATATAATTCAAGTGAAGGCACTAAGAGTGTGTAGTGGGGCATTCTGTACCACTCCCATTCCAGCTCTTCTTATAGAAATGGGTGAAATGCCTTTACAGTTAAGAAGGTATAAGCTTGGATTGAAATATTTAATGAAATTAAAAGGACAGGATAAAATCTCTTCTAAAAATATGTTGAGACAGCACTGGGAGTTCATGGGGTCAAATAGAAGGAGTAGAACTAATTTTATTGAAAAGGTTAAATCACTAGCAGAACAAATGAGTATTTTTAAGGCTAACGTGTGCCCTCTAGTCTGTTGGTCAGATGTACCTCCATGGATCTTCCCAGAACCCAGAATTGACCTCAGCATTCTTAAAAACGGCATGAGGAAAACATCAGGAGAAATGATAAAGGAAGTGCAAACTCATTTAAGTAATTACTGGAGAGAATACTTACAAATATATACAGATGGGTCAAAGAGGGGGCTGGACGGTGGCGCAGTGGTTTAGCACTGTGGCAGCACAGTTTTACCCTCGGCCGGGGGATCGCGGGGATCATGAGATCGTGGGTTCGATCTCAGCCCCCGACCAACAGTGAGCTGTGTGGAGTTTGCATGTTCTCCCCGTGTTGCGCGGGTTTACTCCGGGATTTCTCCGGTTTCCTCCCGCATACCAAAAAACATGTAGGTTTAGGGCGCTCGCGCACGCAGCGACCAGCAGCTGGTGGCTTGTCACCAGACTGCAAACCAAGTCTACCTACGGGTACAAATAAGTAACAAAAAAAAAAAAAAAAAAAAAGAGCTCAGAGAATGGGAGGGTGGCATTTGAGGTTTTTATTCCTGATCTCAGATTTGAAAAGGGGGTGCAAATATCAGACCACGTCTGTATTCTCAGCAGAAATGGTGGCGGTTTTATGGGCACTTTGGTGGGTGGAAGAACAGAATAGAAGGTATTCAATCATATGCAGTGATTCGTCAGCAGTTTTGTTAGTGATCAAAGAACTTAAATCCAAAGCAAGACCAGATTTACTCACAGAAATATCTTACATTGTTCAGACTTTACAGAGCTGGGTGTGAGGTGGGTTTTATGTGGGTTCCAGCACATGTGGGAGTAAAAGGGAATGAGGGGGCTGACAGACTGGCAAAAAGGGGAATACACAGGGAAGGAACAGAGTTTACTCTGCAGTACGGTCCTCCTGAAATTGGGGAAAGCATCAATAAATCAATAAAAGAGCAGTGGGGAAAAGCGTGGGAAAATGAAGGGAGAGGAAGAGATTACTATAACATACAGAGACAAGTTGAGAAAAATAAACACCCTTTTACTTGTTAAAGGAAAGATTCAGTTGTTTGAACCAGGTTGAGGCTTGGGCACTGTGGGCTTAGAAGTGGGCTGGCTCTGATTGATGCGTCTTGTCTGCCTTACCCACGAAGAAGCCTCCTCTGACACCAGACAAGAAGGAGTGAACCAGCAGGTAACTCAGAAAATGGAGAAAAAATATACACTACCGTTCAAAAGTTTGGGGTCACCTCAGACAATTTTGTGTTTTCCATGAAAAGTCACACTTTTATTTACCCCCATGAGTTGTAAGATGAATAGAAAATATAGTCAAGACATTGACAAGGTTAGAAATAATGATTTGTATTTGAAATAATAATTTTTCCTTCAAACTTTGCTTTTGTTAAAGAATCCTCCATTTGCAGCAATTACAGCATTGCAGACCTAACATGATTGCACAAGGGTTTTCTAATCATCCATTAGCCTTCTGACGCAATGAGCAAACACACTGTACCATTAGAACACTGGAGTGATAGTTGCTGGAAATGGGCCTCTATACACCTATGTAGATATTGCACCAAAAACCAGACATTTGCAGGTAGAATAGTCATTTACCACATTAGCAATGTATAGAGTGTATTTCTGATTAGTTTAAAGTTATCTTTATTGAAAAAATTGCTTTTCTTTCAAAAATAAGGAAATTTCTAAGTGACCCCAAACTTTTGAACAGTAGTGTAATTCATTCGTCGGCCTCCGTCGGTCTATGATGACCATGGAAGAGAATCCTAAACGTCTACTCTGCTGGAACAGCACCGCCTGTGGCTGAACAGGCCGATGCGCGAATGACAGTCCCTGTCACACAGGTCACACTTGTGGGTGGTCTCCGTGCTGCTGGGTCTGTGGCGGTTCTTCCTGCGGGTCCTTTTTTCATCTGCTGCAGCAGTCAGTCTCTCTTCACCCGCCTTGAGCTGTCTGGTCAGGGTGCCTCTCCATTTGGAGCGGTCCGTTGCAAGGTCCTCCCAGCGCTCTGTGTTGATATCCAGGGCCTTCATGTCTCTCTTGCAGACGTCTCTAAAGCGCAGCTGTGGGCGGCCAACGTCTCTCCTGCCAGTTGCCAGTTCTCCATAGAGGACGTCTTTGGGGATTCTGCCATCCTCCATACGGTGAACGTGGCCTAGCCAGCGGAGCCTGCGCTGCCTGAGTAGAGTGAACATGGAGGGAAGGCCGGCGCGGGACAGAACTTCTGTGTTGGGCACTTTGTCCTGCCAGGATATGTCCAGGATGTGGCGAATGCAGCGCAAGTGGAAGGAGTTCAGTCTCTTTTCCTGCCGGGCGTATGTTGCCCACGTCTCACTCCCATAGAGCAGTGTGCTGATGACGCAGGCGTTGTACACTGCCATCTTCGTCTTGACAGAGAGTTTGGGATTCTCCCACACTCGTGTGGTGAGGCGAGCGAGTGTGAAGGCTGATTTTCCAATCCTCTTGTTGATCTCTGTATCAAGGGAGAGGTTGTTGCTGATCGTGGACCCCAGGTACGTGAACTGATTCACGACCTCCAGCTTGTAGTCATCAATGGTGATGGTTGGTGGTGCTTCCGTGCCTTGCGCCAAGACGTTAGTCTTCTTCAGGCTGATGGTAAGCCCGAAGTCCTTGCATGCCTGGGAGAAGCGGTCCATCAGGGTCTGAAGCTCCTGCTGTGTGTGGGTTGCGACTGCAGCGTCGTCTGCGAACAGCATGTCTCTGATTAGAGCCTCGCGTACTTTGGTTCTGGCTTTCAGGCGGGCGAGGTTGAAAAGCCTGCCGTCAGATCTTGTGTGCAGGTAGATTCCCTCTGTTGCTGTGCTGAAGGCATGCCTCAGGAGCATAGCAAAGAAAATCCCAAAGAGGGTTGGCGCAAGTACACAGCCCTGTTTCACTCCGCTGCGTATGTTGAATGGCTCTGAGACGTTGCCATCGTGCTGCACTATCCCCTGCATGTTGGTGTGAAACGATTCGATGAGGCTTTGCAACTTTGGTGGGCATCCTATCTTTGGCAGGATCTTGAAAAGGCCCTCTCTGCTGACCAGATCGAACGCTTTGGTGAGGTCGATGAAGGCGACGTACAGAGGCATGTTCTGTTCTCTGCATTTCTCCTGGAGTTGGCGGATGGAGAATATCATGTCTATCGTCGATCGCTCAGCGCGGAAGCCACACTGAGACTCGGGGTAGACACGTTCGGCAAGCTTCTGTAGACGAACGAGAACAACTCATGCGTAGACTTTGCCAACAACGCTGAGGAGGGAAATGCCCCTGTAGTTGTTGCAGTCGCTTCTCTCCCCTTTGTTTTTGTAGAGGGTGATGATCTTGGCGTCCCTCATGTCCTGTGGTACGGCACCTTCCTTCCAGCACTGGCAGAGGACGTCATGCAATGGCAGCAGTAGGGCGGTCTTGCAGTGCTTGATCAGGTCAGGGGGTATGTCGTCGTTGCCGGGTGCCTTGCCAGCGGCCAAGCTATCAATGGCCTTACTGAGTTCGTCAATGGTTGGCTCGGCGTCAAGTTCGTCCATGGATGGCAGGCAGTCGATGGCATCAAGGGCTGACGGTGTCACGGTGCTCTGTCTAGAGTAGAGGTCGGAGTAGTGTTCCACCCAGCTCTCCATCTGCTTGTTCTTCTCTGTGATCATCTCCCCAGTGGAAGATTTGAGGGGGGCCGTCTTGCTCTGAGCCGGACCAAGTGCTTTCTTGATGCCATCGTACATACCACGGATGTTCCCTGTTATGGCAGCGGTTTGAATGTCTTGGCTGAGCTGAGTCCAGTACTCGTTGGCACAGCGCCGAGCAGTCTGCTGAACTTTGCTTCTCGCAGCCCTGAGAATCTGGAGATTCTTCTCGTTTGGGTACTTCTTGTACTCAGCAAGTGCTGAGCGCTTGGCTTCAATGACGGGGGTCATCTCGGTCAACTTGGCATCAAACCAGTCCTGTGACTTCGAGGTCTTCCTCCCAAAGGTAGCCAAGGCTGTGTGGTAGATGGTGTTTCGTAGCTCTTCCCACTTCTGCTTTGCAGATTCTCCTCCTTGTGGTACACCACGTTCCTTCTCAAAGGTGGAGGCAAACTGCTCAACAAGTTCTGGTTGGGTCATCTTGCTGATGTCAATCCGTGCCTTTCCAGGTTGTCTAGCACGATGGAATTTCTTCAGCTGCAGCTTGACCTTGCAACACACCAATGAATGGTCTGTGTCGCAATCTGCACTCTGGAACGAACGGGTGATTAGCACGTTCTTCAGTGAGGTGCGCCTGGTCAGGATCAAGTCTAGCTGGTGCCAGTGCTTTGAGCGCGGATGTTGCCAGGAAACCTTGTGTTGGGGCTTGGTCTTGAAGAACGAGTTTGTGATGCACAGATCGTGATATGTGCAGAACTCGAGCAGCCGCTGTCCGTTGTCGTTCATTCTGCCCACGCCAAAAGGTCCAAGACAGGAGGGCCAGGAGTCGTGGTCAGCACCCACTCTGGCATTGAAGTCTCCAAGGAGAATGAGTTGTTCAGAGTTGGGGATGATCCTGACAGTTGTTGCGAGATTCTCGTAGAACTCGTCTTTTGCCTCTGGTGTGGCTGTCTGTGTTGGGGCATACACACTGACGAGGGTGACTGGGCCTTCAGTGGTGTTCAGGCGGAGGGTGAGGAGTCGTGCAGAGCCAGTGCTGCCCGGTTCCACCATCTTCAGCAAAGTGTTCTTCACTGCGAAGCCCACTCCGTGTTCCCTGTGTTCGTCACTGCCCTTTCCCTGCCAGTAGAACGTGTAGTCCTTCTCTCTCAGTGTGCCTGCATCAGCTAACCGTGTTTCCTGGAGAGTGGCGATATCCACTCCCAGTCTCTTTAGCTCATTATTGATGATGGCAGTCTTCCTGGTGTCGTTGATGTCCTTGAGGTTAGCAGCGAGTCCTGTCATCATAGTGCGGACGTTCCAAGTTCCCAGTTTTAGAGTTGGTCTCTTTTGTTTTATTGTCTTGCCTGGTGCGAAGGTTCTCAGCCTGCTGTTTGGATTTCTCCTTATCCCCATGCACCCAATGAGGAAAGCAAGCTGTGGCGGGACAACACCTTATTGGCTGGGGGCTGCCCAGCTTGAGGCGGGCGGTAGCTGTCCAGTGAGATCTGATGATCCCTCCCACCGTCGGGAACAACCCCTGGCGCCACGCTCTACGCCAATTGAGCAGCGGCTTATAACCGGTAACTGTCATTCCCCGTGTTTTGTCTACGCCAAAGGCGAAGCTGGAGTGTCCTCTCCAGTGATCCGGTGTTCTACCTTCCAGCGTTGGGCGTTGGTAGGATTCAAGCCTGGGCAGGAAGATATGGAGGACAAGATGTTTCCCATGCAGCATGTCCCCCCTCTCCACGTCACTGATGAATCCAAAGGAACAGCAGGGCTGCTACAGTTTGGCACCAGCGCCGTTGCAGGAGCTGCCAGAACGATGTTGAGCACAACATAGAACTGCCTTAGGGGCTCCGACTCCGGATTTTTCCTCAGGGTTGACTCCCGAAGCCTTTCCCGTGACCGGGTATGCCGCAAGGCAGCAGAGGTTTGAAATCAGGGTTTACCTTCCCCTAGATGGGCTACCTTCCCAGGTTGACGAGCCACCATCTACCCGAAGCATCTGGTTTTAAGGCGCCAGAGATCCGCCCTCGCCCCTTCTCCTATTAGTAAAAGCAGTTCCACCGGGCTTAGAGACTAAACCACACGGGCAGGCTAGGAGTTGGACTTAGTTGTCAGAGGCTTTTCGAGACGCACACCATAAGGAGTATTTTATGAGCACTGGGAGCTTAACCCCAGTGCCGCTCCTGGCTATGACAACCTTGGAACCAAGGTTGTCATAGGCAAGTCAAGGTACCTTGCAAGTCAAGGTAGTGTAATTAACGCAACTATATAAATTAATAACAAAATAATCTAAAACCAATGTCAATGTCACCATTTAAAACAGTATAATGTCAAAATATTGTTTTAGTTTAAGTGACTGCAAATTAAATTGCATGTGAAATGATGCAAAGAATAAATCTAAATGATGTGAGTGTTGGGTGAATAGAACCAAATTATCATTTCCATTGTGTGGCTGTTGATACAGCCATCACACACTCCCCCTCTTCAGATCTCTTGCTGGGACAGTGAGAGAGGTAATCTGCCATTCAGTTGTTTTTGCCTGGAATATGATGGATGGTGAAACAGTATGGCTGCATTACAAGGTACTACTTTGTAATTGTTTCATTTGTATCCTTCATTCTTTCCAGCCATTGGAGAGGCTTGTAGTCCATTTCCAATGTGAACTCTTCCAAGAAGGTAATACTTAAATGAATCTAGCGCCCACTTGATTGCCAGTGCCTACTAATGTTCGGCGGTGGCCGGAGAGGCCGTTGGCGTGGATTGGCAGCCACGTTTCCGTCAGCCTGCCCCAGGGCAGCTGTGGCTTCAGTAGTAGCTTGCCACTACCATTGTCTGTCTGGAGTGAATGAATAATGTATCTATTTGTAAAAGCGTCTTTGAGCGTCTATGATAAAGCGTTATATAAATCTGACGCATTATTCTCCACTGTTGAATATCTCCTCACCCTGGGAAACAGCTTATGGCTAATGAAGGCCACTGGGTGTCGGTCATCAGGTGATCCTTGTAGAAGAACAGCCCCCAGACCTCTCAGAAGCATCAGTTTGAAGAATAAAATGTTCATCAAAATGTGGACTGTACAAGACTGGGCTCTTAATTACTGCCCGATGTCCTGGAAGGCTGCCTCTGCCTCCTCTGTCCACTGGATCTGGTTGGGACATCTAGATCCAGTCGAATCACTCAGGGTAGCTGCCCTAGCAGACAAATGGGAGATAAAGCTATGATAAAATCCAGCCATACCAAGAAATGATCTAAGTTGTTTTCTTGTTTCTGGCACGGGGCAGGACTCAATAGCACTGACTTGTTCACTTGTGGCTTTATTACTCCATTTCTGATAACAAACCCCAGATATTCAATTTCAGCCTTGGCAAACACGCACTTTGAGGGGCTGACAGTCAGCCCAGCAGATTGAAGGCACTCCATTACCTTCTGCAGATGTTTCAGGTGATCCTCCCAGGTAATGCTGTAAATCACAATATCATCCAGATAGGCTGCAGCAAAATCAGACAACCCATATAGCACCTTATCCATCATCCTCTGAAATGTTGCTGGGGCTCCATGTAATCCAAAAGGCTGGACAGTAAATTAAAACAACCCCCATGATGTTTGAAAGGCAGCCAGTTCTCTGGAGTGATGAGCAAGTGGTACCTGCCAATAACCTTTGCAAAGCTCTGTTGCTGTTACATATCTGGCTTTTCCCAAGCGCTCAATCAACTCATCGATTCTGGGAGTAGGGTATGAATCAAAATGTGAGATGAGTTCAGATACCTGACGTCGATGTAAAACCGCATGCTGCCATCCTTCTTTGGAACCAGGACCACTGGGTTGCACCACTCACTCTTTGATGGTTCAATGATCCCCAAAGACAACATCAGGTCAACCTCCTTCCTCAGTGGAGTCAGCAACCGTTCAGGTAGTCTGTAACTCATACATTTTGCCGTAGCACCATCTTTTAACATGATGTCATGTTCAACAATATCCGTCGTGCTAGGGTTTTCAGAGAATACATTTAGGTTATATAATTGTCTCATCTGGAGCTGCTGTTCTTCTGAAAGGAGACTGAGATCCAGGTCCGAAGGAGTAGCTGAGGGGAGATACTGCTCCTCTACCTCATCATTCTCCTCAATCCCCCTTAATAAAACCTCTGCTTTCTTGGGTTTCTCCTCCCACTCCTTCAGGAGGTTTATATGCAAAACCCTGCTACAGCGAGGCTGACCTGGAGTGGCTACTTGATAGGTGGTCGGTCCAAGTTGCCGCTGGGTTTCAAAAGATCCTTGCCATTTTGCTAACAGTTTACTGTCATTGCTTGGGAGGAGCACAAGTACCTTCTGTCCAGGATCAAATGACCTCTGCCTGGCTGATCGGTCATACCAAACCTTTTGATGTTGCTGGGCATCATCCATGTGGGCTTGGGCTAGCTCGCTCACCCTCTCCAGTCGATCTCGCATCTGGACAACATAAGAGATTATATTAATGTATCAGATTTATATAGCGCTTTATCATAGACACTTAAAGACGCTTTACAAATAGATACATTATTCATTCACTCCAGACAGACAATGGTAGCGGCAAGCTACTACTGTAGCCACAGCTGCCCTAGGCCATGCTGACAGAAACGTAGCTGCCAATCCGCGCCAACGGCCTCTCCGGCCACCACCGAACATTTATACACATTCATCCAGTGTTATGGACACTGGAGGCAAGGTGTGTAAAGTGTCTTGCCCAGGGACACAACGGCAGGATATCTGGGGAGAGCAGGATTTGAACCGCCGACCATCTGGTTATTGGACGACCTGCTCTACCTCCTGAGCCACAGTCGCAGACAGATTAACATTAACAGCAACCTCCCTTCCCTGGTCCCCCTCCCATGTCTCTTTCAGCAGAGACAGTGGGCTTCTTCATAAGCATAAAGCAGTTCAAAGGGAGAAAAACCAGTAGAAGCTTGGGGAACTTCTTTATATGCAAAGAGGAGGTAAGGCAGCCACTGATCCCAGTCTGTACCAATTTCATCCACAAATTTATGCAACATTTGCTTTAAGATCTGGTTGAAACGTTCAGTCAGGCCATCTGTTTGAGGGTGATATGGAGTTGTTCTCAGGCTTTTAATACCAAGAAGCTGATATACTTGTTTTAATAAAGTGGACATGAAGTTTGTTCCCCAGTCTGTCAGGATCTCATGAGGAAATCCAACCCTTGAAAAAAACTGCACCAAACAAAAAGCCACAGACTTTGTCTTTATTGACTTAAGAGGAAAAACTTCAGGATATTTTGTGGCATAATCTGTTATTACCAACATGTAACAGTTGCCTGCTTTACTTCTTTCAACAGGGCCAACTACATCCATTCCCAATTGTTCAAACGGGGTACTAATAATTGGTAAGGGCTGGAGTGGAGCTCTGGAGGGGACATTGATAGAAGTCTTGGCATTGGGGACAAGTTTTATAGAACTGGGCTACATCTGCACACAGACTAGGCCAGTGCAAGTATTTTTTAATACGAGCAACAGTTTTGCTTTTCCCAAGATGGTCTGCCCATGGGATGGAGTGCACCAAGTTCAAAACAACTTCCCTGACTTCTTTAGGAAGTATCAACTGCATTTCTGACCCCTGCTGGCGATATAAAATACCATCTTTCAGGAAGAAATCCTCATTGCTGTTAAAATTGGGTTCCATTTCTTGGTTCCTCTCTTTGGCCTTCTGCAAGAAAGGTGTCAATGTCAGATCATCATGTTGCATTTCAGTGATATTAACAGGAACTTTAAGAGCAAAAGGCATTTCAGGCTCAGAGCTAAAGGATGGCTTTACAACAGTGTGATGGAATTTCTCTCACCTTTTCTGCATTCGAGACTTACGAGACTTTCCAGGTGCCATCTCCAGTTCCATGTCACAAAAGGGCAAGGCACCAAGGGTCTGAGAAAACTCCTGACTTTTTAGCTTGAGCCCTGGTCACTGCAACATTACTTGTATAGCATCAATCAAGTAAATCAAAAAACACGGGCAGGTCTCAACCAAGTATAACTGGAAATGGCAGATTATCAGCAACACTAATATTTAGGAGGTAAACCTGCCCTTGGACCTTGATGTACTGTACATTTCAGCTGTAGAATAGGGCTTCTCATCACCGTGCACAAAACACACAGAAATTATTTCACTTGTATTGACAATGTTTGAGGGAACAAACAATCTATGTACCAAAGTCTGTGTACTGCCTGAATCAATTAGTGCATTTACCGTTTTGCCATTAATCTCAACTGGGGTCATTTTTAATCCTCTGTCCAATTTTACATCAGAGTCAATACAGCTTTGAAGTACAAAACACATTTGGGTTACCTTTGCTGAGTTTTGGGGCACATAGGTTTTGTATGGCCTTCTATTCCACAATGATAGCAAATGACAGGTTTGGTGAAGGGCTTTGAGGATGCATTAGCTGGCTGGCTTGTTGTAGTCCCACTTACAGTTGATCTGTGAGGTACTGGTCTACGATTGTCCTTTGCTTTCCAGGCAGCGAAGCTCCAAGGCTGTCCCTTTTTCCGGGCTGCCACAAACACATCTGCCAGCTTTGCAGCCTCTGCAGTAGAAGTTGGATTATGCTCTTTTATCCAAACCTGCAACTCAGGAGATAACATTCTCAAATATTGTTCAAAGATTATGATTTCACCAGTTTCCTAGACAGTTTTATCTTTAGGGTGGATCCAATTTCCATACAACTCCTTTAAACGTGAATATAGCTCTTTACGGCTTTCAACAGGATTTACATCAAGAGAGCGGAATCTCTGCCTATATGTCTCAGGATGAATATCATATTTAGGTTCAGGTTCAGGTTACTTTATTTGTACCCGTAGGTAGATTTGTTTTGCAGTCTGGTGACATCCATATTTACAAACCACAAATTACATTCAACATAGACACAAACACATGCACACATGAAATTGACTATAAACATGATAAAAATACTCAAGGCGGACTTCCGGTCTGGACGCCATGGTGATAGCAACCTAACGGTGAAACTCCCAGACTCAATCCAAGGAAAACCTCCTCAAAATCAGACCTAACGGATTTTTGGAAGATTAAAATTCAAAAGACAATAACACCATGCCTAACCAAAAGCAGAGGAAACTGACATTCCCCAGATCAGGACGCACAGCAGCCGCAGAATCGGAACCAGAAGACCTCCGTTCAGAAGACGAGTGCCTGGGCCTAGCTAACAAAAGGATTAGCTTGAAATCGTTATTTGACGAATTACGACGATTTCGGGCCGAATTTCTTGAATTCAGAGAGGATCTAAAAAAGGCGAACAGCAGATTGGACCAGGCCGAAAACCGAATCTTGGAAGCTGAAGACAGAATAAAAGTGCTTGAAGATTCTGTACTGGATTTACACAGAAAACAATCAAGGCTGGAGGCTAAGCTAGCTGACCAAGAAGGAAGACAGAGACGGGACAACATCAGAATTCACGGTCTGAAAGAAGGAGCTGAAGATGGTTTCAACACAGTGGCAGAATGCGTGGAATCCTTATTGAGAGAGAAGTTGGATATTCCACAATCCACCAATTTGAAGATAGAAAAGGCACATCGCACATTAGCCGCAAAGCCAGCCCCGGAAGCGCCCCCACGTTCAGTGTTGGTAAGATTCTCCGACTTCAAAATAAAACAAGAAGTTGTAAGACGGGCTTGGCAGAAGAAAGGATTTATGCATCAAGAAAGAAAAGTCTTCGTGGAACACGATTACGCCCCTGAAGTTCTTAAAAAGCGACGGGAATATAACGACGCCAAAAAGGTTTTACGGGAAAAGAATCTACGCTTTCAGACGCCATTTCCGGCGAAGCTAAGGGTCTTTTACGGGGAAGAGTCATGTCTCTACAATTCAGTGGAAGAAGCAACATCTGACATGGCAAGAAGAGGACTCCCGGTAACGGTGTTTAAACCCACAGCGGATCTGAGCGTGAAAATCAGAGCTCAAACGTGGTCCACTCAGAGACCTTCAAAATCCACGGGCCAGCAGCGGGAACACCCAGCCCCAGAGCTACAAAGATAAGCTTTCCAGTACCAGAAAGGAATAGCGACCTTTTTGGTTTTTTTTTTTTTTTTTTTTCTTTCTCTCTACAGTCACTCTGCACTTCCATCCCCCCTCCTACAAGGTAACAAACATTAAAGAAGATGCAGAATCAGCATGTTTTAAAACCTTTCATGGAGCAGTTTTAGCATTAGAAACAAATGTCTTCTTAATTTAAAGGGGAAAAGAAAAAAAAATCATGTTAAAATAGAAATGTAACAATGACCCACATGTTCTCCCCACACTAACAAATACTGTATTAGAGTGAATGTTTGCTGTGATGGGGGTGGGAGGGTGCACACAAGCTCATAGAGTATAGGCATAAAAAAAAAAAAAAAAAAAAAATCATTACAAATTCGGATTGGGATCTGAAATTCACGTTAAAAACATGGGACAACTTACAGGGGTAAGAGAGGGCCCTCAGCACGTAACAGAGTTTGAGGAATTTCCCTCAGAGCCCATACTCCATCAGGGCTCTTACAGGGTCTTTAAAGAGACCCCAGCTCAGGAAGTTTTTTTGACAGTTTTTTGTTTTAAAGTTTCGTTCATTATGTACTTAATGTTTTTTATGTTCTTAATGATCTTTCAGTTTCTGAGTAGCAAAAAAGAGGGCCACCACACTGTTATACTAAATAAGAAAATACAATGGAGAAACAGGGTGTAACCAAAATAGCCTCATATAATGTGAAAGGGATCCTGAATCCAGTTAAAAGATCCAAGATTCTACGCAAAATGAAAAAAGACAAAGCAGAAATAGTATTTTTACAAGAAACCCACCTAACAGACATGGAACACACTAAACTCAGTAGACAAGGGTTTAAAATGATCTCTTCATCTTCATATAAATCAGGGAGGAGGAGGGGAGTAGCGACATTGATATCAACCAAAATTACATTTGAAAAAAAATCAGAACACAAAGATAAAGAAGGGAGGTACAGTTTGGTAACTGGGCGGCTAGAGGGAGAAGATATCACCCTGCTGAATATATATGCACCACCAGGGGCTAAATGGAAATTTTATAAAAATGTATTCGACCTAATGATAACTAAAGCCCAAGGTTTAGTGATATGTGGTGGAGACTTCAATCTAAGACTGAATCCATACTGGGATGCAACAGGTAATTCTTCACATCAAAATAACACCCAAAATAGGAATACTCGGATGCTACTAAAAGAAATGGGAATCTGTGACGTATGGAGGGAATTCAACCCCAATGTAAAAGATTATACTTTTTATTCAACGCCACATTCATCTTACTCAAGGATTGATTACTTTTTTATGTTTAGTAGAGACATTGGAAGAGTAAAAACATGTAAAATAGGACTGATGGATCTCTCCGACCACAGTCCGATCTATATGGATTTAAACATCCAAAAATACACAAATAATACATTTTTCTGGAGGTTTAATTCAAGTGTCCTCAAAGGGCCACTGAAAGATGAATTGGAATCAGATATTCTCAGATATTTGGAAGAAAATGATAATGGAGAAGTATCCCCTTTAATACTGTGGGATGCGTGCAAAGCTGTAATAAGGGGAAAAATTATTGCAAAACTGGCAACCCAAAAGAAACTGAGACAAGAAAAACTAACCACACTCGAGTCAGAGCTCAAGAACCTAGAAAAAGAACACAAAGATAACACTCATTCTAATGGCTCACTCAAGATCAAAGAAATTAAAAATCAAATAAATGAGATCTACACAATAGAAATCCAGAAGAAACTTACATTTCTGAAACAAAAACACTATGAAACAGGCAGTAAATCGGCAAAATTACTAGCCTATAAATTGAGGAAACAACAAACGGAAAGAGCAATCTACAAAATCAGAGACCCAGTATCAAAGGAAATAAAATTCAGAATTCAGGATATTCTTAAAAGCTTCGAGAATTACTACAAGAACTTATACTCCCACAAAAAACATAAAAACGCATCCGAGACATTCCTAAACACATTAAACCTTCCCCAACTTACGGAATCACAAAATAAAACCCTACTGTCAGAAATACAACCTAAAGAATTGGAAAAAGCAATTATGAAACTTAAAGCTAACAAATCCCCAGGAGCGGATGGCTATACAGCAGAATGGTACAAAACCTTTAAACAGCAACTATCTCCTCTCCTCCTGAAAACATTTAACTATGTCCTCCACACAGGGGAAATCCCCCCCTCCTGGAGAGAAGGGGTCATTGCAGTCATACCTAAACCTGAAAAGGATAAACTAGATTGCTCCAACTACAGACCAATCAGTGTATTAAATCAGGACTATAAGCTATTTACCACTATCCTTGCCAAAAGGTTAGAAAACATACTGACAGACTTAATTCACTTAGACCAAACAGGTTTTATAAGACAAAGACAGACACAAGACAACATTCGACGCACTTTACACATAATTCATCATATAAAAAAATATAACTTAAATGCAGTCATATTGGGATTAGATGCTGAAAAAGCATTCGATTCGGTTGACTGGTCTTTCCTCTATAAAATCTTATCCAGTTTCAATTTTCATAACAACTTCATTAGAACTATACAGGCATTATATAAAAAACCAACAGCTAAAATAAGGATTAACGGTAATTT
The DNA here is from genome assembly GCA_020510985.1 of Pholidichthys leucotaenia. NCBI lineage: Eukaryota > Metazoa > Chordata > Actinopteri > Cichliformes > Pholidichthyidae > Pholidichthys > Pholidichthys leucotaenia. Next base: position 83,433,538 of record CM035844.1, read on the forward strand.
ATCATCATCTTTTGAGCTGGAAAGAGGATGTCGTCAAGGCTGCCCCCTGTCTCCACTGCTCTTTGCAATCTTCATAGAACCTCTGAGCCAATGGATAAGACAAAATCAAGAAATTCAAGGTATTACACTTGGTCAGAAAGAACATAAAATAGCACTCTTTGCTGATGACATTTTAATATACCTAGGGCAGCCAGACACTTCTCTACCAGAATAATCTCAGTTTTTTCAGACTATGGAGATTTATCAGGGTACAAATTAAACATGCATAAAACCCAAGTTTTAACATTCAACTATGACCCAAATCATTTTTCACTAAATGAACTCAAAACTAACTGGGAGTTGGATTCTATGAAATATCTGGGGGTCAATATCCCGAAACAACTCGACAAAATTATAACACTAAACTATGATCCACTGGTGACAAAAATAAAATCTGACCTAGCAAGGTGGAATATGATACCATTCTTAGGTACCGCACAAAGAATTGAAGCAGTCAAAATGAATATACTTCCACGTCTTCTATACCTTTTCCAAACAATACCGGTAGAACCTCCCAAAAAAACATGGCAGGAACTGGACAGAAGGATCTCAAGATTCATATGGCAGGGTAAGAGACCTAGAATCAGATATAGAACCCTACAGCTAAACAAAGACAAAGGTGGGCTCGCACTGCCAAATATCAGGGACTATTTTATAGCTGCACAAATTAAAACTTTAGTAGAGATATGTAACCCAGTCTACACTGCACAATGGAAGGAGATGGAATGCCAAATAACAAGTGACATCCCCCTACAGGCGATAATAGGGAACAATGCCTTAACTAAACTCCTGAATAACACTAACCCGTGGATAGAGACCCCGCTAAAAATTTGGTTTAAGATAGTCAGAGAGAATCAAGCTAAAGAGCCCTATCGACTTCTGCAATGGATTGCCTATACTAACTAACTAACTAACTAACCTGCACTTATATAGCGCTTTTCTAGTCACAAAGACCACTCAAAGCGCTTTCATTAATACTAACCCTCTATTCTAAGGGCCTATAGGAAACAGATATCTAGGGACAATTTAGAACAGCCAATTAACCTAACATGCATGTCTTTGGCATGTGGGAGGAAACCGGAGAAATCCCGGAGTAAACCCATGCAACACGGGGAGAACATGCAAACTCCACACAGATCACTGTTGGTCGGGGGCTGGGATCGAACCCACGATCCCACGATCCCCACAATCCCCCGGCCAAGGGTAAACTGTGCTGCCGCAGTGCTAACCACTGCACCACCGTGCAGCCCTACTAGACACTAGATTTAAAGAGTGAAAAGAGAAAGGGCTGATAAAATATTACGATTTTTTTAAGGGGCAAACTTTAAGAAGTTTTGAAGATTTGAAAAAACAAGGTCTAATAAATCAAGATCTATACAGGTTCTTTCAGCTTAGACACCACATAAACAATATACTTAAAAAGGAGGATTTGGAAAGGGCCCAGTCAGGTGTTCTGAAGGTCTTCTTAATGGCATATAAAGGGATCCCAGGGATCAGATACATTTCTAAAATATACCAAGGTCTTCAAGACTTAAAAGGAGACAACACATCGTATATAAAAGAGAGATGGGAAAAAGAGGGGAATTTCACTTTACAATTGGAAATATGGGAAAAGCTAAATAAACAGCAATGGAAAAGTACCTCATCCCTGCAGTGGAGAGAATTTGGATGGAAAAACTTGGTAAGATTTTTCAGAACACCTGCACAAAACAAATTTACCCATAAGGGATTGAACTGTTGGCGCTTGTGTGGTGAAAAGACTGCAAATCATTTTCATGTGTTTTGGTCATGCCCAGTTATCCACCAATATTGGTCCAACGTACAGACAATATTGGGGAAAATATTCAAAATAACAGTTCCCTTTTCTTTTGTAACTTTGTATTTGGGTTTATTACCGGACTCACTGGAAAGACGAGGAGATAAATACTTATTCAATGTTTTAATATTGGCAAGTAAAAAAGCCCTAACTAAAAAATGGATGCTGAAGGACTGTCCTACACCTGAAGATTGGATTAACGTGATTCAAGACATTTACTCGATGGAAAAGTTGACATTCGCACTGAGACAGGACATGGATGGGTTCATGAACTTTTGGCAACCCTGGATCGCATATGTGTCTTCCATTAGAAGTAATCTTTGACAAATACCATTTCAATAATGGTCCCGCTCTTTGTTCCAACGCTACTCAGTTGCTCTTTTACTTTTAATTACTTAATTTTCTGTTTGTTTGTTTTTTGCTGTTCTGCTTGTTTGTTTATTTGTTTTTTGTTTGTTTGTTTGTTTGTTTTTATTTAATTCTCCTTAACTTCACTTTTTCTTTCACTTAAAAAAAAAGGGGGGGTTGTTGTAATAACTATCCTACCAATGTTGTCAAATAGCAAAAAATAAGGGAACATGTGATGAAAATGTAAACAATGTAATGCTGTAATGACCTGTATACCCTTTACAAAAACTTAAATAAAAAAAAAATAAAAAAATACTCAAGGCTCCATCAATCAGGGTATAAAAAGACAAAGAGATGGGAGAAAAACCAGAGGTAAGAGAGAAGAGTCATATTAAATGTTAAAAACTAGTCAAAGAGGGACATCCGGGAAGATGGCGGAGAGACATAACGCTTAAACAGAGAGCTCTCCCTAGTCGGATTAAAAATCTTTGGTAAATGGCCAACTCGACATAAATGGATCAATAAACCAAGGGATGAAAACACGAAGAAGCCGGGCACACGGACAAAAGCAGGGTAAAACTAAAGAATCCCTCTTCAACAACGCAGGAGAAATCGCTGAACATGAGGCCCAAAAAAACGAGGTGACTACAGCAGAGAAAATGGAGGACGCCAAACTCGATATTATGAACACTGGCTTCGCCAATATAAGTAAAGACATAAAAGACTTAAAGCAACAACTCCAACAGGATTTAACGGCTCTTAAGGAAGAACTGAAAAAAGAGATGAAGGAGGAAATTATGGGTCTCCGAAAAGAAATGGAACGTAAGCTAGCTGAAACCATTTTTTTTTTTTTTTGTTACTTATTTGTACCCGTAGGTAGACTTGGTTTGCAGTCTGGTGACAAGCCACCGGCTGCTGGTCGCTGCGTGCGCGAGCGCCCTAAACCTACATGTTTTTGGTGTGCGGGAGGAAACCGGAGAAATCCCGGAGTAAACCCACGCAACACGGGGAGAACATGCAAACTCCACACAGCTCACTGTTGGTCGGGGGCTGGGATCGAACCCACGATCTCATGATCCCCGCGATCCCCCGGCCGAGGGTAAAACTGTGCTGCTACAGTGCTAAACCACTGCGCCACCGTGCAGCCCGTGGAGGACCATGGAGGAACTGCGCACTCTACGGGCGTGTATAGCAGAAGCACAGGCTCGAATATCAGAGTTGGAAGACTGGAAGACCAAGGCAAGCGAGCGGCTGCAGACCCTGATGGCACAAACACAGAGGATGCAGGAAAAAATAACCGACCTGGAGAGCAGGTCCAGGCGGAGCAATATACGCATCTTTGGGATTCCGGAGGGCATTGAAGGCAACTCGATGACGAAATTCATGGATCATTTCTTAAAAAAAGAGCTTGAGCTGCCCGATGAAACAGACCTGCAGATCCAACGAGCGCACAGAGCCTTGGCACAGAACCCGAATCCAAACTCTACACCCAGGTCAGTTGTGGTAAACTTTCTAAAATACGATATAAAGGAAAGAATCCTGACATAAGCGTGGAAAAAAAAGATATGAGTCGGCGACAAACAGATATTTTTTGACCATGACTACCAGACAGAAATTGTACAGCAGCGAAAGAAATATGCCAACATTAAAAAAATGCTGAAAGAGAAAAAAATTAGATTCCAAACGCCGCTAAAGAAGATGAGAATTCATTGGGAGGACGGCGTGAAAACCTACAACATGGCCAGAGAGGCAGCGCGGGACATGACGGAGCGAGGCTTTGTGGTGAGCGTACCGGAGGAAGCGGCTGGAGCAGTGGCAGCACAGAACGCATCGCAACAGCCGGAGTGGAGGCGAGTGAGCGGCAGAAGGCGGGAGACAGTCGTGGCGCACCGGTCCCAAGAAAAACTGCAAGGCTTTCAACGGAAAGCCTAGATTATAACAAAGATTAAGAAGGACACAGAAGAAATGAAGGCCAAGAAGACAAGGTAAAAGAGAAACAAACGGCTAGGAGAGGTTTAAGTGATTTTTGTTGGACATTTCTAGACTAATGACTATTACTTGGATAGTAAATACAGGTCTAGGGAGGGCCCCTCACTCGGTGAGGACAATCCCTCCACCCACCAATAGGGACCAGTGGGCAGAAGAAAGGCCCAAAGTACGGAGGTCGAGATTTGTTAATGTGTTTTTGTACAAATATGTGTTAGTTTTGTTGTTAAAGGGGGTAGGAGCACAAGTTAAAAAAATGGAAAAACATGAATATGGTTAAAAATCTTAAGATAATGACATTACAGTGATCCCTCGCTACTTCGCGCTTCACCTTTCGCGCCCTCAGTGCATCGCGGATTTTTCAGAAATATTCATCAAAAATTCAAAATTGAGAAAAAATGGGCGGGCGCTAGCAGAAGGCAGGGAGACTACATTAGAACATCAGGTATCAACACGGAGAGCCGCACAACTCAAAATCCACCTCTCTGACCACCGCTCCACTCCTCTCCGCCCACCTCTTCACTGCTCGGGAATCTCACAAGCTGATTGGCCGAGACGTTTTACCTCGCAAGCTGATTGGCCGAGACGTTTTACCCAGCTTCTCTCCCTGCAGAGCGCCCATACCCACCGAAGGAAGACCGCATTCATTGTTCTTTATCGCTAGTCTCGCAGCGTGGAACTTTTCGCTGTTCTCTTGTCCCTTTTTGTGTGAAATAGTCTTCCCGTCGAGCCACTACGCCGCCTCCTGCAGCTGCCCTCGACAATCCTGCGCCTCTAGCACCTGACGATGAGGCGTCACCTGAGGAGCAGTAAAGCTCTCATTAACCTGTGCAGTACGTAAATCATCTTCATCTTGAGTTACGTATCTTGTTATAAAAATAAAAGAGTTCTAAAAACATATTTATGTACACTTTATTTACATCTACGTATGTATGTACACTTACACACACACACGTATCATATGAGAGAGAGTGAGAGAATGAACGTATGTGTTATTTATGGGTGACGTCATTAGGGGTGATGCTACTTCGCGGTTTTTCACTTTTCGCGGTCGGTTCTGGAACCCATTAACCGCGATAAGTGAGGGATCACTGTAAACGTGAATGGTCTGAACACACCTGTTAAAAGGGAAAGAATAATAAGAAAATTCAAGAAGGAAAAAGCCGAAATTATATTTATGCAAGAGACACATTTGAACAAGACAGAACATGAGAAACTAAAGAGATTTGGCTATAAGAACTCCCACTACAGTTCATTTAAGGGAGGAACTAAAAGGGGGGTTATGATACTAATTTCAAATAAAATACAATTTGAATGTGAACAAGAAATCCAGGATAAGGAAGGCAGATATGTAATAATAAAGGGAAGAATAGATGGTATGCAGATCACATTAGTGAACATCTATGCCCCACCAGAAAGTGACAAGGGTTTTTTTTTCAACATCTGTTTGATCTCATAGCAACACACAGTGAAGGAGTCCTAATTTGTGGAGGAGACTTAAATGCCGTCATGGATCGTTGAAGTTGACACAACAAGTGTTAAGAAGACAAAAAAACATGTAACAAAGTTCATAAGAACGTCACTGGCAGAAATGGGTATGGTAGACATATGGAGGGACCTGCACCCACTCGAAAAAGACTATACACATTATTCAGCAGTTCATAAAGTACACTCTAGAATAGATTACTTCCTTATGAATGAAGGTGACAGACACAGGGTGAGAAATTGTCGGATTGGAGGGGCAGAAATATCAGATCATAACCCTATATACATGGAAATATATTTAAACAATAGAAAATGACAAACAACATGGAAACTTAATGTAGGACTATTAAATGATGAGAAAATGAAAGAAAGAATAAAGGTAAACATAATTTTTTTTTTTTGTTGTTGTTACTTATTTGTACCCGTAGGTAGACTTGGTTTGCAGTCTGGTGACAAGCCACCGGCTGCTGGTCGCTGCGTGCGCGAGCGCCCTAAACCTACATGTTTTTGGTATGCGGGAGGAAACCGGAGAAATCGCGGAGTAAACCCGCGCAACACGGGGAGAACATGCAAACTCCACACAGCTCACTGTTGGTCGGGGGCTGGGATCGAACCCACGATCTCATGATCCCCGCGGTCCCCCAGCCGAGGGTAAAACTGTGCTGCCACAGTGCTAAACCACTGCGCCACCGTGCAGCCGAATATACTGTATAATATAAATATATATAATATAAATGAGTATATTGAGGAGAATGATAATAGAGAAGTGGACCCAACAATACTATGGGATGCACTAAAAGCCGTGTTAAGAGGTAAATTAATTGTTGAATCAGGAAAAGCAAAAAAGTCTAAACTGGAATCATATGAACAAAGATGTGAGAGACTGAGGGAATTAGAACGTAAACATCAAAGCACAAATGACCCAAAAATATATCAAGAAATTAAGGAAGAAAAAAATAAAGATAAAAGAAATACAAATATATGAAATTGAAAGGAAAAATAGATATTTAAAACAAAAATATTATGAAACGGGGCCAAAGGCCACAAAACTGCTGGCAAAACGGTTAAGAAAACAACAAACAGTGAATAATGTATATAAGATTAAGGACCCCGTCACAAATAAAACCACAGTTACCCCAGAAAACATCAAAGAAATATTCCATAAATTCTATCAAGAACTATACTCGCAACGTGAAGAGACAAATGTTAAGGATATTAAAAAATTTCTATGCACATTGGACTTGCCATCAACAGGAAACCAACAAAATGAAAAGCTAACAGCAGAAATAACAACACAAGAGATTAAAGATGTGATTAACTCACTTAAAAATGGTAAATCACCAGGTAGTGATGGATACCCCTCTGAGTTTTATAAACTGTTTATAGAAGAACTCATGCCACAGCTCCTAAAGTCATTTAATTGGACATTAAACAACAACAAAATACCTCCATCATGGAACGAAGCCATTATTTCAGTTATTTTAAAGCCAGGGAAAGATAGGGAACAATGCAGAAACTATAGGCCAATCTCTTTATTAAATGTGGATTATAAAATATATACAACAATTATCTGTAAACGAATAAAGACATTCTTGACGGAATTGATAGAGGATGATCAAACTGGTTTCATAGAGGGACGCCAAACACATGATAATATCAGGAGAACAATACATATAATTAATCAAATACATAAAGAAAAGAAAAGCGCAGTAATAATGAGTTTAGACGCAGAAAAAGCATTTGATAGGGTTAATTGGATGTTCCTATATAATGTGCTGGAATGCTTTGGAGTTAACGAAAAATCAGTACAATGCATAAAGACACTGTATCAAAAACCTGTGGCAAGAATCAAGATAAACGGTAGCTTAACAGACAAAGTAGATATACAAAGATCAACTAGGCAGGGATGCTGCCTATCGCCCACCTTGTTTGCTCTGTTCATAGAGCCACTGGCTCAAGCCATGTGACAAAATAAGAAATTAAAAGGTGTAACAATAAAGGGAGAGGAACACAAGATTGGGCTATTTGCAGACGATATTATAGTTTACCTTGAACAACCAGATGAATCAATAATGGAAATGATGGACTTGATAGAAAATTTTTGAAAATTATCAGGATACAAGATAAACATAACAAAAACACAAATACTGACATTCCACTATAACCCTTTAAACCAGATAACTGATAAGATCAAACTAAACTGGAAACAAAAAGAAATAAAATACCTTGGAGTGAACATACCTAAAGATTTAAGCAAAATCTATAAAGCAAACTATGATAGGTTGGAACAAGAAATAAAAAAAAGATATTGATAGATGGTCAATCTTAAATATGGATCTGAATTCAAAAATTAAGACAGTCAAAATCAGCATACAACCTAGACTGCTTTACCTCTTCCAGGCTCTACCAACAGAGATTCCTGGTGCCCAGTTCTCAAAGTGGGACAGGATGATATCGAGATTTGTTTGGGGAGGTAAAAAGCCAAGAGTGAAATATAAAACACTCCAATTACCAATAGAGAAAGGAGGCATGGGTCTACCGAGTCTAAAGGAATATTACTACTCAGCACAAATAAGATATATCATATGTTGGTGCGACGGAGGATATGAGGAAAAATGGAAAGAAATGGTAAAGGAAATTGAGGGACTCCCAGTACAAAGCATAATAGGAGATAAGGATGCATATAAGCAAATCAAACAAATAGACCCAATCACTAAATTTACTTTGGAACTGTGGTATAAATTAGTACAAAAGTATAATATTAAGGAGGACATAAAACTATTGAAATGGGTAGCATTTGACAGTCAGTTTGAACCGGCAAAGCAAGATAGGGGATACAAAAATCTGGTGAACAAGGGAATCACAGCATGGGGCAATATCGGAAAAAAAGATTTCAGGAGGTTTGTAAACATGAGAAGAAAATTTAAACTAGAAAAATCTGAATTCTTCAGATATCTGCAGATGAGAGATTATTATATGAGGAAGATTAGGCATAACCTCCACACAGATGTGAGCGAGATTATACAATTCATCTTAAGCTTGTATGCAGGAAATAAAATAAGAATTATTTCAAAGCTATATCAGAAACTTATGGCAAACAAACATTCAAGTAACTATATAAAGGAGAAATGGGAGAAAGAGCTAAATTTAAACATAACAGAAGAAAACTGGCAAGAAATATGGAAAACACAACACACATCAACAAGTTCAAGGAAATGGTGGGAATTAGGATGGAAAACCCTGATTCGCTACTTCATTACACCACAGATTCAAAGAAAATATACAAATACCCAATCTATATGCTGGAGGGGCTGTGGGACTCAAAATGCAGACCACTCACATATGTTTTGGAAATGCTGCAAAATCTCATCATTCTGGAAATCTATACATGTGACAATACAGAGGATATTAGGATATAATATACCAATGAACTGTAACTTGATGTATTTATGTGATCTTAAAAGAGACAATGTAATACAGGCTGAGGACAGATATCTAGTTAAAATCTTGTTGATTGCATGTAAAAAAACAATCACAAGAAAATGGTGACCAGAAGTTCTTCCTGACCAAGAGCAATGGACTGACATTGTTGAGGATATACGTTTAATGGAAAAACTAACATATCGACAAAGAATGCAAGAAGGACAATATGAAAAAAAATGGTGGAAATGGACACACTACAAAGTGCAACAACGAGACAGAAATTGAAAGAATAACCAAAGACACTGGAAAAACCAGAAGAATTAAGAGATGGAAACTAAAAACTTGATGCTCCAACATTTGTCCCCCCCCTTTTTTTTTTCTTTCTTCCTCTAGCTCCTTTTTTTAAATATAGAGACTGTGATCTGAATGTAATATGTATGATGAAAAATGAATAAAAATCAAAGTTATAAAAAAAAAAAAACTAGTCAAAGAGGTTAAAAACTCAAAGGTCTAAAACCCAATAAAATATTTAGAACCCAAGTTACATCCTACAAAAATAAGTAAATATAAAATGGAGTTAATAAATAGGTACCTAAATTATGTGCAATATATTGTTACAGCTTGTTCAACTCTTTGACAGCAGCAGGGACAAAGCTGTTTTTGTAGCGCTGGGTTCTACTTTTTGGGACAGCAAACCTCCGTCTTGAGGGAAGAAGCTGAAAGTTGCAGTGCAAAGGGTGGGAGTCATCATTTAAAATGGAGGTAGCAATCCTCTGTACTTGTCTGGTGTACAGGGATGTCAGGCTCAGCTGTGACTCACCAAGCAAACGACTGGACCATCTAACTACCTGATCCAAGGATTTCCTCTGTTTCAGTTTTATCTGACTAAACCATGACACTAAAGAAAAGTATAAAACAGATTCAATAAAAGCCCGATAAAACACTGTCATTATGGTTCGGTCAATTTGGAAGCGTGCAAGTTTTCTCAAGCAATGCAAATGTTGCTGACCCTTTTTGCACACCCTTTCACAGTTCTCTTCAAAGTTTAAATTACTATCAATAATCGTCCCAAGATATTTGTAGGATTGTATACATTCGGTGGTCTGGCCTTTTAGTACGGTGACTTTGTGCCTGGGAGTTTTCCTCCTAAAGTCAATAATCATGTCTTTAGTTTTTGTCATATTCAGCTGCAGGTAGGAATCCTCACACCAGTGAATAAAATCATCAACTACTGGGCTGTGGCCACTCTCACCATCCTGGAGGAGACTGACAATAACTGAATCATCAGCATACTTTATAATGTGTCTGTTGTCATGTCTGCTCCGACACATGTTTGTGTACAGGATGAAGAGTAGTGGTGACAACACACACCCCTGAGGAGAGCCAGTAGAAGAGCACTTTAGGTCAGACAATGTACCATTGACCCTTACTCTCTGCGTCCTGTTGGTTAAGAAATCCAGAATCCAACCCACCAGATTATTGCTCAAATCAAATTGTTGCAGGAGCCTTTCAACTAAGATATGAGGTTGGATTGTATTAAAGGCGGAGGAAAAGTTCACAAATAAAAGCCTCTTCCGGTTCCGGCGCCACACGAGTTGGCTGCCTTTTGCAACTGCCTTTTTTTTTTTTTTTTTTTTAATCTTCCTTCTTCTTTCTACACCTTTCACTCTATATATATCACGGACACACAGATCGCCCCAAAGGTCTCCCGAGTCGGCGGACGGAGCCACTGTTTACAGCAGGAGACGATACAGCAGGGAAGCGCTAGCTAGCACTCAACCGCCACCTGGTGCTAACGGAGAAACTCGACTTACCGGGAGAACTGAAGCGAAAACGACACGGGTGCCGGGCTGGAGTTTAGGCGGCGTGCAAGAAATATAAGACAGAATAATAAAGAGCGATGGCAAGAACCAAGCAGACCGCCCGCAAATCTACTGGAGGAAAAGCTCCCAGGAAGCAGCTGGCCACCAAGGCTACTCGGAAAAGCGCTCCGGCCACCGGCGGAGTGAAGAAGCCTCACTGTTACAGGCCCGGTACCGTGGCTCTGAGAGAGATCCGTCACTACCAGAAACCCACGGAGCTGCTCATCCGTAAGCTGCCCTTCCAGCGCCTGGTGAGGGAGATCGCTCAGGACTTCAAGACCGACCTGCGCTTCCAGAGCTCCACCGTCATGGCTCTGCAGGAGGCCAGCAAGGCCTACCTGGTGGGTCTCTTCGAGGACACCAACCTGTGCGCCATCCACGCCAAGAGGGTCACCATCATGCCCAAAGACATCCGGCTGGCCCGCCGCATCCGCGGAGAGAGAGCTTAGACTTTCTGCTGCACATCCACCAACCACAATGCTCCGCACTGTGTGTCTATATATATATATATATATATATATATATATATATATATATATATATATATATATATATATATATATATAGTAATATATACATGTATACTAGCTGCTCTTGTTTTTTCTTGCCTTCTGATTGTTGCTCTGAGTGTTGCTATCCCTGTGCTGTTGCAATCCTGGAATTTCCCCATTGTGGGACTAATAAAGGCTTATCTTATCTTATCTTAAAAGCCTGGCGTGTGTCCCATTAAAATCCAGATGTTTAAAAAGCATGTTAAACAGAGTGACAGTGGCATCCTCCACTCCTCTGTGAGGCCTATAGGCAAACTGCAGAGGATCCAATGCATGCTCAGTCTGCTTTAGGACCTCACATCTGACCAGTTTTTCAAAAATTTTCATTAAAATTGAAGTCAAAGCAACTGGTCTAAAGTCGTTTACCGTTTTAGGACAGCTGGATTTTGGAACGGGAACAACCACGGCTTCCTTCCAGATCTTAGGCACATGTTGTGTCTGTAAGGACTTATTAAAAATGTAATGAAATATAGGACTCAGTTCATGTGCACAGGACTTTACCAAGCGCCCACATATATCATCAGGGCCCTGACTTTTGTTCATTTTTACAGCGCAGAACTCCCTTTTAACATCCTGCACCTCAATATTAAAGTGCTGATTGTCTTTGAGTTTCTGTTTCAAATCTTGGGTTTCTGTGCTAAAATCAAAGGAGTCAAAAAGACCATAAAAACAATTAAGAGCATTAGCCAGCTCTGTGTCTGAATTAAAACCATCTAAAAACACACAATTACTGTGCTCTGTGCTCTGAAGGCCTGCAATAGTTTTCATACTGGCCCAGGCTGAACCAAGTTTCTTTGTTGCCATCTTGCTTTCCAATTCTGATTTATAATTCTGTTTTGCTCTTAAAATTTTGGATTTCAGCTCTTTTGTGGCAACCTGTAGCTCAGAAACAGACCCCTGTTTAAAGGCAAGTGCTTTCCTCTGTAAGCAGGATTTAACTGATTTTGTAACCCATGGCTTGTTGGGATATATTTTGACACGTTTACGTGGAACAATCTTATTTTTACAGAAAGCCATGCATGAGCATGTGACGTTCACCAAAGAGTCCAAATCATCCCCGCAGGCCAGTGTGAACATCTCCCAGTCTGTACAGTCAAAGCATTCCTGGAGGCTGTGCACTGAATCCTCTGTCCACACATCAATGTCTCTCGTCTCCACCTTGAGTCTTCTGAGAGCAGTTTTATATGTGGGCAGCAAATGTACACAGTTGTGATCTGAGGATCCTACAGGAGGAAGGGGGAGTGATTTATAGGCCCTCTCTATGGATCCATAGCACAGGTCCAATGTCTTTTTTCGCCTGGTTGGGCAGGAGACATACTGATAAAAGTTTTTAAGTGTCTTCTTTAAAGAAACATGGTTAAAATCCCCAAGAATGAAGTTTGGCGCCTCTGGAGAAATTGATTGCAGCCGCTGGATCACATCAAAGATGGTGCTGGAGGTGGAGTCAGCATCTGCCCTCGGGTGAATGTACACAGTTGTGATGAAAAGCTGGGGGAACTCGCGAGGCAAATAAAAGGGGCGTAGTGACACAGACAGCAGCTCCACATTGGGTGTACAGATGCGCTCTCTGACCGTGACAGATGTGCAGTACTGCTTATTAATGTATAAACATACGCCGCCCCCCTGACGTTTCCCCGTTACCTCTTCCTGCCAATCCGAACGCAGTGGGGCTCCAAAGCCGTCAATCCACAGGTCTTGCGCCTCGGTCATGCGCATTAAGCCAAGACTCGGTGAAGGCCATGACACAGCAGTTCTTAAAGTCCTTCTGGTAGCGTACATTCCCTTGAATTTCATCCACCTTGTTTCTCAGAGATTGTACGTTCCCAAAAATCATAGAAGGAAGAGGAATGTTACCAAACTGATGTCTTCTCAGGCGCAATTTCACGCCTCCACGCTTTCCGCGTTTCCTTCTCCCGTCTCTCTTTTCACCGCTGTGTCCGTCTCTCAAAATAAAGTCCGGCAGTTGCGGCTTAGGTTCAATCACAGCCACTGCATCAACCGTGTTTAAATGCAGCAACATGTCCCTGGAATAATGTATCCTGCCCTCCATGATGCCGAACGCGTTTACTTCAGAGACAAAGAGCCAGAGGAAAAGTAGCAGCAATGCAAAAAAGGGGAGGAAGTCCATGTTGATGGAACCAGGGAGCTCTTCACCATACAGTCCACAAACATTCCAGGACAGAAACGACACAGAGAATTTCGTAAAAACACATTAAAGTGCATAAAAACAAGACACACAGATGACGGACTTTTTCACCAGCTGCCGGTCGCTGCGTGCGCATGCGCCCTTTTATGAAGAATAGCTTCCTTGACTTTATTATAATCCAAAGAATCATCAATGGCCATGTGTACATATGCAGCTCTTGCTTTACCAGTGAGTAATGGTATAAGATGAAAAACCCAGTCACTTTTCTGCCATCGACAAGCCAGTGCAATACGTTCAAATGTAATTAGAAAACGCTGAATGTCATCTTCATCTGTAAATTTTTGTAATTTGGCCTCAAAAAAATTAGACTTACCTGAAGTGCTGATTGACTCACTTGGGCCAGCTTGGGGAGGAGAAACATTGGCTGGAGGCTCCACATCAGGTGGTTCAACTGACTGAGGTCCAGGCACTGCAGTGCAGGCCTGCACTTCAACCTGTAAGAGTTGAAACTGATGTTGAAGTGCTCTAAAACATTGCTCTTGCCGTGCATTTTCCTCCATCTGTCTAATCTGTCTTGCCTCCCGTTTCCCCATATGCGAGCAGAAAAGAGAAACCAAGTCTGATATGGTTGGCTCCTGACCTTTGTCCCCAGTGCTGCCTACCCCTCCAGGAGCTCCATTTTCCTCCTGTTTCATATTAGTTTGCATTTATGAACTGATCTTTTAGTTTTGTTCATCTCCTCTGGCTCCTTTTGCACTTCTTCCACCCCTCTGTATGGCTTACAGGTTGAAAGAAAAAGAAAAAAAAAACAGGAAAAAAATACCTGTGCCTTTTAACTGGATGATCCCACCGCTGCCACCAAATGTGAGGGACCAAACAGTCAAAAGATATACTGACATAGGTATAACTCTCAAAATCTGGGTTTTATTATACCCCAGTGAACAGAAAGCTCAAAAACACATAATAAAAATAGTCCATTTGTTTAAAAGAGGCCAACTAAACAGAACTCTACTCAAAAAAATAAGGCTTAACACTGCAAGACATAAACTCAGCAAACTGACCTGAGTAAATAAGGAAAAACTCAACCTATATACCAGCAGAATAAACCATCTTAAATTAAAAGGTAGAAACTACAGAAATAACAGTGGAATGCAATACAAAGTAGCTCCATTTTCCCCCATGCTGTCACGGCAGATGCTTCAGTCCACTTTATTGGCCTCTGCATTGAAACCAGCTTCACCCTCAGCCTCCTCTTTGCCAGGACATGCAGGAATTGCAGGAAATGAAAAGGCAGACAAGTTGGCAAAAGAGGCAGTCAAGAGGGAAAATATGGAGGTTAAAATTAAGCTTTCAAAGTCTTAAGAGAAAAGTATAATCTGGAAAGGAATAATAAATCAGTGGCAGCAGTGCTGGGAAAATCAAACAAAAGGAAGACATCTATTTAATGTTAAGAATAAAGTAGGGAAAGGTTTACTGCAGGAAGTAACAAGTGGTGTTAAGCAGATTAAGGATTGGTCACAGCAATTTAAAGAGCTCTCTCTCTTTGTAACGGGGAAACACCCGACAGGCCATTGTGATCAGTGTGAAGAAAGTGAGACAGTAGAGCATGTGCTGTTATGTTGCAGGAGATATATTGAGGAGAGAAAGATTTTTATGGCTAGGCTCCAGAGGATGTGTACTGTGGTGAACAGCATAAAAGATGTAATTAGGGCTGCAAAATGGGAGGAGGGCAGGAAAATGATAATGGCCTTCCTAAAAGATACAAGACTATTTAACAGGATCTAAATGATTGTGGGGTACGGGGTGTAAAGGGCAGTAGGAGGTAGTGGTAGTGATGGTCAAATGAGGACTTGAGGCCTTTCATCAAAATGCTTCACATACAGTAGGCAAGGCCTCATGTGGGACTTCATTTTCTCTACCAGGCCATCTAGTGGACAAAATGTATACAACATGCTGATTTTTGCAAGGGTGTTGTTGGTTTAATGTGTATTTTTTCAATTTCAATAAATGTGCTGTCTTTTAAAAAATATCATTGATCATAAGGCAAAAAAATAATAACACTGAGGTGACTACAGTGAATGTGCTTGTGCTACTTATCCATTTTTTTAAAGAAATAATAACTTTTCGACAGTCATACTGTCTTTCTCAGTACATTGATCTCTGTCCTTATTGTCATGCAGGGCACAATAGTGCCTCAGCATAATGATGCGTAATAATGATCCAAGCTCTTCCTTGCAAATAAAAATGAAATTAAAAGAACGACACAGCTGGGATTCAAACCCAGGTCTCCCACTTGCAAAATGGATATACTACTGCTAAGCCATCACCTCAGTTGCAATAAAAAGCCGCTATTTGTGAAAAATACATCAATGGGAGAAACAAGCTCAAGTGTTTTTGGTGTTGGCTCCATCTGAAAATTGGCTGTGACAAATCCCTTACACCAGGGGTCTCAAACTCGCGGCCCGCGGGCCAATTGAGGCCCACAGGCCCCCTATTTGTGGCCCCCTACTTGACATCAAAGTTTAGAGTTGGTGCGGACCGCACGTTTTTCTTTTTTCACGTTTTTCGCAAGCACCTTTTTGCTGAGCCATTGCACGAGTCTTTGCCCTGGGCGTTTTATGTATTTTCTGACACTTATGGGATACCATAGCTCAGACTCGTAAGAGCTTCCGGTGGTGTTTGTTGACAACGCGACGTCACTTGGTTGAAACGTGATTTCGGAGTGACACAGAACGGAAGGAAAATATATCCTGTAATGCTTTTTTGTCACCCAGCCCCAGTCATGTCTTTCTCAAAACGTGCCGTGAAGAGAAAAGTTGGCGACAAGCACAGACAATTTCAGGAAAAGTGGGAGACGGAATTTTTTTGTTGAGCATAGGGGCACCCCGACGTGTCTTATATGCACAGAGAAAGTTGCGATGCACAAGGATTACAACATCAGACGACATTACTCAACTAGACATGCTGAGGAGTATGCAAAATACCAGGGAGATGAGAGAGTTGACCGGGTCGTCAATCTTAAAACATGTCTACAGTGGCAACAAGATTTTTTCAAAAAAGCAAGCAAAGAGAGTGATGCGGCAGTCGAAGCTAGCTACGTGGTGAGTGAGATGATTGCTAAGGCAGGAAAGCCATTCACAGACGGCGAGTTAATCAAAAAGTCCATGTTACAGACTGCAAGTATAGTCTGTCCGGAAAAAGAAGGGACAGTTTAGCAACATCAGCCTTTCTGACCTGTCAGGTAACATATATGAACAACTGCGTGAGAAAGCCAAACATTTCAGTGCATACTCAGTCGCTCTTGATGAGAGCACAGACAACACTGATACTGCGCAGCTCGCAATATATGTTCGTGGTGTTGATGACAGTTTTGAAGTGATGGAGAAGCTATTCAAAGTGATTCCTATGCATGGCCAGACCACCGCTCAGGAGATATTCCGCCAGCTGTGTGATACCATTGTGGATGCCGGTTTACCATGGAAGAGGTTTGCTGGAATAACAACCAACAGAGCGCCATCAATGACAGGGAGGAGAAATGAACTGGTGGCACTTGTTCAAAGAAAACTGCAAGAGTAGGGTGTGGAGGAGGCCATTGCTCTGCACTGCATTATCCATCAGCAGGCCCTTTGCAGCAAATGCTTGAAGTTTGACAATGTGATGTCTGTCGTTGTGAAATGCATCAACCATATCAGATCCAGGGGCTTAAAGCTCCGGCAGTTCTGCACCTTTCTGGAGGAAATAGAGTCAGCATATGAGGATGTGCTCTACTTCACTGAGGTACGTTGGCTCAGCAGGGGAAACGTCTTGAAGAGGTTTTTTGAGTTGAGAGCAGAAGTGAAAGCCTTCATGGAGAAGGATGGAATGGCTGTTCCTGTGCTACAGTAAGTGATCCCAAATGGCTCATGGACTTAGCTTTTCTTGTTGACATCACACAGGAGCTGAATGTACTGAACAAGAATTTACAAGGCCAGGGGCAGCTTGTCAGTGCTGCCTATGACAAGGTCAGAGCATTCTCCACAAAACCTGTGTTATGGAAAGCCCAGCTCTCTCAAACAAACCTCTGCCATTTCCCAGCATGCAAGGCACTCATGGATGCGGGCACACCATTCAGTGGTGAGAAGAACGCTGACGCCATTGTAAAGCTACAGGAGGATTTTGATCACAGGTTTGCAGACTTCAAGACACACAGAGCCAATTTTCAGATTTTTTCTGATCCCTTCTCCTTTGACGTGCAAGATGCCCCTCCTGTGCTTCAAATGGAGCTAACTGACCTTCAGTGCAATTCTGAACTCAAAGCCAAGTTCAGGGAGGTGAGTGGAAAAGCAGACAAGCTTGGACAATTTTTGAGAGAACTGCCCCCCACCTTCCTTGAGCTTTCCAGGAAGTTCAAGCGGACCATGTGTCTTTTTGGGAGCACATATCTGTGTGAAAAGCTCTTCTCCACCATGAACTTTCATAAGTCAAAGTACAGGTCCAAACTTTCTGATGAGCATCTTCAAGCCACACTGAGGGTCTCAACTGCTTCCTCCCTCAAGCCAAATGTGGCTCAGCTGTGTAAGAGGAAGCGCTGCAAGGTCTCTGGTAGCAAGGAGTAGATAAGAAAAGCCTATGTTCTGAAGAACCGTTCATGTTCTAAACTGTTATTATCAAAGGTTGAAAAGATTGAATCAGTTGTACTTTTTTTTTTTTTTTGAATACTTGAAACCCTTTTTTTTTCCAGAATACTTGATGCTGCCCAGCCTCACCCAGACTCTACCTCCAGTGGCCCCCAGGTAAGTTGAGTTTGAGACCCCTGCCTTACACAGTCAAACATGACAAAACAAAATGTGAGGGACGGGGATTTCCACTGGGTAGCCCTGCTCAGTTTATTTCTCCTGACCCAGTCACGTGGTCCGACGTCAACACATACGTCACGAGTCACGCCTCGAAACACGCCTCGCCAAATATTTCCTGGATAAAATCGGATCACCGTTCGGAGCACCGGTGCCTTCCTTCCCATCACTAGTAGGATGCAGTAATGCAACACATTGGATGCCAGCTGCCGTAAAAATCCAAAGAAGAAGCAGAAGAAGAAACCTCCTCTTTGACACCAGACAGGAAGGAGTGAACCAGCAGGTAACTTGGAAAATGGAGAAAAATGTAATTAATGCAACTTATATAAATTAATGACAAAACAATCTAAAACCAATGTACATGTCACTATTTAAAGCAGTATAATGTCAAAACATTGTTTTAGTTTAAGTTACTGCAAATTAAATTGAATGTGAAATGATGTAAAGAATATATCTAAATGACGTGAGTGTTAGTTGGGTGAATATTACCAAATTATCAGTTCCATTGTGTGGCTGTTGATACAGCCGCACAGTAAGAAAGACGGTATCGGGGTTGGATCAGTATTGGCCGATGCTCAAAGTCACAGTATCGGTATCAGACTTGAAAAAGTAGTATCGGCTCATCCCTAGTTCTCACTAAATTGGATCTGAGAAATGCATATCATCTCATCCGAAAAAGAGCGGGGGACAAAAGGAAAACCAGTTTTTGCACTCCCATGGGCCATTTCGAATACTTGGTTATGCCCTTTGGGCTAACCAATGCCCCAGCTGTCTTCCAAAGACTCATCAATGATGTCCTGAGAGATTTCTTGAACCTGTTTGTCTTTGTGCATTTAGATGATATCCTGATCTTTTCCAGTTACATCGAAGAATACAAGGTCCACGTCAGGTGGGTGCTGCAGTGGCTGCTGGAGAACCACCTCCATGTCAAGGCTGAAAAATGTGAGTTTTTTACCTCCACAACATCTTTCCTCAGCTTCATCATTGCGAAGGAACAGTTAAAACCTGACCCAGCAAAGATTTAGGCTGTAACCGATTGGCCAATCCCCACTAACCGTAAACAGTTGCAGCGCATCCTAGGATTTGCTAACTTTTACAGAAGATTCATCAGGAACTACAGCCGCGTGCCCGCAGCCCCCCGACTCAACTCACATCCCCCAAAGTCCCTTTCAGTTGGTCAGACTCAGCAGAGGCAATCTCCAGACTGAAGGCGTTGTTCTCCCAGATGCCCATCCTATCCCAGGTGGATCCCTCGCTTCAGGTTGTGGTGGAGATGGACGCTTCAGACTGTGGCGTGGCAGGCCGCTCTGTCACAACAATCCCCTGCTGATCGCAACCTGCACCCCTATGCAATCTTATCCCATTGTCTCAGCCCAGCAGAAAGGAACTATGATGTGGGGAATCAGGAGCTTCTGACAATCAAGCTGGCATTGGAGGAGTGACACCAGTGGCTGGACGCCACTGGGAGCAGCACAACCATTCCTGGTTTGGACCGACCACCGAAATCTGGAGTACCCCCGGTCAGCCAGGCGTCTGAACCACCGCCATTCCCAGTGGACTCTGTTCTTTGGCCAATTCCACTTGACCTACCGGCCAGGAACCAAGAACATCAAACCTGATGCACTTTCCCATCAGTTGTCTCCCGACGTTAAGACTCCAGCCCACGAACCTCACCCCCCTCCCATGTGTTTTAGGGGCAATATCCTTCGAGGTGGAGAAGAAGATGTGAGCTGCGTGGGGGGGGTGGGGGCAGATTGTATGTTCCCACATCTGTTTGGTGTGATGTGATCCATTGGGTGGACACAGCCCTCTTCGCCTGTCACCTTGTGGTTAGTTTCACTATCCATCGTTTCCGTAGAGTCTTCTGGTGGCCCTCTCTCAGTGCAGATGTCTGAGAGTATGTCCAAGCCTGTTCCATCTGTGTAGTTGGGAAATCCTCCACCTCACTCCCCGCTGGTCTCCTGCAGCCCCTGCCCATCCCCAGTCGCCCATGGTCACACATCGCAGTAGACTTTTGTCACTGGTCTTCCACCCTCAGAAGGCAATACTGTGGTGCTTCCCGTTATTGACAGATTCTCCAAGGCCATGCATTTCATTGCTCGACCCAAGCTGCCCTCTGCCAAAGAGACTACCAACA
This sequence comes from Pholidichthys leucotaenia, assembly GCA_020510985.1. NCBI lineage: Eukaryota > Metazoa > Chordata > Actinopteri > Cichliformes > Pholidichthyidae > Pholidichthys > Pholidichthys leucotaenia. Next base: position 83,454,163 of record CM035844.1, read on the forward strand.
TCCTGGTGCAACAAGTTTTCTGTCTCCATGGGTTGCCCAGTGATATTGTGTTGGACCGGGGGCCACAATTCTCATCTTGGGTTTGGAGCATCTGTTAGTCTCACCTCCAGCTATCACCCACAAAGTAGTGCAAGCGAGCAAACCAGGAGCTGAATGCAGCACTCCGCTGCATCACTTCACAACACCCCGCTTCCTGGAGTTCTCACCTGCACTGCATTGAGTATGCCCCTAACACCACGGCATCAACGGCCACTGGAGTCACCCCCTTCGAGGCCTCACTAAGGGATAACCTTCCCCTGCTTCCTGGTACTGAGGAAGAGATTGCTGTCCCCTCAGTAAAACATCACATGTGGCGCTGCTGATGAATTTGGCCATCCACCAGGACAGCCTTTCTATGTACTGCTAACCAAAACTCCAATGTGGCCAGCCGGTGGAGGACCCTGGCCCCTGAATACTCTGTGGGACAAAAGGTATGGCTGTCCACACATAACATTCCATTAAAGACGGACTAGGCAGTCCACATCCTTAACCTAATGGTTAAGGATGTGGACTGCTGAGCGGAGGGTTACACGTCCGATCCCTGGACCCGCAGGATCAGATCTGGGTGGGACAGATACAGTAACATAGCAATGTTTACTTCACCCTCCTTAATCCCACTGTGGTGCCCTTGAGCAAGGCCCTTAACCCCAACTGCTCCAGTGGAGCTGTTCAGTGGCCACAGGTCAGTCTGTGGTTGTACTAGGCAGTACAACCTAGTACTGCCTAGTACTAGGCAGCTTTGTGGTGTGAATGTGTAACTGTGTGAATGTGAACAGGGCATCCTTGAAAAAGAGAGGTTGCCCCTCAGTGGAACTACCCTGTATAAATAAAGGTTAAATAAAAAATCAAGACTGACTCAAGAAAACTCTCACCCAAGTTCATTGGTCTTTTTCCCATAATACACATCATTAACCCATTTGCTGTTTGCCTCAAGCTGCCATCTTCCTTGGGTATTCACCCTACCTTTCACATTTCCTATATTAAACCAGTTTTCTCCAGTCCCCTCTGCCCTCCCTCCAAACCTTCTCCTCCCCCCAGAATTGTCGACAGATGGCTAGTTTATTCCGTCCGCTGAATTGTGGATGTCTGCCACAGGGGCTGGGGCCGGGGCCTCCAGTACCTGGTGGATTAGGAGGGTTACAGCCCCGAGAAGCGATCCTAAATTCCTTTCCCCTTCATAGTCAATCCTGAGATGATCAATGCATTTCACCGACAACACCCGGACAAGCCCGGTGGGATGCCAGGAGGCGCCTCGGTGGGGAGCTGTCATGGTCTGTGGTGAGCCAGCACACACACACACACACACACACACACACACACACACACACACACACACACACACACACACACACACACAAAAATCTTTGCTAACCAATTGTCTCCAATTTACTACAGCTACTCAGCTGCCTTGCTCCACCCTACTTAAAGGAAACCTGTATTGGTCCTTATAACAACATTAATCCTGCTTTAGGTATTACCTATCAACCAAAAATGTGTTTATTCATTAAAAATAACCCCCTAGAGTCAGTATACTCAATATTTTATCCTGTGGGGAATCCACTCAGTATGTTTCCACTCAGACGGAAGGACAAGGGGAATCGTCATGGAGGATTTGTGTGTTGATGCGGGGATTGGTGTGTTGATGCGAACAGTGACAATGAGAATGGGAATTGCAAAGGTTTTCATGCTAATGCAGCACCACAGAAGGCTGACCGAGTTGTATTATATAAAAGGAGAGGTGCCTGTGACTTGTGAGTCTTTTGATGCTTGTGATTCTGGTGAATGTGTGAGAGAGAGATTAATAAAGCCTGTTCTCTCTCTCCACACTGGTGACCCTTGACGCACAATGGAACTTGAGGCAAACACCCTGGAGACGACCCGGACGGGAGATGCCAGCAACGCATGCGCCATTTCGGTCAAACTCCCAGACTTTTGGCTACACGACCCGAAGTCTTGGTTCCTCCACACCAAGGCCCAGTTCACACTCTGGGGAATAACGGCGGATGACACCAGATACACTACGTGGTCGCAGCACTGGATGCACGTACAACTCAGTAGGTGGCGAGCCTGCTCCAACGGCCCCCAGCCCACGACAAATACGAGGCTCTCAAAACCGCGCTGACCCGGCGCTATACGCTCTCAGACTGTGAGAGAGTGGAAAGGCTCCTGACGCGCTCCAAGTTGGGAGACGGGTCGGCGGTCGAGTTAATAGAGAAGATGTTGGTGTTGATGGGCACAGATGACGGGCATTTCCTCTTTGCCCACCTTTTCCTCCGGAACCTCCTGACGGCGGCCAGGGCGGTCCTTGCCAATTCGCCACTGCTGGCCGCACGCAACTACTGGGTGCTAGTGTAAGAGGCAGATCGGATTATCCTCACCACCAGAGCCCTCGCAGTGAACGCAGCGGCATCGGAACCCAGTGAGATGGCCAGCGGGGGCAAGGAGCCAATGACGGTGGCTGCAGCGGAGGCCAAGAAGCACCGGAGAGACACACTCTGCTTCTACCACCGCCGTTTTGGAGAGGACGCACACCGATGCATGCCACCATGCCAATTCAAGCACTCGGGAAATGCCAGGGCCGGCAGTCGGTAGCAGCTGCGACCGCCGGTGAAGCGAGCAAGCTGCTCTATGTGACAGACTCGCGCTCGGGGAGACGGTTCCTCATGGACTCCAGCTCCCAAAAGAGTCTCATCCTGCCATCCTACGCAGACCGGCTGGCGGGAACTAGCGGCCCCGAGCTGACGGCCGCAAACGGCTCAGACATTAAGACTTTTGGCGAGAGGACACTGACTGTATCCTTGCATGGCCGTACATACCAATGGACATTCGTCATAGCGGCATGCAACTTCCCCATTTTGGGCGCTGATTTTTTGTGTGCACACAGTCTACTAGTCAATGTGGCTAACAGACGCCTGATTAACGCAATGTCTTTTGATTCACTCCCCTGTACAGCTAGAGGAGCCGGGCCCTCAACGCTAGCCAATGTCACAGCTCCAGGGGGTAAGTTCCACACACTACTCACCCAGTTCCCAGCACTCACGGTCCCGACTTTTTCGGCGACCGTCACTAAACACGTGATAGAGCACTTCATTACCACCACGGGGCCGCCCGTTTTCGCACGACCTCAGCGTCTGGATGCAGCTAAACTGGCCATAGCGCGTGAGGAGTTCGCCAACTTGGAAAAGTTGGGCATCATCAAACGCTCAAACAGCCCATGGGCATCCCCGCTACATATGGTTCCTAAAGCCGAGGGATCGTGGCGACCATGCGGAGATTTCTGCAGATTGAAGAATGCCACAGCGCACAACCGCTACCCGATCCCCCATATTCAGGATTTTTCCGTTTACCTCATCGGGGCACGCATTTTTTCCAAGATAGACCTGGTCCGCGGTTACCACCAGGTCCCAGTGCGGGCTGAGGACATACCTAAGATGGCAGTAATTACCCCATTTGGTCTTTCTGAGTTTTTATGCGTGTCTTTCGGGTTAAAAGGCATGGCACAGACATTCCAATGCATGATGGATGCGGTGTTGCGTGATCTGCCGTTTGTGTTCGTGTACCTGGATGACATCCTGGTGGCCAGCGCGTCCGAGGACGAACACGTAGCCCACCTCAGGACAGTTTTCCAGAGGTTGGAGGAGCACAGATTGATAATCAACCCGGCAAAGTGCCAGTTCGGGGTGACGGAAATCGATTTTTTGGGCCACCGCATCTCACCGGAGGGCGCGATAGCCTTACCGGACAAAGTGCGCGAAGTGGCAGATTTTCCCTGGCCTCAGACGGTCAGGGCACTGCAGGAGTTTTTGGGGATGGTTAACTTTAACAACCGTTTCCTCCCCCACGCAGCCAAGCTCATGCAGCTGTTGTACGCCGTGCTTAAGAAATGGAAGCCGGCGGACAGAATCGACTGGATTCCTGAGCGAGAGCAGGCATTTTCTGAGGTTAAAACAGCTCTGGTGAACGCCGCACTGCTGATGCACCCGGACCCGGTGGCTCGGATAGCGCTCACTACCAACGCATCGGACATGGCCATAGGGGCCATCGTGGAGCAGCACGTCCCAGATTCTTGGCAGCCGCTTGCTTTTTTTTAGCAGGTCTTTGCGCGACAGTGAGCATAAATACAACGCATTCCACAGGGCGTTACTGGCTCTCCACCTGGCCATACGTCACTTCCAGTTCTGGCTGGAAGGGCGCACCTTCACTGCGTTCGTGGACCACAAGCCGCTAACGTACGAGATGGCCAAAGTTTCGGAACCATGGTCAGGCCGGCAGCAGAGACAGCTGGCCGCGATCTCGGAGTTTATGACAGACATTCAGCATGCGGCCGGTAAACTCAACGTGGTGGCGGACTGCCTCTTGCACGCATTAGTGGCCCCAGTTTACGTGGGGATAGATTACACGGCCATGGCTGCCGAGCAGATCGGCGATGCGGACGTTTGCGCGCTCCAGTCTGGACTAACAGGGTTAAGGCTGGAGAGCAGAGTACTGCAAGACGCCCCCCCCCCAATCTGTGACATCTCCACATGCCGCCCGCGCCCGGTGGTCCCACGCGCTTGGCGCTGCCGCGTTTTTGAGTCGGTTCACTCCCTGGCGCACCCAGGAGTGCGTGCATCAGTCAAAATGGTGGGAGCAAAGTTCGTCTGGCCGAGCCTGCGCAAACAGGTGAAAGAGTGGGCGGCAGCCTGCGTAGCGTGCCAGCGAGCCAAAGTGCACAGGCACACAAAGGCCCCCTTGGAGCCGTTCCATATCCTGGGTAAGAGGCTCGACCACGTTCACGTGTACCTCATGGGCCCCCTCCCACCATCGCAGAGGTTCACGCACCTCCTGACAGTGGTGGACCGCACCACATGCTGGCCCGAAGCAGTCTCGCTAGCTTCCACCGCGTCCACAGACGTTACACGCGCTTTTTTGACGACATGGGTGGCACGTTTCGGCGCCCTACTCACATCCATCTGTGCTCTCTCCCACACACTCCCCCACACTCATTCACCCTTATTCCTGAGGGTGACCGCAATGCAGATGCAGCGAGCATGAACATGCACCATTGCCTGGCAGCGGCCGGGGAGACCGCCAGCGCAGGCCAGCAGCCACACCCCCACCAACCCACCCCAGGGCGGCCGCGACCACAGAAGCAGACCACCACCCCCAATGCCCACCCGAGCGACTGATCAGTGGACTGCCGCAGGCGCTCCGAGATGCCACCCGACATGCAAAGTGCCACACAAAACCGCCCCACCATCACCATCTCCACTCATCACTCCACTCCACTCAAAAAGAAGGATTTGCTAAAACACAGTTACAGAACACATGATTAAACACACGACTGAAATAAAAATGGCCCAGGATTATGGAAATATACACAGGTATGGTAGTGGCTTCATGGATGAAACAATGTACATAAAAGTGTGGAGTGCAGAACACACAATTGAACACATGATTGATTAAAATGACCCAAGGGTTGTGGAAAATATACATAGGTATGGTAGTGGTTTCATGGATGGGTCAATATACATGAAAGTGCGGAGTGCAAAGAGTGGTGTGATTATGATAATTGAAAAGGTCCTCAGTTCTGTGCATGTGAGCGTTCGGAGGGAGGGGGTGGGGCCTCTCACTGTTTGCACTCCAGATGGCCCAGGGGAAGAAACTGTCAGTCTGGAGGTGTGGGACCTGATTGATCTGAACCATTGTCCAGAGGGAAGCAGGTCAAACAGGTGGTGGGTGGGATGTAAGGGGTCTCCTGTGATGGCCTTGATCTTTCTGACAGGAGAATCTGGAGATGTCTTCCAGAGAGGGCAGAGGGTCGCCAATAATTTTTTGGGCGGTGTTGATGACCCTCTACACAGCCTTCCTGTTCTCAGTCATGGAGCCAGCGTACCATACACCCAGGCAGTAGGTGAACATGCTCTCCACTGAGCAGTAGGAGAAGGCCAGCAGCAGCTTCTGGTTCAGGTTGTTTTTTCTCAGGACACAGAGGAAGTGCAGCCGTTGCTGGGCATTCTTCACCAGGGTCTTGGTGTTGACAGACCAGGAGAGGTCAGAAAAGATGTGGGTGCCCAGACACTTGAAGGCGGGGACAGTTTTCACATGGTCGCCATTTATGAGGAGGGGGTATGGTCCTGTCTGTTCTTTCTAAAGTCCAGTATGACTTCCTTGTTTTTTGGACATTCAGTTTTAGGTTGTTTGCTTGGCTCCACAGCAGAAGATTCTCTACCTCCTCCTTATATTGCCTTCTCGTCGTCATTGGTGATGAACCCAACCAAGGTGGTATCATCCACATACTTCACGATGAAGGTAGTTGGGTGGTTTGGAATACAGTCAAAGGTGTACAGGGAGTACAGTAGTGGGCTTAGCACGCAGCCCTGGGGGAAGCCAGTACTGAGAGACAGTGTGGAGGAGTAGTGGGTGCCAAGTCTGACTGTGGGTGGTTGGTGAGAAAGTTTTTTTTATACAGGAGCAGGTGTGTCTGTGTGTGTGTGTGGGGGGGGGGGGGGTCTGGAGAGGTGCAGTTTGTTGATCAGGATGTCCGGGATGAAAGCTGAGCCGTAGTCCACAAAGAATATCGTCACATAGCTCCTTGGGTTCTCCAGGTGCTTCAGCACTCTGTGGAGTGTGGTGGCGATGGAATCTTCTGTAAACCGGTTTTCCCTGTAGGCAAACTGGTGGGAGTCGAAGAAGGGGGGAAGACAATCCCTGATGTGCTAGGACACCAGTTGCCCAAAACACTTCATGACTACAGACGTAAGTGCTATTGGTTTGTAATCATTCAGACTGTCTTTTGTGGACTTTTTGGGGATGGGGATGATGGTGGAGGCCTTGAGGCAGGAGGAGACGATAGCATGTATCAGGGAGAGGTTGAACAGTTTGGTAAGGATCTCTACCAGCTGGTCAGCACATGCTTTGACCATTGCTCCTGGGATGCCCTAACGACCAGCAGTTCTGCGGGTATTCACTGGTTTCAGTTTCCTCCTCACCTCATGCACCTGGAGAGAGAGAGGGGAGGTTGAGGGGGAGAGAGGGGAGGAGGAGGGGGTGAGGGAGAGGAGGGGGCACGAGTTGGGTGGAGGTGTGCTCAAACAGGGCAAAGAAGCTGTTAAGCTCCTTTGTCAGAGTGAGGCTGCTGTCCGATGTTAGGAGGCACTGGCCCCTGTAGTTGGTGAGGGCCTGGATGCCTCTCCACATCTGTCGGGGGTTGTTGTCTGTGAGGAAGGCCTCCACTTCCCTCCTATAGGCATTCTTGGTGTATTTTATGCCTCTTCTCAGGTTGGCTCTGGGAGTGCTGTATAGAGAGATGTCCATCTGGCTGAGTTGTGGCCTCTAATTAGAGCCTGTACTTCACTGGTCATCCAGGGTTTCTGGTTTGGATAGAGAAGAGGACAGACTCTGTGTAGGAGTCCAGGTCCTGCTGTTCAAAGATGTTCCAATTTGTGCAGCTAAAGGAGAGCATTTTCTGGCCAGATTTTAATTGTTTATTTACACTTCCTAAGGGGGATGTAAGCAGGTATGAGAAATAGGGTGAGATGGTCTGATTGTCCAAAGTGAGGGAGGGGGGTGGCTCTGTAGGTGTGCTTAATGTTGCTGTAAACATGATCCAATGTTCTTTCCCCTCTTGTGGGACACTTAACATGCTGGTGGAATTTGTGGAATACAGTCTTTAAGCATGCTTTATTAAAATCCCCTGCAATAATGAGGACTGTGTTGGGGTGATCTTTCTATTGCCTGCTGACAATGTGCTGGAGGTGGCTGAGTGCTAAACTAACATTAGCGTCTGGAGGAATGTAAACAGCTGTCACAATTACTGCGCCCGTTTCACAGGTGCAAATAGGACACCAAATGCTCGCTGTAGGTTGGCACATTTATTAACAAAACACAAACAAGAACATTTTCATACAAATTCAAAAAATGAGGAGCAAATGATAATAAAGTAATGTGAACAATATGCTGGAGGAGAGTGGGGCTCAGTGTCCTAAGGTACAAAGTCAGGGAATGCCTGACCAAGGCGAAACTCAGCCGGAGGACCCCGAGAGCTGTGGGGCTCAACAGCTGACACGCCGGGGAAAAAGACACCAGGACGGAGCACTCCAAACTCACCTCGACAGCGGGACCTTCACTCACGGTTGCAGTCAGCGGGCAGGAATACACAAGAAGAGAAGAAGGACACGGCAACGGCAGAGGTTGTTGTGGCCCTTAAATACACACACAGTAATCAGAAACAGGTGTAATTCATGAGTAGCAGAATAGGCAGCAGCTGTGCAGCCCCGAAGGAATTGAAAGCCGGAAGCTGCACAGCGCTATCAAAATAAACCACCCGAAAACATAAAAATAAAAACACAACAGAACTCAAAAACCATCATAATAATCTTATAGATAACAATAAACAAACAGAAAACTGCTCACTGGGCCGAGAAACTGGGCATGGCTCTAACCCGTGCCCCAGGAACATGACAATTACTGTAGTTAGCTTGCGGGTTAGATAGAAGGGCCTACACAAAAAGGAGATGGCCTCTTAGTCTTGTGACCAGTGACTTTTGTGGGGTCACCCCCACAGCCTACAGACAAGCAGAGCGCTCAGCTGGGGCAATTAGCAGAACAATGAGATGTGTGTATTGAGATCAATAGGCAGCTTCTCTTTGTCTAGCTCTTTCCTGCCAGTATCCTGCTGTTATGTTGACTCAAATGCAGGTGTTCATGACTTCCTGCTCTGTACTGTGATGCAAATGTCCCATGCCTTCCTGCATTTACTGTGATGTGAATGTGCCTTTCATGTATTGTCTGTAACGGGGTATATAAGCTGACTGAAATTCACATGTTCTCTCTCTCTGACCACTGCTTCTGACTACACGCATTCCGTGTCTCCTGACGAGAGCCTCTGAGAGCTCGCTCCGGCGCGCCTGCACGGCGCTGGGGTGAGTTCTTGTGATGGCGGATGAATGATGAATAAAACCCACTTTTAAACCTCAGTTCGCTGCTTATTTTTTCATGCCGCCACAACTTTGAATTATTCTGCTGTTATTACACCAAGTCTGAAGCACAAAAACACAGAGCCCACTCCTCAACCCCCGCCCTTACCAAAAACAGCGTTGCAGTCAAAACGTGTGTAGTTCAGCCAGGTAATTTCACAGTGGCGTCAGGGATAAGCGTGTGAAACCTAGATTCGGTCACAATCAGAATACCACAGTCCCGAACATGGCGATTGTAGGCAATCGCCGATCGCAGCGCATCCATTTTGTTGGTGAGAGAGCTGGCGTTGGTGAGGAAAATTGAAGGTAATGGTGGTTTGGTGCGTAGTTTGGGCAGCTGGGCATGGAGCCCAGCCCTGCAACCTCATTTATGCTTCCTCTCTGGGTGCCATCTGTGCCTCTTGCGTGGCCCGATAACAATCCACGGAGTGCCCGGAGGTTGGGCGATCTCCTCAGAGATGTGACATTGATTACTGGAATAAGCGCTGCAGATGTCGGACTTAAGTTGGCGGCCAGTGCCTAGAAGTTCCTGGCGACTGTAGGTAATTAATCCATTGCAGAAGGAGGACAGAAAAAGGCTGGAAAAACACAAAAACAAGTGCAGTAGTCCAGAGCATCTACACGCTGTGGCTAGACGCTTGCGCCATCTTGGCTTCAATGAGATTTATCCATTTTTGGCCATACTCTAATTGCAAAGATGGAAGGCTTGTCTCAACTCATCTATCCAGCTTATTTATTGTATGTCCCAGATAAAATGACGAAGAAAATAAATCAAAATACTTTTAATTTCATATGGAAAAGCAAACACCATTATATTAAAAGAAGTGATGTTGTGAAATCTATCAAAGAAGGAGGTTTAAACATGATTGACTTTGACCCAATGAATGGGACCATCAAAGGCCAAATGTCACGTAATTTTTTTTTCTAAATGACAACGAATTTAGATAAAATACACATAGCTTAAACCAAATATTCATACCGGAGACCATATCACCCACCTGTATTTACATAATTGCACAAAATACACCAGGTGAAGGCCCCACCTTGCTTGCTGGCTTGTGACAGCCAGTCCAGACCACGCCCATGTTTTTGACATCACCAGTTGTACCCTGGCTGCCCTGCCTATCCACATTCACACTTATCAACATTGGACAATCATGACGGAAAGTGACAGCGATTGTGAACAAATTAGTTTAGTTTTGTCTTTTTTTTTTGTCTTTTTTTTGTCAGTGGTTCAGACAGTGACAGAGGCATAGAACCTTACCGGTTCGAGCCGTCCGAGACGGAATCAGATGCTTTGTCTGATGACAACAGTTCCAACGATGACCAGAGAGCAGAACCAGTGGAAAATGTCATTGAACTGGACATTAATCGCCTCCAGAATTGCGAAGCCGAAGGGGGTCTGTCGAGGGCGCCCCATAAATATTGATTTTTCGGAAGCCATTATATTACAGTGGAGGAGAGCCGCTGCTGTCAAGAAATTGACCAGATCAATATGAAAATGGAGGCGCATACCTGTCAAGTGAGACGTTTTCGCCGTATTTTGGTGCCAAGCGCGGCTGTGGGGGACACTTTTCTGGGAAATGTTTTAAATGTAGTTCGTGTTGTTATTGTCAAATATTTTAAGGAAAATACGGGGAAAATGCAATTTTAGCAAAAACGGGCGTATTGCCATTTCTGTACGCCCAAAAGAAAAATATACTGGAAAAAAAATTGAGTGTCTTGAGGAGCACTCCTGTGTGTGATCCCCCACAGCTCGTGCTGGCAGATCGCTCAGCGTGAGCTATTATCACTACTGTTCGAAGTGTGGAGTCAATAATTAGTTTAATTGTCTGGGCGGGCTGATCACTCAGCTTGAGCTATTCTCACTACAATGAGAAGTCATTAGGACAATGGTTTAACACGTTCAGCTGTGCAGCGGTTGCGGAACAGACAGAGATCGCCTGACAAATACAGAATTCTGGTTTTTTTTTTATTTTGCGCCGGACGCTGAGTTGTGTTGTTATTGTCAAATATCCATGAATCCTTAAAATATTTGACAATAACAACACGAGTTGCATTTGGGGCATTTCCCAGAGAGGTGTCCCTTGTTGCTCCGCCGTTCCTTATAGCCACTTTTTACGGTGTTGAAGTACGGCAAAAACGTCTCACTTGACAGGTATGAAAACATTTCCCAGAGAAGTGTCCCTTATTACCCAGCTGTCCCTGATAGTCCCGTTTTAAGGTATGGGTGAAATATCCAATTTTTTCTTTCTTGTTGCTCACTTCAACCTTCCAGTCTCCATATAAACAATCAATTGAAATACCCCAAGCATCAAACTCGGGTACAATCGATTTCGTCACTTCCGCCTTCTTCCCCAGGCGATTCCAGGGGCCGTGTCAGGCCAAGCGCGGCAGTTTTAAATTAACGAATATTCTGTTGTTACTGAAGCATATGCACCAAGACCCGAACGGATCGGTTCCCTTTTATATCTAGTTTCAAGATATTTAAAGTACCCTGTTACGTGACATTTGGCCTTTAAGTTAAAATGGCTGCAGACCTTAAGAAAAGGTGAGAGTTTTTGATTTGATATACCTTGTAAAATCTTTAAGAATTTTGGTAGCATCAACTTCTTGTTAAGATGGGGTTTTGACATTTCCAAACTACCATTCAAACTGTCAGACTTTCATCAACATGTTCTCCCATTACTGGAAACTTATTTTGAAATATAATTTTTCTCTACACACTGTCCCAATTTGGAATAACAGATGAATATTCATTAGAAAGAAGTCTTTTTATTATAAGGACATCACGGAAAGAGAAATTTGGCCTGTCTTACACTATTAGATTGTGGTAATTTTTTAACATATGATGGCTTTATTAGTAAATATAATCTCTTATGTACCAAGAGTGTGTTTAATACAGTAATTAAGGCAATTCCTCCCAGAATTATTGTTACTTAAGGGAATGCTAACATATTTTGATATCATCGTGGTGTTTGGACGTGGTGGCTCACCGTCGGTGATGTCATCACGTGGCAAACTGACCGTGGTGCAATATGGTGCCACCCTTCTGTATATAGTTCAGTTGTGTGTTGAATAAAGGAGAGTGCAGTTTATACCCACTGACCGTGCCTCATTGTCAGACATAACAAATGGCGATGACGATAAACCCTGATACAGTGGGGCAAAAAAGTATTTAGTCAGCCACCAATTGTGCAAGTTCTCCCACTTAAAAGATGAGAGAGGTCTCCAATTTTCATCATAGGTATACCTCAACTATGAGAGACAAAATGAGAAAAAAAAATCCAGAAACTCACATTGAAGGATTTTTAATGAATTAATTGGTAAATTCCTCAGTAAAATAAGTATTTGGTCAATAACAAAAGTTCATCTCAATACTTTATGTACCCTTTGTTGGCAATGACAGAGATCAAACGTTTTCTGTAAGTCTTCACAAGGTTTCCACACACTGTTGCTGGTATTTTGGCCCATTCCTCCATGCAGATCTCCTCTAGAGCAATGATGTTTTGGGGCTGTCGCTGGGCAATACAGACTTTCAACTCCCTCCAAAGATTTTCTATGGGGTTGAGATCTGGAGACTGGCTAGGCCACTCCAGGACCTTGAAATGCTTCTTACAAAGCCACTCCTTCGTTGCCCGGGCGGTGTGTTTGGGATCATTGTCATGCTGAAAGACCCAGCCACGTTTCATCTTCAATGCCCTTGCTGATGGAAGGAGGTTTTCACTCAAAATCTCACGATACATGGCCCCATTCATTCTTTCCTTTACATGGATCAGTCGTCCTGGTCCCTTTGCAGAAAAACAGCCCCAAAGTATGATGTTTCCACCCCCATGCTTCACAGTAGGTATGGTGTTCTTTCTCCTCCAAACACGACAAGTTGAGTTTTTACCAAAAAGTTCTATTTTGGTTTTATCTGACCATATGACATTCTCCCAATCCTCTTCTGGATCATCCAAATGCTCTCTAGCAAACTTCAGACGGGCCTGGACATGTACTGGCTTAAGCAGGGGGACACGTCTGGCACTGCAGGATTTGAGTCCCTGGCAGCGTAGTGTGTTACTGATGGTAGCCTTTGTTACTTTGGTCCCAGCTCTCTGCAGGTCATTCACTAGGTCCCCCCGTGTGGTTCTGGGATTTTTGCTCACTGTTCTCGTGATCATTTTGACCCCACGGGGTGAAATCTTGTGTGGAGCCCCAGATCGAGGGAGATTATCAGTGGTCTTGTATGTCTTCCATTTTCCAATAATTGCTCCCACAGTTGATTTCTTCACACCAAGCTGCTTACCTATTGCAGATTCAGTCTTCCCAGCCTGGTGCAGGTCTATAATTTTGTTTCTGGTGTCCTTTGACAGCTCTTTGGTCTTGGCCATAGTGGAGTTTGGAGTCTGACTGTTTGAGGTTGTGGACAGGTGTCTTTTATACTGATAATGAGTTCAAACAGGTGCCATTAATACAGGTAACGAGTGGAGGACAGAGGAGCCTCTTAAAGAAGAAGTTACAGGTCTGTGAGAGCCAGAAATCTTGCTTGTTTGTAGGTGACCAAATACTTATTTTACCAAGGAATTTACCAATTAATTCATTAAAAATCCTTCAATGTGATTTTCTGGATTTTCTTTTTCTCATTTTGTCTCTCATAGTTGAGATATACCTATGATGAAAATTGGAGACCTCTCTCATCTTTTAAGTGGGAGAACTTGCACAATTGGTGGCTGACTAAATACTTTTTTGCCCCACTGTAACGCCATCATGAAAGTGTGCACAGATCCCCCGCAGCCATTCCTTGCTCTACCAGGTGAGCCACCGATCCCCTGGCCCCGCTGGCATAAGATACTTCAGAATTGTATCACCTCTACCAGCTTGAACAATGCTAATGACAAGAAGCTAAAAGGGATGCTAACCTGTGTCGGTGTATGGCGTCGACGTGCCGCTGCTGCTGGACAAGGGGTCTCTAGGTCCTTTCTGAGCGTGTCTATGGTCAGGAATCTGTTTCCTTGGAAAACCATTGCAGCTGATGCGGAGGGCATATTTGGTTATGGCCACACCAGAATCGGTATGGTAGGGACGATCAGTTTTTCTGTGGGGTACGACTCCAAGACTGTTCCATCATTCACCTCTTAAGTGACGTGCCGGGGACCCGATCTGATGGGCATCGACTTGATCAGTGACCTGGGTTTCTCCATCACTGACCCAATGGGCTCCACTGTTCTGGCAGTCACCTCATCCTGGTAACACTGCTGGCCAATGCTTTTCAAGGGGTTGGGCTGCCTCACCACTTTCAACCACTGACCGCTCATTGACATGACAGTACCCTCGAAAGTTCAGCCTCTGCACCGACGACCCCTTGCACTACGGGACAACATCATGACAGAGCTGCAGAAGCTGTTGGACGCTGGCATCATCGAGTGGATTAAGGCATCTCCCTGGATCTCAAACTTGGTGGTAGCAAAGAAGAAGACGGGCAGCTTACGACCGTGTATCAACCTCAGAAAGGTAAACAAAGTGATGATCCCCAACAAATATCCCCTGCCCATGACAGAGGAGCTGATGGCAGCATTCCATGGTTCGAAGGTTTTTTTTCAAACAAGACCTCCACCAAGGCTACCTACAGGTTCCCCTTCACCCGGAGAGCCACAACCTGACAGCCATCATCACCCACATGTACACCTGCATGCCCTTCGGCCTTAGTTCTGCTCTGAGCTGCTTTCAAAGATCATGGCTACCATCTTCGCCGGTCTCCCAGGAGTGGTGGTGCACTTGGACGACATTGTGGTGCATGATGCAACAGCGGCCTCCCACAACTCCCGCCTTGATAAAGTTATGGAGGTACTTGCAAAACACGGCCTTGCACTCAATGGGGAGAAGTGCATCTTTGGAGCAATGACCATTGAGTATGTGGGTTTCCGCCTGTCTGAAGAGGGTCTGAGTCCCCTGCACTTGAACGTTGAGGTGATACTGTAGCTGCCTGACCTATCATGCCCAGGGCAGCTTTCGTCCTTCTTAGGCATGGTGAATTTTTATGGGCTTTTTATCCCTTGGTACTCAGAGACAATAGACCCACTACGTGCCATCCTGAAGCAGGATGCAGCCCAGGTATGGACCCCAGCGTGCTCTGCCAGTGAATTAAAGACACAGCTCACCTCCCCACCAGTACTTGCCCACTTCGACCCACAGAGCCCCACATTCATGACGTGCGATGCTTCCAACACAGCAGTGGGAGCTGTTCTATCACAACTGCAAGGAGGCACCAAGTGCCCAGTGGCGTTTGCCTCAAGGTCGCTCACCTCAGCCGAGCAGAAGTACTCAGTGGGAGAGAGGGAGGCACTGGCGTGCATTTAGGTGTGCGAATGCTGGCATATGTACCTATATGGATGATGCTTGATGCTGCGGACAGAGCACAGAACCCTCACAGCACTGCTGGAAACATTGGGGTCGGGACACAGACCCCTGTGCATCTACAGGGGCATAGAAAGACTACAGGTATACAACATTAATACCCACTTTACACCGGGCAGAGAAAATGTGGTGGCGGACCTCCTGTCCCTGGCCCACGACAGAGCTAGCTTTCTTGATTAGTTTGTTCAATCTCTTCCTATCGGCTGCTGTAATGCCACTGCCCCAGCAGACCACTCCAAAAGTGATGGCTGATGCCACCACCGTGTCATAGAATGTCTTCAGCAGCGCTCCTTGTACACCAAAAGACCTGAGTCTCCTCAGTAGGAACAGCCTGCGCTGTCCCTTCTTGTAGAGTGCGTCAGTATTGTGTGACCAGTCTAGTTTATTGTTCAGATGAACACCCAGGTACTTATAGGATGTCACCATCTCAATGTCTGTTCCCTGTATATTTACTGGTGCTGTGAGGGGTTGTCCATGCCTGCGGCAGTCCACCACCAGCTCCTTAGTTTTTCTCGCGTTGATCTGGAGGCAGTTCTGATGGCACCAGTCCATGAAGTCCTGGATAAGCCCTCTGTACTTAGCTTCATCTCCATTGGAGATGAGGCCAACGATCGCAGAGTCGTCAGAGAACTTCTGTAGATGGCAGTGTGTTGTGTTGTGTGAGAAGTCCGCAGTATAAAGAGTGAACAGGAAGGGAGCCAACACCGTTCCCTGGGGGGCCCCCGTGCTACCGATGATCGTGTTGGACACACAGTCCCGGGTTCTCACAAACTGAGGCCGATTTGTGAGGTAGTCCAGGATCCATGATGACAGGTGCTGGTCCACCCCTGCGCGCAGCAGCTTGTCCTTCAGGATCATCGGTTGGATGGTATTGAAAGCACTGGAGAAGTCAAAGAACATGATCCTCACCACATTCCCGGGCTTCTCCAGGTGGGACAGAGAACGGTGAAGGAGGAAGATCACCGCATCCTCCACCCCAATGCCATGCTGGTAGGCGAACTGGAGTGGATCCATCGCTGGTTCCACCAGGGGGTGGAGGTGAGCAAGGAGCAGTCTCTCCAGGGTCTTCATCAAGTGGGACGTCAAGGCCACCGGTCTGTAGCTGTTCAGGTCTTTGGGGTGGGAAGTTTTTGGTACAGGTACCACACAAGATGTTTTCCACAGCTGTGGTACCCTCCCCAGCTTCAGGCTCAGGTTGAAGATGTACGCCACAATCCCACACAGCTGGTCTGCACAGGACTTGAGGAGCTTTGCGCTGATGCCGTCCGGTCCCGTCGCCTTCCTCGCCTTGATCTTCCTCAGCTCCGTCCTCACCTGGGTCTTGGTCAGGGTCAGGATGGGGGGCTGTGTGTTGGGAGTGGGGGGGTGTTGGTGGAGTGGGGAGTGGGCAGCAGGACTTGATGTCTTTAGAGGCAGCAGTGGTTGTTGTGCAGTCAGGGGGGAGGGCGGTTGGTCAAACCTATTGAAAAACAGATTCAGATTGTTCGCCCACTCCCTGCCCCCCGTGGCCTGGGGAGAGGTATTCTGGAGCCCAGAGATGGTTTTGAGGTTTCTCCAGACCCCGCTGATGTCGCTCTTTTGCAGCTTGTCCTCCATCTTCTTCCTCTACCTTCTTCTTTTTAGTTTATATATGCTTCCGTTAGGCAACATTATTAGAAAGCACTGTATACATTTTCATTGTTATGCAGATGACACACAATTATACCTGTCAATGAAGCCAGATGATACTAATCAATTAGCCAAGTTAGAAGCCTGTCTTAAGGAAATCAAAGCTTGGATGACTTGTAATTTCCTGCTATTAAATTCAGATAAGACTGAAGTCATTCTTGTTGGTCCAAAAAACCTTAGAAATTCCTTTCCAAATCAAACTTTCAGTTTGGATGCAGTTACTCTTTCTCTTAATAGCTCTGTGAGGAACCTTGGAGTTATTTTTGATCAGGATTTGTCCTTCAATTCACATATTAAATTTGTTTTTAAGACTGCCTTCTATCATTTGCGTAATATTACCAAGATAAGGAGCATCTTGTCTCAGAGTGATGCTGAGAAGCTGATCCACGCTTTTGTTAGCTCGAGATTAGATTATTGTAATTCTTTATTATCAGGCTGTCCTAAAACATCTTTAAAAAGTCTTCAGCTGATCCAAAATGCTGCAGCAAGAGTTTTAACAGGTACTAGAAAGAGAGATCATATCTCTCCGGTTCTGGCCTCCCTTCATTGGCTTCCCATAGAGTTTAGAATTAAGTTTAAAATCCTTCTTCTTACTTACAAAGCTCTAAACAATCAGGCTCCTTTTTATTTAAAAGATCTGATACTACCGTATCATCCTAACAGAGCACTACACTCCCAAAATGCAGGATTACTTGTAATACCTAGAATCTCCAAAAGTACAATGGGAGGCAGAGCCTTCAGTTATCAAGCTCCTCTCCTGTGGGATCAGCTGCCAATCCGGATTCGGGAGTCAGACTCGATCTCTGTTTTTAAGAATAGGGCTAAAACCTACCTTTTTGATATAGCCTACAATTAGGGAGGGATCATGTGTTTCTGAACCCTCCCTTAGTTATGCTGCTAATAGGTTTAGTCAGCCGGGGGACCTCCAGTAATGCACTGGGCCTCACTCCTTTCCTCACTCTCTATGAAATATTTTGTTTTTTGCTGGTCATTAACATTTGTTTGTTCTCTCCCATAGATTGAGTCCCCATCGTGCTGTTTGCTCTCTACATGTCTGTTCTTTTCTTCTTCTCTATCCCCTCACCCCCCAGCCAGTCGCAGCAGATGACTGCCCCTCCCTGAGCCTGGTTCTGCTGGAGGTTTCTTCCTGTTAAAAGGGAGTTTTTCCTCTCCACCGTCGCCAAGTGCTTGCTCACAGGGGATCGCCTGATTGCTGGGGTCTTTCTGCAACTGTGGGGGTTCCCCCTACAGTTGATAGTGCTATGAGATGACTGTTGTTGTGAAATGGCGCTATATAAATAAAGTTGAATTGAATTGAATTGAATTGAAGCTGTCCTTGCCTTCTCTGATCTTTCTCCTCAGCTCCCTCTGTACGGACTTCAGCATCTCCCTGTTCCCCGACCTGAAGATCCTCTTCTTCTCTCTCAGAAGTGTTTTTATCTCAGGGTTGACCCAGGGTTTGTTGTTTGAGCAACACCGTATGGTCTTGGTGGGAACGGATTTGTCCACACAGAAGCTGAGGTAGCCTGTGAAGGTGTGAGTGAGGCCATCGATATCCTCACCATGTGGATCGCAGAGCTGCTTCCAGGCGGTGGTTTCAAAACAGCCCTTTAGAGTGTCCATTGCCTCCTCAGACCATAACTTCACTGTGCGCATGGCCGGAGGTTGTCTGTGCACTAGGGGTTTGTACACCGGCCGGAGGTGAACCAAGTTGTGATCCGATCTCCCGAGTGGGGGGAGCTGTGATGAGGTGTACGCCTCCTTAGTGTTTGCGTAGAATAAGTCCAGTGTTTTATTGCCTCTAGTGTGGCATGTGACATACTGGGTAAACGTGGGTAGAATGGGAGATAGTGAAACATGGTTGAAATCGCCTGAGATGAGGAGAAGAGCATCTGGGTGTTCTGTCTGCAGCCTGCTGGTTACTGAATGGATGACGTCACGCGCTGTCCCAGCGTTCGCTGTCGGATTTGCATAAAGATAGAGATAGAGATATGTAGGCCGCATGCTAACAGCTAGCAACTCAATGTCTTTGCTGCAGTGTCGTTGTTTAACAGTGATATGTCCCGGTCTGCACCAGTTGTTGTTAACATACATTATCACTCCACCGCCCCTTGCTTTGCCACTGTTTGGTGTTTGGTCTGCCCGTATCATGTGGAAACCCTCCAGCTCAATGTTAGCATCTGCTGCTAGTTCAGTTAGCCACGTCTCAGAAAACAAAAGGAGAGAGCATTCCCGGTATGTGCTATCGTAGCGGCAGATAGCCGCTAGCTCATCTACCTTTCCCAGTAACGACCGTACATTCCCCATGACAATAGATGGAAGCAAGGGTCTGTACCTTATATTTTTTGTCCTCCGCCTTACTGCAGCCCGGCAGCCACGGCGTTTTCGCCTCAGTTCCCTCGGTATGTCGAGTTTTTCCGTTAGCACCGGGTGGCGGTTGAGTGCTAGCAGCTCTTCCCTGCTGTATCGTCTCCTGCTATAAACAGTGGCTCCGTCCACCGGCTCAGGAGACATTTGGGACGATCTGTGTGTCCGTGATATAAATGGAGTGAAAAAAAAAAAAACGGATCAAAAAGAGAGAGGGAGGGAAAAAAAGACTCAGAATTGAGCTGCTGTTGCAAAGGGCGGCCAACTCGTGTGGTGCCGGATCCAAAAAAAAAAAAAAGTACAGACCTTTTCTGACAATTGTTCAATACTTTATTGATCTATATTTTGCGATCATTTAAAAATTAATGCATGCTGCGGACTTCCGGGAAGATGGCGGAGAGACATAACACTTAAACAAAGAGCTCTCCCTAGCCGGATTAAAAATCATCGGTAAATGGCCAACTCGACATAAACGAATCAATAAACTAAGGGATGAAAACACGAAGGAACCGGGCACAAGGACAAAAACAGGGTAAAATTGAAGAATTCCTCTCCAACAACGCAGGAAAAACTGCTGTACGCAAAGCCCAAAAAAACGAGATGTCTACAGCAGAGAAAATGGAAGACACCAGACTCGACAACATGAACGCTGGTATCGCCAGTTTGGGTGAAGAGTTAAGAGAATTCAAGCGACAGCTACAACAGGATTTAGCGGCTCTTAAGGAGGAACTGAAAAAAGAAATTAAGGAGGAAATCATGGACCTCCGAAGAGAAATGGAGCGTAAATTAACGGAAAACATGGAGGAGCTGCGCTCCCAGCGGGCGTGTATGACAGAAGCGCAGACCCGAATTTCGGAACTAGAAGATTGGAAAAGCGAGGCAAACGAACAACTACAGACCCTGACGACGCAAACGCAGAGGATGCAGGAGAAAATAAACGACTTGGAGAGCAGATCCCGACGAAGCAATATGCGCATCTTTGGAATTCCGGAGGGCATTGAAGGCAACTCGATGACAAAATTCATGGATCAGTTCTTAAAAAAAGAACTGGAAATACCCGGAGAAACGGATCTGCAGATTCAACGGGCGCACAGAGCACCGGCACAGAACCCGAAAACAAACTCTCCACCCAGGTCAGTTGTGGTAAACTTTGTGAAATATGACATAAAGGAAAGAATCCTGACGCAAGCATGGAAAAAAAAGATACGAATCGGCGAAAAACAGGTATTTTTTGACCATGACTACCCGACAGAAATCGTGCAGCAGCGGAAGAAATATGCCAATATTAAAAAAAACGCTGAAAGAGAAAAAAATTAGATTCCAAACGCCGCTAACGAAAATGAGGATTCATTGGGAGGAAGGCACAAGAACCTACAACACGGCCGAAGAGGCAGCGCGGGATATGATGGAGCGGGGCCTTGAGGTGAGCGTGCCGAAGGAGACGGCTGGAGCAGCGGCGGCCCTGAACGCACCACGACAGACGGAGTGGAGGCGAGTGAACGGCGGAAGAAGGGGGAGAGACGTAGAGCAGCGGGCCCAGGACAAGCTACAAGGCTTTCAACTGAAAGCCTAGATCATAACAAAGATTAAGAAAGGCACAGAAGAAATGAAGGCCAAGAAGACAAGGTAAAAGAGAAACAGACGGCTAGGAGAGGTTTAAGTGATATTTGTTGGACATTTCTAGACTTATGACTATTACTTTGATAGTAATTAGAAGTCTAGGGAGGGCCCTTCACTCTGTGAAGACAAACCCCCCACCCACCAACAGGGACCAGTGGGCAGAAGAAAGGCCCAAAGTACGGAGGTCGAGTTTTTTTAATGTGTTTTTATATAAATATGTGTTATTTTTGTTGTTAAAGGGGCTAGGAGCACAAGTTAAAAAAATGGAAAAACATGAATATGGGTAAAAATCTTAAGATAATGACATTAAACGTGAATGGTCTGAACTCACCTGTTAAAAGGGAAAGAATAATAAGAAAATTCAAGAAGGAAAAAGCTGAAATTATATTTATGCAAGAGACACATTTGAGCAAGACAGAACATGTGAAACTAAAGAGATTTGGCTATAAGAACTCCTACTACAGTTCATTTAAGGGAGGAGCAAAAAGGGGGGTTATGATACTAATCTCAAACAAAATACAATTTGAAAGTGAACAGGAAATCCAGGATAAAGAAGGCAGGTATGTAATAATAAAGGGAAGAATAGATGGTATGCAGATTACATTAGTGAACATCTATGCCCCACCAGAAAGTGACAAGGGTTTTTTTCAACATTTGTTTGATCTCATAGCAACACACAGTGAAGGAGTCCTAATTTGTGGAGGAGACTTAAATGCTGTCATGGATCATGAAGTTGACACAACAAGTGTTAAGAAGACAAAAAAACATGTAACAAAGTTCATAAGAACCTCACTGGCAGAAATGGGTATGGTAGACATTTGGAGGGACCTGCACCCACTCGAAAAAGACTATACACATTATTCAGCAGTCCATAAAGTACACTCTAGAATAGATTACTTCCTTATGAATGAAGGTGACAGACACAGGGTGAGAAATTGTTGGATTGGAGGGGCAGAAATATCAGATCATAATCCTATATACATGGAAATATATTTAAACAATAGAAAACGACAAACAACATGGAAACTTAACGTAGGACTGTTAAATGATGAGAAAATGAAAGAAAGAATAAAAATAAACATAAACGAATATATCCAAGAGAATGACAATGAAGAAGTGGACCCAACAATACTATGGGACACACTAAAAGCCGTGTTAAGGGGTAAATTAATTGTTGAAACAGGAAAAGCAAATAAGACTAAACTGGAAGCGTATGAACAAAGATGTGAGAGACTGAGGGAACTAGAACGTAAACATCAAAGCACAAATGACCCAAAAATATATCAAGAAATTAAAGAAGAAAAAACAAAGATAAAAGAAACACAAATGGATGAAATTGAAAGGAAAAATAGATATCTAAAGCAAAAATATTATGAAACGGGGCCAACAGCCACAAAACTGCTGGCAAAACGGTTAAGAAAACAACAAACAATGAATAATGTATACAAGATTAAAGACCCCACCACAAATAAAACCACAGTTAACCCAGAAAACATCGAAGAAATTTTCCATAATTTCTACCAAGAACTATACTCGCAACCTGAAGAAACAAATACTAAAGATATCAAAAAATTTCTAGACACATTGGACTTGCCATCAATAGGAAATCAACAAAATGAAAAACTAACAGCAGAAATAACAACACAAGAGATCAGAGATGTGATTAAGTCACTTAAAAACGGTAAATCACCAGGTAGTGATGGATACCCCTCTGAGTTTTATAAACTGTTTATAGAAGAACTCACGCCACAACTCCTAAAGTCATTTAATTGGACGCTGAACAACAACAAAATACCTCCATCATGGAACGAAGCAATCATTTCAGTTATTTTAAAACCAGGGAAAGATAAAGAACAATGCGGAAACTATAGACCAATCTCTTTATTAAATGTAGATTATAAAATATACACAACAATTATATGTAAACGAATAAAGACATTCTTGACGGAATTGATAGAAGATGATCAAACTGGATTCATAGAGGGACGCCAAACACATGACAATATCAGGAGAACAATACATATAATTAACCAAATACATAAAGAAAAGAAAAGTGCAGTAATAATGAGTTTAGACGCAGAAAAAGCATATGACAGGGTTAACTGGAAATTCCTATATAGTGTACTGGAGCGCTTTGGATTTAACGAAAAATCAGTACAATGCATAAGGACGCTATATCAAGAACCTGTGGCAAGAATCAAGATAAACGGTAGCTTAACAGACAAAGTAAATATACAAAGATCAACTAGGCAGGGATGCTGCTTATCGCCCACCTTGTTTGCTCTGTTCATAGAACCATTGGCTCAAGCGATACGACAAAATAAGAAATTAAAAGGTGTAACAATAAAGGGGGCGGAACACAAGATTGGGCTATTTGCAGACGATATTATAGTTTACCTTGAACAACCAGATAAATCAATAATGGAAATGATGAACTTGATAGAAAATTTTGGAAAATTATCAGGATACAAGATAAACATAACAAAAACACAAATACTGACATTCCACTATAACCCTCTAAACCAGATAACTGATAAGATCAAACTAAACTGGAACCAAAAAGAAATAAAATACCTTGGAGTGAACATACCTAAAGACCTAAGCAAAATATATAAAGCAAACTATGATAGGTTGGAACAAGAAATAAAAAAAGATATTGATAGATGGTCAATCTTAAATATGGATCTGAATTCAAAAATTGAGACAGTCAAAATCAGCATACAACCTAGATTACTTTACCTCTTCCAGGCTATACCAACAGAGATTCCAGATGCCCAATTCTCAAAGTGGGACAGGATGATATCGAGATTTGTTTGGGGAGGTAAAAAACCAAGAGTGAAATATAAAACCCTCCAATTACCAAAAGAGAAAGGAGGCATGGGCCTACCGAGTCTAAAGGAATATTACTACTCAGCACAAATAAGATATATCATATGTTGGTGCGACGGAGGATATGAGGCAAAATGGAAAGAAATGGAAAAGGAAATTGAGGGACTCCCAGTACAAAGCATAATAGGGGATAAAGATGCATATAAGCAAATCAAACAAATAGACCCAATCACTAAATTTACTTTAGAACTGTGGTATAAAATAGTACAAAAATATAATATAAGGGAAGACATAAAACTATTGAAATGGGTAGCATTTGACAGTCAGTTTGAACCGGCAAAACAAGATAGGGGATACAAAAATCTGGTGAACAAGGGAATCACAGCATGGGGCAATATCGGAAAAAAAGATCTCGGGAGCTTTGTAAATATCAGGAGAAAATTTAAATTAGAAAGATCGGAATTTTTCAGATATCTGCAGATGAGAGATTACTATATGAAGAAGATTAGGCATAACCTCCAAACAGATGTGAACGAGATTATACAACTTATTTTAAGCTCATATGCAGGAAATAAAATAAGAATTATTTCAAAACTATATCAGAAACTTATGACAAACAATCATACAAGTAACTATATAAAGGAGAAATGGGAGAAAGAGCTCAATTTAAACATAACAGAAGAAAGCTGGCAGGAAATATGGAAAACACAACACACATCAACAAATTCAAGGGCATGGAGGGAATTTGGATGGAAAAACCTGATTCGCTTTTTCATTACACCACAGATTCAAGGAAAATATACAAATACCCAATCTATATGCTGGAGGGGATGTGGGGCTCAAAATGCAGACCACTCACATATGTTTTGGAAATGCTACAAAATATCATCATTTTGGAAATCTATGCATGTGACAATACAGAGGATATTAGGATATAATATACCAATGAACTGTAACCTGATGTACTTATGTGATCTTAAAAAAGACAGTGTTATACAGGCTGAGGACAGATATCTAGTTAAAATCTTGTTGATTGCATGTAAAAAAACTATCACAAAAAAATGGCGATCAGAAGTTCTTCCTGACCAAGAACAATGGACTGACATTGTTGAGGACATACGTATGATGGAAAAACTAACATATCGACGAAGAATGCAAGAAGGAATATGGAAGAAAAAATGGCGGAAATGGACACACTACAAAGTGCAACAACGAGGCAGAAATTGAAAGAATAACCAAAGACACTGAAAAAACCAGAAGAATTAAGAGATGGAAACTAAAAACTTGATGCTCCAACATTTGCCCCCCCCCCTTTTATTTATTTATTTATTTATTTTTTATTATTTTTTTTATTTTATTTTTTTTTATTTTTCCCTACCCTAACCCCTTTGTTTTTTAAATGTAGAATGTGATCTGAATGCATTATATATGATGAAAAATGAATAAAAATCTAAGTTACAAAAAAAAAAAAAAAAAAATTAATGCATGCTGAAGCTAATATCAAGCCCATATCGTTCCAAGGCAGTGCAACGAATGCAAAAAAAAAAAAAAAACCCATAAAACTATTTGATATCTTTCTTTAACCCCTTGCACTCCGGGCAATTTTCCTAAAAACGCCAAAAAATAACGTGCCCAAAGTAAATCAAAAGCTGTTCTTCAACCCTTTGCAGCATCTTCATGGGGTTGGTCTCATTTAAAAGAAAACACTTTGAATTTTTTGGCAAAAAAAACATATTCTCTCTACGTGCTCCGGCCACTGAGTTACAGTCATCTAAACATACTGAACTTGAAGAAAATAAATTTGGCCACAGTGTTTTTTTGGATACAAATGCTTGCAAATAACACACAGCTGTCTGATCCGGCTGGAAAATGCAACAGAAATGTAGAACCAAGTGTATCAAGCTGCGATCCAAATTTGGTAACAATACCACAAAAAATGAATATTTTACACAGCTTTGTTCTCAGGCTGTTCCCAGGCGTTTTGGAACTGTGCCAAATTGTGCCAAATGGCACAGTTTGGAAAAACGTCTGTAACTTTTGAATAATTCAATGTAGAATCTTCATTTTGGGCTCTAATGAAAGGTCACATTCAGGGCTGTGTGTGTGTGTGTGTGGGGGGGGGGGGTTGTCCCCCCCACCGCTACAAAGGACGGAGTTCGGCCCTCGCTACATGACGGATTACACTCGTTGCATGTTTCCACAGCAACGCTGTCACAGCGGCTTCCCCCCCTCACTACTGTGTGTGTGTGGGGGGGGGTTGTCCCCCCCCTCGCTACAGAGGACGGCCATCGCTACATGACGGAATAGACTCATATGGCTATGTGGCGACCACCGCGCAGTCAGCGCGGCTTCCCCCCGCGGACCGGGGGCGTTCGGACCGTGAACGCCCCCCCCGCTCCTCTTCTGCAGCGGGGGGGGGGGGCGTTCACGGTCCGAACACGGCAAATGAACCGTTTATCGCGGCGCACGCACTTCGTACTTCGTGCGCCGTACAGTTGTAATTTACCGATCGGTCAAAAGTCATTTTTTGATTACAATTTTCAGGGAGAAATAATGATTTAGCTTATAACACCTTACCTCTTCACAGCAGCAGAGTCCTGGCGAACTTCTCTTCCCCATTGTCAGACGAACGCGACACTGGTCCGCTCGTGGATCCCGGTCAAAACATAATTCCATTATTGCGGTTTTGGTGAATGATTTACGACCTTTGTCGTCGGCCTCCGTCGGTCTATGATGACGGAAGAGAATCCTAAACGTCTATCCTGCTGGAATGAGTGCAGGTCCCACTTGTGGGTGTTCTCCATGCTGCGGGGTCTGTAGCAGGTTCGTCCAGCGTCCTTTTTTTTCATCTGCTGCAACAGTAAATCTCTCTTCACCCAGCCCGAACTTCTGTGCTTCAATTGGCTCCTGCATTCAAAGTAGGCGGGTCCTCCTTCCTAGGTTTTCATTCATTGGTTCTTCAAGGTTTCAGAAACCCAATTCAAGGCTCTTATTAGTCGAATGAGAGGTCAATCAGATGAACTAATCTGTTCGCGGCTGTGTCTGCAGCTTTTTTTTTCAGTGGCGTTTGGAGGCCACACCACCTACATCACCACCATCAGTATCTCTATCATACGTCATGCGTCCGAGAACGCACGAGTGCACTCTCGTGCGCCCTAGGACGCAGAGACTTGCCCGCCCGCGGTACAACGGAGTACAAGAGGTTAAATCATTAAGCCTTAGGAAGCAAACTGTTACTATTTTTTATTTATTATTTTACTTCATGCAGCCTTGCATCTGGTGACATATAGGACGCATAAACGTCAGATCTGTGACATTTATACAAGTGAAAACATACCTGGTGCTCTTCTGTCTGTGCCACTGATCACACCAACAGTCCTTTAGTTTTCAGTGCATGAGCTATGCATTGCCGAGAAGCCTCCATTTATACAGTCTATGACACAACCACGAACACCAGCAACAAGTACCAGAACTACACCAAAACATAAAAAAAAAAAAATACAAACTACCAGTGCTGAAATTAGCTGCCACTTGAGTGAAAAACACATATGTGGACTATACTGTGACGTTTGCGAGGTTCACACAAAGAAGAGGAGCAAGATGGTTGTGAAGAACAGGCTTTATTTACACACCACCAACCCCCACTACTTCTGAGCACAGAGAGGAGGGGAGGTAATTCTCCCAGAATTCTCCCTCCGTTTCAATCATGGTTACAGACACACATGATACATCTTGCCCTAATCCTGCTAAACACTGCTGGGTCATTATAACGCAGTTATAATGACCCAGCAGTATAATAACTCAGTAATAACACATTTAATACACACACACAGAGTAACGTTTCAACTGGCAAAGCATGCTGGGAAATCCCTGCCCCCCTTAACATGGCCCCGACATTACACTGCCCTCCCCTGGACTGGTTTCTGTCCCCAGAAAATTCAAAGTCCACTTTCAGAAATCCAACACGAGTCAGCCCGGTGCCGGGGCGGCACGCACGGGCCATCCAGTGTCCATCTGAGTCTCGGTCGGAGTATCTGGTTGGGGTAGGGTTCCGGTTTGGCCACCAGCGGGCGGATGGACACATCTGACAGCCTCTGTAGGACCACGCACAGTCCCTTTCCTGGCAGCGGGAGTCCCATGCCCGCTCCAGCCGACTCCCACCGCTGCCAGGTCTCCCAGGCGGCCGCTGGCCCGCATCCATGCGTCCAGCCCTTGCCGCGCCTGGAAAATGGCCGGATCTTCGTCCTGCTCGCTCCGCTGTGTCGCTGCTGCGCCGAGGGCCTCCGTGACATCACCGAAAGGGGAAGCATCTGCGGGTAGTGGTAGGACTACGCACAGTTCCTCCCCTGGCAGCGGGAGTCCCGACTCCCACCGCTGCCAGGACCTCCCAGGCGGCTGCTGGCCCGCGTCCAGGCGTCCAGCCCCTGCCGAGCCCGGGAAAAGACCGGATCTGTCCTGCTTGCTCCGCTGCTGCTGCTCTCCAAAGGCCTCTGTGACGTCACACCCGGGGGAAGCATCTGCAGGAGGCGGCCTTTTCCCTGTCCATGCCACCTCGCATTAATTTAATGTTGGTGAGGGGCCAGTTTGTCGTGCGCTGCGTGCGGGGCAGTACTGTGCGATGTACCCTGGCTCTGCGCAGCGAAAGCCCCCCTTCCTCGCGTCGCTGCTGCTGTCTCCTCCGTGCACGCGCTGCCGTGGTCTGCCGTAGCTCCTCCTCCCACTCGCTCTCAGCACTGCGGTTTCCTCCGATGACCAGTTGTTCAGCGCGGCAGCCAACTCGACCTGGGCCAGGTGGTCATCCAACAGGTTCTCGCCGTTGTAGCGGGGAATCTTGGCCCGCTGCTGGATGGATGGGACGGTCACCTCCTGGTCGATCGCCGCTCCTAATCGCTCTGGAATTGCCAGCCCGTCCTGCCCTGAAAAGGGCGGGAAACAGGGCTGGTTTGCTCTGCTCGGCCCGCTCTGCCTTGAAAAAGGCAGAGCAGTCCCGTCGGGTCTGCTGCTCCGTCCATCGCGGCGAGCCACTCCGGGGGCCGGCGTCTCAGCTCTACGCTCCGTTCCCAGCCGAGCGATGAACCGCTCCGGCCGCTGGACCTCCGCCTGGATCCTCATCTTGCTCCATCCCACTCCTGACACCAGTGTGACGTTTGCGAGGTTCACACAAAGAAGAGGAGCAAGATGGTTGTGACGAACAGGCTTTATTTACACACCACCAACCTCCACTACTTCTGAGCACAGAGAGGAGGGGAGGTCATTCTCCCAGACCTGCGTTTCAATCATGGTTACACACACATGATACATCTTGCCCTAATCCTACTAAACACTGCTGGGTCATTATAACGCAGTTATAATGACCCAGCAGTGTTTAGTAGGATTTAGTAGTATAATAGTTTAGTAGTATAATAATTCAGTAATAACACATTTAATACACACACACACAGTAACGTTTCAACTGGCAAAGCATGCTGGGAAATCCCTGCCCCCCTTAACATGGCCCCGACGTTACAATACATTAAAATGAATTTGAAAAACTTTTAAAAACGCTACTTTAAATGCCCCTGCTACTCCACTCTTATTGACTGATTTAATACGACTTCAGCCGAAACTGGAAGCTGCGTCTATAATCGTTTCTACAGCAACGCCCTCAGGAATCCACCTTATTCCTCTGATTTGATTCTGTGTCTGCTCTGAGGTAAATTTGATTATGTCCAACACATTTTAACAAAATGTAGCCGACTTTATTGCGGTGGAATCACTGATATATCTCAGAGCTTTTATTTGTTTACAGCGTTAGCATCTTAGCAGCGGCGCTAACTAACAGAGCTACTGTCTGCAAGGCCACTTTTTAAGGTCATCTTCCTATCCCTAGATAGTAGTGGGAAGTGGTATGATTACATTGCTATTTTTGAGGTGCAAAAGGCCGTGTTTCCGCATTTTTGATGCCGCAGTAATTGTTTTTTTTAACACGGAAAAGTGTCTCGTTTCAATGACAACCATACGTTTTAAACAAGTACCGGAAGTAGCTACCATAATTCACGCAAGGCATCATGGGGCCTAGGAATAAGGTGGAAAAGGTGGATATGTGGTGCACATATGTGGGTTTCATATGCTTCACATGTATATTACTGTATGCTTATTGTATGCTTCACGTCTCAGAGGAACAAAAGGACTGAACCTCCTAGGGGTAACAGGAGGATGTGAAATCTGGCCTTTTGTATGCAAAGAGATGGCCTTGAGGGATTTCCTGACCACCAGGACTTTAGGTGGAGGCGAGAAGACCTGGAGGGGGATGTATTGTGATTCGGGATTAAAAGACAATGTGACTGTGTGCTTTGATGTCCTGGGGTATAAAAGGGACGGATGTTGGGGGATTCACTCTCTTTTCTGTTTTTGGATGTTGGAGAATGTGAATGTGAATAAAACTGGACTTGAGAAATAAACTCAGCCTCGTCCTTCCACACTTCTCCACAGATACAAATATATTTTTATTACTCTCAGTTGATATAAACAGTAACTAACATCAGTTTAGCTTATTAATAACGTTACCAACAACAGTTTGTTTTACTCGTATTTGAGGCGCAATGGCTTATGGGTAATCTTCCTGTCAACTTCCGGTGAAGTGATGTCAGTTGTTCGCTTTTCCCCTGCTCAGTTCTCAGTTCCCTTTGAACTGAAGACCGTTCGCTCCCTTCGGTTTGGAATCTCACTTCATATGGCGGAGCACCCTGTCCAGTCTACTTCGGAGTACACTATTGGGCTTTTTATTTAAATTGAAAAAAAAAAAATCAGTAACGTGTTCACGCCAGCGTGATGACGTATGTGGCTTACGTATGGTACGTTCAAAGTTGCACAAACGTCCCAGCCAAGCAGGCATTGACATTGGAGTTGTAACCGGATAGAAACACGCTGGTGACCGGTCAGTGAATGTCTTTTTATTTGTGTACACTTTATTGCGTTTCTGTAGTGTAGAATAGATTAAGGTGGTCCTGATAAAGTAGAACGTATTCAGTGTTAAACGTTACATTTACCGAAAAACGACGACAATATGGGCTAGCCTTAGCATAGCTGCCGGCTAACGTTATGAAAGTAACCATGGGGATGAACAGTGGCTAACAGCTACTTAACCTGGGTTATCAATTCATTTCCCTTTGTTCATTGAAATTATATGAAAACTAGATTATTCAGACAGCAGTGTGTAAGATCGAGGCTGTGATGTGATGTTACCTTGAGCAGTAGCTGCACTGAACAAACCGCTGGTTAAATCAACGTAGAGTAACTGCAGCCAGGCATGAAAAACATGAAGTTGTCTGACAAATAAAGGCATTTCTGCATCAATACTACTTCTCAGTTTCACTACACTTGACCTTTTTCAGGTTTTTTTTTTTATTTTAAGCTGTCCGTTAGTGTTGCATTCCATAACACTTTTTTACAATAGTTAATGTGTATATTTCAAGTCTCAGGTGTTCAAGCGTGGTGCCAGGTTCTGCTTGGTGGCCACTGTTGCCTAACGTGTCTTTATATGTGGGATTCTAGCAGCTTAGAAAAGTTGTCTTGACATTATTTTTGCATGGCATTAAATCACAGAACACGTGCATTATTCCGCCTCACAGATTCATGAAAAAGATAAGCCTTTATTAGTCCCACAATGGGGAAATTCCAGGATTGCAGCAGCACAGGGATAGCAGCACTCGGAGCAATAGCTCAGATGTGTGGAAAACAGCTGTATGTTTAACAGAGAAAAGACTTGTTTCTACAGCAGAAAAGTACATGGCAGTAATGCACCTGTAAGCTGGTAGCCAACCGCCAATCAAGTCTAAAAGAAGAAGAAAAGCAACAAGTTTGTTGAAACAGTGGGCAAACTTGCAAAGAAAAAGTTGTAAATTTACAGGTTAAAAAAGGCAAATTTCTTTGAAAATAATGCAGATTTTCTACAATAAATAATGCAAATAAGAAAATGTTTACATGAAACAATGGCTAATTAATGAGAGGCCACAAAAGAACACCTTTGGAAAATAAATACATTGAAAAATGTTGCCCATTTACCACAAAATTCACATTTTTAGAGAAAGTTGCCCTCTTTAAATTTAAGTGAAAAGGGCAACTCCTGTACTGACTGTAAACTTGTAACTTGGGTGTTTATTTTTGAAGACTAAAGTATGTTTTAGTATACCATGCTGATTTAAAAAAATACTTAAAATGTTTGTTTTTTTTTTGTAGTAGTATAAAAATATCTCAATTTCACTTTTTTAAACTCACGACCCCTAACTATCCATTTTGGTAGGCATTTTTCCCCCCTCTTCCTTTCTGGATGTCTAGTTTTACAGTCTGTTCCTGGCTTTGATGTTCCTTTGCTCTCCCTGGGACTGAGAAGAGCAGCCTGCCCACAGCAGGATCTGATGAGTTCTACGTTTTAACCAAAGAGCACAGCCAAAAAAAATGGAGGCACTCTCCAAGTGCTGTGTGTGAAAGCTAAAGGTTGCCGTTTCACAGTTGTCCTGATATTGCAGGGGTTACCAACCTTTTTGAAACTGGGAGCTACTTCAAGGGTTCCGAGTACTATGAAGGGCGACCAGTTTGATACACACTTACGAAAAAGAGTTGCACCATTTAAATTTATGTTATTATTAATGATTACTGATATTCATCTATGTGAAGACACTGATCACATTAATAAATTCCTGCAATAACACAACAAAAATAATTTTTTTGTAAGTTGTCTGTTTTTTCAACTGATTTAAGACAGTTTTGCACCGCTGAATCCGAAAATGACATCCATTTCTCTCAATCAGGTCAGGTTTCTATGCTAAGTTGTAAGCAGTTGTACTGTAAATTGAATAGTAGACACTGCTAAAGGTAAGTACATGTAAACTGAATGTTATGTCATCATTGTTCAAAATTCAGAGAATTTCAGGAAATAAAGAATTTTGCATCATATAAAGCGAAAATACCCGTACATGTAAACAAAAACGTAAAAAACATGTTGCCATAGTTCAAAAAGTTGACCTGATTGAGCAAAACCAATGTGAGTTTTGGATTCAGCACATCAACATTGTCCTAAATCAGCTAAAAAAAACTTAGACAATAAATTTGGTGTAGACCAGTGTAATTATTAAAATGATTTAACAAGCTAGCAAACAGATACAAACAGTGCAGCACTTTTTTTTTCTCTGTGACATCACAGAGAAAATGCTCATTTTGGCTTTAAATGCGTTTACAGCACTTATGTCAGCAACAGTCTTACCTTGGCCTTGCAGCTCACAGTTCAAAAGGTTTAGTTTCACAGTGATGCCCGTTAAAAGGACTGGAAGGTGCTTGAGCACGGTGGAGCCTTGGGCACAAGGCTGCACGGTGGCGCAGTGGTTTAGCACTGCAGCAGCACAGTTTACCCTCGGCCGGGGGATCGCGGGGATCGTGGGTTTGATCCCAGCCCCCGACCAACAGTGAGCTGTGTGGAGTTTGCATGTTCTCCACGTGTTGCGTGGGTTTACTCCGGGATTTCTCCGGTTTCCTCCCGCATACCAAAAACATGTAGGTTTAGGGCGCTCGCGCACGCAGTGACCAGCAGCCGGTGGCTTGTCACCAGACTGCAAACCAAATCTACCTACGGGTACAAATAAGTAACAAAAAAAAAAAAAAAATGCAAGGTCAAGTATCCACTCAGAGTCATCCAGCAGTGACACGTCTTTGCCTTTGGATTGCATGAACTCTTTGATTTCATATAAAAGCGACAAAAAACCGCTGATAAACTCGTCCCCTGCTGAGCCATGGGATTTCTGTGTGTAATAAAAGATCACCATATTCGGCTGATAGCTCCTCCAATAGCACCTTGAATATCCTGTGTTGTTTGAGTTTGGAGTGGATGTCATTTATGATTTTCATGACTGGAGTCATCACATGCTCAAATCCAATCACTTTAGCACATATGGCCTGCTGATGAATGATGCAGTGGTAATGCAGGAAGAGCAGTCTGTCACCTTTACAGTGCGCTATGAAACCTGCATGTCGACCGGTCATAGCAGGAGCCCGTCTGTAGTCACTGATACCAGCTTTTCCAATGGCACCTTTTTCTCCGTTAAAAACTTGTTCACTGCGTTATAGATTTCTACTCCCCTAGTTGTTTTAAGAGGCAGTAGTGTTAGGAGTTCTTGCTTTGTGGAGAAATCACCAAACACCATCTGAATGAAGATCATCAGCTTTGCTGTGCTGCGCTGCTGCTGTCCACGGACTCGTTGCACTTGATGCTGAACCACCGGCACTTTGCCAGATCCCGGTCCAGCTGCTCGGTCAAATTCTCAGAGATCGCTGACTCTCTTCTAACCATTGTATTTGCCCCCATTTGCACATCGGAGAGCGTGGAGATGACATCAGTTCCATTCTTTGTGTCTTTAAATACAGTGTTTGAACTATCATCATTGCTTCTTGAAAACCTCCCCGTCTGTAAATGCTGCCTTCTTTATCAAAAACTGTGTAGCTCTAAAGGAGGCTTTGGTTGTTTTTTGGGAATTTTTCAGTGCCCTCGTGAAAAAAGACTGCTGTTTTGCCAAAGTTGCTTTAAACTCGCAGACTTTCTCTGCTGCAGTGTGCTGCCCGGTGGGTAGTTAGCACGGTGGCTTTCATGACATGTACTGAAGTGTCTTTCAACGTTGTATCACTTTACTGTTGCCACAGTCACCCTGCAAATGAGAAACACATTTTTCTTTCACCATAGTAAAAAAGAACTCTTCTTCACATTTGCTATGAAAACGATAAGTTTTCTTTCTTTTTTCTACCATATTTTTGGAGGTAGAATCCGCATTTAACTCCTCATCGTCACGTCTCCCACTAGCTTATCTCACCAAATGCTGAAATTTATCATGTGCACAGCACTGACCTTTGAACCAGAGTAAGTCAGAGTATATGAATATTAAACATTTTTATTTTTAATTGTTTTTAGATTTTCATTTTAAAATCTACATCATTGCAAGTGTGACTCAGAAACAATGGTAACACAATTTAAGAAATTTAAGACGAAGTAGCTGATATTACTTTTTCAAGACCGATACCGATACTGTGACTTTGACTATTGACGATACCTATCCAAACCTGATACTGTCTCTCTTATTTAAAACAACAGTACAGAACATTGGTAATGACTGGTTGCATTTTGCATACATATTAAAACATAAATTTAAAAGTCAAAAGAATACATTAGAAATTTGACTCCGTTCAGCAACGCTGCTTTTTTTTAATTTAACCACTTGCACTCCGGGCAATTTTCCTAAAAATGCCAAAAAATAACGTGCCCAAAGTAAATCGAAAGCTGTTCTTCAACCCTTTGCAGCATCTTCATGGGGTTGGTCTCATTTAAAAGAAAACACTTTGAATTTTTTGGCAAAAAAAACATAATCTCTCTACGTGCTCCGGCCACTGAGTTACAGTCATCTAAACATACTGAACTTGAAGAAAAAAAATTTGGATACAAATGCTTGTAAATAACACACAGCTGTCCGATCTGGCTGGAAAATGCAACAGAAATGTAGAACCAAGTGTTATCCAGCTGAGATCCAAATTTGGTAACAATACCACAAAAAATGAATATTTTACACAGCTTTGTTCTCAGGCTGTTCCCAGGCGTTTTGGAACTGTGCCAAATTGTGCCAAATGGCACAGTTTGGAAAAATGTCTGTAACTTTTGAATGATTCAATGTAGAAGCTTCATTTTAGGCTCAAAGGAAAGGTCACACTCAGGGCTGTGTCTGTGTGTGTGTGTGTGGGGGGGTCGTCCCCCCCCCCCCCCCCCCCCCGCTATCAAGGACAGAGTTCGGCCCTCGCTACATGACAGATTACACTCGTTGCATGTTTCCACAGCAACGCTGTCACAGCGGCTCCCCCCCCCCCCCCCGCTACTGTGTGTGTGTGGGGGGGGGTTGTCCCCCCCCCCGCTCGCTACAGAGGATGGACTTTAGCCATCGCTACACAACGGATTAGCCTTATGTGGTGATGTAGGACAGCAGTGCAGTCACCGCGGCCCCCCCCCCTCGCTGCAGAAGAATAGCGGGGGTGGGGGGGCGTTCACAGCCTGTACACTGCGAGCAACCCCTTGTACCGCGGCGCACGAACTTCAGACTTCGTGAACCATCCATCCATCCATCCATCCATCTTCTACCGCTTTTCCGGAGGTCCGGGTCGCGGAGGCAGCAGTTCAAGCAGAGAAGCCCAGACTTCCCTCTCCCCAGCCACCTGCTCCAGCTCTTCAGAGGGGATACCAAGGCGTTCCCAGACTAGCTGGGAGACATAGTCTCTCCACCGAGTCCTGGGTCTGCCCCGGGGTCTCCTCCCAGTGGGACGTGCCTGAAACACCTCAAGTGGGAGGCGTCCAGGAGGCATCCTAAACAGATGCCCATACCACCTCAACTGACTCCTTTCAATGTGGAGGAGCAGCGTTTCTACTCTGAGCCTCTCCTGGATGACTGAGCTCCTCACCCTATCTCTGAGGGTGAGTCCAGCAATCCTACGGAGAAAGCTCATTTCAGCCGCTTGTATCCGCGATCTCGTTCTTTCGGTCATTACCCAAAGCTCGTGACCATAGGTGAGAGTAGGAACGTAGATTGACTGGTAAATCGACAGCTTTGCCTTAGAACTAAGCTCCCTCTTCACCACAACAGACCGGTACAACGTCCGCATCACTGCAGATGCTGCTCCAATCCGTCTGTCGATCTCTCGCTCCATTTTCCCCTCACTCGTGAACAAGACCCCAAGATACTTAAACTCCTCCACTTGGGGCAGGAGCCTGTCCCCAACCCGGAGAGGACAATCCACCTTTTTCCGGCTGAGGACCATGGACTCGGACTTGGAGGTGCTGATTCTCATCCCAGCCGCTTCACACTCAGCGGCAAACCGTCCCAGCAAGAGCTGTAGGTCATTGCTGGATGAAGCCAACAGGACAACATCATCTGCAAACAACAGAGATGAGATCCTGTGGTCACCAAGCATGACACCCTCCATTCCCTGGCTGCGCCTAGAAATCCTGTCCATAAAAATTATGAACAGGACCGGTGACAAAGGGCAGCCCTGGCGGAGTCCAACTCTCACTGGGAATGACTCCGACCGAGTGTTGGCAATGCGAACTAAACTCTCACAACGGTCGTACAGAGACCGAATAGCTCGTAACAACAAGCCCGATACCCCATACTCCCGAAGCACCCCCCACAAAAATCCACGAGGGACGCGGTCAAATGCCTTCTCCAAGTCCACAAAACACATGTAAACTGGTTGGGCAAACTCCCACGAACCCTCAAGAATTCTCGAGAGGGTAAAGAGCTGGTCCGATGTGCCACGGCCAGGACGAAAACCACATTGCTCCTCCTGAATCCGAGGTTCGACCAAAGGCCGGACTCTCCTCTCCAGTACCTTGGCATAGACCTTCCCAGGGAGGCTGAGGAGTGTGATCCCTCTAAAGTTGGAGCACACCCTCCGGTCCCCTTTTTTGAAGAGAGGAACCACCACCCCGGTTTGCCATGCCAAAGGCACTGCCCCCGACCTCCACGCAATGTTGCAGAGGCGTGTCAACCATGACAACCCAACAACATCCAGGGCCTTGAGGTACTCGGGGCGAATCTCGTCCACCCCCGGGGCCCGGCCACCAAGGAGATTTTTAACCACCTTGGCGACCTCAGCCCCTGTGATAGGCGAGTCATCCCCCTCGTCCCCAAACCCTGCTTCCTCTGTGGAAGGCGTATCAGTGGGATTGAGGAGATCCTCGAAGTATTCCTTCCACCGCCCGACGATATCCCCAGTTGAAGTCAACAGTGTCCCATCCGCACCATACACAGTGTGGACGGGGAGCTGCTTTCCCCTCCTGAGCCGCCGAACAGTTTGCCAGAATCTCTTTGAAGCCGACCGAAAGTCTTGTTCCATGGCCTCACCGAACTCCTCCCATACCCGGGTTTTTGCTTCAGCAACCACCCGAGCTGCACTCCGCTTGGCCTGCCGGTACACCTCAGCTGCTTCGGGAGTCCCACAAGCCAACCAAGCTTGATAGGACTCCTTCTTCAGCTTAATGGCCCCCCTCACCACTGGTGTCCACCACTTGGTTCGGGGGTTGCCACCACGAGATGCACCGACCACCTTGCGGCTGCAGCTCTGGGCTGCCGCTTCAACAACAGAGGTGGAGAACATGGCCCATTCAGACTCCATGTCTCCAGACTCCCTCGGAATGTGGTTGAAGTTCTTCCGGAGGTGGGAGTTGAAGACCTCCCGGACAGGGGCCTCAGCCAGACGCTCCCAGCACACCCTCACTATACGTTTGGGTCTACCAGGTCTGAATGGCTTCCTCCCCTGCCATCGGATCCAACTCACCACCAGGTGGTGATCAGTTGACAGCTCTGCACCTCTCTTTACTCGGGTGTCCAAGACATACGGTCGCAGGTCTGATGATACGATAACAAAATCGATCATCGACCTGCGGCCTAGGGTGTCCTGGTGCCAGGTGCACATATGGACACCCTTATGCTTGAACATGGTGTTCGTTATAGACAGACTGTGGTTAGCACAGAAGTCCAATAACTGAACACCACTCGGGTTCAGATCGGGCAGGCCGTTCCTCCCAATCACCCCCCTCCAGGTTTCACTGTCGTTGCCCACGTGCGCATTGAAGTCCCCCAGTAGGACAATGGAGTCTCCAGGAGGAGCACCCTCCAGCACCCCAGTCACAGACTCCAAAAAGGGTGGGTACTCTGAAACATCATTTGGTGCATAGCCACAAATGATGGTCAGGACCCGTTTCCCAACCCGAAGGCGCAGGGAAGCAACCCTTTCGTCCACCGGGGAAAACTCCAATATAGAGGCAGCAAGGTGGGGCGATACAAGAATACCTACCCCTGCTCGTCGCCTCTCGCCCGGGGCAACTCCAGAAAAGGCCAAGCTCCAGCCCCTCTCCAGGAGACTGGTTCCGGAACCGGAGCTGTGTGTTGAGGTGAGGCCGACTATATCTAGCCGGTATCGCTCAATCTCGTACACCAGCTCAGGCTCCTTCCCCACCAGAGAGGTGACATTCCACGTACCAAAAGCCAGTTTAGAAAGCTTGGGATCAGTCCGCCAAGGTCTCCGCCTTTGACTGCCACCTAATCCACATAGCACCGGACTTCGTGAACCGCACAGCTGTAATTTACTGATCGGTCAAAAGTCATTTTGGATTACAATTTTCAGGGATAGAGAATAATTTAGCTTATAACACCTTACCTCTTCACAGCGGAGTCTTGGCGAACTTCTCTTCCTCATTGTCAGACGAACGCGACGCTGGTCCGCTCTGGTTCTGGTCTCGCGACTCGATCAAAACATAATTCCATTTTTGCGGTTTTGTGCTTCCATGATTGCGGTTTTTGGTGAACGATTTTTCAAAACAAATAACAGTAGTAATTAAAAAAAGACTGGCAAAGGCGTGTGTGTCACTCAGCCTTTGTCGTCAGCCTCCGTCGGTCTATAATGACCATGGAAGAAATCATAACGTCTACTCTGCTGGAACCAATACAAAATAAGCACCCCCTGTGGCCGAACATGCTGATCCACGAATGGCACTCCCTGTCACACAGGTTGCATTTGTGGATGGTCTCCATGCTGCTGGGTCTGTGGAGCTCTTCCTGTGTCCTTTTTTGATCCGCTGCAGCAGCCAGTCTTCACCCAGCCTTAAAAAAAAAACAGCTCACGAACTTCTCTGCTTCAATTGGCTCACTGCATTCAAAGCGTTGGGAGGCGGGTCCTCCTTCCTAGGTTTTCATTCATTGGTTCTTCAGGGTTTCAGAAACCCAATTCAAGGCTCTTATTAGTCGAATGAGAGGTCAATCAGATGAACTAATCTGTTCGCGGCTGTGTTTGCAGATTTTTTTCCCAGTGGCGCTTGGAGGCCAGCACCATCTCCATCTGCACCATCATCAGTATATCATGCGTCATGCGTCCGAGCGTGCACTAGTGCGCTCTTGTGCGCCCTCGTGCGTCCTAGGACGCAGAGACTTGCCCGCCCGCGGAACAACGGAGTGCAAGTGGTTAAACTTTGCAACATTGGCAACATTTCACTGGTCAGCACTATGTAAACATGCATTCTGAAGTTTTAAGTGCAAGTTTATTGCAAAACTTTAAAACAGTATTTAAGTAAACCTTCAGATGAAATTCAAAGTGCCGCTGTGCATGAGGTAAAAAATGCTGTAGATCTGAAAATAAAGGAACTCACCCTTTAAGTTGTATTTTTGTCATCTGTTATTATTATTGTTTGGGGCTGGCTTTGGGGACGTGGAATGTCACCTCTCTGGTGGGGGAAGGAGCCTGAGCTGGTGTATGAGGTTGAGAGATACTGGCTAGATATAGTCGGCCTCACCTCAACACACAGCTCTGGTTCTGGAACCAGTCTCCTGGATAGGGGCTGGAGCTTGGCCTTCTCTGGAGTTGCCCCGGCCGAGAGGCGATGAGCAGGGGTGGGCATTTTTGTATCCCCCCACCTTGCTGCCTCTATATTGGAGTTTTTCCCAGTGGACGAAAGGGTTGTTTCCCTGCACCTTCGGGTTGGGAAACAGGTCCTGACCATCATTTGTGCCTATGCACCAAGTGATCGTTCAGAGTACCCACCCTTTTTGGAGTCTCTGACTGGGGTGCTGGAGAGTGCTCCTCTTGGAGACTCCATTGTCCTACTGGGGGACTTCAATGTGCACATGGGCAACAACAGTGAAACCTGGAAGGGGGTGACTGGGAGGAACGGCCTGCCCGATCAGAACCCGAGTGGTGTTCAGTTATTGGACTTCTGTGCTAACCACAGTTTGTCCATAACGAACACCATGTTCAAGCATAAGGGTGTCCATATGTGCACTTGGCACCAGGACACCCTAGGTTGCAGGTCGATGATCGATTTTGTTATCGTGTCATCAGACCTGTGACCGTATGTCTTGGACACCTGGGTAAAGAGAGGTGCAGAGCTGTCAACTGATCACCACCTGGTGGTGAGTGTCGTGGTTCGAGCGCCGATCTCATCCGCACTCGGGCCGTGCAGTATTTTCCTCCCAGCTGATGTGTGTTTTCCTATGGCTCTCCGAGCTCTTATTATGACAGGGCTCAGAGGGGCTTCCGGCTGTCAGAG
This sequence comes from Pholidichthys leucotaenia, assembly GCA_020510985.1. Lineage (NCBI taxonomy): Eukaryota > Metazoa > Chordata > Actinopteri > Cichliformes > Pholidichthyidae > Pholidichthys > Pholidichthys leucotaenia. The sequence continues at coordinate 83,495,140 of CM035844.1, forward strand.
CTGAGGCCCTGACAGCTGAGCTGCATTTCGCCTCATCAGCTGTTCCCTACTTAAGAGGGCAGCTGAGGGCGAAATGTGCGGCAGTCTTGTCCGACCTTCCTCATCTGACACAGTCAGATTTCTCGTCAGACAAACCCTTCATCTGTTATTGTAAGTTTATTCCATTGTGATTTTGTTCCTCCTTGTCATGGACTGTGTATCGTTGTAGTGTGTTTTAGCCCCTCGTGGCTCATTACTTCATCATTATCCTTTTCCTTTAAAAAACTGTGCAAACTCACCGGTGATATGTGGCGTCTTTTGATGGCTCGTGAGGGCCATCCATGACAGTAGACTGTCGCCAGACTGAGACACCTGTTGCCGTGAGTTTTGCCTGAATTGGACTTGTTTTTCTCTGTCTGGGTTCCTGTGTGCTGGGAGCTCATGTCGTCATTCAGGGGCCGCGCTCGGAGCCTGGGCTACGAGCTGGCGGAGGCCCTGGACTACATTGATGGAACTCTCTTCACTGCTGGCCTCTATGACACTCCCAGCGATGTACGCCGGCACCTGGACCTCGCTGAGGACATCATTAATCGCCTTCCTCGCTACTCCAACCACCCTGAAGTCATTTCGAGGAAGGCAGACATTGCTGCGCAACGTGAGATACTCCGTGGGCTGGAGGGAAACTCCGGCAGGAAGCCGAAGAGGAGGCATCCTCGCTTCGGGATCCCATTCCTGTCCCCGCTCCAGGCCAGGAGGTCGCACCGCTCAGGGGTGATCCCTGAAGGAGTGACACGTCAGTCGGAATTCCCCCGGAGAAACTACAACAGTCAGCTGTTTCCATCTGGGACCGAGTGGCGGCAGCGCGCTCCGCTGTCCACTCCATGCAGATTATTAAGCATGTGACGGCAGCAGTCAGGCTGGTGGAGAGGAATCTGGCGTTAAGTGATTATCCAGAGTACGCCGACCTGCTCGCCTCTGTTTTTGCACAAGAGCGGTGCTTCCCGAACCTCTCCTTCACCTCGCCGTCTGCCAGTAACCGTCGTCACACAGCCTACGCTAAGACTCAGCAAGAACCCCGTCCGGATCCTGTTCCGGGTCGTCGGAGGAACTCTACCTCCCAGTCAGCTGCCTCTTCGGTGTTTCATCAGGAGGGAATTCCCGCAGCCTCTCCCCCCGGGTTATCTTTCCCTGCTGTCCCGTCAGCTCCTCGTGCCCGGATCGCCTTGGCTGTCGTCCCCTCCTTCTCGATGTCTTCCCCTGCTGCTGTGAGTGCCATGAGTCCTGCTCCGGCGAAGCCCGTTGTTGGACCATCACGAGCGGCTCCTCCTTGTCCTCCCAGGGGGCCCACCGTCACCATCCAGCGGGGAAAGGGAGGAACAACGTCCACTACAGCAGGCACCATCGGCCCTCTGGGAAACAGGCAAGTGCAAGTTCATTCTTCCCCTCGTTGTTGTGATTTGCCTTGTCTGACTCCTGGGGGTGGAGTTCGGGGTTCACAGTCCCCCGAGCTCCCACCACCTGCTGTAGCTTCTGTCATTGAACCTGCTGCCTCTGTGTCTCCCTCCGCTGAGCGGTCCACAACGCCAGGCCTACGTCGCCAGGCCTATGTCGCCAGACGAGGAGGGGGCCTGCGGTCCTGGTGAGCCTGGTTCCAGCTCCGCAGCCGCATCATGGGCAGAGGAGGAGAGCGGACTGCAGCCTGGAGCCTGCGCAGACGACGAAACGTCCTCGGGTCTCCACCGATGAGCGGTTCGATCCAGCGGGTCGAGGATCCCCTGCCACCACGCCGTGCAGGTCGTCGGTGTGGACGTCAGCGCTGGAGGGTCCTCAGGCTGCGGAGAACATCATGCTGGCTGTGGAGCCCGCCGTAGCCGAGTGGGAGCCAGAAGACGTCCTTCTTCATCCTGAGCCCAGATCGTCGAAGTCCTGGATGGCGACAGAACTCGAGTGCAGGCAAGTACTCTACTTTGTTTTCCTTCTTTCTATTTTGGAGCATTTTTGCCTGTCTCTCGGGGAGACGAGCCAGGGGCAGCCGTCCGCTGCACCCGAGCTCGTCTCGCTGGGCTCTGTCGCTACCGGTGATCCTGATCCCAATTCTTCTTCTACTTCTCCTGAGCCTTCTCCCAGGGTCACCGGTGTGGGGTCAACCCCAGTCGCTGTTCTGGAGGTTCCGGGTTTGGGGGTGAAGGCCGTCTATGGAGCTGTTCCGACCCAATCGGGGTCCAACGTGGGTGCAGCCAAGACCCAATCGGGGTCCGATGTGGGTGCAGCACGGGCTCATCCTGGGTCCAACAGGAGGACAGTGCCTATGCTGGTAACGTTCGGAGGTGGAGCTGCAGATCCGGGTGCCGGTTGGGCTCGTCATATTCGGCCCGGCTCTCCCGTGTTATCCCCCTCTACAGGGAAGCCGTTGCTGTTCTCTCCCCTGCGGTCCTGGTGGCTGAGCGATACGGGTCGGCCTCTTGAAAGACTGCCTCACCCGTTTGGCGTTCTGGGTCGGCCGCCCGACCAGCTGGACTGTTTGCTTGGCGACCTGGTCTGGCCACCAGAGATCCTGTTTTCCCGGGCCTGGGACTGGGGTAGGCCGCCCGGACGCTCCTTTTTCCCCCATCCTCTATTTGGGCATTGGACGCAGGGAGACCACCAGAACTGTGTGTATTATGGGACTCTGCCTGCCGTTCCCGTATGTTTCGTTTTTCTCTTGATGTTAAGGTCATCTTTGGTGTGTGGTCATGTGCCTTAGGTTGATCTGTGTATTACCGCTGTTTAGTGTGTTTTTTTTTTCCCTCTCCCCTGTCTGAGGGATGACTTGTATTTTCCACATTATGTCTTATAGGCCTGTGTGTTTAAGTTTTAGGTCTCTTACTATTGTTGCATTTTTTGGGTTCTGTCTATGTATCATCTGCATTTTATGGAGTATTGTGTTTTTTCCTCTGCCGTGCTCTGTAATTGCTTCGTTTTTTCCCTGTCATCGTCTTAAGGTTTTTTGTTTTTTCTGGTTCTCATCCTCCAGGCCTTTCCCCCATCCTCCCACCCTGGGTGGGGTGGGGTGGGGGCCTTGGGTGTCATACGGCGTCCAGAGTTCGCCGCTTCGGGGGGAGGTACTGTCGTGGTTCGAGCGCCGATCTCATCCGCGCTCGGGCCGTGCAGTATTTTCCTCCCAGCTGATGTGTGTTTCCCTATGGCTCTCCGAGCTTTTATTATGACAGCGCTCGGAGGGGCTTCCGGCTGTCAGAGCTGAGGCCCTGACAGCTAAGCTGCATTTCGCCTCATCAGCTGTTCCCTACTTAAGAGGGCAGCTGAGGGCGAAATGCGCGGCTGTCTCGTCAGACCTTCCTCATCTGACACCGTCAGATTTCTTGTGGGACAAACCCTTCATCTGTTATTGTAAGTTTATTCCATTGTGATTTTGTTCCTCCTTGTCATGGACTGTGTATCGTTGTAGTGTGTTTTAGCCCCTCGTGGCTCATTACTTTATGATTATCCTTTTCCTTTAATAAACTGTGCAAACTCACCGGTGATATGTGGCATCTTTTGATGGCTCGTGAGGGCCATCCATGACAGTGAGTTGGGGCAACAAGGCCCTTGTTGTTTCGAGCTATTCGGTCTATGTACGACCGTTATAAGAGTTTGGTTCGTATTGCCAACACTCGATCGGACTCATTCCCAGTGAGAGTTGGACTCCGCCAGCACTGCCATTTGTCACCGATCCTGTTCATAATTTTTATGGACAGGATTTCTAGGCGCAGCCAGGGAACAGAGGGTGTCATACTTGGTGACCACAGGATCTCATCTCTGTTGTTTGCAGATGATGTTGTCCTGTTGGCTTCATCCAACAATGACCTACAGGTTTTACTGGGACGGTTTGCCACTGAGTGTGAAGTGGCTGGGATGAGAATCAGCACCTCCAAGTCTGAGTCCATGGTACTCATCCGGAAAAAGGTGGATTGCCCTCTCTGGGTTGGGGACAGGCTCCTGCCCCAAGTGGAGGAGTTTAAGTATCTCGGGGTCTTATTCACGGGTGAGGGGAAAATGGAGCGAGAGACTGACATTGTCAAACGGATTGGCGCAGCATCTGCAGTGATGCAGACGTTGTACCGGTCTGTTGTGGTGAAGAGGGAGCTGAGTTCTAAGGCAAAGCTGTCGATTTGATTATGGAACAATTTTGGACCTGAATTAAAATCATGTACAATGCTTGGACAATTTAAACAAAAACTAAAGGAAGAAATACTCCAAACATATTTACAAGACGACATGTAAACTCACATAAGGATTGACATATCCAGCCTGTATTGTGTTGTAGCTTAGTTTTTTTTTTCTCTCTCTTTTTTTTCTCTGTGACATTTTGTCTTAGATTTGTTTTGAATAGTAACCGCTTAACTTAGCTTAGTTTTCTTTTTTTCTCTCAGTCACATTTTGTCTTAGCTTTGTTTTAAATTGTAATCGCTCTTGTCTTGTTTTCTCTTTTTTCTCTTTTGAATTCTTGGATGGAATATGGGTGGGCAATATAAGCTGCGGCTTCAGCCATCACCCATTTCGGATAACTCACGTGGAATTGTATAGAAGAAGGAGTCTTTGTCTAATTTGACCTTGTTGTTATATTATACAGTTTCTTTTAACCTGTACTGTACTATCCGAAATAAATAAATTCATTCATTCATTCATTCATTCATTTACCAGTCAATCTACGTTCCTACCCTCACCTATGGTCATGAGCTTTGGGTTATGACCAAAAGAATGAGATTGCGGATGCAAGCGGCTGAAATGAGCTTTCTTTGTAGGACTGCTGGACTCACCCTCAGAGAGAGGGTGTGGAGCTCAGTCATCTGGGTGAGGCTCAGAGTAGAACCGCTGCTCCTCCACATTGAAAGGAGCCAGTTGAGGTGATTTGGGCGTCTGATCAGGATGCCTCCTGGACGCCTCCCTCTTGAGGTGTTTCGGGCACGTCCCTCTGGGAGGAGACTCCGGGGCAGACCCAGAACTCGCTGGAGAGACTACATCTCCCAGCTGGCCTGGGAACACCTTGGTATCCTCTCTGAAGAGCTGGAGCAGGTGGCTGGGGAGAGGGAAGTCTGGGCTTCTCTGTTTGAACTGCTGCCTCCATGACCCGGACCTCCGGAAAAGCGGTAGAAGATGTGATGGATGGATGGATATTATTATTATTATTACTATTATCATCATAAGTAATTCTCCTGGTGCTCAGTTTATTCAGTAGTTTATTCTCTGTCCATAGTTTTTAGGTTAGCTCTTATTTTGAATTCATCCCTGTTCCATTTCATGTAGCCTTGTTAGTCCTGCTTCCAATTCACCGGTTATAATTTGCTGTTTATGTTTCTGTCACCTACCTCTCATCAGCTCTAACTGTCCATCTAAAGGTAAGCCCATGTTATGTCTTCATTCCTGCTCCTCTGGTTTTACTTGCACTTTCTTTCTTTTAGTTTAACTTTTAGCGTATTCCAGCAGTAAAACAGCGGTTGCTGCTGCATGACACACTTGCTTCTGCTCGGTTCTTGACAGAATTCAGCATACTTTTTTGCTGCCGTGATACTTTTGCAAGTGTTTTATCAAGTTGGTGGTGTAACATTGTAAATGCTGGTACCACACAGCAACATGCTGAGGCCAGTCCCACAGACAGGCTCCAGTGAGGTGATGCTCGTTGCTCCTGCTACTCTGTTCACAGAAGCCGTGTGCAGCGCGGCTGAGAACAGGATCGCGCCTTCATTTTAATATTATTAATATATCGGATTGGTAAATTACTTTTATTCCTTAACAATACCGATCTTTCCTGGATCAAACCCGATACGGCGGATCGGATCGACTCCTCCCTAGTCGTCAGCCTCCGTCGGTCTATGATGACCATGGAAGAGAATCCTAAACGTCTACCCTGCTGGAACAGCACCGCCTGTGGCTGAACAGGCCAATGCGCACCGGTGTTCTACCTTCCAGCGTTGGGCGTCCCTAGTGACGAGTGCTATTTTCAGAACAGGCTCACGGGCAACTTATGTGGTCCCTGCGGGCAACCTGGTGCCCGCAGGCACTGTGTTGGTGACTCCTGTTATATTGTATTCTAATCCTGTGAATTTAGCCTACATGCTAATGATCCTGCTGGCAGCCATTAATGTACACATATTGCTAAGCTACCAGACATTTGAGTAACTTGGAGAGATGTCCACCTTTTCAAAAATAATAAGCAGCATCATAACAAGTAACAGATGAAGGTAGGGATGAGCAATAAATTTATTTTTAAATTGAAATTCAAATTAATTTATTTGGACACAGTCAAAAAATGAAAATTCTGATAATTTTTAAAATTCAATCCATATCCAGTCTGAGGTCGGGCTGTGCGATTTGACCAGAATTTCATATCACGGTATAAGTAATCTTATATCACGATAATGATATATATCACAATATACATTTCCTGTAAATTCTACAGTTTAGATAATCACATAAATATATATTTTCTTAACTTTTTTTACATGCACCTTTTTCCCCTCATAATTTTGCAGTGTTATAAAATAGTTTTTTAATGCGCATTTGAGACTTGATTCTCATAAATTTGAGGTTTTTCTTCTAAATCATATGCTGTATGAATAAAAAGTAAGAATCAATCAAATTAATCAAATTAATTAGAATCAATTAAATATTTCCTGAGCCAGAGGAGACTAGCAAAACAAAACACATAACAAAAAAAAATGTCTGAAAATGAGAAAATTACTCATTGCTACCATCTCCAGATATAAATTAGCTGTTAGTTTAAATTTAAGTGTAGATCCACAGCCTGATGCCTGCTGTTCTGGCCTGATTTAACCTGTTTGCTTCCTATTAAAAGTATTTCAGATTGGTCATGATCTGAAAATCAAAGACACAAAAGGTAATGTAATAAAATACTTGTGATGACTTCAACTTTATTCATTATCGCTACTGGGCTAATTAAAATGATTAGAACTCAAATAAATTGCATCAAGAGCCAATTTGCACCTCCAACCCATTTTAATTTATTATTTATTTTGCATGTATGTGCCACCATCATGCACTTTTGCAGCTTTAATAAAAAGAATTTCAGACAAAACTAAGAAACTCGGCAGTAATATAAGCCAAAGAAGCAATGGTCTGATACACTATAATGTTTCCTGTTAGCACAACTTAGCATCATCATTTAGCATTTTCCGTTTTATAATTAGGCATTGTGTTAATGTTACCTCTTTTTAAAACAAGGTTAGTGAACTGTTCCCTCTGATGCAGCACGATGGAAAACAGTCTTACATCCCTGATAAACAGAAGTAGCAGGTGTTTGGCCAAACGGTAGTTTAGAGTTAGCAACCACCAGACTGAAGCCAAGCCATGCACCACACACCTGTTGCGCTGCGTGCACTGCAGGGGAAAAGCGGGGCACTGACAAATAGTGTTTGAGCTTTGAACAGGAGTATGTGCATTTTTAATCACGATATAAATGATAGAGTATTCTATGAAATAATAGACGTTTTTATATCGTCATCCACAGCCCTACTCTGAGGTGAAACTTTTACTGTCCTCACCTGTTTGTTCTGTAGCCCCACACACCTGCTGCTTGTCAACATCCATATTTCTGTCAGACTGTGTTCTCACATTTTGTGCTTGTTTTTACAGCAGGCAGGATGGGAGCCTCTGGGTCTACACCTGCTGCTCCTACAGTCCAAGCTGAGGCCATGATGACCGCTCCTCCTCAGGGCTGCCCCATGCACAAAGAAGCTCAGTCCGTCAAAGGTACCAAAAGTCTGGAGACTCAGTTTCCAAGCTGCTAAAGCCTTATTCAGAACGGTTTTCATTTCCACTAAAGCCTGATTTATACTTCGATGGCTAGGGGTGGGACAAAAGATTGATTCAGTGATACTTGGCACTAACAGCGATCCACCGATCCCTAAACGCATTGATTGATCATTTATTATATATATATTCCTGTAAATGTTGCATATTCACTTGGGTATTCAACCAGTTGCATTTTCAGTCCACTAGATGGTACAAAGCAAGCACCCAGTCAAGTGAAGTCATATCTTGTCTTGCAAGATTTGCAGCCAACTTTGAAAGTTAGGAAGCAGTTAGCTCAAATGTCAGTTTTTTGGGGGGGATTTTATGACAAAGATGGAAAAACAGACCTTGACATGACGCACAACCGACAAGAAATGCTGCACACACACACAAAAAAAAAACAGGCAGGCCAGCACGTCTTGGAGCAGCATTAGCAACAGCTAAGCTAAAAATACACCGGCATGGAGCTTGTGAGCAGCGCCAGAGAAAAAGTAAGTAATGTTTATTTATGAAGTGCTTTATAGAGACAAATAGTCACAAGGCACTGTACAATAAAATAGAATAAAAGAAATTTGAAAGATAAAAATTATTTTAAATTAAAACTGCAAGCAGTGTTGAAGGGCCCTCACACGTTCTGCGCTCAAAAAGTTTGTGTCGTTGGGTCAAAAGATCTCGGATTGATGAATAAAATGATTTGTTGCATAGTCATTAAACCAGGTTTTGGTACTTTTGGCAGTGTGGACAGGTGCCAAGTCCTGCTGGAAAATGAAATCAGCTTCTCCATAACGCTTGTCAGCAGAGGGAAGCAGGAATTGCTCTAAAAATTTCCTGGTAGATGATTGTGTTGACTTTGGACTTGATAAAACAGTGGACCAACACCAGTAGATGACATGACTCCCCAAATCATTCGGTGACTGGAAACTTCACACTGGACCTCAAGCAACTTGGAGTCTGTGCCTCTTCAGTCTTCCTGCACACTCTGTTACCCACAATGAAATGCAAAATTTACTTTCATCTGAAAAGAGGTCATCTGCTGGTGTTGGTCCACTGTTTTATGTTATCCACAAAAGATGAATGTTGTAGTGAAATGGTGCTATATAAATAAAGTTGAAATGAAATATAGCACTCGGTGTGTAATAAATCTATGTAATATAGAAGTTTCATTTTTTTAATCAGATTACTGAAATAAATCAACTTTTCGATGATATTCTAATTTACTGAGATGCAGCTATGTAATTTTTGATCATTTGGCTTCACTTCCTTGAGACAGTTGCTCTAAAACAGAAGCTTAGATTGACACCCATCCTGGACCATTGCTGCATGTCATTCTCCTGGGGCCTCCTGTACAGAGACTTGCATGGATTTCCTACTGAAAGATGACATACGTTTAAATACAAAAATGCCATAAGCAAAAAAAAAAAAATAAAAAAAATCCTGATGTATGAAACCGTCCGTATGCAGGAATCAAGCACATTTCCTTTGTATATTCTGATCTGCTTGAAACTGAACGCACGTGAGGAAATACCGGACTCCTCCCTTGACATGCTTCCATTTGAATATGCAATTAGATGCAAATAGGTATGCAAATCACACACGTGGACAAAATTGTTGGTACCCCTCTGTTAATGAAAGAAAAACCCACAATGGTCACAGAAATAACTTGGATCGGACAAAAGTGGTAATAAATAAAAATTCTATGAAAATTAACCAATGAAAATCAGACAATGCTTTTGAATTGTGGTTCAACAGAATTATTTTAAAAAACAAACTCATGAAACAGGCCTGGACAAAAATGATGGTACCCTTAACTTAATATTTTGTTGCACAACCTTTTGAGGCAATCACTGCAATCAAACAATTTCTGTAACTGTCAGTGAGACTTCTGCACCTCTCAGCAGGTATTTTGGCCCACTCCTCATGAGCAAACTGCTCCAGTTGTCTCAGGTTTGAAGGGTGCCTTCTCCAGATGGCATGTTTCAGCTCCTTCCACAGATGTTCAATAGGATTTAGATCAGGGCTCATAGAAGGCCACTTTAGAATAGTCTAATGTTTCACTCTTAGCTATTCTTGGGTGTTTTTAGCTGTGTGTTTTGGGTCATTATCCTGTTGCAAGACCCATGACCTGCGACTGAGACCAAGCTGTCTGACACTGGGCAGCACATTTTTCTCTAGAATACCTTGATAGTCTTAAGATTTCATTGTAGCCTGCACACATTCAAGACACCCTGTGCCAGATGCAGCAAAGCAGCCCCAGAACATAACAGAACCTCCTCCATGTTTCACAGTAGGAACAGTGTTCTTTTCTTGGTATGCTTCATTTTTGCATCTGTGAACATAGAGCTGATGTGCCTTGCCAAAAAGTTGCAGTTTTGTCTCGTCCGTCCATAGGACATTCTCCCAGAAGCTTTGTGGCTTGTCAACATGCAGTTTGGCAAATTCCAGTTTGGCTTTTTTATGATTTGTTTTCAACAGTGGTGTCCTCCTTGGTCATCTCCCATGAAGTCCACTTTGGCTCAAACAATGATGGATGGTGTGATCTGACACTGATGTACCTTGATCTTGGAGTTCACCTTGAATGTGTTTAGAGGTTGTTCTGGGCTCTTTTGTTACCATTCATATTATCCATCTCTTCCATTTTTCATCAAGTTTCCTCCTGCGGCCACGTCCAGGGAGGTTGGCTACAGTCCCGTGGATCTTAAATTTCTGAATAATATGTGCAACTGTAGTCACAGGAACATCAAGCTGCTTGGAGATGGTCTTATAGCCTTTACCTTTAACATGCTTGTCTATAATTTTCTTTCTTATCTCCTGAGACAACTCTCTCCTTTGCTTCCTCTGGTCCATGTTTAGTGTGGTACACACCATGTCACCAAACAGCACAGTGACTACTTGTCACCCTTTAAAATAGGCTGACTGACTGATTACAAGTTTGTAGACACCTGTGATGTTAATTAGAGGACACATCTTGGTTGAACATGTTCCTATGGTCACATTATTGTCAATCTTTTCTAGGGGTACCATCATTTTTGTCCAGGCCTGTTTCATGAGTTTGTTTTTTAAAGTAATTCTGTTGAACCACAATTCAAAAGCATTGTCTGATTTTCATTGGTTAATTTTCATAGAATTTTTATTTATTACCACTTTTATCAGATTCAAGTTATTTCTGTGACCATTGTGGGTTTTTCTTTCATTAACAGAGGGGTACCAACAATTTTGTCCATGTGTGTATACAAGCGCTGCATGTTTGATTCTCCTGTATTTGCGATCAAAAATAATGGATTTAATGGAATTTCATGGAATGTGAGTTAGAGGTGCTGCTGAATGAGGTAGAGGCACGTAAAAACATTTTGTTTGGCACGCTGTCCTCTGGCATTAGTGCCGGATACAGGCAATTCAATAGCCTGCTCACAGCCTTAGAAGATTAGTTTGTTTCCTTTACTCAGACAGGTAAGAAGGAGATGATTTTAACTTTGACATGTGTAGACCGATGTCTGTAGTCGTCCTCAGAAGCATCAGCTGATCGCTGTGAATTGGAGTGTGTATAGCTCAGTGGTTATGGTGGCAGATTTCTCAGCAGAAGGTTCAAGGTATGAGACCAGCTGCGATCTCTTTTAGGGACCCCAATGGAAATAAGTGTGCACACTTTCTTGTGTCATCGCATTGTTTTTAAATGTATGTTGTATCTTTTATGCAATGTTATTTAAATGATGAGTAAATCAATCAATCAATTTGTGACCAGCCGGGAGGATCAGCTGGTTGAATAAAGGAAAACAGTCACGAAAATGAAGACAGTATGAACCTATTTAGTGAGTAACCACGGTCACCTGTCAGTTGAAAGCAGATCATATTAGACTTGGCAAGTACACATTTTATGTCCAAAATGCAAATCTAGTTATATATAACTTACATGGATTACACACACTACTAAATGAATGAAGTACGCTGGGGAACGGGTGAGACTGCTGCATTTCAAACTTTACACATGTGTTTATTGACATAACTACTGTACACACGGAGGCAGTTGGGAGCTTGGTAGAATGCTCTGAAACTGTAGTTTAATCAGCAAAAAAAGAAAGTCACTCACTCAAACCACGGAATTGCAATGAAGCCTTGACGACAGGGTGATATTTGTGGGGCACACAGGCACGTTGCTCTTGAGGTGGGTTATTATTAGGACAATTACATGAATTTACTCACCAAGAAGCCACCCACCCACACAATGCCATCTTGTAGTTTGTTCCCAACAATACTGTTCATCAGAATCATAAGGAAAGCCGGCTCTCGCTGCAAGTTGTGCTTTGATATTGGCCTGTTCAACTGCATTGTATGGGAATATGATGTACCTGGGTGACAGCTGGATAATGCCATCCCACACAGCTGGCATAGCTCGGCTCAGGGTTGACTAGGAAATTCCTGATTGGTCTGCCAGCTCCCTCTGGCATACCCCTGTTTCCAGAAACCCCAGAGTTCTCAGCACCTGCACTGGGAAGGGCAGCGCACGGCTTCTCGCCGTGTTGCACTCCAAGAGCCGCCTTAGCTCTGAGCACAGTTCCACAGGGACTGCCCGTGGAAACCTAAACTGGCTGACAAGCCAGTCATCATCCTGAGCCAGAAAATCTTCTGTCTCCAAATACCCTTTCTCTTCCCACTGAACGATTTGCAATATCCTCTAATCCTCTGTTGTTAGAGGCATTTTCTGCACTTCTTTGCACTTGCTTTTATAGCCACTCATTTAATTGCGCACACTTGGATGTTTGTTCATCATGTGTCTCTGGTGGAACAATCATTTTCACGTCATTCTTAGTCTCCCAACATCACCTCTAAGTGTCGCCAATGGACCAGTAACAGTAGAAACGTACGTACTCCAGCCATGAAGTTGGCTTGGGGCTGCACATATTTCCACGGCCATTTCATTGTTGATGCATCTGAAATTTTCAGTGGAAAATGACGTACGCCATGTTTTTGTGCACAAGTACCCTTTGTACATGAGGCCCCTGTTCCTTTCTTTCACTTTTTTATACAGCTCCTGGCTAAAATAATGGAATCACCACCCATTGAAGATGTTCCTTAAGCTGTTTGTTTGTAGGCATAAAACAATTTTTATTTCCCAGCTGAACACCATGACATCATAAAACATACCTTAATGATTGAATAAAATTGTTGTAATTAATGTTTTTTTCCTGATCAAGTAATGGAAAAAGTTATGGAATTATTCAATCTTGAGGAACACAATCAGCCAAAAAGTAAAATTTCAAGCTGCATCTACTCTGGCTTTTGTGACAGTTTGCTGCCACAAGTTCACTTAAATTGATCAATGTCACTTTTAATAATAAATCTGTTAGTACGCATGGTTCGTGTATATGTTAATGTAATAATTTGCCTGTGCCTTTCTTAGTATCTCCACCGTCAGAGTGCCCCATGCATAAAGCTCAGCCCACCACAGGTACAGAGGGGGACTGACAATGCTGTCTAATAAATATTACTCATTATACTCTGTCTAGTCATTAATAATGATCACATTGACGTATTGCTTTTTGAATGCTTTTCTTAGTGTCTCCACCTTCAGAGTGTCCTATGCACCATACTCAGCCTGCTAAAGGTATGTGTCGGCACACATAACAGTTTACTTGGTTACATCTCATATACAGTTGAGGACACAATTATGAGCCCCCTGTAAAAATTTGATGAAAAAAAAAGTATTTCCCAGGTGCTATTAAACAGTATGAAGAATTATTTTTTTCCAAACATCCTGTTTTTCTTTAGAAAGCATAAATTATTTTACTTTGCACACAAAACCAAAATTATTTCATGAAAACTACCAGGGTCAATATTATGAGTCCCCTGAAAAACTGACCTTTTTATTGAGCTGTAGTACAAACACTGTTGTGCAATTATGTGCTTTAACTTTGTAATGCTCAAAGCTGGTGAAATCAAAACTGAGGGTTTCCTTCCACTTCACACAGTATAAAAACTTCTTCAGGGGTTGGAACTGTCACTTGAGAAAACATTGTGCAAAAATCAATTTAGACTTGAGAAGAAGCTTTTGATGCTCACAAAACAGGTGATGGATATACAAAGTTATCACCCCATGTCCAAGTGTCAAGAACTGGAGGGAGAAGTATCATCAAGAAATTCAAAGAGAGCCGCACAGTACAGAACAAGCCTGACAGAGGTAGGAACCAAACAATTTCTGGAAAGAAAACTAGTGAGAGATGTGGCTAAAGACCCCAGAACAACTGCCAAGACACTTGTGAATGACTTAGCCAAGCCGGGAATTGTAGTTTCAGAGAAGCCGATCACTAGAACTCTGCACAGGAATGGACTGTGAGGTTGCAGCCCAAGAAGGACTCCGCTTCTGCAGAAGAGACACCTTTAAGTGAGACTGAAGTATGCTGAGGACAACCTCAAGATTATGTATCCTGGAAGTGCATCCTTTGGTCAGCTGAGACAAAACTAGAACTCTTTGGCCATAGAGACACAGCTGATGTTTGGAGAAGGGAAAGGGTTACATAGGGCTGTCGCGATAACCACAACTATGTAATACCGCGCTATGGACAAGCCTACCGCGGAGGAAAAATGAGCAACCGCAGTGTTCACTTTTTTGTGTGTGTGGCTAAGTCTCGGTTTTCACTTATGTGCCTCTATTGATTAATAAATAAATTAAGTGTATTTTTATTGCCAACAGCATGTTTGCATTCGGTACTGATGGCGGCAGCACTCGATGCTGTAGAAGCTTCCATAGCGCTGGGTGCTGGCGGAGGCAGCACCGTGTGGGGCACTCTCTCTCCAGACGGACTCCAGTAGGTAGTCAGTGGTAGAAGCGTTTGGACTCCTTGCTAAATACAGCCATGACGGTGAGCACTGGAAGGGCATAAAGTGTGTTATTTCCTTCTGAGCGGAGTGTTTATGATCCTGTCAATTGAGCTCCAATAGTGAAACGACAACTGTGTAGTGCATTGCTTGGTTGAACAGCAGCAAAAATCCAAAAATCAGAGACAAGAGTCACGCAGGGTCCCGTACGTAGGCTGTCCTGTTTAAATGTGCTGAATGTCACTGAATGTCTGAATGTCACTCCAGTCTCCAGTTTCCACCATAGGTGAAATACTGGAGTTCTTGCCACTGCTTTATGAAAATTATTGTTGTTGTTTTTTTGACAGAATCAGCAGTTTATGCCTAGTAAGACTGGAGCTCCGCACAATTGTTACACACATATAAAGTTGAGAGCGGAGATGCACCAAGTTTCTCACAGCTTCCATCGTTTGCCACGTTATGAACCCTGTTTAAATTACAAGACTGCAAGGTCCTAAAAACATGTGCAATAATACCACGGTGTTGAGCTGTCCACTGTCACCGAAGGGGAAATTCCTCTACCGTGACAGCCCTAAGCTTGCAACTCAAAGAACATTACCCCTACAGATAGAACAAATATAAAAAATTATCTAGCAAATAGAAATAATTTCGGTAATCCTAACTGACGTAAAACGGGAAAAGTTCAGCCTGATTTAATGGCAGATATTGAGGGGGGAAAAGGTTTGTGTCTTTTTATACAGTGCATGTAAACTTGTGGTTTCACCTGTATTTGTGCTCTTATCCACACATAACTACAGTCAAGTAAACAGTGAGGTATTAACATCTAAGTTTAAAAAAGTCACTGTGTGTACTGCTGTTACTAAATACTTTGAATTTTGCATTTTGCTGCATACCCACAATTACCCACAATCGCCCATTGGTGTCAGGGGCTCATAATTTTGACCCTGGTAGTTTTTGGTTTCAGTGAAGTATTGTTTCTGTGTGCAAAGTAAAATAATTTATACTTTCTAAAGACAGCCAGGATATTTGGAAAAGCTGTTAAAATTCTTTGCCCTGTTTAACAGCACTTGGGAAGTACTTTTAAAAAAAGTGAAATTTTCATGGGGGGGTGCTCATAATTCTTTCCTCAGGTGTGTACATTTGTGACTTTTTTCTTGACTCCACTGTTTCACAAGTTTCTAAGTTCAGGTTGACCAAACTGCACCTTAATCCTGTGTTATCTCAACCAGATCCAGCCCACCAGGACCGGGCCTATGAGTTTGTGGAGTGCCCCATGAGAGCTGCGGCAGGCATGAAAAGTGACATCGACCCATCAAATATGGTACTGGCAACGCTCAGTGGAGGGAGGAACGGGAAAAATTTACTGTTAAATTATTGGTTGAAGCAGCTTTAATTTACACCCTCTGTTCTCTTCTAGAATGTCCAAACATATTTTTTTTGTCTTTGATTTTAATCTGGATATTTACTCCGAGACTCAAAAAATACTGTATATTCAGGGTTTCCACTGGTAACATTTCTGCGTGATGGCCCCCCCCCCGCCAAAAACTGAACCGCCACACAAAGAAAAAGTATATAATTTTTCAAAAGGAGGCGCACAAGAGCCAATTAAAAAATGAGAAAAGAGCTGCATGTGGCGCGATGTTTGCCACCCCTGACATGTATATATTTTTGCTAAGAAAATGACTGTAACACTGCAAGCATGCACGCGAACAACGCAAGTCAGAATGGCCACGGTATCGGGGCAGTCAAAATTCTGAAGTGCGCCACTCTCATGACACTTAAGCCGGCAGCCAAGTGTGTCTAACGTCGCTGTCTGAGAGATAAAATTGAACCTGTGTACTCACTCCCCTGATGTCAGAGTGAAGCGTGAGTGTACTCTGAAAAAAGCAGAAGAGGTATGTAAGCAGTGGAGGAAGTGATGGGCAAGTGATACCGAGGCTTGGGAGCTTCTCTCACTCCTCCTTAAGTGGAGTGATTCGAAACACTGTCGGTGCTCGTATTAAAACAACAGTAATGTGCTTCACTTCACGCTTCGGGTCAGAGCGTCCTGTTGTCTGTATAGACTTTGTCCAGGTTTTAAATAAAGGTTTCCAAATGAACCTGAACCAGTGTTTTACCCTTCTTATTTGTCATTTATAGCAGTGACAGAAAAAAACCCTGAAAGCTGTCCATCATTTTGACAGATTTTTCTGCCTTTGTTAAATAGTGATTATCAAGCCTATTGTCTGATTTTATTTTTTTCCATCACGTCTTGCCCATCATGACAGCATTCTCTCACAGCAGCTGGCCAACCAGCCTGGCTGTTTGAGCACCGGCACTGCGAGAATTAATAACAAATCAGTGACATTTTAGATGCCCTTTTGCTGCTGTTTGAGTGTCCTTATTTGGTCAGTCTGAGGAATGGATCCACCTCCTTCCTTGGGAGGACTGGGGAATAGCCGTCACCACAGTGCTCCACATTGTTGGGCCATATTTAAGTTGTGCAGCCTGCTGCGCTCTGCACACACCTCACCGGGACACCGGAGCATGTAACGCCAAAATGTGCCTCCGCTGGTCTCTCATTTTGACTGTTTCGCTCCTTATTCATTGTCATTGTTTTAACAGGATGATTTAAAAACCAAACTGTAACAGAAACAGGAGTTATTTGATCACATCCATTGAACTCGCGACAGCCACCCCCCCAAGCTTGAAGTTTAACAGAACTCTGAGGAGGACCACTGTTTTCCTCTGTACCAGCAGACACAGCTGTTGTCTGCCCGCAGTGTCACATGGATCTGATTTACGCTGAACAAAAAATAAATGCATAATCTGTGTGCCCATCCTGTAAATTCACGAGCAAAACTGAAAATGCAAGGCTTAGCTTGCTTTTGGATTTATTGTGGGTGTGGAGGGGCAGAGAAAGACCTATGTGTGTAGGTAGGCTTGGTAATCACCTGCCTCCCCACAGTGGGGAATAAAAAAGTTTAAGAACCACTGGTATAAATGAAGAAAAACTTCAGCAGATTAAAATGGTAACTGGTGTTCACTTATATAGTGCTTTTTCTCATCTCTAGATAACCAAAGCGCTTTACAGGTCCTGCATTAAAACAGTTACACCAGGGGGGTCCAGTCATGTGCCATGGAGGGCCAAGACCCTGCAGGCCAAGAAGAGAAAACCTGCAGGGTCTTGGCCCTCCATGGTTCATGATTGGACCCCCGTGGACTACACAGTCTTTACTGTATTTTTATTGCTGACATGGGATGGAAACAGCGTTAAGCCCAATTTATGGTGGCAAAAATGTGTTGGTATGCAAACGAGCGCAGTGGACGCACTTGTGCACAAACCTTACGCAGAGGGTCAGCGCTGACCAAGCACATGCAGCCTCGAAAAAATCTACACACGTACAAGTACACGAATGGTTGCAGTGAACTGTGCATGCACCCGGAAACTCCTGCCAGAGGGAAGTACTGAGCAATCTGACAATACTGGATGAACAAATGACCGTCTTTTTCTCCGTTTTCTTCCTCTGCCATTAAACACCAAAAGCTCGTGTTCATCTTGGTTATCTTTGTATTCACCTACCTCCATCGCTTCTGCCATTTTAAAAGTCTGCCACGTGCTCTTCTTTTGTGTTTGAATTGCAGCTGTTTAAATCAGTTCAGCTCATGGCTGCTGCTGACAGTACGGGCATGTGAACTGCAGATTATTTACACTGCGCATGTGTGAAATGCAGCTTGTGCGCAACAGCTGCAGTGGCCCAAAAACCACTCTGAATTCTGCTGTGTACGCAAACACAGTCTACAGAATGCAAACGTTTTCCCCTCGGAGGGGCTCTGAACAGCCCTTTACCGCTTCAGATCTTGAGAGGTTATTATGGCTTCAGTTGGCCACCAGATGTCACTGTTCTTCATTACACCAAAGTTCTGAATCTTTTTTGGCACAATTAGAAGGAAAGCCTCAAGAGTTTCACTGAGGCTTCACCTGCTCATCACTAAGTGGAGGCATTCATCACGGTTTCAACCCACTAACAGGGACAATAATGAGTCTCTAAGGTAACAGGTGTGGTTAGGCTCGATATGCAGGCAGACTGAGGCAGAGGCAAGGATGACTGAATTGTTGAGGATTTGCTTCACCAAGAACTACAATATTAACTAATTTATGTTTATTATTATGTACCTAGCAAGTTAAAATGACTGAAATTCACCAAGTCAGTGACTTAAATCTGTTAACAGCCTTCAAACAAACTAAACCTGCCAACATTTGGATTTCAAAATATTGGAGGTTTTTCCTGTTGTCTGGTTGGTGAGGAATGTTCTAAAAAATTGTGAATATGTAGAAGTATTATAAACGGAATTAACTGCATCTGTAGTATTTTTTTTTTTTTAATTATTGAGCTGTTCTGGCTCTGTAAAATAATGATCACAAGTTTCATTTATTTCAGAAAAAAAGTAAATTTTTCCAGTAATTAAAAACCAGTAAGTACTTACCAGCACAGCTTGACATAAACTTTTTTGCTCACCAGCCTCTAAATCTACACTACCTGTTTTCACCAGAAAAAAGAAGAAAAAGAAAACTGATGAGGGGAAAAAGTCATCTTAAGAAGAAAAATGTCTCAAATTTACATGAACAGTTCTAATCAGTAGAAAAAAGTCAGAAATTTACTAGAATGAAAGCCGTAAATTTGGAGACAAACTTGGACCCCTGGCAGCTGTTGTTGGCCCATGGGCCACATGTTTGACACCCCTGGACTAGCACATTAAAAATACATAATTATAGGTTTTACCACCATGAAAAAGTTGCATATCACAGACATCGTAGATAATCACAGATAAACAAAAGTTCACCTCAGAAGAAGCTTCATTTGCTCTTTACAGCAACATAAATTTTAATCACTTTTTCTCTCTGTCATATGAAAACTTAAATTTGCACAACTGCGGACAGTAAACGGGAGCTTCTTGCACTAAAAATGATCATATTTAAGCACAGAGGTAAGAGCTAATGTGGGGGGTAGAAAGCAGTTGATTAACTACTCACACTGGGACAACGGGGATCAGGTCCAATTCCCCAGGTGATCTGATCGCTGAGAGCAGGGACAGGTGTGTTCTGCTAGCTGGCCTGCTGTCAGTTCATCGCCATTTCTGGCCACAAAATGAACTGACCTGCGGAGCACAGCGTCCGCGGCTTCTCCTGGCTCCATCCTGGAGCAGTCCTATGTACCGCGCTGGCAGTTGAGCCAGACTACATCCACGGTGACAGTGGACCAATGGGAATACACTGTGTGAGCAGGTATTGCTGATGGAAGTTGTAGTTTTGTAGTCTCACACTGCGATAGACTTATTATTTAGCTGTCGTTTGAGAAAACTACAACCCACCAAATTGGTTAGTGGGAGTGGTTGTCTTACCCGCTACCGGGGAAATCCTCCCATGATGGAGGGGGTTAATGTCAAGCCCTGCTTACCAGTAAGTAAAGCAGCAATTTCATTATAGATATGGACACAAAATAGCCATAAAATAATCCACAAGTTAATGATAAGGTCTCAAATGTACAAGAAGAGTCATAATTTTACAAGAGGACATTTAATTTATTTGAAAAAAAAATTAGAGGAAATAGTAGAAGATTAGAGGTAGAAAACTGCAAGAAAATGGTTGTTATTCCCTGCCAGTCGAAGCCCAAAGGGGTCGAAGAGACCGAAGGGGGATTATGTTATGGGTCAGTCCATCCGTCTGTCCGTCCATCCCACTTCTGTGAAATCAACTCCTCCTGCAGTTTTGGTACGATTGTTTTGAAACTTGGTGCCATGGTTTGATATACACTGAGGATGCGCATATTGCAGTTTGGTTCTGATCGGATGATTTTTGTGAGAATTGTAGGCCGTGACCTATGACCTCCTGTTTCACCTCACTTCATAGACCGTAACTGTCTTGTGAAATCGACTCCTACAGTTTTGGTCCGATTGTTTTGAAACTTGGTACCATGTGGTGGAGCTATTTGTTATTGATTGGTATTTAGTTTAATTTGTTCGTTTTGTTTAAAATTAAATAAGTTATATTTTGGTAGTGTTTTTATTTGGTAATTTTGTTTATTTAGTTCAAGTAGTTTGTTTAGTTGTTTAGTTTTGTTTGTATACTTAATTAGGCTTATTTTGGGTTGTTTGGGTAACACCATGGCCACCTAGGTTATATAGGTGAGGCAGGCAGGGATAGGACCAGCAGGCACCTGGGTGGACTTACGGCTTTTTGCCAGAGCAGGAGAGGCAGGAAGGAGTGGGAACTTCTGTTTGCCTGTTCTTGGGAGTAAATAAACCACTCGACAATGTCATGAATTGTTTGGACAAAGGACTTCTTTTGCCTGCGTAAACCACAAACCCATGGTGCAGGTAGTAATCATTTGAGTTAAAGTTACATTTGTCTTTCTTCTGAAGTTTAAGTTTTGAATTTGGACAAATGGTCACTACACTAAAGTAAAAAAAAAAACAGCCCTTGGATTAAAGGAACGATCCCTCAGTATTGGACTTGCTGGATTCTTATGGAAACTGAATGGATCAACGTGGATTGTTTGATCTCCCACTGCGCAGCGTCAGTGGTGAAAGGTTTGTGGCCTACAGCAACAAAACGCTCATCCTCCTCTACTGGAAACTGGTATGTGATGTGACTACTAAAGCTGTAGTGGTAAACAGCCAAACCAGTGGAGTTTGAAAGATGGTGGCCAATATCGCAGTACAAGTTATGAAGTTTAAAAGGAAAAAGTGCAAAAATTAATGATGTTATGGTCAAGGAGCAGCCGCAACAAACTGAAATAAAGAGTGATGTTGACATGTCTTCTAAAAGAAGTATTAAATTCACTGCTAAAGGTTTGAACTTTTACACAAAAATGTGTCAACAAATAAGGAGCAAAGCAAATAAGCAAGCTAAAAAGTGTATGGAAAATATTGCTTTAATGGAATCGAATGAAAATGTGCATGCAGTGAATGCTGAATTAATAAAGTTCATCCACTGTTCTCAAGAAGCAAATGCCATGCACCAAGCTTTTATACATTTACCTTTGCCACAAGATGAAATCACAAAGTAGAGGAATTATTTTTGAATCAAAAATGACAGCTTACTGTGATTTTGCTGAGAAGGTAAAATGCTGTCAGTGTGAAATGGGTCATCCAAATGTGCAGCCTAGTAAAGATCCATCTGATGTCCAAAGTGGTGTTGATGACATACAGTAAATCCTGAAGACAGTGCCTCTAATATATCCAGTGTAAAAGTAAAATATGTAAAGTCTCATTCCCAGTTGTCTGGGGTGTCTTCAACATCCTCTGAATGCATTAAAGTGGAGGCTGAGAAGGCAGCTCTGATGGAAAGAGTCGCTGCTTTAAAAAAGAAACACTTGATAGAAGCGCAGGAGGAGAAGTTGAAAAGAGAAAACGAACAATTAGCACTGGAAACTGAGTTGGCAGCAACAACAGCAAAGCAGTGTTGCTGTGTTGGAAAACAACTCGTCACAGCATAGATCAAAATGTTTCGATGGTATGAACTCTTATTTTGATAGGAATAAAAGACGTGAATTAAATCCCCAGGTCAACGTTTTTGTTTCAGATAAAATTTATGAGGAACTTGCTTTGTCTGATGCCACATTTGAACTGCCGGTTGTCAGGCCTAAACAAAGCTCAGAAAGACAAATTAAAGACATGCTTCTAAAGGTTGATGCTCCAGTTCAAGTGGCACAAGTGGGTGGAAATCCAGTAGAACCCATATATTGTCAAACTCGTTTCCACTGATAACTCACAGGATGGAATAATGAACACCATGAAAAAACAATGAAATAACTGCTCTGTTGGTTCAGCAAAATCTGGCTTCTGTCCTACCACCCAGAAATATCCGTGTTCGATGGAGATTCTGTTCAATATAAATCATTTATGAGAGCCTTTGAACATGGAGTGGAGCAGAAAACGGCTAACTGGAGCGACTGTATTTTCTTGAACAGTACACCAGGGGGCAGCCAAGAGACCTAGTACACAGTTGTCAACATTTACCTTCAGAGCAGGGATACCACAGAGTCAAGAGTCTTCTAGCAGAGCATTTTGGAAATGAACATAAAATCGCTATATGGAAAGGATTCTCAGTTGGACACCTATTAAAGGTGAAGATGTTAAAGCACTGCATTCCTCCTCATTGTTTTTGCGAGGATGCTCAAACTTAATGGAGCAAATGATTTACACGAAGGAACTGGACTTGCCATCTAATATGAGAAGCATCATTTTAAAACTCCCTTACAAACTGAGAGAAAAGTGGGGAAATGAAGCCTGTGACCTTCAAGAGCAAAGAGGTCAGAGAGCTATGTTCACTGATCTTGTTGCCTTTATTGAAAAGCAAGTCAGAATCACCTCAGATCCACTTTTTGGTAACATCCAAGAACCTTAACATGGTAACTCAAGGGTTTGTAATACCAGTCACTTAAAACAAAGGAAAAAGGGAAGCAGTTATGCCACCAGTGTCACTGCAGTAAAGGAAGGAGCGACAATTGAACAGACAATAAATAAGACTAAGATCTCTACTTACAGCTGTCTGTTTTGTTCACAAAGAGGTCACACACTGGAAAAATGTTTGCAGTTCAAGAGAAAGGCACATTGGGATAAAATCAGCTTTATCAAAGAAAAAAAACCGGAGTGGTGGCTCAGTTGGTAGAGCATCCGCCCCACACCCGGGAGGCAGGGGTTCAAATCCCGGCCGGGTCATACCAAAGACCATATAAAAATGGTGCTTTCTGCCTTCTAGCGTGGTGCTCCGCATAATGGAATGGGGAAAGTAAAGTTACACACAGAGCTACCAGAGGACTGACCCCCCGCTGTAGCTTTCACTACTTACAGTAGCTGTGTGGCCTAGGGTCAGAGAAACGGAGATAGGCGCCGCCCATATACACCTTCAGGTGTGAAGGGATTAACTAACTAACTATCAAAGAAAAAGGTGTTTGCTTTGGTTGCTTGAAAATAGGCCACACAAGTAAAGACTGCAAGGGCCGCTTAGACTGCAGCACATGTCACCAGAAGCATCCAGGGGTTCTTCATATTGAGTGGCAAGATCAGGGCATCTTTTGAACATCCTTCATCAGTAAGGACCCCAAATGTTGCATCAATTATGACTCAGACTTGTGGCCATATTGGGGCCGGTGAAAGGGTCAAACACAGCAGAAATAACATAATTGTGCATACCTATGCCTTTTTAGATCCAGGCAGCTCCAGTACATTCTGCACAGAGTGTTTGGCAAGAAAATTGAACCTCAAAGGCAAAATAACCAGCATTTTGTTGAAAACAATGGGTTAAAAGAAGATTGTAAATACTCACCTCCTCTCAGGTCTGGAAGTGTCAGGTATGGGCAGTAATGACTTCATTGAGTTACCTGATGTTCTAACTCAAATGGATATGCCTGTCTGCGTCCAACGTTCCACATCAGGAAGATGGTTGATACATCAGGTTCCACATCAGGTTGATAGATGGCCTTATCTAAAGGATATAAAGCTCTGTCACATTGATGCAGAGGTGGATCTTCTTATTGGTATTGATGCCCCTAAAGTATTGGAGCCGTGGGAGCTGATAAACAACCAAGATGATGGACCCTATGCAGTTTGAACTAGGGTTGGATGGGTCATCAGTGGTCCACTTCGTGGCGGGGACAGTAGGAGCAAGAGTTGCCTGCACTGCTGTAATAGCCAATCGCATCTCTGTGGAACATTTACAAGAAATGCTGGTCAAACAGTATAATCATGACTTTAATGAAAGATCAGAGGAGCAGATGGAAATGTCCAGAGAAGGCATGGAGTTCATGAATATTGTTAACAGCACAGCAAAGTTGACGGAAGGCCATTATTGTATCGACTTGCCTTTCAGACAGGAAAATCCTATTCTACCAAATAATCGCTGTATTGCAGAACAGCCCCTCTGGAGCCTGAAGAGAAAATTTGAGAAGAATTGTCTGTTTAGAAAAGACTGCATCACATTTCTAAATGACATGATAACTCAAGGATATGCTGAGAGGGTGCTCAGCAATCAACTACAGTGTTTCCTCTGGCTTAAAGACCTTGGCGCGGTGGCAACATATTTTTCCGGGGGGGGGGACACACAAATGTATGAATATGTTAATTTTATACTATTTATTTCTTTTTTTTAATTTTGCACAGTAACTTTGCATATAATAATGCATCAGATTTATATAGTGCTTTATCATAGACACTCAAGGACGCTTTTTACAGATGCATTATTCATTCATTCCAGACAGACAATGGTAGTGGCAAGCTTCTACTGTAGCCACAGCTGCCCTGGGGCAGGCTGACGGAAACGTGGCTGCCAATCCGGGCCAACGGCCTCTCTGGCCACCACCGAACATTTATACACATTCCCAGTGTTATGGACACTGGAGGCAAGGTGGGTATAGTGTCTTGCCCAGGGACACAACGGCAGGATATCTCGGGAGAGCGGGATTCGAACTGCCAACCATCCGGTTATTGGACGACCCGCTCGACCTCCCGAGCCGCTACTGTGCATATGGAACTTACAATTTGAAGTATTGTACAACCAAGGCTTGACTGTCGGAATATTGTGTCATTTGGGGTCCCACCCAGACGTCCTGTGTTTGGACTTTTTACTGGTGTCATCCTTCTCTCCTTCCTCTGCTCTCATCTCTCCTGGACCCTCTGCCTGAACACTTTCCTCTCCTTGGCTCCTCTCTTCTGTCTCATCTTGCCCTCTCTGAGCTCTGTCTAATTCAGCTTCTCTCTCTGTCTATGGTGGTGTACAAACAGGTTAGAAAATATCAAGTACCATGTAAATTCAAGGGGACAACCAAAAATTTCTAGTTAAGGGTACAAAGAGCACCCACTTAAAACTTGAGTAATGACGTCAGTCTTGAAGGTTTGAGGTTTTTCTCCAAAATTTATAACAATTTTCTTACAGTTTTGTACTTTTCTCTGTAAATTTATATAAATTTGAAACCATTTTTCTCAAATTTGTAATTTCCTCATGTAAAATTGACTTTTCTTGTGCATTTGAAACTTTATTATAAATTTGTGGATTATTTTATGGCTTATTTTTGTCTGTTTTTTAAAATAAAATTACTTTTTTTTTTTAATAAATCTGAAACAGACTATGGTATTTTTTTTCCTTATAATAATTTATATTTTTGACCATAACTTTGCAGTCAGAACAGAACAATAATTTAACTCTCATTACAAAGAAAAAAATATTAATAAAATTATATTTAATGATTTAAATTAACTTAAATGACCAAAGATGCCATTATTTCTGTTATAATATTTCTATATATTTCTATATTTTTTTTTTTAGAAAGCTCCTCACCGCCAAGAAAAACCTCCCTTATTGAAGTCCAAATGCTGGCACGTTCAGTTTGTCTGAAGGCTGCTGATGGATTAAAGTCACTGACTTGGTGAATTTTGGTCATCGTAATTTGCCAGGTACATAATTGGGAACATAATATTGTAATGGCTGGTGAAATAGATCATGAGCAATTCAATAGTCCCCCTTGCCTTTTCCTTCATATGAAGCGGGCTGCATTTGAATTCTAACCACATCTCTTAGCTAAGCGACTCTTCCGTTATTGCTCACGTTTCCAGCGGGTTAATATCATGATAAACGCCAGTGCTTACATACCTCTTATGATTTATTTTCCCGTGTTTAAAGTACTTTAATAAACTCATGTTTCTGTCAGACAGTCAAGCCTTATTCATGCTGCATTTCCCCTCTAGTTCGCCTTGGTCCGCGTATGCTTTGGATGAGCCTGGCACGCATGCAGCACTGTACGTGCTCACTTTTTTCATCTACCCAGGCCAAGCGGTTGACGCATGCACACAACTATCATTTGTAGTTACACTCCCGCCTGACAGGTAGCGCCAAGGCGCTGACACGCCAGGATTTTCACCAACGAAGAAACGGCAGATTTCTTCACAAAGTTTTTCTTCAAATAGAGTCCATTTCTGCTGTTTGACTTCCCGGTTTTCACTCCTTTTCCACAAAGATGCTGCTGCCGCTAGCGAGGCACTGCCTGCTGACTGACTGGAACGCTCGCGTGGACAGGGCGCTTCTAAACTCCACGCGGATGATG
Source organism: Pholidichthys leucotaenia (assembly GCA_020510985.1). Taxonomy (NCBI): domain Eukaryota; kingdom Metazoa; phylum Chordata; class Actinopteri; order Cichliformes; family Pholidichthyidae; genus Pholidichthys; species Pholidichthys leucotaenia. The sequence continues at coordinate 83,521,797 of CM035844.1, forward strand.
GCCACGCGTGTTGTTCATGTGCGCACTTGCGGAAAGTCATTGCTTGATATATTTTTCTTAAATTCATATCTCCGTCTTGGCGAGGCGGTAAATTTTCTGGCAAGGCGGCCTGTCACCGAGAAATGTTACCAGAGGAAATCCTGAACTACAACAAATGGAAGGAAAAGTGTGGCAAAGATTTGACTGCTTTTTGTGAAAAGGGAGGATTCAAACTCTCCAAGTGGATCAGTAACAGTCGTACAATGCTGCAGTTAATCTCTGAGGACAACAGAGCAGAGAAAACCATGGAGCTAGATTTGGATATTGATCAACTTCATGTGGAACGAGCATTAGGACTACAGTGGTGTATTGAAAGTGACACGTTCAAATTTAGGACCTCTCTTCAAGAACAACCACGGACAAGAAGAGGTATTTTGTCAGTGGTCAGGTCACTGTATGATCCTTTGGGATCACCCCATTAAGTGTCTCTGCCAAACTGTTGCTCCAAGAACTTTATAAGAGAAATTTGGGTTTGGATGAAGTCATTCCCCATTACTTTTCCAAAAAAATGGTCTGATTGGCTGAAGGGCCTTCAGAAAATGGCTGAGTTTGCAGTGGGTCGTTGTGTTAAACCAAGAGACTTTGTAGATCCTGTTAAAGCTCAACTTCATCATTTCTCTGATGCTAGCCAAGTTGGATATGGAACTGTGTCCTACTTGAGATTTCAGAAGGATCACAAGGTTCATGTTGCCTTTATCTTGGGTAAGTCCAGAGTTGCTCCAATTAATCAAACTACAATTCCTCGACTGGAGCTTACAGCAGTACTTCTTGCTGTTCGAGTTGACAAACTGCTTCAGAGAGAATTGCAGCTTGAATCGGAAAGGTCTGTCTTCGGGACTGATAGTACTACAGTCCTCAAATACATTTTTAATGAAACCAGATAATGCCACACTTTTGTTGCTAATAAAATTTCTGCCATCAGAGAAGCAACAGATGTTGATCAGTGGAGGTACGTATGTGTGTTCAAAGGAGAATCCAGCAGATGAGGCATCAAGAGGAATGAGAGCTGAGGATTTCATAAAAAATGGGAGATGGATTTCTGAATACTGACCTCTTATGCAAGAAAGACAAAAGTGGATAAGACCAAGAAGAAGCCTTACTCCCGGAGACATCGTTGTGGTTGCAGACGCCACAGCTCCAAGAGGATCAAGGCTAATGGGGAAGGTTTTGGACGTTAAACAAGATGTGAAGGGCCTGGTGTGCTCCGTTCAGCTCCAAACCCGAACCAGCATTGTGGAGAGGCCTGTGATGAAGCTTTGTCTGCTGCTGAAAGCAGCTGTGTAGCAGCGAGGACTTGATCTTTTCTCTAATCTCTTTAGAATCAGAATCAGAATCAGAATGAGATTTATTGCCATTGTTCATGTAGTACACAAACTAGGAATTTGTCTCGGTGCAATGCTGCAACATTAAACATGGAGTAGCACTAAAGATAAAAATAAAAAACTATGCATGCAATAAAATGTAGAATATGAATGAGTAATACTAATCTATGCATTTTTTAAATATATTAACAAGCAGCAGATATTGTGGAGTTCCACATAGTGCAGTCGGTAGTGCAAAAGAAAACAGTGATAATTATCATGAGTCCGGTTGAGCTGCTGTACGTAGTGCACGAGAGTCTAATAAGTCACTTGGTGTTCAGCAGTCTAATGGCAGAGGGGAAGAAGCTATTCATGTAGCGGGAGGTTTTAGTCTGAATGGACCGAAGTCTTCTGCCTGAGGGGAGGGGGGCAAACAGTGCATGTCCAGGGTGTGAAGGGTCGGCTATGATCCGACCTGCACGCCTCCAGGTCCTGAAGATGTACAGGTCCTGGAGGGATGGGAGCTTGCAGCCAATCACCTTCTCAGCAGCGCGCACAACGCGCTGCAGTCTTAGTCTGTCTCTGGCGGTGGCTCCTGCGTACCACACGGTGATGGAGGTGGTGAGGATGGACTCGATGATGGCCGTGTAGAACTGCACCAACATCTTGGTGGGTAGCTTGAGCTTCCTCAGCTGCCGCAGGAAGAACATCCTCTGCTGGGCCTTTTTGATGAGGGAGCTGATGGTCGGCTCCCACTTGAGGTCCCGGGTGATGGTGGTGCCCAGGAAGCGGAAGGAGTCCACAGTGGTGATGGGAGAGTCTGTGAGGGTAAGGGGGGGCAGAGGGGCTGTGACTTTTCTGAAGTCCATGATCATCTCCACTGTCTTCAGAGCGTTCAGCTGCAGGTTGTTGTGGCTGCACCAGGACGCCAGCTGGGCCACCTCTCTCCTGTAGACGGACTCGTCGCCGTTGGAGATGAGCCCGATGAGGGTGGTGTCGTCCGCAAACTTGATCAGCTTGACAGACTGGTGGCTGGAGGTGCAGGAGTTGGTGTACAGGGAGAAGAGCAGGGGGGAAAGTACACAGCCCTGGGGTGATCTGGTGCTGATGCTAACAGAGTCTGAGACAGTCTTTCCCAGCCGCACATGCTGCCTCCGGTCCGTCAGGAAGTCGGTGATCCACCTGCAGAGGGAGTCAGGCACGTTGAGCAGGGACAGCTTGTCCTGGAGCAGAGCGGGGCGGATGGTATTGAATATTTATTTTGCAGGTTATCAAGAAGAAGATGTATTTAGTTAGTCTATGACTACTAGGGTATTTGTAGGGATAGCTCCTATAGATTGGAAGTAATTGTGATTATTGCACAATTAGGGGCCGGAGTGTTGGAGCTATTTGTTATTGATTGGTATTTAGTTTAATTTGTTTTGTTTAGGGTTAAACAAGTTATATTTTGGTAGTGTTTTTATTTGGTAATTTTGTTTATTTAAAGTAGTTTGTTTAGTTTTGTTTGTATAATTACGGTATTTAGGCTTATTTTGGGTTGTTTGGGTAACACCATGGCCACCTAGGTTATATAGGTGAAGCAGGCAGGGATAGGACCAGCAGGCACCTGGGTGGACCTATGGTTTTTTGCCAGAGCAGGAGAGGCAGGAAGGAGTGAGAACTTCTGTTTGCTTGTTCTTTAGAGTAAATAAACCACTCGACAATGTCATGTATTGTTTGGACAATGGACTTCTTTTGCCTGCATAAACCACAAACCCATGGTGCAAGTAGTAATCATTTGAGTTAAAGTTACGTTTGTCTTTCTTCTAAGTTTGTTTTGAATTTGGACAAATGGTTACTACACCATGGTTTGATATACACTGATGATGCGCATATTGCAATTTCACTGTCATCGGATGACCTTGAGGTCAAAGGTTAAACTAGTGTGTGAATGTGTGTGAATGGGTGGATAGCAGGATCTGTAAAGCGCTTTGGTCATCAAGAGATGAGAATAAAAGCGCTATATAAGTGAATACCATTTACCAAAGGTTAAGTCAGATATTTCCCTAAATCTTCTATACACAGTAACTAGTGAAAGAAAGGATGTAGGCTTTTCAAATCGATACAGTAGTTGTATCTAATACACATCTTGGACGACTTACACCCTCACCTAACTATGGGTTTGGGGTCAAGAGGTCAAAGGTTCAAAGTTAACATTGCAGTTACAGTGGTAAATGCTACACTTACTATTACTATAAAATGAGTAAAACTAGGGCCAACAAACCTCGTATACAGGTTCACCTTAGGATCCTGAACTTTGACTATGGTTTTAGGGTCCAAAGGTCAAGTTTAGAATTTCTTTTGCCTTATTACTGTACAACGTGTAAAGCTAGGGCCACCAAACTTGGTACACAGGTTCACCCTGTGACCATAATGTGTGACTATGGTTTTGGGATCACAAGGTCAAAGATCAACATCAAAATGCCTTATAAAGTATATTTCAACAACAAAGAAAGCTAGGGCCACCAAACCTGGTACACAGGTTAACTCTGAGACCATAACCTCTGACTACAGGTTTGGGGTCAAAAAGTTAAAGTTCAAGGTTGGCACTTCTATGACCTCTTACTATAGAACATGTAAATCTATGGAGCTATTATTGTTGCAAAACTATTTGTAAGCGTACGCACAGTTCCACAAATGCATGCACAGATCCACAAATTTGTAAAAAAAAAAATTTGCAAATGCATGCAATCTACAAATGTGTGCACAGTTCCACAAATGCGTTCACAGATCTACAGATGTGTGCGCAGATCTACAAATGCGTGCACCGTTCCACATATGCATGCACTGATCCCCAAATATGTAAAAAATATTTGCAAACGTGTACAGATTCACAAATATGTAAAAAGATCGAGAAATGTGTAAAAAGATTTTGTATTTGTGTACTTAATTAAAAACGGCTTGAAAAGACCAGAGCTGTATCTCAATTGGCTGTCAAAGTACATGTGACTTTTGCAACAGTTCTGGTGTGTGTCTGGATCCGCAAATGTGTAGACAGAAAAACAAATGCCAGTAAGCTGGGCTTTTGTTACCCTGAGCTCAGGCTGACAGGCTGCCTGCAGGGCTTCGTTCCTTTCGGCCTTAGACCAAGGGTGTCCAATCATGTGCCATGGAGGGCCAAGACCCTGCAGGCTTTACCTCCAACCAGTGTCTTCAACAGCAGATTTCACTGAATTTTCTTTCCACTGATTGCTGATAAGTGAAAACACCTGCTGAAGAGACTGGGTAGAAGAGAAAACCTGCAGGGTCTTGGCCCTCCATGGCACATGATTGTACACCCCTACCTTAGACTTTGTTCAGGAGCTATTGCTATCCTTTATCACTAGTTGGCAGTAGCACTCTTCGTCTATAGAGGAGATGCATTGGAACAGAATTCTTGGCAGTCATAGGACAGTTACCACAGCAACACAGCACTGAGTGGCAATCACATGTGCCAGCTTTATTTTGTATGCAGCAAAACATAAATATCACACAAAATATTTAGTTACAGCAATGCACAGAGTACCTTTTTTAACTTTAGATGTTACTTGACTGTAGTTATGTGTGTAAAGACCAAGGTGCACATGCTAAGAGAAGAACTGATTCAGAGCCTTTAATTATTTATTTATTTTTTGCCAATAAATCAAGATAGAATAAGATTAGCTTTCCACAATACAAGCAGGTACTCTGTGTACTGCTGTGACTGAATATTGTGTGTATTTTTTGTTTTACTGTATACACCCTAATGCTGCCACTCATTTTTGCCACTCAATGTTTCGTCTATAGACGAAGAGTGGTACTGCCAACTAGTGGTAAAGGATAGCAATAGCTCCTGTTGAGCTCAGGGTAACAAAAACCCAGCTTACTGGCATTTGTAGATCTGTCTACACATTTGCAGATCCAGACACAAGCCAGAACTGTTGCAAAAGTAACATGTATCATTTGAATATTTTTTACACATTTGTGGAACTGTGCACGTATTTGTGGATCTGTGCACACATTTGTAGATCAGTGCACGCATTTGTGGAACTGTGCATACGCTTACAAATAGTTTTGCAACAATAATAGCTCCATATAAATCTCTCTAGGGTCACCATATTTGCTATACAGGTTCACCTCCGGATCCTGCCCTACAACTATGGGTTGTATATTCGTGGATGATGGGCTTATCATAATTTGGTTCTACCACAATAATTGTATTGAAAAGTTGAATACTGCTGTCTGTCAGTAAGTATTGGGTTGTTCAAAGAAAACAGAGGTGGGGGAATTGCACTCGCCTCAGATTGCTCTTGTAAATTTAGGGGAGAAACGTCAAACCTTCAAGACTAAAGTCATTATGTATTTTTTAAATGGGTGCTTTGGTACTCTTACTCAACTAGTAATTTTTGGGGTGTTACTCTTAATTATTAATTTTATAAGATGACACTGCTTCTACATGAGTGCAATTTCTGACTACTATACCCACCTCTGATCATATAAGTTAAGTATGCGTGAGTTAATTGCTACAGTATTATGATTATTATTATGATTATTTTTTCGTGTCACGCGTTTTCTCATTTTTACACATGCTTTATGTTCACCCCCTCTAAAAAAAAAACGTTGCCATTACACCAAATTCTTTAAGCCAGAGGAAACACTGATATTCATAATGTATTGAAAGATTTTATTTTATTTTATTTTTTTTGTCTTTTGGCTGCTCCCTTTTGGGGTCGCCACAGTGTATCATCACCTTATATTGCGATGATCCGCATGTGGATTTGGCAAGGATTTTTATGCTGAATGCTCTTCCTGACACAACCCTACCCATTTTATCCGGGCTTGGGACTGGCACAGGAAGTACACTGGCTTGTACACCCCCTGTGGCTGGGTAACCAACATTTCCCTCCTCCATTCCATTATTGCTGAGCACCAAGGTGGACGGCAGAAAGTTCCATTTTTATATGGTCTTTGACATGACCCGGCCGGGACTTTAACCCCGACCTCCGGTTGTGGGGCGGATGCTCTACCTCTAGGCTACCACTCCGGTATTGCAAGTAATAATACACTGTATCAGTGATTGTAGCACCACAGTGATTTGGTCGACCAAACACATCATAATTAAGTCGTCATTAATAAGTGACAAAGATTATAATTTTTTTTAAATCATTTAATATTTACCACCAAGACTGTTATTGCTGTGTGAAAACAAACAGTTCCCAACTGCTACTCATTAATGTTGCGAATCGGAATGTTAATGATTAATTGACTTTTGATTAATTGTTGATAAGAATTTAGTCGACTAAATTAAATTGTCAATTAATTGATAACTCAGCAGTCCTTTTCAATGGGAGCTTATTCTGTGCAAAGTGAAAAAAACTCGCCCTTCGGGTTACGTCAGAGCGCCACAACAAGTTCTAATAGCATGCGAGCTTGAAGACCTGCTTCAAATTAGCATAGCAAAGAAACTGATTGGAGGAAAGAAAAAGACTACATGAGTGCAAAAACCTATCCCCTCACCACTAGCTGGGAAAGCAGACCGGACTCAAGTTCCCACTAAGGTAACAGACAACAGAGGAGCCCAGATGGTTCTGGGTTTGCCTGGATTGCCGGGGTACTGTGATAATGTTTAACATGAAACAGATGAAGCAGCTCACAATTTATTTTCCTGCTAAAACAGTCTACTAGTGCATCTGAGTAAATTAGGATGTGAAAGTTATTTTTTTTTGTAATATAACTAAAAAAGATAAATTTATGATCTTGATAAGTTTTTAAAATAAATTAAAAATCATGACATTTGTAATTTACTGAGATGTACCAGTACATAGTACACACTAGGGATGGGCATTCGGTGAAATTCTCTTCACCGATCGTCGGGAGAATTAATGATTAATAATCGGTTAATCATTAACATTTTTAGGTACGTAACAAGGCAGGTAGACTACATTAGAACATCAGGAATCAGCACGGAGAGCCCTCTCTCTGTTCTCGTGTTGGCTCGGCTCGGGAATCTCGCAAGCTGATTGGCCGAGACGTTTCACCCCGCAAGCTGATTGGCCGAGACGTTTTACCCAGCTTCTGTCCCTGCCGAGCGGCCACCCAACAAACAAAGACCGCATTCATTGCTCTATCGCTCGTGTTACTTAGTCTAGCCGCGCAGAACTTTTTGCTGTTCTCTTGTGCCATTTTGGGCGAAATAGTCTTCCCGTCGAGCCATTACGCCGCCTCCTGCAGCTTCCCTCGACGTGTGTACACCGAATCTTCATGACCTTCTCAATAAAGTTTCTGAAAAAAAAAAAAGAATCTTCACGACCGCCATTACTCAGCGCGCAACCACTGTTGGCGGTTTCTTCGCGTAATAAGGGTGTTCCATGGACCCTGTCGATGAGGTATATTTGTATGCTGCATTGCAGTGATTGCAGTACACCTGGTCATTTTTTAAATTGAAATGGTCCCACGCAACACTTCGCCGTAACCGCTTCATGATTTGGCGATTGCCCTACGGAAGCCCGCATGTATCAACTGAGGCACGCCAGGGTATGGCGATGGTGTAATGTTGCCCCCTGGTGCCCAAATTTTGCCATTGCATTGTTTGAGGACGGCCGTGCACTAGGCCTAATAACGTCGGATTGTTTAAAAAAAAAAAAACGGTTTGTCGACGAAAATGAACTTCCTTGGTGAAATTCTTAATGATCAATTATCGGTTAATCGGTAAATTATGCCCATCCCTAGTACACACTATACAGTACAAAATTTATTAAACTACAAAAAATGCCATTGTTTGTAGTAAGAAAAAAATGCAGATGGTACAGTAAATCATTGAAGAATATGATCATGTTTTATTCAGTTTATTAAAAATAGTAATTAACTTTTTGTATGTTAAAGATGGACTGTATTGTATCAAGGGTAATTCTGATTCTCAGGAAAATTGCCACTTATCAATCAATCGTTAATTGATCGATATGGTGAATCAATTAACAATTAATGAATTAATCGATAACTTGCATCCCTAGTTGCTAACATAATTTAGTATAACATAAAACATGATAGCATTATTATACTTGTATTATTCATTATCATTATTATAATTGTATACATAATGTTCGGTGACATTTTCCATTGTCCACCAGTCTTCATTTAGCTTCGTTTAGCATAATTATTTTTCTAGAGTGCATCAGCTTGGTTTCTTTGGTGAAGCAGCTTGCTAGCTAGTGAGTACTAACTAACTAACTAACTAACCTGCACTTATATAGCGCTTTTCTAGTCACAAAGACCACTCAAAGCGCTTTCACTAGTACTAACCCTCTATTCTAAGGGCCTATAGGAAACAGATATCTAGGGACAATTTAGAACAGCCAATTAACCTAACATGCATGTCTTTGGATTGTGGGAGGAAACCGGAGCCCCCGGAGTAAACCCACGCAGCACAGGGAGAACATGCAAACTCCACACAGAAAGGTTCCAACCCTTGCCACCCTGGGGATTTGAACCAGGAACCTTCTAGCTGTAAGGCAACAGTGCTAACCACTGCACCACTGTACTTGATTGATATCTCAGCTTTTGTTCTTTTTGCTGCCTTCATATTCGTATTTTCAGATGAACTAAAAAGCCAGAAGCACACGTGATACTGTGAGACTTTAGCAGAAACTGTACATGGTGAGGTTTTAAAAGTTAACAAAACTAAATGAAAAAACTAACCAGGCGAACTATTAGCATGAACCCAGAATACAACAACACAATTTCTGGGTCACACACCATCTCACTGTGGAAATGAAGGTATACAGCACAGCATTACGATTCTCACATATTACAAGAAGCCACAGACAGTTAATGTAATTAATGAGTATTAGATTACTACTGAAACAAAGAGATGCCTATCTGATGATGTGTCCTAGTATAGTTATCGGAATTCTTATTGTCTGTCAGATTGCTTGGTCAGAACTATTGTTTCGATATGTAGTTTCACTTTGTTTGTCATTCTTACATTCTCTGGCCAAAATTGGCTAGACAGTTTTGTTCTGAGTGGAAATGTTGTTGTGAAAATTGTATATTGTATTTAATTATGTAGAGGACCATAAATACATTAATTTTTAAAGGATTTCTACCGATTGATCTTTGTATGTGTGTTTAGATGCCACCTCCTAACCAGCAGCCTGCTCCAGACCAGCCCTTTAAGTTGTCCATCAAAAGAGAAGAGTCCAGAATTCCACGCCACAACACAGAGCAGAACTGGGTTTACCCATCTGAGCAGATGTTCTGGAACGCCATGCTGCGAAAGGGGTATGTGCACTTTATGATTTAAAGTTTTAGCACCTTATTAATTTGATGTAACCGTGATTGAATAAACTAAATGTTTTCAAATAATGACACATTGTAGATTTGGAAGGCATGATTTACAGTGGTGTGAAAAAGTGTTTGCTCCCTTCCTGATTTCTCATTTTTTTGTATGTTTGTCACACTTAAATGTTTCAGATCATCAAACAAATTTAAATATTAGACAGAGATAACACAAGTAAACACAAAATGCAGTTTGTAAATTCATTCATTCATTCATTCATCTTCTGCTTAATCCTTTTCGGGTTGCGGGGGGGCTGGAGCCTATCCCAGCATCTTTGGGCGAGAGGCAGGGTACACCCTGGACAGATCGCCAGTCCATCACAGGGCCAACACAGAGACACAGACAAGCTTTCACGCTCACAGTCATACCTAAGGACAATTTAGAATCCCCAGTTTGATGCCAATTAACCTAACTTGCATGTTTTTGGCATGTGGGAGGAAACCAGAGAAATCCCGGAGTAAACCCATGCAGACACGGGGAGAACATGCAAACTCCACACAGACCACTGTTGGTCGGGGGCTGGGATCGAACCCAGGATGCCCCAGCCAAGGGTGAGTTGCTGTGCTGCCACAGTGCTAACTGCCACCGTGCCGCCCCAGTTTGTAAATGAAGGTGTTTATCATTAAGGGGGAAAAAAAATCCAAACCTGCATGGCCCTGTGTGAAAAAGTGATTGCCCCCCCCCAAAACTTAATAACTGGTTGGGCCACACTTAGCAGCAACAACTGGAATCAAGCATTTGTGATAATTGGCAATGAGTCTTTTACAGCGCTGTGGAGGAATTTTGGCCCACTCATCTTTGCAGAATTGTTGTAATTCAGCCACATTGGAGGGTTTTCAAGCATGAACCGCCTTTTTAAGGTCATGCCACAGCATCTCAATCGGATTCAGGTCAGGACTTTGACTAGGCCACTCCAAAGTCTTCATTTTGTTTTTCTTAAGCCATTCAGAGGTGGACTTGCTGGTATGTTTTGGATCATTGTCCTGCTTCAGAACCCAAGTGCGCTTCAGCTTGAGGTCACAAACAGATGGCCGGACATTCTCCTTCAGGATTTTTTGGTAGACAGCAGAATTCATGCTTTTATTTACCACAGCAAGTCTTCCAGGTCCTGAAGCAGCAAAACAGCCCCAGACCATCACACTACCACCACCATATTTTACTCTTGGTATGATTTCCTTTTCTGAAATGCTGTTACTTTTACGCTGGATGTAATGGGACACACACCTTCCAAAAAGTTTAACTTTTGTCTCGTCAGTCCACAGAGTATTTTCCCAAAAGTCGTGGGGATCATCAAGATGTTTTCTGGTAAAACTGAGACAAGGCTTTATGTTCTTTTGCCTCAGCAGTGGTTTTTGTCTTGCAACTCTGCCATACAGGCCATTTTTGCCCAGTCTCTTTCTTATGGTGGAGTCATGAACACTGACCTTAACTGAGGCAAGTGAGGCCTGCAGTTCTTTGGATGTTGTTAAGATAAGATAAGATAAGATAAGATAAGCCTTTATTAGTCCCACAACGGGGAAATTCCAGGATTGCAACAGCACAGGGATAGCAACACTCAGAGCAACAATCAGAAGGCAAGAAAAAACAAGCAAGCAAGAGCAGCTAATATACATATGTACATATTACTATAAAATATATATATACACACACACACACACAGACACACAGTGCAGAGCATTGTAGCTGGATGGAATAAATATATGAATATATGAACACACAGTGCAGAGCATTGCAGCTAGGTGGAATAAATATGCAAGTATATAAACACACACAGTGCGGAGCAATGTAGCTAGATGGAATAATATGTAGATATATAAAAACACAGTGCGGAGCATTGTAGCTAGATGGAATAAATATATAGATATATAAATATAAACACACCCAGTGCAGAGCATTGTAGCTAGATGGAATAAATATGTAAATATATAAATTTACTATTTATATTTATAATTTAATTTAAATATTGTTGTTGGGTCTTTTGTGACTGAGTCGTCGCTGTGCTCTTGGGGTAATTTTGGTTGGCTGGCCACTCCTGGGAAGGTTCACCACTGTTCCATGTTCTCGCCATTTGTGGATAATGGCTCTCACTGTTGTTCGCTGGAGTCCCAAAGTTTTAGAAATGGCTCTATAACCTTTTCTAGACTGATAGATCTCAGTTACTTTGTTTCTCATTTGTTTCTGAATTTCTTTGAATCACAGCATGGTGTCTAGCTTTTGAGGATCTTTTGGTCTACTTCACTTTTTATTCTTATTCTTCTCTCTGTTACTGGCGGATAATCACTTTGTCAGGCAGGTCCTATTTAAGTGATTTCTTGATTGAAAACAGGTGTGGCAGTAATCAGGCCTGGGTGTGGCTAGAGAAACTGAACTCAGCTTTCCAAAGATGTGATAAACCACAGTTAATTTATGCTTTAACGGAGGGGCAATCACATTTTCGCACAGGGCCATGTAGGTTTGGATTTTTTTTACCCTTAATAATAAACACCTTCATTTAAAAACTGCATTTTGTGTTTACTTGTGCTATCTTTGTCTAATATTTAAATTTGTTTGATGATCTGAAACATTTGTGTGACAAACATACAGAAAAATGAGAAATCAGGAAGGGGGCAAACACTTTTTCACACCACTGTAAGTCTTCTGAACAATAGCAATATATTTAAATTATTTAATATTTCGTTCAAAATTAAGGGCAGTGGTGGCCTAATGGTTAGGGATGTGGACTGGTGAGTGGAGGACCACAGGTTCAGTCTCAGGACCGGGAGGATTAGATCTGGGTGGGACAGATAATGTAGCAGTGTTTGCCTCACCCTCCTTAGCCCCACTGTGGTGCCCTTGAGCAAGGCTCTTAACCCCAACTGCTCCAGTGGAGCTGCTCGGTGGCCACAGGTCAGCCTGTGGTTGTACTGAGCTGGTTTGAATGTTTAACTGTGTGTGAACAGGGCGTCCTTGAAAAAGAGAGGCTGCCTCTCAGTGGAACTACCCTGTATAAATAAAGGTTAAATTAAAAAAAATACATACTCACTAGTATAAATAAACTGTTTAGCAAGTGTGTCAATTTTTCTTCCTTGTATATTAATGCAACAGAAGACAACACATCGGCTGCCTTTTTTTTAGCTCATTCTGGTGAAGCCAAAAGGATCGTGCGATGACACGGTATCAGTTTGTCCATCCATCTGTCCACATTTCACAGGAATCGCTACTAGGCATTTTCCTGATGGTCACCAAACTCGCACACAATGATCCTCAGGTTTGTCTGCATCCAAGTTGACCTCAAGGTCATTGTCAAAGCTCAGGAAATCTGGACATTTATGATTTCACAAAAATTATTATTATTCCTAGGCAACTGCCCCAGTGTTCAGCAGACTTGTGCACAATGACCTTCAAGTGTGTCTGAAGCCTGTGGTCAAGGTCAAAGGTCTGGTAATCTGAACACACTCAGGATGATTTCATCAGGCTGCAATGAACTGCTCCATCACAGGGAAAATAAGTATCCAACATGTCAACATTTTTCTCATTAAACATATCTCTAATGGAGCCACTGACCTGAGACCAGGTAGAGGTCGATATATCGACTGAGTTTTCTTCACTCCACAATGCAGATTTCTTGGAGCTGCCTGAGGGGTTTCGTGCAAATCACTCCACTGTATCTCAAAATAATTCGGAGTCAGGCTTTTACTGGGCCCTTTCTTAACTCTCTTTTTCTGTTTGAGTCACTGCTTGGTGGATTTACGCGACTATTGTGGGTCTATGTCATGTTTCATGATCCAGCTCCTCTTCAGGTTGTGGGTAGATGGTCTAACAGTTCCCTTAACTACCCTTTGATAACATGGAGAATTCATAGTGGACGCTGTATGATGCAGCAAAACAGCCCAAAACAATGACATTTCCACTCCTATGCCTCACAGTTAGTTTTCGGTTTTGTTTTTTTTAAATAATATAGGCAAGAGATTATGAACAGATTCCTATTTACAATGTCAATTTTGAAAAAGGCAAAGCTTTATGTTAATCTGTCCAAAACACACAATTTAGAACTTCGCTTGTTTGAGTGTCAAAAGTTGTTTTCCTCTGACAGTTTTCATGCTAAGTACTTTTTTGTTTAAGAATTTAAATGTGACTTTAAATGGTTTATTAGCTGCAGTGTGCTTAAACGGTTGCTTTATTCCAGCAGTGGCCAGTGACTAGAAATGTTGAGACAACACTGCTAAGGTTGAAGCCTTCACTGAAAATCCTGTTCTTGTGTGGCAGGTGGCGCTGGCGGGACGATGACCTCTCCCCTAATGACATGACTAACATCATTAAAATCCACAACCGGAACAATGAGCAGGCGTGGGAAGAGATCCTCAAGTGGGAGGCAATGCATGCAAAGTGAGTCAGCAGTGAAACGCAGATCACACTGCACAACTCACCTGCACGCTGACGGAGTAGCTGACCGCTGCTCCATGAACGCTTTCTCTCCTTTTCTTGCAGGGAGTGTCCATGTGGGCCCACTTTGAAGAGGTTTGGAGGGAAAGCCAAGGAGTACTCGCCCCGGGCCCGCCTCCGCCACTGGATGGGGTAAGTTAGAAGTGTCGGAGTTTGGTGACGGTGCCCAACTTTGTTACACCTTTCACTGTGAATATGTTTGAAATGGATGTTTCCATCCCACACACCAGATTAATATTTGAATTTTATTATTTGAGGAAGTCTTAATATTTAACTTGTTTATAGCTGTTAGGCACCCTGGAGTACAAATATTCATTAAAAAAAAGGCATGAGCTATTTTTGGACCATCTGATCCTTCGTTTTTGGGTTTTGATAACTACTCTCATTTACTCATTTGTTTCACCGTTTACTCTGTCAATTTTTTCTTCTTGGAATGTTGATGTAATTTCTCTCATTGCAGTTACGAGCTACCTTTTGACCGCCACGACTGGATCATTGACCGATGTGGGAAGGAGGTGCGCTATGTCATAGATTACTATGATGGTGAGGTCAATAAAGAAAACTACCAGTTCTCCATCCTGGATGTGCGCCCAGCCTTTGACTCTTTAGACGCCGTGTGGGATCGCATGAAGGTGGCTTGGTGGCGCTGGACCTCCTAAAGGACTCTGAGATGCATCAGACTGTTGTTTCTCATTTCAGCTTTTCGAAAACCACCAAACAAAATACTTGGACGGAATTCGTCTTACTTAGCCAGACTGGATTAAACTAAGAAAATCTTATTTTGGACATTCCCACATTTCTGTTTTAACAGGAAATGCACCCAAAGTCAGTAGAGTTTTTCTTGCAGGTTGCATGTGTTTCACTGTCTTTGAGAAGGTTGTTCAAAGGGGTTCAGTAGATTCTATTGAAGTGTATTTCTTGGAAGACTTCGTGAGTTTGTGTAGGCACACAGGGCAAACATAGTTTCTAAGATGAACAGGGTTGATCTTGCAGTTAAACCTTCATTTCCTAAGCCACACATCACTCACTTGTTTTTTAGAAGCTTTACTGACAGGTAACATCACTTCCAAGCAAGGTGTCAGACTCAACATACTGTATCTTCATAACTGGAATTTTGGGGATACATCTAAGCCTGTTGTTGTGCTGAGATATTCTTTGCAACTTTACAGCTGTATCTCCATATCTGTAATTCTGGAGTATTCATGTTCATATTAGTATTTATTTGATGAATAAATATAAATTTTTGGACAGGTTGAGCTTCAGCACTCGTATGTATTCTGCTCATTTTGGCCTGACAAAATCACCCTGGTAGTGCTCAGTTTTCCTGACAATTGACTTTGACCACAACTTGGATGCAGATCCACCTAAGGATCATTGTGAGTGAGTTTGGTGAGCATCGGGGAAAATGCCTAGGAGGAGTAGCAATTCCTGTGCTTTCGGGTGAAATTTATGGAAAATGTAAAAAGTTCACACTACAGTGATATTATATCATGAAAGTAGGGTATTTAAGTTGAAGCATGCAATGGTGATTTCCTCATCTCAATTTATTGAAACAAAAGTCAACAACAGTGGTGGGCATACCACAACAAAAAATATCAATGTCTCAATAACTTGTCATGTGCCCTTGAGCATCAATTACAGCTTGACAACGACGTTTCATGCTGTTCACAAGCCGACTTATTATCTGCTGAGGCATGTCATTCCACTATTCTTGAAAGGCGGCCCTCAGGTCATTGAGGTTGTGGGGTGCAGGGTTACGAGCCTCTACACGGCGACTCAGCTGATCCCATAGGTTTTCTATGGGATTCCGGTCTGGAGAAAGTGCAGGCCACTCCATTTGAGGTACCCCAGGCTCCAGCAGCCATTTCCTAATGATGCAGCCTCGATGAGGTTGTGTCGATACCGGAGTGGTGGCTCAGTTGGTAGAGCATCCGCCCCACACCTGGGAGGCAGGGGTTCAAATCCCGGCCGGGTCATGCCAAAGACCATATAAAAGTGGAACTTCCTGCCGTCCAGCTTGGTGCTCAGCAATAATGGAATGGAGGAGGGAAATTTGTGGCGGCGCCTTGCATGGCAGCGGCCCTCTGATTCTACACTTGGGGTGTGTGTGATTAACACAGTAGATAGGTAAAACACAATCTCGTTCTACTGTACATGATTGGTTGTACAGTTGAATGACAATAAAGGGTGATTTAATGAGCTGGAGGATTGTTGTCCATGAAGATGAAATTAGGTCTGTGTTGATCATGCAGAGGCACAATGACTGGATTAATGATGTTATTCAGGTAGTATCGGTTTTTCACTGTACCATTCACAAGGTGTAGGGCAGTTCTGTATTGACTAGACACACCTGCCCAGACTGTAACACCACCACCACCACCAAAGGCTCGTCTGGTGACAACAGTGGCTGATGCATAGTGCTTTCCTTGATGTCTCCAACATCGTTGGCGGCCATCGTCTCCGCTCAACATGAATCGACTTTCATCAGAGAACAGCACTGAGGCTCACTGGTCCCTTGTCCAGCGTAAATGCTCCCTGGCCCATGCAAACAGTGACGCCTGTGCCTGGTTGCAGGTCATATAGCACACAGACCACACTGATATAAATGGTTTTGAATGGTCTGACGTGACACTTGGGTGCCTCTCACCTCCCTTAATGTGCCTGGAGTTGAGTGGCATTCATCAGCTGGCTCTGCAGGGCACTGTTCACAATGAAGCGGTCATCAGCGTGGGATGTGACCAAAGGACGTCCACTTCTGTGCCTTTCTGTGGTTCTTCCAGACTCTCTGGATCTCTGTTGCAACCTGCTGATGACACTCTGTGACACTCTAAGCTTAGTGGCCACTCCCCTCTGAGAACATCCTGTTTGAAGCCTCGCAATGGCGAGGTACTGTTGATCAATTGTGAGGTGGCGTCTTGGTCTCATGATGTCAAAATGTGAACAGCATGATGAAGAGGACTGTTTAAATACCAGTTCTAATTGAACCAGAAAATTTATTGTTCGATTCATGGATCAGACACCTGTTGTGAATTTTGCTGTTAAGCATCTTGTTAGAGAACAGCAAGTTATGCAAAAAGTACTGAAACACTGAACAGTTGGACATGTGCATTCAGAAGGTTAGAGAAGGTCAAATTAAGTTCACCTATAAAGGTTATATTGTAGAATGTGTAAATGATGAGGCAAGTTGGTCTCAAGCAGTTTATTACACATTCTCTCTCATGAGCATGGTAGAAAAGAGGACCTCTCACACAGAACTCTTCACTTATATACTCAGGTCCTTCTGCATATCAAAAGGTTACTCTGCATTCACATAAAAGATCACATTGCATGCACTTCCTTAATCCTTAACACCCCCTCACAGTCTCTGGCACACAAAGTATCCTCCAAGCCGTCTCTGACATACAAAAGATCACATTTCACAGCTTCCTGTTATCTCCAAGGAAACTCTGCCCTTTGTTCTTATCAAAGATGCTGCTCATTATGTTTTGGCCATGTGCGGCCACACCACCCCCCTCGAGCATATTGGATCGAACAAAAGAATAACAGTCTGTATGCTGAATCATTACACATCAATCCACATGCTGCTTGGGCTTTAGTCTTCTCCCGTATCTGCTGTAACCAGGATTCACTGCCTCCGCGGCGCTGTCATGTTGGGGAGCTGCTGCCTGGGGGTGAAAACCTTTTGTCTGTCCCTGTGGGTGTTCTGGGGAAATTCTACTCTGGGAAGCTCCCCGTGGGGGTCTTCCGCGCCGAGGGGCCCTTGCCAACAGCACTTGCTCGTCCGCCACCACAAAAGCGGGTTTGAGTCTGTTTATGCCAACCTTTTCCCTCCTACCCCCCAAATCTAGCAAAAAATGCTTGTCCCCTGTTTCCAACACTCTGAACGGTCCATCATAAGGTGGTCGCAGTGGGGGGGCGATGTGCGTCATGTCTGACAAAAACAAACTCCGCGTTTTTCAAAGTTTTAGGCACAAAAACGCGCGGAAAACTGTGATGAAAGGGGCCCGGCAGCGTGCCTGTGTCAATGCTATGCTGCAACAGCTGAGACGGGGAGCTGCTTGGTGCAGGATTATCCGGAAGAAACTCCCCGGGCAGCCGAAGTGGCTGCGCAAAAACAAGTTCAGCTGGGGAAGCTTCTAAGTCTTCTTTCGGCGCAGAACGCAACCCTAATAAAACCCACGGTAGCTTGTCTACCCAATTTGCATCCGTCAGTGACGCCCTGAGAGCCGCTTTCAATGACCTATGAAAACGTTCGCATTACCCATTAGCCTGAGGATTGTACGTGGTTGTGCGGTGAATTGTGACACCCAGGCTGCGGGCCATTGCTGACCAAAGTTCGGAAACAAATTGAGGGCCTCTGTCGGAAGTAATGTCCGACGGGACTCCAAAACACGGCACCCATGCTGTTAAAAACGCGTGCGCTACCTCCTCGGCTGTGGTTGACGCCAGTAGAACCACCTCCGGCCATTGCGTGGTGCGGTCCACCATTGTCAGAAGGTGCGTGCACCCTTGTGATTGCGGAAGGGGGCCCACGAGGTCCACGTGAACATTGTCGAATCTCTTAGCCGGGATGTGAAACGGCTCCAAGGGAGCCCTCGTGTGTCCGTGTACTTTGGCTCGTTGGCACGCCATGCAGGCTGCTGCCCACTCTTTCACCTGTTTGCGAAAACTCGGCCACACAAATTTCTCTCCTACCATCTTGATTGACACACGCACTCCCGGGTGCGCTAAAGAATGAACCGAGTCAAAAACGCGGCGGCGCCACGCAGCCGGTACCAGAATCAGAATCAGAATCAGGTTTATTGCCATTGTTCATGTGATACACAAACTAGGAATTTGTCTCGGTGCCATGCTGCAACATTAAAAACATAATGAGAAAAAGGGATAAACTAAAAAACTAAAGGACTAGAAACGTGCAATAAGTGTAGAAAAATAAGTAATAATAATAATAATACTACTAACCACGGGACGCAGTCGCCCCGTGGAGACATCGCAGATTAGGGGGGCATACCGTCTTGCAGCACCCTGCTCTCCAGCATTAACCCTGTTGGTCCAGACTGGAGCGCGCGCACATCCGCGTCACTAACCTGCTCCGAGGCCATGGCTGCGTAATCTATCCCCACGCGGACCGGGGCCGCCACGGCGCATGAGAGGCAGTCTGCCACTACATTCAGTTTACCCGAGACATGCTGAATATCGGTAGTAAACTCTGAGATCGCGGCCAGCTGTCTCTGCTGCCGGCCTGACCACGGTTCTGAAACCTTGGCCATCGCGAATGTTAGTGGCTTGTGGTCAACGAACGCGGTGAAACAGCGCCCTTCCAGCCAGAACTGGAAGTGGCGAATAGCCAAGTGGAGAGCCAGCAACTCCCTGTCAAACGCGCTGTATTTACGTTCACTATCGCGCAAAGTCTTGCTGAAAAAGGCGAGTGGTTGCCAAGTGCCGGCTAAACGCTGCTCCACGACCGCCCCTATGGCCACATCTGACGCGTCAGTAGTGAGCGCTATGCGGGCCGTTGGGTCTGGATGTGCCAACAATGCAGCGTTTGCCAGGGCTGCCTTGACTTCCGAGAACGCCCCCTCTCGCTCCGGGGACCATTCGATCTTATTCGCGGGTTTCTGCTTTTTGAGCACGGCATACAGTGGTTGCATGAGCTGCGCTGCGTGGGGGAGGAAACGGTTATAAAAATTCACCATTCCCAAAAACTCCTGTAACGCCCTGACCGTTTGTGGTCGGGGAAAATCTGCCACCACGCGCACTTTGTCAGGCAGCGGAACCGCTCCTTCGGGAGAGACGCGGTGCCCCAAAAAATCAATCTGCGTCACCCCGAACTGACACTTCGCTGGATTAATTATTAAACCGTGCTCTCCCAACCTCCGGAAAACCGCCGTGAGGTGGGTTTCGTGTTCGTCTTCGGACGCGCTGGCTACCAAAATATCGTCCAGGTAGACGAATACGAACGGGAGATCGCGCAGCACCGCATCCATCATGCGTTGGAACGTCTGTGCAGACCCTTTAAGCCCGAATGGCATGCGCAAAAACTCGAATAGACCAAACGGAGTTATCACCGCTGTTTTGGGTATGTTCTCAGCACGCACTGGGACTTGGTGGTAACCGCGGACCAAGTCTATTTTAGAAAAAACGCGCGCTCCTGCCAAGTGAACGGAAAAATCCTGGATGTGAGGAATTGGGTAGCGGTCATGCGCTGTGGCGTGGTTCAACCTGCGGAAATCCCCGCAAGGTCGCCACGAACTGTCAGCTTTAGGGACCATGTGTAGCGGGGAAGCCCATGGGCTGTTTGAACGCCTGATGATGCCCAACCTCTCCAGGCTGGCGAACTCCTCGCACGCTATGGCCAGTTTAGCTGCGTCCAAGCGCCGAGGTTTTGCAAAAACGGGCGGCCCAGTGGTGGTAATAAAATGTTCCACCCCGTGTTTAGCGACGGCTGCTGAAAATGTCGGGACCGTGAGTGCTGGGAACTGAGTGAGCAGTGTGTGGAACTTACCGCTTGCAGCTGTGACGGTGGCTTGTGCTGTTGGCCGGGACACTCGAGCTGTACAGGGAATAGAATCAAAAGACAGTGCATTAACTAGGCGCCTGTTAGCGACATCAACCAACAACCCATGTGAGCACAAAAAATCAGCCCCCAATATATTAAAATTCAATGCTGCTATGACAAAAGTCCACTCAAATGCGCGGCCGTGTAGAGACAGAAGCAGTGTCCTCTCACCAAAGGTCTTAATCTCCGAGCCGTTTGTTGCTGCCATCTCGGGGCCGCTGGATCCTGCCAGCCGGTCGGCGTAGGACGGCATGATGAAACTCAACTGGGCGCCGGTGTCCACAAGGAAATGCCTCACCGAGCGTGCGTCCGTCAAGTAGAGTAGCTTCTTCTCCTTCCCGAGGGCCGCAGCTGCTACCGACCCCCGGTCTTGGCGTTTTCCCGAGTGCTTGAACTGGCACGGTGGTATACATTTGCGTGCCCTCTCTGCAAAGCGGTGGTGGTAGAAACAAAGGGTGTCTCCTCCGCTTTCCTTGGCCCCCGCCGCTGCTGTCGTCGGTGGCTCCGCTACCGCCGTCGATGGCTCCTCGCCGTCTCCGGTCGTCGTGCCGAGCTCAGTCGCCGCCGCCGTGGTCGCGAGCTCTCTGCTGGCCATGATGATCCGGTGCGCCTCCCGGGCCAGTGCACGGTAGTCCCGCTTGGCCAACAACGGCGAACTGGCCAGGGCCGCTCTCGTCGCTGACGGAAGGTTCCTAAGGAAGAGGTGGGTAAAGATGAAGTGGTCGTCGTCCGAGCCTTTCAACCTCAGCATTCTCTCCATCAGGTCAATGGGCGTGCAATCTCCCAACCCAGTCCGCACCAGAAGTCTCTCTGCTCTCTCCTCAACCGAGAGTGTGTAGTGCTGGATGAGTGCGGCCTTCAACGCGCTGTATTTGTCGCTGGCTGGTGGCTGCTCCAGAAGGCTCTCCACATGCTGAGCCGTGTGGTTGTCGAGCTTTGCGATCACATGGTAGAATTTCGTGTCATCTACCGATATCCCCCGGAGGGCGAACTGCGCCTCAACCAGGTGGAACCAGGAGCGCAGGTTGTGCTGCCAAAAATCCGGTAGCTGGACTGTAACGGCATATGCTTGGTTGGGGGCTCCCAACGAGGCTGGCTCCAGGGAATTCTCTTCGTGTTGCATGCTTCGTCTTGGGTCACCAGTGTAGAATGTGTAAATGATGAGGCAAGTTGGTCTCAAGCAGTTTATTACACATTCTCTCTCATGAGCATGGTAGAAAAGAGGACATATCACACAGAACTCTTCACTTATATACTCAGGTCCTTCTGCATATCAAAAGGTCACTTTGCATTTACATAAAAGATCACATTGCATGCACTTCCTTAATCCTTAACACCCCCTCACAGTCTCTGGCACACAAAGTATCCTCCAAGCCGTCTCTGACATACAAAAGATCACGTTTCACAGCTTCCTGTTATCTCCAAGGAAACTCTGCCATTTGTTCTTATCAAAGATGCTGCTCATTATGTTTTGGCCATGTGCGGCCACAATATTGCATTTTAGGTGCATCCTGAAATTTCACCCGGAAACTGAATATCCCTAACTTTTTGTGAGTAGTGTATATGTGTGTGTGTACACACACCTATATACTGTATATATATATATTTATTAGGGGACATTTGGGTGTAAATATGATTGTCCGAAAAGGTCTGTACGGTATTCACGAAACCGTGCATATCTGGTCAATCTCATCCTAAGATCGTTCACTCATTGATAAATCTGACGGATGGATCCTAGCATCTTTTGAATTTCATGCCTATGTCTCGCCCCTAGAATTTACGATAAAACATCCATCCATCCATATTCTTCTGCTTAATCCTTTTCAGGTCGTGGGAGGGGGGGGCTGGAGCCTATCCCAGCATCTTTGGGCGAGAAGCAGGGTCCACCCTGGACAGATCGCCAGTCCATGGCAGGGCCAACACAGAGAGACAGACAACCATTCACTCTCACAGTCATACCTAAGGACAATTTAGAATCCCCAATTTGATGCCAGTTAACCTAACCTGCATGTTTTTGGCATGTGGGAGGAAACCGGAGAAATCCCGGAGTAAACCCACGCAGACACGGGGAGAACATGCAAACTCCACACAGATCACTGTTGGTCGGGGGCTGGGATCGAACCCAGGATCCCCCGGCCAAGGGTGAGTTACTGTGCTGCCACAGTGCTAACCACTCCACCACCACACTGCCCCAGTGGTATAGCTGTTAACCTTAAAAGTCACTTTAAATGCATTAGAACCCCATTATGGAGGAGACTGGTGCTGCGCAGCACTGTTGGTTTGATCAGCAGATCTCTCCAGCTGAAGATTGTAGTATATATCTGCAGCCTATTGTTTGATTTAATGACTGATGAAATGTCCATTTTGTCATTTTAAAGCATACTTGTCAAACATGAGAATTTAGAAGTGCAGAAAGACGGCCCCTGTTCACAACAGCTGTCTGCTGTGTGCTGTGAGTTGGCTCAGCTCAGCCCTGCTCTGTCATCTCTTGGTAATGTGGAGAAACGCACGGGGCAAAGTAAAATAACTTCCCAACATCTCTGCTCATCTGAATTTCTCTTGCTAATGTGGAGCAGGTTTTTTTTTTTTTAAACCCAGATGCAGTGGATCAACTGGATCAGACACTTCTGTGCATAAAGCTGTGCTGTGCTTTAGTTAACGGATAATTTGTAAGGGATAACTATTATGAGATACTGTACTACATAACAGAAAACTTAGTCAAGGAAATAATTTTGAGAATATTATTTTAACACAGTGCTCATGCAGGAGAGTTCATACAGTACAGATATAGTATAAATACAGTCATAAAATGACTGAAACATCCTGCAGCTCAACTGCAAGGGTATAAAATATTTCAGAATCAGTTTTGTACAGTCTGTGGGAAGCTCCCTCAGTAGTTTTCCCTCAGACTGAAGGGCGTGGCAGATCAAAGGTTCTGGGGGACAAGGGGAATTGTCATGGAGGGTTGATATGTCAATACAGCACCTCAGGTAGCGGAGGAGGGTTAATATAAAAGAGAGTGCCTGCAACCTGTGTTTTTAATGTTTTGGATTCTGGTGGATGTGAGAGGAAGAGAATAAAGTTTCATCTGCTCTGAACGCTCGGCCTGATTATTCATCTCTGCACACTGGTGACCCTTGACGCACAATGGAACGTGAGGCGAACACCCCGGAGACGACCCGGACGGGAAGTGCCAGCAACGTGTGCGCCGTTTCGGTCAAACTCCTAGACTTATGGCTACACGACCTGAAGTCTTGGTTCCTTCACACCAAGGCCCAGTTCACGCTCCAGGAAATAACGGCAGATGACACCAGATACTACTACATGGTTGCAGCACTGGACGCACGCACAACCCAGCAGGTAGTGAGCCTGCTCCAACAGCCCCCAGCCCACGACAAATACGGTGCTCTCAAAACCACGCTGACTTGGTGCTACACGCTCTCGGACTGTGAGAGAGCGGAGAGGTTCCTGATGCGGCCCGACTTGGGAGACTGGTCGGCGGACGAATTGATGGAGAAGATGTTGCTATTGATGGGCACAGATGACGGGCATTTCCTCCAGGGTGTCCGCGGGTCCTTAAAAAGTCTTAAATGTGTTTGTCCAAAATTAAGGCCTTAATTATCCTTAAAAATGACAATTAATCCTTAAATCCGCCTTTCAAAGGTCTTAAAAATGCCACAAACACAATGAACAAAATTGCAATATTTTCTTACGTTGTACAGTGAAGTCTTTGTAAAGAATTTGGCGAATTTGTCATTACTGCTCTGCATTTTAGCACCACGGAGCGAAAGTGAGCGGAACCAAAAGCAATCATTCGTTTGTGGGGGGAGGGGACTACTTTCAGGTTGACACGTTAGCAGCTTTCACTTCAGTAGCTGTTAGCAACGTCAGTCATGGGGAAATGTAAATTTAATCTTAGCTGGATGGATAAACCGACATTTGCAGCATGGTTAAGACCGGTTCAGGGAAATAACTATGCGGCCCGCTGTACGCTGTGCAAGAAGCTCTTTAAACTCAGCTCAATGGGAATTAAAGCTGTGGAATTGCATATGCAGAGCGAGAAGCACAAAACGGCTGCAAAAACCCGCCCACAAACGCCTGCCATTTTTCAGTACTGTTCCGTCTCATCAGTACCACAGACTTCAGCTCCGTCTCTGATACCAGCAGCAACAGCAGCTCAAACCACAGCAACAGACCTTAGAGGAACCTTCGGGTCCACCTCAAGTAGAGGTACTGTGGTGTCTGCACACAGTAACCAAACACCAGTCCTATAACGCCAATGAAGGAGTCGGAGACATTTTCCGAGCTATGTTTACTGACTCAGAAATTGCTAAAAACTTTACGTGCGGTAAAGACAAATCAGCCTGCATTTCAAAATTTGGTTTGGCTCCACACATCATTAAACTTCTCGTCACTGACGTTAACAAAGACAGCGTTACTTTGATGTTTGACGAAACCCTGAACCAAACAAATAAAACGAAGCAGCTGGACCTACAGTACATGTCCGTTACTTCAAAGATGATCGCGTCCAATCCAGATACCTGGGCTCCCAGTTCATGGGTCACGGAACAGCTCAGGATTTACTGCACCACTTTCAAGTAAGTAAGAACCCCACACTAAGAAATTACCAGTAATCTAGCTACAGCTTTTTTTTTGTTTTCCAATAGAACACTTATAAGAAAAAGTGTTCTATATCGTTGATGCTTGTTATTGTTGTTGTTGTTCTGTTTAAATATATCTTGATGATATGATGTTATCATTATTGCAGTTCTGTTTTAATCCTTCATAAAGAACAAATGTTATTTTTCAACTGAAAAATTAAGTGTTAAAACATTCAAAAAAGAACATTTCTGAAAATGTCACATTTGTGTTGGACATTACACATGGCATTGCCATGCAGCAGGTATGCCCATCAGTTTGTTTTCTTGTTGTTATATATATATTTCTGTTTTATTATATACTTAATTTTTATGCAACTGTTATGTACTTCATTCTTTTCCTAACTGCTATTTTATTTCTACATGTTAAGCACCTTGTAACTCTGCTTGATAAATGACACTCATTTCGTCC
Source organism: Pholidichthys leucotaenia (assembly GCA_020510985.1). Lineage (NCBI taxonomy): Eukaryota > Metazoa > Chordata > Actinopteri > Cichliformes > Pholidichthyidae > Pholidichthys > Pholidichthys leucotaenia. The sequence goes on from CM035844.1 coordinate 83,547,520, forward strand.
TCAGGAATGTACTCAGCAGCTGGACTTGAAAAGCTGCTCTCAGTTTCCATGGATGGACCCAATGTCAACTGGAAGTTCCTGGGACTGCTTCAACAAGAGCAGCGTGAGCAGTGTGTGTGTGGGGGGGGGGGCTCAGCTGATTGTGGTGGGGAGTTGTGGCCTCCACACTGTACATAATCAAATCACTGATGTCCAGGCACAGAAGCGAAAAGCTGCAGAGGAAAACTTAGAGGAGCTTAAGAAAAAGAGGCAAACTGTGATCCAGGTATCCACCAGCCTACACAGGGATGCTGATCAGCTTGCAGAAGAAGCTGAAGGAAAGACTGGAACCTTAATGGCCCAGCTCATCACAAAATCAAACACGCTGAGGAAGAGATACAAAGAAAAACTGTGCGAATTAAAACAAGTGGAAGCAGAGCTGGAGAGAAAGGCTACAGAACTCAGATCCATGCCATAATAATTATGGGAGTGAGGAGAGCATGGGAGAGTCCCTATATTCAGTTTAGAGATCTTGTTGTGTAATGTTCGTTAATGTTTGTTTTTGTCAAATGCTACAAGCACGTTTTCATATTTGAAAGATTGTCAGATCATTCAGACTGTTACAAGTTCCCCGTGTTCTGCCTACAGAGTTGTGATCTTGATGTTTATTTTTCAGCACTTTCAGTTCCATTAAATCTGTGGACAAAACTATTTGCAATGTGGTCACACTTTTTGCTATTTCACAGATGAAAGGTCTTAAATTTGATTAAAGTGGCCTTAAAAATGGTCTTAAAAAGTCTTAAATTTAACTTCCTTAAACCTGCAGATACCCTGTCCTGTCCGTTCACCTCACTGGGGCGTGCATTTTTTCCAAGATAGACCTGGTTTGCGGTTACCACCAGGTCCCGGTGCGCGCTGAGGACATACCTAAAATGGCAGTAATAACCCTGTTTGGTCTGTTTGAGTTTTTACGCATGCCTTTCGGGTTAAAGGGCATGGCGCAGACATTCCAACTGATGATGGATGCGGTGTTGCGCGATCTGCCTTTTGTGTTCGTCTACTTGGACGACATCCTGGTGGCCAGCGCGTCCGAGAACGAACACGTAGCCCACCTCAGGACAGTTTTCCAGAGGTTGGAGGAGTACGGGTTAATAATCAACCCGGCGAAGTGCCAGTTCGGAGTGACGGGAATTGATTTTTTTGGGCCACCGCATCTCACCTGAGGGCGCGATACCTTTGCCGGACAAGATGCGCGCAGTGGCGGATTTTCCCCGGCCTCAGACGGTCAGGGCACTGCAGGAGTTTTTGGGGATACAACTGTTTCCTCCCCCAAGCAGCCCAGCTTATGCAGCTGTTGTATGCCGCGCTTAAGAAACGGAAACCGGCGGACAGAGTCGCCTAGACTCCTGAGCAAGAGCAGGCATTTTCCGAGGTTAAAACAGCCCTGGCGAACGCCACACTGCTGGCGCACCCAGACCCAGTGGCTCGGATAGCGCTCACTACGACGCCTCAGACGTGGGCATAGGGGCCGTCGTGGAGCAGCACGTCGCCGGTTCTTGGCAGCCGCTCGCCTTTTTTAGCAGGTCTTTGCGCGATAGTGAGCGTAAATACAGCGCATTCGACAGAGAGTTACTGGCTCTCCACCTGGCCATACGCCACTTCCAGTTCTGGCTGGAAGGGCGCACCTTCACTGTGTTCGTGGACCATAAGCCGCTAACATATGCGATGGCCAAGCAAGAGACAAGCAAGCCAAGAGACAGCTGGCCACAATCTCGGAGTGTACGACCGACATTCAGCATGTGGCCGGTAAACTCAACTTGGTGGTGGGCTGCCTCTCGTGCGCATTAGTGGCCCCAGTCTACGTGGGGGTAGATTACATGGCCATTGCCGCTGAGCAGATCGGCGATGCGGACGTTTGCGCGGTCCAGTCTGGACCAACAGGGTTAAGGCTGGAGAGCAGAGTACTGCAGGACGCCCCCCCCCCCCCAATCTGCGATGTCTCCACAGCCCACCCGCGCTCAGTGCCACTGCGTTTTTGAGTCGGTTCACTCCCTGGCGCACCCAGGAGTGCGCCCGTCAGTCAAAATGGTGGGAACAAAGTTCGTCTGGCCGAGCCTGTGCAAACAGGTGAAACAGTGGGCGGCAGCCTGCATAGCATGCCAATGAGCCAAAGTGCACAGACACACAAAGGCCCCCTTGGAGCAGTTCTATATCCCGGCTAGGTGGTTCGACCATGTTCACATGGACCTCGTGGGCCCCTTCCCACCATCACAGGGGTTCACACACCTCTTGACAGTGGTGGACCGCACCACACGCTGGCCTGAAGCTGTCCCGCTAGCTTCCACCGCGTCCGCAGAAGTTGCACACACTTTTTTGACGACATGGGTGGCACGTTTCGCCGCCCCTTCGGACAGCACGTCCAATCGGGGCCCGCAGTTTGTTTCTGACCTCTGGTCCATCATGGCCCAGAGCCTGGGTGTCACAATTCATCACACAACTGCGTACAACCCCCAGGCCAATGGGTTATGCGAGCGTTTCCATAGATCGCTTAAAGCAGTGCTCAGGGCTTCACTTACGGATGCAAATTGGGTAGACTGCTTGCTGTGGGTTCTATTTGGGTTGCGTTCAGCACCGAAGGAGGATTTGGTGGCCTTCCAGCCGCTTCGGCTCCCCAGGGAATTTTGCTGGATAACCCCGCGCTGAACACCGACCCGTCCCCATGTTCACGGCATAGCGCAGGGACAGGGACGCTACCCGGCCCGGCTCACCACTGTTTTCCCCATGCTTTTGTGGCAAAGACCTTGAAGGACGTGTCGTTCGTATTTGTCAGGCATGATGTCCACCGGACCACATTGCGCCCGCCCTACAATGGCCCGTTCAGAGTGCTGCAACCTGGGGACAAACATTTTGTGTTAGACTTGGGGGGTTACCGGGAGACAATCTGTATAGACAGGCTTAAGCCCACCTTTGTTTTAGCAGATGAACAGGTGGTGTTGTCCCGAGCTCCTCGGTGTGGAAGACCCCCACTGAGAACTCCCCAGGTGAATGACTCATCAGATCAGTCACATGAGCATGCTGAAGGTGCCCCCCCCCCTTGTCCCCCCACAGACGGACGCACCCCCAGGAACCCCCCACCAGCACAGCAGCGCCTCGGAGACGAAAATCCCCCGTTACAGCAGCTATGGATGGAGGCTGAAGCCCAAAGGACATGAGGGTTAAGGCTCAGTCTGAGTTTCTGGGGGTGTGGGGGGGGGTGTGGGGAATCCACTCAGTATGTTTTCCCTCGGACTGAAGGGCATGACAGATCAAAGGTGCTGGGGGACAAGGGGAATTGTTGTGGGGGGGTGATATGTCAATACAGCACCTCAGGTAGCGGAGGAGTGTTAATATAAAAGAGTGCCTGCAACCTGTGTTTTTACTGTTTTGGATTCTGGTGGATGTGAGAGGAAGAGAATAAAGTTCCATCTGCTCTGAGCGCTCGGCCTGATTATTCCTCTCTCCATGAGTCCATCAAATAACTAGTTTTATTTTTTAAAAAAAATCCTGAATCTGTTTTAATATTGGTTGCAGTGACATAAATAAGGATAAAATGTTTATAATTCCTGTTACAGACTGAGAATATGTGAATACTGAGTAGGTTGCACCCCAAAATGTTTGTGCCATTCCCGGTGTCCTCGAGGTGGACATGTTTTGTCCTCTAGGTGGACGTGTTTCGACAGTTACCTTCCTCTCCATGCAGTGTGCTGCCACCTGTTTTTGTGAGACACTTAAATGTTAGTAAAAGTAAACGCAGAGAAAAGTGTGTTTATTGCTCCCAGGTTACCACAGTTACTAACAGCAGCCTATTTAGTCTTTAAAATAAATGGTCAGAGCTCTCATCTAAACACAAGGTAAACATGTCACCTAAAAGGTTGAACTGCTCAATGTAATTCAATAGGATCAAATCATTCTCCCACACAGCAGGTTTCTGATTCAATTCACTTCATTGAAATTCAGTTGAAAGTGCTGTGAGATGACTGTTGTTGTGAAATGGTGCTATATAAATAAAGTTGAATTGGAATTGAACGGTTTCCCTTTTACTTGACGGGCTGGATGATTACAAGACACTTGAGTCACCGCGTTGCAGACCAGGCTGCATCTCAGTTCAGGCGTGGCGGCCAGGAGGCCAGAGCGCTCACAGGTCGGCGGGCTGCATCTGAAGGCTGATTAGTTATGACTGTTAAATGAGACGGTCTCGTCTTTGGAGGACGTATGCTTGAGACAACGCACTACCCTGTTGCCTAGCAACCATGACTGCATCAGTTGAGGGGTTTTTTTTGCTGACATTTTTGACAGATAACTTTATTTTTATCTTTTATTGTTGTATTTTCTTTACCTTTTACTGGGGAATCTGCACCAGACAGACAGAGGACCATGACAGATAAAATAAGACTTTAACTCATGTTAAAGTCAGCAGGTAAAATTAAGGTAAATTAAAACAGCAAAATAGATAAATTAATTTTTATTGCTTTAAATATGTATACCAGTTAGATTGAACTCTAACATTTATTATTATATACATGGCCAGTAGAAAACATGAAAGTTTGCTGTTATCATTTATGACCATTATGTAACTAAATAATTAGATGTTCTGCCTTGTATCATTTAGTTTTAATGTTCTAAGGAGACCACAGTGCTGTACTGTAGGATGATGAGCCTCAGTGATGTTCAGCAGCAGGAGAAGAGATTCCATCTTCAGCTTCATCTACGTTGGACCATCTCAGTACATTAGAAAATCAGGATTTGTCATTTAATTATAATCATTATCATCAATATTAAATCACGTTTTAAATGTTTCACTCTGTGTGTAATAAATTCATGAAGCATTAGCTTGCAAAAAAAAAAATCACCCTTTTCAAAAACTACTTCATTGAAATGCAGTTTTTCTAACTATTAACAGTAAACATGCAATATTTTTATTTAGCTTATTTCAGTTTATTTGTTTTTTAAATCCTTCATTAGTCCCCCAATAGGGAAATTACAGGGCATCCATGAGTGGATGAGGCAGCCACTGGTGTGGCGCCCAGCCCTTTTCACCATTCACACCTGGGGCTCCCTCCCCACCCTTTCCCCCTCCAGAGGACTGCTCGCCAGAGGCCGACTTTGTCTCCTACCACCTCGACAGCAAGGCACTTTGGCCGGTCCAGCAGCTCTGCGTTACAGCCGCTACGGGCGCCGGCTCAAGCCCAAGGTGCCAGAGGGTTAGGGCCCCTTCTAGGTGTTCGGGGGGGGGGGGGGCTGTGTGGCGGACACAATACGCCTCTTCTCCCCCACAATTTGGTGGGGGAGAAAATAGTCAGACATGGTAATGGGAAAAGGTGAGAAGAGCCAGCTAATGACGCCAGAGCACGAGGGGGTTTAAAGCCAAAGAAAGATGTGCCTTCCGCCCCCGCTGTGCCAGGTTCACACCTGAGGACACAGGGGTGCGAATGTATTGTATTAAGACCTGCTCTGTGATGGATGTGGATGTGTGTGCATGTTTCACAGCTTGTATGTTAATATGCTTACCCTGGGTGTCAGAGGCAGGAACAAAGGTATAAGAGTTCGCTCTGGCACTCAGATTCAGTACGTTTTACTTGATGGAGGAGAAATAAAGTCTGTGTCGTCACTCCGTGGTCTCGTCTGATTCCTTCCTACACACTTTACAAAGTGAACTGCTAAAAGATCACAATCAATAAAACAGTTCTTCAGAGCTCTTTCATTGTGGTTATTTCAGTCAAACATCAGTTTTATAAATCCTGAGTCCAGCCCGTTCTCTCCACAGCTGACCCTCGGTTCCTGCAGCTTCTCCACCGTGGACCTCAGAAATAAACCACAAAATATATCAGAAAACTCTGATTATCAGTTCAGCTGTGATGGACATTTTTAAGATCACCATAATAAAACTATTACAGATGTGCTGTCCCTCCTCAGCTACATAAAGTGCTTCGTTTTCGATAAAAAATAACCTTAGGTGGGCAAATAACATCAACTTCCCGATGTCTCTACGGGACTTATAAAAGTTATCTTAAAGCAAGTTATTTCAGCCACATCATACTGTATTTTTATATTACTAGTGTAGCCAGGTGGAAGAATGGGGGGGGGGGGTGTTTCTTCTCTCCACTAGGGGCGGTAGCATTTTGTGAGCCTCTTTCCTGGTTTTAGTAGGCAGCAGCTGAAGGGGGAGAGAACTGTAAATACCTGACAGGAAACAGGATGTTCTTTTGTTCTGCTCAGACAGCTCAAGCAGAAGGCCACACTAGTGGTTTAGGTAAAATGTTATGAAATGTATTTGTATCTGAATGTGTTTTTGAAGAGTTGATATAGCGTGCCCAGCGCTGTATTTATTAAAGAAGTAAGAGTGTGTAATGTTTTCAGGCTTGTTGGAAGGCCAGGTGACCTTGTAGGCCCACAGGATGAGGGCCATGGGTTCTCTTCATCACTGATGGTATTTATGGTGTATTTTAATTGGGTTATTTCAGAATCAGAATCAGATTTATTGCCATTGTTCATGTAGTACACAAACTAGGAATTTGTCTCGGTGCCATGCTGCAACATTAAAAACATGATGAGAGAGGGGAACTATGGAAGATGGCGGAGAGACATAACGCTTAAACAGAGAGCTCTCCCTAGCCGGATTAAAAATCATCGGTAAATGGCCAACTCGACATAAGCGGATCAATAAACTAAGGGATGAAAACACAAAGGAGCCGGGCACAAGGACAAAAGCAGGGTAAAATTGAAGAATTCCTCTCCAACAACGCAGGAAAAACCGCTGAACGCGAAGCCCAAAAAAACGAGGTGTCTACAGCAGAGAAAATGGAGGACGCCAGACTCGAAAACATGAACACTGGCATCGCCAGTTTGGGTAAAGAGTTGAGAGAATTCAAGCGGCAGCTACAGCAGGATTTAGCGGCTCTTAAGGAGGAGCTGTAAAAAGAGATTAAGGAGGAAATTATGGGCCTCCGAAGAGAAATGGAGCGCAAGCTAACAGAAAACATGGAGGAGCTGCGCTCCCAGCAGGCGTGTATGACAGAAGCGCAGGCCCGAATATCGGAGCTGGAAGATTGTAAAAGCGAGGCAAACGAACAACTACAGACCCTGACGACGCAAACGCAGAGGATGCAGGAGAAAATAAACGACTTGGAGAGCAGATCCAGACGAAGCAATATGCGCATCTTTGGAATTCCGGAGGGCATTGAAGGCAACTCGATGACGAAATTCATGGATCATTTCTTAAAAAAAGAGCTGGAACTGCCCGAAGAAGCGGATCTGCAGATTCAACGAGCGCACAGAACCCTGGCACAGAACCCGAAACCAAACGCTACACCCAGGTCAGTTGTGTTAAACTTTGTGAAATATGACATAAAGGAAAGAATCCTGACGCAAGCATGGAAAAAAAAGATACGAATCGGCGACAAACAGGTATTCTTCGACCATGACTACCCGACAGAAATTGTGCAGCAGCGGAAGAAATATGCCAACATTAAAAAAACACTGAAAGAGAGAAAAATTAGATTCCAAACGCCGCTAACGAAAATGAGGATTCATTGGGAGGAAGGCACAAGAACCTACAACACGGCCAGAGAGGCAGCGCGGGATATGATGGAGCGGGGCCTTGAGGTGAGCATGCCGGAGGAAACGGCTGGAGCAGCGGCGGCCCTGAACGCATCACGACAGCCGGATTGGAGACGAGTGAACGGCGGAAGAAGGGGGAGAGACGTGGCGCAGCGGGCCCAGGACAAGCTACAAGGCTTTCAACTGAAAGCCTAGATCATAACAAAGATTAAGAAAGGCACAGAAGAAATGAAGGCCAAGAAGACAAGGTAAAAGAGAAACAGACGGCTAGGAGAGGTTTAAGTGATATTTGTTGGACATTTCTAGACTAATGATTATTACTTGGATAATAAATACAGGTCTAGGGAGGGCCCCTCACTCGGTGAGGACATTCCCTCCACCCACCAACAGGGACCAGTGGGCAGAAGAAAGGCCCAAAGTACGGAGGTCGAGATTTTTTAATGTGTTTTTATATAAATATGTGTTATTTTTGTTGTTAAAGGGGCTAGGAGCACAAGTTAAAAAAATGGAAAAACATGAGTATGGGTAAAAATCTTAAGATAATGACACTAAACGTGAATGGTCTGAACTCACCTGTTAAAAGGGAAAGAATAATAAGAAAATTCAAGAAGGAAAAAGCCGAAATTATATTTATGCAAGAGACACATTTGAGCAAGACAGAACATGTGAAACTAAAGAGATTTGGCTATAAGAACTCCCACTACAGTTCATTTAAGGGAGGAGCTAAAAGGGGGGTTATGATACTAATCTCAAACAAAATACAATTTGAAAGTGAACAGGAAATCCAGGATAAAGAAGGCAGGTATGTAATAATAAAGGGAAGAATAGATGGTATGCAGATTACATTAGTGAACATCTATGCCCCACCAGAAAGTGACAAGGGTTTTTTTCAACATCTGTTTGATCTCATAGCAACACACAGTGAAGGAGTCCTAATTTGTGGAGGAGACTTAAATGCTGTCATGGATCATGAAGTTGATACAACAAGTGTTAAGAAGACAAAAAAACATGTAACAAAGTTCATAAGAACCTCACTGGCAGAAATGGGTATGGTAGACATATGGAGGGACCTACACCCACTCGAAAAAGACTATACACATTATTCAGCAGTCCATAAAGTACACTCTAGAATAGATTACTTCCTTATGAATGAAGGTGACAGACACAGGGTGAGAAATTGTCGGATTGGAGGGGCAGAAATATCAGATCATAATCCTATATACATGGAAATATATTTAAACAATAGAAAACGACAAACAACATGGAAACTTAATGCAGGACTGTTAAATGATGAGAAAATGAAAGAAAGAATAAAAATAAACATAAACGAATATATCCAAGAGAATGACAATGAAGAAGTGGACCCAACAATACTATGGGACGCACTAAAAGCCGTGTTAAGAGGAAAATTAATTGTTGAAACAGGAAAAGCAAATAAGACTAAACTGGAAGCGTATGAACAAAGATGTGAGAGACTGAGGGAACTAGAACGTAAACATCAAAGCACAAATGACCCAAAAATATATCAAGAAATTAAAGAAGAAAAAACAAAGATAAAAGAAACACAAATGGATGAAATTGAAAGGAAAAATAGATATCTAAAGCAAAAATATTATGAAATGGGACCAAAAGCCACAAAACTGCTGGCAAAACGGTTAAGAAAACAACAAACAATGAATAATGTATACAAGATTAAAGACCCCACCACAAATAAAACCACAGTTAACCCAGAAAACATCGAAGAAATATTCCATAATTTCTACCAAGAACTATACTCGCAACCTGAAGAAACAAATACTAAAGATATTAAAAAATTTCTAGGCACATTGGACTTGCCGTCAATAGGAAATCAACAAAATGAAAAACTAACAGCAGAAATAACAACACAAGAGATCAGAGATGTGATTAAGTCACTTAAAAACGGTAAATCACCAGGTAGTGATGGATACCCCTCTGAGTTTTATAAACTGTTTATAGAAGAACTCACGCCACAGCTCCTAAAGTCATTTAACTGGACGTTGAACAACAACAAAATACCTCCATCATGGAACGAAGCTATCATTTCAGTTATTTTAAAGCCAGGGAAAGATAAAGAACAATGCGGAAACTATAGACCAATCTCTTTATTAAATGTGGATTATAAAATATATACAACAATTATATGTAAACGAATAAAGACATTCTTGACGGAATTGATAGAAGATGATCAAACTGGTTTCATAGAGGGACACCAAACACATGACAATATCAGGAGAACAATACATATAATTAACCAAATACATAAAGAAAAGAAAAGCGCAGTAATAATGAGTTTAGACGCAGAAAAAGCATTTGACAGGGTTAACTGGAAATTCCTATATAGTGTACTGGAGCGCTTTGGATTTAACGAAAAATCAGTACAATGCATAAGGACGCTATATCAAGAACCTGTGGCAAGAATCAAGATAAACGGTAGCTTAACAGACAAAGTAAATATACAAAGATCAACTAGGCAGGGATGCTGCTTATCGCCCACCTTGTTTGCTCTGTTCATAGAACCATTGGCTCAAGCGATACGACAAAATAAGAAATTAAAAGGTGTAACAATAAAGGGGGCGGAACACAAGATTGGGCTATTTGCAGACGATATTATAGTTTACCTTGAACAACCAGATGAATCAATAATAGAAATGATGAACTTGATAGAAAATTTTGGAAAATTATCAGGATACAAGATAAACATAACAAAAACACAAATACTGACATTCCACTATAACCCTCTAAACCAGATAACTGATAAGATCAAACTAAACTGGAAACAAAAAGAAATAAAATACCTTGGAGTGAACATACCTAAAGACCTAAGCAAAATATATAAAGCAAACTATGATAGGTTGGAACAAGAAATAAAAAAAGATATTGATAGATGGTCAATCTTAAATATGGATCTGAATTCAAAAATTGAGACAGTCAAAATCAGCATACAACCTAGATTACTTTACCTCTTCCAGGCTATACCAACAGAGATTCCAGATGCCCAATTCTCAAAGTGGGACAGGATGATATCGAGATTTGTTTGGGGAGGTAAAAAACCAAGAGTGAAATATAAAACTCTCCAATTACCAAAAGAGAAAGGAGGCATGGGCCTACCGAGTCTAAAGGAATATTACTACTCAGCACAAATAAGATATATCATATGTTGGTGCGACGAGGGATATGAGGCAAAATGGAAAGAAATGGAAAAGGAAATTGAGGGACTCCCAGTACAAAGCATAATAGGAGATAAAGATGCATATAAGCAAATCAAACAAATAGACCCAATCACTAAATTTACTTTAGAACTGTGGTATAAAATAGTACAAAAATATAATATAAAGGAAGACATAAAACTATTGAAATGGGTAGCATTTGACAGTCAGTTTGAACCGGCAAAACAAGATAGGGGATACAAAAATCTGGTGAACAAGGGAATCACAGCATGGGGCAATATCGGAAAAAAAGATCTCGGGAGCTTTGTAAACATCAGGAAAAAATTTAAACTAGAAAGATCGGAATTTTTCAGATATCTGCAGATGAGAGATTATTATATGAAGAAGATTAGGCATAACCTCCAAACAGATGTGAGCGAGATTATACAACTCATTTTAAGCTCATATACAGGAAATAAAATAAGAATTATTTCAAAGCTATATCAGAAACTTATGACAAACAATCATACAAGTAACTATATAAAGGAGAAATGGGAGAAAGAGCTCAATTTAAACATAACAGAAGAAAGCTGGCAGGAAATACGGAAAACACAACACACATCAACAAATTCAAGGACATGGAGGGAATTTGGATGGAAAAATCTGATTCGCTTTTTCATTACACCACAGATTCAAGGAAAATATACAAATACCCAATCTTTATGCTGGAGGGGATGTGGGGTTCAAAATGCAGACCACTCACATATGTTTTGGAAATGCTGCAAAATATCATCATTCTGGAAATCTATACATGTGACAATACAGAGGATATTAGGATATAATATACCAATGAACTGTAACCTGATGTACTTATGTGATCTTAAAAGAGACAATGTTATACAGGCTGAGGACAGATATCTAGTTAAAATCTTGTTGATTGCATGTAAAAAAACTATCACAAAAAAATGGCGATCAGAAGTTCTTCCTGACCAAGAACAATGGACTGACATTGTTGAGGACATACGTATGATGGAAAAACTAACATATCGACAAAGAATGCAAGAAGGACTATGGGGAAAAAAATGGCGGAAATGGACACACTACAAAGTGCAACAACGAGGCAGAAATTGAAAGAATAACCAAAGACACTGAAAAAACCAGAAAAATTAAGAGATGGAAACTAAAAACTTGATGCTCCAACATTTGTCCCCCCCCCTTTTTTTTCTTTTTCTTTTTTTTTTCTTTTTCCCTACCCTAACCCCTTTGTTTTTTAAATGTAGAATGTGATCTGAATGCATTATATATGAAGAAAAATGAATAAAAATCTAAGTTACAAAAAAAAAAAAACATGATGAGATAAAGAGATAAACTAAAAAACTAAAGGACTAAAAACATGCAATAAGTGTAGAAAAATAAGTAATAATAATAATAATAGTAATAGTAATAATGAGTAATACTAGTCAAGGCAGTTTTAAATAAATTAGCAAGTAGCAGATAATATGGGGTACCACAGTGCAGTTGATAATGCAACAGAAAAACAGTGATGAATGACATGAGTCTGGTTGAGCTGCTGTATATAGTGCACGAGAGTCAATAAGTCACTTAATGTTCAGCAGTCTGATGGCAGAGGGGAAAAAGCTATTCATGTGCCGGAAGGTTTTAGTCTGAATGGACCGAAGTCTTCTACCTGAGGGGAGGGGGGCAAACAGTACGTGACCAGGGTGTGAAGGATCGGCTATGATCCGGCCAGCACGCCTCCGGGTCCTGGAGATGTACAGGTCCTGGAGAGATGGGAGCTTGCAGCCGATCACCTTCTCAGCAGTGCGCACGACGCGCTGCAGCCTTAGTCTGTCCCTGGCGGTGGCTCCTGCGTACCACACAGTTATGGAGGAGGTGAGGATGGACTCGATGATGGCTGTGTAGAACTGCACTAACATCTTGGTGGGTAGCTTGAGCTTCCACAGCTGCCGCAGAAAGAATATTCTCTGCTGGGCCTTTTTGATGAGGGAGCTGATGGTTGGCTCCCATTTGAGGTCCCGGGTGATGGTGGTGCCCAAGAAACGGAAGGAATCTGCAATGGTGATGGGAGAGCCTGTGATGGTGAGGGGGGGCAGGGGGGTTGTGACTTTCCTGAAGTCCACAATCATCTCCGCTGTCTTCAGAGCGTTCAGCTGCAGGTTGTTGTGGCTGCACCAGGACACCAGCTGGGCCGCCTCTTTCCTGTAGACGGACTCGTCGCCATTGGAGATGAGCCCGATGAGGGTGGTGTTGTCCGCAAACTTAATCAGCTTAACAGACTGGTGGGAGGAGGTGCAGGAGTTGGTATAAAGGGAGAAGAGTAGGGGGGAAAGTACACAGCCCTGGGGTGATCCAATGCTGATGCTAACAGAGTCCGAGACAGACTTCCCCAGCTGCACATGCTGCCTCCGGTCCGTCAGGAAGTCGGTGATCCACCTGCAGAGGGAGTCAGGCACATCGAGCAGGGACAGCTTGTCCTGGAGCAGAGCGGGGCGGATGGTGTTGAATGCAGAGCTGAAGTCCACAAACAGAATCCTGGCGTAGGTTCCCGGGGAGTCCAGGTGCTGCAGGATGGAGTGGAGGGCCAGGTTGACTGCGTCGTCCACAGACCTGTTGGCACGGTAGGCAAACTGCAGCGGGTCCAGGAGGGGAGTGGTGATGGACTTGAGGTGAGACAGGACCAGGCGCTCAAAGGACTTCATGACTACAGAGGTGAGCGCTACAGGTCTGTAGTCGTTGAGTCCAGTAATCCGTGGCTTCTTCGGGACAGGGATGATGGTGGAGGATTTGAGGCAGGTCGGCACGTGACATTGCTTAAGGGAGGTGTTAAAAATGTCTGTGAAGACAGGAGCTAGCTCTTTCGCACAGTGTCTCAGGGTGGAGGGAGACACACCGTCCGGCCCGGGGGCCTTGCGTGGGTTCAGTCTGGAGAACTGTTTGTGCACGTCCTGCTCACTGATGACAAGGGCAGGGGGGGAGGAGGAGGAGGGGGGGACCGCTTTTGATGAATTAGGGGCCGAGGAGGCAGTGGAGCTGGGTGGAATGGGGGAGTTGGACACAGCTGACGAGATGTCAAAACGGGCGTAATGTTGGGACAGTCTTTGACAAAGGGCTTTGTCATCCTGACCTTTAGAAGCCTGAGGCCGATAGTTGGTGATTTGCCTCAGTCCTCTCCACACAGAAGCAGAGTCATTAGCAGTGAACTGCTGCTGGAGTCTCTCAGAATACACAGATTTAGCTCTCCTCAGCTCTCTGTTAAACCGATATTTGACCTCTCTGTAGCGGTCCCTGTCTCCACTTTTCAACGCTGCTTCCTTCTCCTTCCTGATCTGTCTGAGCTTGGCAGTGAACCAGGGTTTATCATTAGAGTACCTCACCCTGGTGCGCGATGGGAGAATGCTCTCCTCACAGAAGTTGATATATGAGTTCACAGTGTCTGTGTACTCATTAAGATCATGTGTGGCTCCTTTAAACATGTCCCAGTCAGTTATTTCTAAACATGTCCCAGTCAGTTATTCATGTTTTATTGTTACCACTGACTTGAAATGAAATGACGTATTTTCTTTTGTTGTTTTAGAACTGTTGGGAGTTGGTGTGTATTTGTGAGTCGGCCCTAGCAATGCACAAAAACGGTTGGTATCATGTGTATATTCCACTGTTTAATAAGTATAACTGTTGTTTTTCTTGTTAATGTGGCGTTTGTGTTCTGTTCTAAACAGGAAGACAGGCCACTATAGCTGTTAATGCACTCAATTTGTGAACAGTTTTCCTTTAAGATTTGTCTATTTTAAAGAACTGTTTTTTTTTTCCATTCAGAATAAAGAACCTCTTGATATATTTTGTTTTGTCTTGATCTAATTTGGTCAGACACCACACTACATTAGTTGATAAACTGACATTAATGGAAAAAAGGTTTGACTTCAGAAAAACATGTTTAATTAATACATTAAGCGACACATACAGCACATCAGAAAAAATGTCATGTAACATGAGCTTAAATAATCAGATGTTGCTTTTTTCTGGATTATTTGTTTTCACGTTCAAACCGCTGCAGAATTCAAACAAAAAGCTTATTTTGAACGGCTTCTGACTTTGTTCTGCTTCTGCCTGAGCCGAGAGGAAGAAAAAAAGAATCCAGGCTGAGCCACGTGCTGCATGATGGGATATATGAAGGCCACAAGGATCTTCATGTATCCTCTGTCTTCGGGGTTTTGAAGGCTGCATTTGTCGGTTGCATATGAAGGAGCCCACGGAATGGGACAGCCTTGGACGCAGCATAGTGACATACAATGGTGTGAAAAAGTGTTTGCCCCCTTCCTGATTTTTAATTTTTTTAAATATTAGCCAAAGATAACACAAGTAAACACAAAATGCAGTTTTTAAATGAAGGTGTTGATGATTAAGGGTAAAAAAACCCAAACCTCCATGGCCCTGTGTGAAAAAGTGATTGCCACCCTCTGTTAAAACATAAATTAACTGTGGTTTATCACATCTTTGAAAAGCAGGGTTCAATTTCTCTAGCTACACCAGGACCTGATTACTGCTACACCTGTTCTCAATCAAGAAATCACTTAAATAGGACCTGCCTGACAAAGTGAAGTAGACCAAAAGATCCTCAAAAACTAGGCATCATGCTGTGATCCAAAGAGATTCAGGAACAAATGAGAAACAAAGTAATTGAAATCTATCAGTTTGGAAAAGGTTATAAAGCCATTTCTAAAGCTTTGGGACTCCAGCAAACCACAGTGAGAGCCATTATCCACAAATGGCAAAAACATGGAACAGTAGTGAACCTTCCCAGGAGTGGCCGGCCAACCAAAATTACCCCAAGAGCTCAGCGATGACTCATCCAAGAGGTCACAAAAGACCCCACAACATCCAAAGAACTGCAGGCATCGCTTGCCTCAGTTAATGTCAATGTTCATGACTTCACCATAAGAAAGACACTGGACAAAAATGGCCTGTATGGCAGAGTTCAAAGACAAAAAACACTGAGCAAAAAGAATATAGGGTCATCTCAGTTTTGCCAGAAAGCATCTTGATGATCCCCAAGACTCTGGGGGAAATACTCTGTGGACTGACGAGACAAAAGTTGAGCTTTTTAGAAGGTGTGTGTCCCATTACATCTGGTGTAAAAGGAACATCAAACCAACAGTAAAATATGGTGGTGGTAGTGTGATGGTCTGGGGCTGTTTTGGTGCTTCAGGACCTGGAAGACTTGCTGTGGTAAATGGAATCATGTATTCTGCTGTCTACCAAAAAATCCTGAAGGAGAATATCCGGCCATCTGTTTGTGACCTCAAGCTGAAGCACACTTGGGTTCTGCAGCAGGACAATGATCCAAAACACACCAGCAAGTCCACCTCTGAATGGCTTAAGAAAAACAAAAATGAAGACTTTGGAATGGTCTAGTCAAAGTCCTGACCTGAATCCGATTGAGAGGCTGTTGGCGTGACTGTAAAAAGGTGGTTCATGCTTGAAAACCCTCCAGTGTGGCTGAATTACAATAATTCTGCAAAGATGAGTGGGCCAAAATTCCTCCACAGCGCTGTAAAAGACTCATTGCCAGTTATCGCAAACACTTGATTGCAGTTGTTGCTGTTAAGGGTGGCCCAACCAGTTATTAGGTTTAGGGGCAATCACTTTTTCACACAAGGCCATGTAGGTTTGGATTTTTCTTTTCCCTTAATAATAAACACCTTCATTTAAAAACTGCATTTTGTGTTATCTTTGTCTAATATTTAAATTTGTTTGATCTGAAACATTTAAGTGTGACAAACACAACAAAATGAGGAAGGGGGCAAACACTTTTTCACACCACTGTATCTGGCCTAGAAAAGTTCACTTGGAGAACGCAGAACCTGAATTGAGACACAGCCAGTGTAAAACCAAACCGCGGTGTGAAAACAGTGGATGGGCCAGTTTCTTCAATGGGTGGGCTGAGGTGCTGGATGTCCATATTTAGAAGTTACTCTTTCTTAAACTCCAATCAAAACAACTAGCTACTCAGTAAAAATAGCATACTATAAGTTGGGTGGGGGCATAAAGAAAAGTTGTTTACCATTACATTTATTAATAACTTTACAGATTAAAAAAAACACTACCACTTGTTGTATAGACACAAATACTGTGTAGCATAAGATAAGATAAGCCTTTTAGTCCCACAATGGGGAACTTCTAGGATTACTGCAGCAAAGGGATAGCAGCACTCAGAGCAATAGTAAATAAGATAAGAACTGGTTAGCCAAAGCAGTAAATAAATATACATATGTACACCGTTATATACACAGTGCAGCAGCATTGCAGCTAGATGGAATAAACAGCATTACGGTTTGTTAAATTACCCTGCAGAATATGAATACATACCCAGACAGTATATTTCGCATTTGACTCAACGGTGTTGTTGCCACCCTCAGTAATGATTATTGTCCTAGTTGTATATTGGAGGGGACGAGCTCTACTGTGCAAAGTTGTTACATTTAGTACATTTAATACGACCTCTACGAGCAGCCCTGGTTCGGTTATGAAGTCTGACAGCTGTAGGTAGGGAGGACCTGTGGAACCTCTCCGTCATACACCTAGGATGGCACAGCCTACCGCTAAATGAGCTCCTCAGTGCATTCAGCGTGTTGTGCATGGGGTGGGACTTGGACTCCAGCAGAGATGACAGCTTAGCCATCATCCTCCTCTCTCCTATCTCCTCCACTGGGTCTACGCATTGCCCCGAACAGAGCTAGCTTTTTTGATCAGCCTGTTCAGTCTCTTCCTGTCGGCTCCCGTGATGCCACTGTAGTGATGCTACTGTCCCAGCAGACCACTCCAAATGTGATGGCTGATGCCACCACCGAATCATAGAAGGTCTTCGGGAGTGCCCCTTGCACTCCAAAAGACCTGAGTCTCCTCAGGAACAACCTGCACTACCCCTTCTTGTAGAGCACATTGGTGTTGTGTGACCAGTCCAGTTTATTGTTCAGGTGAACACCCAGGTACTTGTAAGATATCACCATCTCAAAGTCTGTTCCCTGGATGTTTACCGATGCTATGGGGGGTTGTCCTCGCCTGCAGCAGTCCACCACCAGTTCCTTAGTTTTCCTTGCATTGATCTGGAGGCAGTTCCGTAGGCACCAGTCCATGAAGTCCTGCATAAGTCCTCTGTACTCCGCATCATCCCCATCAGAGAGGAGGCCGACAATCGCAGAGTCGTCAGAGAACTTCTGTAGATGGCTGTGTGGAGTGTTGTGTGAAAAGTTAGCAGTGTGGAGGGTGAACAGGAAAGGAGCCAGAACTGTTCCCTGGGGGGCCCCCATGCTGTAGATGATGGCATCAGACACACAATGCTGGGTTCTCACAAACTGGTAAATAAAAAGCTAAATGTCCAGCAAGCTGCAATAATCGTCTTGTTTGTTTAGCAACAGCATTTAAAATCTAAGCTCTGCTATACGTTATTGCTGTACGTTAATTTTTAAAGCAGCACTATGTAATTTTATTGTTCCTTGTAGGAATACTGAAAAGGCCACAACCATAGGAACCATGACCCCAGTCCCAACAGCCTAAAAGCCCAACATAGGCTTTTTGTTGGTGGTGGCTAAAGTTGTGCCTGTGAGTCACTGCTCAGACTGAGGCCACAGCTGCCACATCTACTTTCTCCTTGTGTGGAGTCGCTGTGGCGCAGGTGTCACGTGGCCAACTACTAATCGGAGGGTCATTGGTTCGATTCCCGCTCTCACTGCAGTCTGCATGTCGAAGTGTCCTTGAGCAAGACACTGAACCCCCAGGCCAGCTGCCTTGCATGGCAGCTCCGCCACCATCAGTGTGTGAATGTGTAGCAGGATCTGTAAAGCACTTTGGTCATCTAGAGATGAGTAAAAAGTACTGTATAAGTGAACGCCATTTACCATCCCACCAATAAAAAGAGGTGTGTTCAGACGCAACACGAATACATGTAAAGGTAATGTAAACATGCCAAAATATACAAATTCAGGCATTCATGCATCTGAGGAATTTGGTAATGCTAGCTAGTAATCAGCATTGAGATTCTACCATCACCAGAGTTAAAGTATAAAAACTGGAGAGTAAACTAGCTTGAGAATGAGACTGCCACTCGCCTGCAGACACATGGACCAGGACCTCTGCAGCTGAATCAGAGTTATCCACTCACGGATTTTGGCCACGGATGTGCTAACGAGGGGGTAGCCGGCTAGCAGTGTACATAGCTGTGGTCCAGGTGAAGTTTTGGAGGCAGCGACAATTTTTCCCAGGTGAGAGCCTTGTTGGATAATGTAAACCTAAACATGATGGTGTTTTGGGGATTTCCACAGTGGTTAGAAATAAAGCTGCAGAAGTTACAAAGGCAATTCCACCCATCTGGAACTTGCTCTGAGAGCGAATTCATGTCTCTTCATGTGTTTACATTGAATTGTGCCAATATTTGGTCTGAACACACCTTTATAAGCAATGTGGACCCACTCAGGCTGAAGAGAAAGTGATATTCATCACACTGTCAAATGTGCTCTACCATCAAAATTATTTTGCAAACATTAGTTTGAGGTGAAAATCTTATATAGTGTTGCTTTAAAATGCACAGCAGAGCCATGCTGTTCAGAAGAATAAAGATGCCTTCAGACCAAACGTGAACGGGCGGCGCAAATCCATACAAAGTCGATGGAAAGAGGCGAGCACACGCGAAATCATGCATCCACGCGTTCACGTCTGAGGGATATCACTAGCTTTGAGATTCTGCCATCACCCTAGTAAAAGTATCAAAATTGGAGAGTAGGCTAGTTTGAAAATGAGACTGCTTCTCACCTGGAGACAGGAGGACCGGGAGCTCTTCAGCTGAATTGGAGTGTTGGAGTTATTTACCCACGGTTGTGCTAACAAGGCTAGCAAGCTAGCAATGGAAACACTCATCATCTTGAAAAATTTTGGAGACGGGGACAACTTTTTCAGGTGAGCCCTCTGTTGGATAATGTAAACCTAAAGCATGACGTTATTTTGGGGATTTCCACAGCAGGTGGAACACAGCTGCAGAAGTTATAAAGGCAACTTCGCCTGTCTGCATCTCACTCAGATGGTGAATTCATGTCTATTTGTGTGTTTACATTGAGTTATAATTGAATTGTGCCATGCGAAAAATTTGCCCGTTTGCATTTGGTGTGAAAGCACCTTAAGACTTCCCTGGCAAGATTCAAACCTGGGACCTCCTGCACACCAAGCACTGGCCTCAACACCACACAAGCACTTTGGCTTGCCTTCTAACTTTCTCTAATGATAAATGTTTGATTGAAGGGATTCCCAGCAGCAGTCGTACAACATTTAGAACTTAATGTGCATTACACATAGTTTTCAAATGCACAGACGTATGTTGTACTTCAGAACAACACATTACCAGGAGGATTTGAACCCAGGTCTCCCAGGTAGCAGATGAGCATCTTAACCCCTACACCACACAACTGTTTTGAGTCACACACTGAGAAAATGTTTCATTGGCGAGACAAATCATAAACATGATTTTTGGAACATTAACAGAATTACATGAAATCTGAAGTTTTGTTGAAGAATACTGTTTGTGATTGTGAAGTTTCATCAAATTTGAATCACTATATCAGGAGTTAAACCTAAAAATACATGCCAAAGAGAAATTGTACAACTTGATTGGCCTATAAAATCAAAATAGAGTGACATTTTTGGATAATTTTGACAACTTTTCATAATCAATGTCTGTAGATAATCTCTGTTTAATTTCAAGCAATTCGGATCAATGGCTTAGGGGGAGTTCATTTTGAGTTCACTTGCACATTTTGGAAAATATGGTGCAAAAAACTTCATTTTAGACCATAAGACCAGTAGAGAAAAGTTGTGGAAGATTTCAGAGAATGGATTGATGAAAGAATTTTTAGTCCAAGCCCAGCTGTTGTCGAGGTATTTGCAAAAACGTAAAGCTGTTTATTATAGCGTCACCTATGGATGCAGTGCCTTGATTCTTGGTCTCTGAGTAGTGGGGAGAATTTCTGATCAGACTGTAAAATTTCAAGTTTCTATGCATTACTGTTTTTGCTCCCCATGCACTTTTAGCAGAGAAAAATAAGAAGAATCAGAAGAAAAAGAATCGGTTTCCCGCAGCACAGCTGCTTGGAACCCTAATAAAAAGGGTGTCATCCTGAACTCTTATTAATAACAGAATAAAGCCGTCACAACAGTATAGGCTATAATAGTCAGTCATTTCCTCAGCGTTTACAAACCCTTTGTCAGAAATATTAATGAACTCATTCTGCTTAAAACATACTGGGCAAAATAGTGAAGCTGTTGGGCAAAATGATCAACACTATAAATCTTTTGTGTTTATGTATTGATTTATTCATATTTCACATTTTAGATCATGGAAAATGTTATAATGTCTCCTATTTCTTAAGACATCTTTCTTCCTTTCTCTCTCTCTTTCTTACTTCCTTTGCAAAAAGTTTAAATAAAGATTTCCTCTTCTTGCCTTCATAATGACAGTTTAGGCATGGCTTTTTAATTTTGAAAAAGGGAAAAGCTTCATGCTGTCTAATGAGCTCTTACCTCCTGCCAGTTTAAGAGCAAGTCAACCCATTGTGCTCCTCAGCACTGCTTGGTAAAAGCAGGGCATGTTTGCTTTAATGGGGAACAACTGTGAGAGCTGTTTCAAAAGTAAATATCTTATTTAAAGTCATAAGCAAAAGGAGATTCCCTTTGCAGTTCAGTGCTTAGGGACACATTCATGTGACATTAGGAAAAATCAGGAGTAATTATGGAATACTTCCCTTGTTAATAGGCATGGAGACGTATGTGGCCATGTGTTACCATGTGTCATCCTTGTGTTTGTAGCCCAATAGTTTCTCAACATTTTCTAGTTCTTTAAGTTTTTTTCGTATTATTAAGGGAGGTTTCTTTCTGCCCCTCTGTCTGCTCTCTAACACAATTATCGATCGTGTTACAGCTACCAAACTTTGAACACTAGTCAGCCTTGGGACTAGCATCTATGACTGTATTTATTATTTCTAGATCTAACATTTGGCGACGAGGAAAATTGGAATTATTTAAAAAAAATGAGTAATGCGTGCGGAGACTCGTACACTCGCTCCAAGAACAGGCTCAAGTTCCTCAACCTTAAACAGCAGACGGGCCAGTCACATAAGTTGTTTTTGTCGAGGCTTCGAAAACTAGCTAGGAAGGCTGGGATGGAGGACGACATGGTGCTGGCTAAGCTGGCCCATGGCACCAATGATATTTGGTTGCATAAGATGCTATTGTCGTCTGGGAGGCCGCCATCGCTGGAAGAAGTGCTGGAGTTGTTGGAGCACTGGGAGACTAGAGCCATATGCGAGATACTGGCTAAAGCTAGTGTTGGGCCGACCGCATGCGATTTCCCACCGAGAACGGAGGTTTGCATACTATGTGAGCGGCAGCAGCAGCCGGTTATGGAGGCTACACAACGGGAGAGCGAGACCATGCGGGCTGAAGAACCCCGGGAAGAGCAACATCTGCAGGACGCGGAGACAACGCAGTGGGACACCTGTACCGAGGGTACCGATAGCAGCGAAGTGGCATCCGTGTCGGGGAGTATGGCCAACGAGAGTGGTGCTGAGTACCCAGAGGGTGAACAGCCACAAACTGACGATGGAACAAATGGGAGTGGCGCTGAGAGCCCAGAGGGAGAGCAGCCGCACCAGAGTATGGTAATGACGCAGCAGTGCATCCTGGAGGAGGGTACCGAGAACGGAGACGAGATGCCCAAGTCAGAGGATAGCGCCGACAGGAGTGTCACCGAGGGCCCCAAGGGACAGCAGCTGCAGCTGGGTATGTTGACGACACAGCAAAGTACCGATACTGGAGCGCCCGCGCTGTGCTCTTCAGGAGAGAGCTGCCAAGAGGAGAGGCCGGGATGGGTTGTGAAAATGTTCCCGATCGCTGAAGACAGCGGGCCAGCTGTGGAGCCCAGTCTGTTGTGGGACCACGGCTCTGATGGTTCGGACGCAGTGGTGTACATAGACAGTAGAGTGGAGGTTCAGCATGAACCAACCCCGCTGTTGGAAGTTGAGCAGCGGGGTTGGTTGGTTCGAGACTGTGAGTACCAAGGCAAAGGACGACTCCGGGAATGAGCAACAGCAGCCATGCGCCATGGAGGCCGGGCAGTGCCTCAGTGCCGGAGCTCCACGCGCCTGGGACGAGGATGCTGGACAGTGCGGCAACGTGCCCGAGACAGCAGATGACGCTGCGGAACAGACTTTGCGTCTCTCTGTGGTGCGGCCACTGGAGGCTGGAGAGTCTCGAGCCAAGACAGCGGTGCGTGAGGCAGTCAGGAGCGGCTCATTGGACGCGGAGAAACGGTGCACCAGATGGCACAGTGAGCTGAGAGGGAAGAAGTTCCTTATGGCATTTTTGCCAAGAAGAGGGACTTTGACCCTGGGGGCAGACGACGGCCTGGGGTGCAGACGCCATGGGGCTGTCTGGGGCCTCCAATTAAAGACATCTTTGCTAGGGAGGGGGGCATTGACCCTGGAGGGAGAAAATGGTTACGGGCACATATGCCGTGGGGGTGCCCAGGCCCTCCATGGCTAATTAAAAGGTGGTGGTTGCCCAGAGACATTGAGGTTACCTGAGTATATGTTATTGGTGTAAATATCTGTACATATTTGATAAAGTGTGTTTTCTGTGTATGTATATATATGTATGTATATATTGTTTGCTGATGTGCATGTGTGTGATTAATATGGGACTATTTTGTGTTTTATAGAGGTTGAATTATTTTGGTGTGAATGTGATAGGTTTGTTATAATGTGGTGATATTAGTTGTTGGTCTCACACACAAAATTGGATCTTTTAATGTGAAGGTGGAGTTTTAATGTGAAGGCGGAGTTTTTCCGTTTTGGATGGAGATAAAAGCAGGACGTGAAAAAATGTAAATAAAGTTTTTCCAGACAGACTTACACGTATCCTGTCTGTTTTTCCGTAACTTCTACATTGGGGACCCCGACATTTGAAGAATGTTTAATCAAGCGACTTCTTCTGATATCGTCGCCACGGCGTCTGTATCCACTGCGGCTCCCGTACCAGCTGTTTTTGCGGCTACAATTAAATTACCGGACTTTTGGCAGCACGACCCGGAGCCCTGGTTTCAGCATGTCGAGGCTCAGTTCCATCTGCGCGGAATAACCACAGATGACACGAAGTATTTCCATGTTGTCGCAGCTTTGGATTCTGCCACTACTCGCCGTTTGATGGGACTGCTCCAGGACCCGCCTCACGCTGACAGGTACGTCACTCTGAAGAGGGCTCTTCTGCAGCTGTACCAACTCTCTGATATAGAGCGCGCTGATCGTCTTCTGTCTATGACTGGTTTGGGGGACAGCAAACCTTCTGAGCTGATGGAGAATATGTTGGCACTTCTTGGTTCAGGAGACAGTTCATTTCTGTTTATCCACCTGTTTCTGCGTCAGCTTCCGCCTCCAGTGCGCACTGTCCTGGCCAGCTCGCCCCTCATTTGTACTAAGGATTATCGGGGTTTGGCTGGAGAAGCGGACAGGCTTTGGCTGGCTTCTCGTCATTTGTCGGTGCATGCATTGCCGTCTGGGCAGTCTGATGGAGAAGTCTCGGTGGGTGTGGCCGCAGTATCGGATCGCCGTTAAGAAAGAGAGCAGCATGTGTTTTTATCACCGCCGTTTTGGACCGAAGGCTCGGCGCCGTATTCCACCGTGCTCTTTCCAGCCACAGGGAAACGAGAAGGCCGGTGCTCGCTAGCAGCTGCGTGCACCGGCACCAGCAATAAGCTGCTTTTTATTGAGGACTGCGCAGCTGGACGTCGTTTTTTGGTGGATTCGGGAGCGCAGTGGAGCATCGTTCCCCCATCTTCGGCTGACGTCATGGAATATGAACATGGACCTCCACTGGACGCTGCTAATGGTACTCCTATTCGCACCTTTGGCACCAGGTTCATTACTGTGTGTTTTAACGGCCGTGAATTTAGTTGGGACTTTGTGGTAGCATCTGTAGCAGTTCCTATTCTTGGCGCAGATTTTTTGTGTGCTTACAGACTGTTGGTTGACGTAGCTAACAGATGTTTGATTGATGCTGTGTCTTTTGATTCTTATCCATGTACACTGGGTGGGGCTGGTCCACTGCTTGCTAACATGCTCGCCTCAGGAGACAGATACCAGCACCTTCTCTCTGAGTTTCCTGCTCTCACTGTGCCTACGTTTTCTGCGGCAGTAGTTAAGCATGGGGTTGAGCATTATATTACTACTGTGGGTCCACCTGTTTTTGCTCGTGCACGCCGTCTGGATGCTGCTAAGTTGGCCATTGCTAGAGATGAGTTTGCCAATATGGAGCGGCTGGGTATTGTGCGCCGTTCCGACAGTCCGTGGGCTTCTCCCCTCCACATGGTCCCTAAGTCAGATGGGGGTTGACGTCCTTGTGGAGATTTTAGGCGCCTTAACAACGCTACTACCAACGACAGGTACCCAGTCCCCCATATCCAGGATTTTTCTTCACGTCTGGCAGGGACAGTCATTTTTTCTAAAGTGGATTTAGTGCGTGGTTATCATCAGGTGCCTGTCCATCCCCAGGACGTCCCCAAGACAGCGGTGATCACTCCATTTGGACTGTTCGAGTTCTTGAGGATGCCGTTCGGCCTTAAGGGTGCTGCGCAGACGTTTCAAAGGCTTATGGACTCTGTGTTGCGGGACATGCCTTTTTTATTTGTATATCTGGACGATATACTGGTGGCGAGCGCTTCGGTGGAGGAACATGTGTTGCACCTTCGCCAGCTTTTCAGACGCCTCTGTGACCATGGACTGATAGTGAATCCCGTGAAGTGTCAGTTTGGGCTCTCAGAACTTGAGTTCTTGGGGCACAAGGTATCCCAGCAGGGTGCCGTGCCCCTCCCGGCTAAAGTCGAAGCAGTTTTAGCTTTTCCACGCCCCTCCTCTGTCAAGCCCCTGCAGGAGTTTTTGGGCATGGTTAATTTTTACAACCGTTTTATACCTCATGCTGCCCATATTATGCGTCCGCTATATGAGGCCTTGAAGGGTAAGAGGGGTAATCAGGACATTGAGTGGACTCATGAGAGGTTATGTGCTTTTGATGGGGCTAAAGCTGCACTGGCTGGTGCTGCCTTGTTGGCTCATCCAGATCCCACGGCCGCCATTGCTCTTACCACCGACGCATCTGATTATGCTGTCGGAGCAGTTTGTGAGCAGTGGGTGGGCAATTCCTGGGAACCTCTGGCCTTTTTTAGTAGACAGTTACGCGAGTCAGAAAGGAAGTACAGCACCTTTGACAGGGAGCTGTTGGCCCTTTTCTTGGCGACAAGGCATTTCAGGTTTCTTTTGGAGGGCCGTAAATTCACCGCTTTTGTGGACCATAAACCTCTCACGTTTGCCATGGCCAAGTCCACTGAACCTTGGTCAGCTCGGCAACAACGGCAGCTTTCGGCTATTTCCGAGTTCACTACAGACATTCAGCATGTGGCTGGTAAGACCAACTTGGTGGCGGACTGTCTTTCTCGTGCACCAGTTGCTGCTGTTCATTTGGGCATGGACTATGCTGAGATGGCTGCCGATCAGTTGTTGGACCCGGAGGTGCAGGTGCTTCGTTCCACGGAGTCCAGTTTGCAGTTGGAGGATGTCTGCTTTCAAGACAGTGGCGCCACTCTTCTGTGTGATACTACACTGGGAAAACCACGACCTCTGGTGCCTGTGGCTTGGCGTCGTCGTGTTTTTGACGCTGTTCATTCTTTGTCGCATCCTGGGGTTAAGGCTTCGGTCAAGTTGGTGAGCGCCAAGTTTGTATGGCCGGGTCTTAGAAAGGATGTGAAGACTTGGACGACAACCTGTGTGGCATGCCAGCGTGCTAAGGTGCAACGCCACATAAAGGCTCCATTGGAGCCTTTTTGGATTCCGGAGTGACGTTTTGATCATGTTCAGGTGGACCTAGTTGGACCTCTTCCTCCATCTCGCGGTTTTACTCACCTCTTCACTATGGTGGACCGGACTACGCGGTGGCCGGAGGTGGTTCCCCTGACATCAACTACAGCATCTGATGTTGCCCGGGCATTTATCTCCTCTTGGGTGTCCCGTTTTGGTGTCCCCTTGGACGTTACCTCTGACAGGGGCCCGCAATTTACCTCTGCACTTTGGAATGAAGTAGCTGGTAGTTTGGGGGTTAAACTTCATCGGACCACAGCATACCATCCACAAGCTAATGGGCTATGTGAGCGGTTTCATCGGACTATGAAAGCGGCCCTTCGCACGTCATTGGTGGATAGTGGATGGGTGGACAGATTACCGTGGGTTTTGTTGGGTTTGCGTTCAGCCCCCAAGGAAGACCTGCATTCCTCTTCTGCTGAGTTGGTCCTTGGCCAGACCTTGAGGGTTCCAGGGGAGTTTCTTCCTACCAGTCCAGGGTTAGGTCCCAGTATGGTTAAGAGGCCTAAGTGTCGAGAGGAAGCTAGGGCTTTTGTTCCTGTGGCTGCGCACCACTGCCTTCCTCAGTCTTACGTCCCTGATAGCCTTAGGTCGGCTAAATATGTTTTTGTCCGGCACGATGCCCATCGTTCTCCCCTGCAGGCACCTTATGATGGCCCTTTTCGGGTGTTAGAAACAGGCCATAAGGATTTTTTGGTTGAGTTGGGGACTGGCCAGAATCGGATTTCGGTGGATCGTTTGAAGCCTGCGTATGTTCTTTGTGACAATGAGGTTGAGTTAGCCCGCCCGGCTCGGCGGGGGCGCCCTCCCAACCCTGCGCCTGAGGTTGTTTCTGCTCCAGTTACAGTTGTGCCCCCTAGGACTGTGCAGTGCAGTCGTCTGGGCAGAGTAATTAGGCTGCCTAAGAGGTTTTCTTGAGTTATTTTCTTTTGGATTTTTGTTCATGCTGTTTGTTTGTTTTTTGTCAGCATGTTTATTTATGTTGTTATTTGTGTGTTCTGGGGGGGCCTGTGTGGTGATATTAGTTGTTGGTCTCACACACAAAATTGGATCTTTTAATGTGAAGGTGGAGTTTTAATGTGAAGGTGGAGTTTTTCCGTTTTGGATGGAGATAAAAGCAGGAAGTGAAAAAATGTAAATAAAGTTTTTCCAGACAGACTTACACGTATCCTGTCTGTTTTTCCGTAACTTCTACAATAATATGTTAATTCCCTGGTTCTTAGTGTGTGATTCGGGTTTTAAATTTGGGTGGTTTTAATGGTGTGTGTGTTTTCCATTTCTCTAAGGGAGGAGGGAATGTTGGATGTGTGTGTGTGTGTATGTGTGGCAGTGCCCGCCCCCTAGGGTGGCATGAGGTTGGCACAACCTCTTGGTATATAAACCCTTGTTCGGTGTAATAAAGGAGAGTTCCATGTTGCATGTAGTCTCGCCTCTTGCTCTAACACTACTGATACATGTTGTTCGGTCTTCGGTTAAAGTTCCTATAGAGACATTGAATAGTCGTGGACAAAATTGTTGGTACCCCTCTGTTAATGAAAGAAAAACCCACAATGGTCACAGAAATAACTGGAATCTGACAAAAGTGGTAATAAATAAAAATTCTATGAAAATTAACCAATGAAAATCAGACAATGCTTTTGAATTGTGGTTCAACAGAATTATTTTACAATTTTGTCCACGGCTGTACATGTTAAAGGGTTTTGTTTTGTTTCAGTTTGGCACAAATTAGCTATTTGATGTCATAAAGGCAGGGTTTGGGTCGAGATTGTGGTTGGACACATTGGTTGCGTCTGAGGGAGCTGCCTATGGGCTGCTGCAGAGACTGTAATGAGTGGTCGAGCGGGAGGGAACGCAACACCGTGGATCCACTTTATGGTAGCTCCTGCCCAAACTCTGGCTGCCTAAGTACGAAATGTTAGCACTCCAAATCCAGGAAGTAGAGCTTCACTTTTCTACAATGGAAGCAAGTGGGACACATCGTCCATATTTATTTACAGTCTGTGACTACTGGAAGCCCTCACACCAAAGATGACAACCCATCTCACTGTGCACTAAGCGTGCATCATTATGGTGAGTCCGGCTTTACTTGGACAGAGTTCATCCCTGCTATTACATGCTGATGAATGACTGAACGTATTTGTATCGTTCCAAATAGGAATGAACTTGAAGTGTAATGCAGGTTTCCAGATTTGTCCCAGAAGACTAGAATGTCTAGCAATTGTTTTCCTTCAAAAATGATTCAGCAGAAACACTGCAATGGATTAATTATTTATAGTGTGCTCATACAGCATTATGTGCAGAACTGACCAAGAAACCCCCAGTTAAATTGGCTTCACAGCTTTCTGCCCTCTGCATCCTCCTCCTCCTGACTTTTTGTCTTTTCTTCCACTCTCTCTCGTTTCATGCTTGCTGAGCTTGATCTTTAATAAGCCCTCATTTAAAGAAGCAACCATCATTGTATTGTTTTCAATTACAGTACTGTACTGTAATTGAATTACGGTAATAAAATTGCTATTTATGTTCACTGTGCGTAGTGTTTGGGCTTTACGCCATGAGGTCCAGCTACGGGTGTGTCTGCTTGTAGTGCTACCTATATGCTTAATAAGCCTAAAAAAAAGCCAGTATAATAATGCTGTAATCTTAGTGTTATGTATGGAATTAGGTTTGAATGATGAGGCCAGGTGCACGATAGAACTCAGCTTTATTAACAGGGTAGTCACACACAACACAGCCACCAGACAGGGGCATCGGCAAAGAAGCCGGATGAAGATGCCCGCTGGCATTTATGGGGCGGTGCAGTGGCAGAAGAGGAAGTGGCCGCCATGACACTGCACTTCATAATAAAATACAATGTCACCCCCCGCCCCCCATAGAAAGTCCAAAACTACACATACAGTTGAGACCCTCCCCAATTTAGGACCTGAATCACGCACTAAAAAACTAGAACTGAAATCGCTAAATGGCCTATCACATTCACCCAACAAACTTAAACTAGGGAGGACGGGTGGACTACCGTCCTGCCCACACAGCAAGGTGGATTATTCTGCCACCTGTAAAATGAATAAAGTCCATTAATAACTTAAAATACTGCTGTGTTCCTAACTAATAAAACACCCTAAACGATAACATTTTAGTCATTTTATCAATTTTTTTCTTTTTTTAAACACACATGCAAACATATGGACATTAGAACATTGGAACATTTTGTTTATCACTATCATTTTTTTCAAAACCACGCTATTGTCCTTCTGGCAGAAAGGGGTAGAACTGGCTTGTGGGGGCCCCGGGCAGCCCCTCAGTAGACCCGCCCCTGGAAGCGGAATGCCTCCAGGATCGCAGCTGACCTCATAGGCGAGAGTTCCTCTTCTCTTTGCCATCATCCACCTCTCTTGTCTGGACCTGCCATCTGAAGCTACCTCCCAAGCATGCCACAGGTCACTGGCGTGTCTCCACGACCCGTCCGACAACTGGAAGTAGGCTGCGCCCCGCTTAGCCACAATGCACAGCCGCCCCTGGTGACCCTCTGACTGTCGTTTGGCCCACATCCACCATGGACGTCCCTCCCCATGAGCCAGGACCAGATCCGTAACTCTCAGAGGAGCTCTGCTCAGCCTGCAGTGTTGCTGATTGGCACACGGTCCCTCAGTGCCTGTCGGTCTGGCCCTGACTCCTTGTAAAGCTGCTGCAGTGGTCGCCGTTGAATCTCTAGATCCTCCAGCCCACTGTGGCTGAGCTCCGGAGGAAACTGAGGCTCGCTCGTCGGTGTCACTCACCAACGCAGGCACCTCGCCGCTATGCTCAGTACCTTCTCCTACCATACCCTGAGCGCCGGCACTGAGACCCTTCTGTGTCGAACCTGACTGAGGCTGGTCCTGCTTGACCGCCGTGGTGCCCAATAAATCTTCTCCCCACACCGCGTCGTCCTCCACCACCGGAACCGGACAGTTCCGCTGACCCCAACCAGTCCACTCTTCCTCAGCGTTATCTCTAGTGGCGAACCCCAGCCCATAAAACAAGTCACAGCCCATGATGTTGTCGCCTTGGGCTGTGACATGGAACGTACAGTCAGCCATCACTGCCGACTTGTACTGAGCTGTTAACTCCAGTGTTCCAACCGTGTACAGTCTGCCACCTCCATTAGTGTAGAGCGGCGCTGGGTTATCTCTTTTCTTGTAGTGGGGGAAAAAATTTCCTCACCGTGGCCCAATTCAATAACAATCCCTCTGCCCCGTGTCGACCAGCAGCGGCACCTCCTTGCCATTCAGCGTCACCTTGCAGAACTTGAACTTGTTGGTACTCGGGGACACCGCATGGACAGTTGTTGGGGCGGGTGAAGCTCTTTTTCTCCGTGGGCTCTCCGGCTCGGACACACGACACACCCTGGCATAATAGTTCAAGCATCCACACATGCTACAGCGCTTCCCTCTAGCCGGGCATTCCCTAGCCTTGTATTGGTGCTTCACGGACCCACAACACATACACAAGGGTTTTCTCCGGGCAGACCTCAGGTTGATAGTGTTGGTTTTCACGTTGCCATCTGTAGTATCAATCCAGGTGGCTCCAATCTAGAAAATCACTCTTCACCTTAAAAAAATTGTTTCACCCAAAAGTATGGTCAAGAATTGTTCCCTTCACCTAAGGACCACAGTTTGAAAATACATTCCATGGTAAAAGGGCCGATAAGGATCCCATTTTGTGCCAGGAACGGATTCTTTTACGAGTCATAAATCCTGAAGCTTCCTCCCCAACCAGGCAGTTTTATGCTTAAAGTACTCTGTGAGATATCACAGATCCTTTGACTGCATCCCTCCGCTCGCTAGGAATTATCCTCAGCTCAACATTGCCCCCTTCTGTCAACTCAGGGACATGTTGGATTTAATCAACATTGGAATTTTGGGTTTTATCAGCTGAAATAATCCTTTCTCCTCAAGACTTTATTTTTCCACGAAATACTGCTCAGAACACTGTTGAAGATGACCGCCTCTGTGTTGGACAATGATGGGTTTGAAATGTTTCATTAATCATTGATTTTGAATGTGTTGCATGTTTGAAAATGCTTAAATGAACTCTATTGTAATACATGTATATTATAGAAGGACTAGTTTATAAAAGTGCATGCTCACTGAAAGTCATGAATCACTGAAGTTAGCTTAGATTTCATATTAAGCATGTAATGAATTTCACAGTAAAAATGTGTATATGCCTTCTGAAACTTATGCCAGTCATCTGACTGGTACCATCCAATCACCAGGCCGTCTCTGTTGGCTGACGGCCCTTTCATTCTATTGGTTAGTTATGGACAAAGGACTGATTTCTTATTGGACCATAGCCCATTCGAATCTCCCACGATAGCTGATAATTGGTTCTTCCTGCTGCCAGTCATATTTTATGATTCAAGGAGTACGCTCTGTTAAATAGAGAAAATGCTCTAGCAGTTCAATTTTAGTTTTTGTCTTTGGTCAGTTCAGTTTTTGTCGAGTTTTCTGAGTTTTTTTTCGGTTTCAGAAGTTTTGTGTTGTCTTTTTCTGTTTTTCCTTGGCATCTGAGGAGAGCTCATCCTTTCTTGTTGAGCTCAATCTTCTTACTTGAAGTGAACCTCCAAAATGTGTTTTTCCCTCTCCTCAGAGGCCGTATTTATTCTGTTGAACTTTTTCCATTGATTTACCTTAACTCACCATTAAAGTGGACTGATAGTGATTTCTGGACTTTTTCCCTGCCCCACCCACGTACCACGATGTCGGGAGAACTAGGATTTCGTGGGTTGAACTGTTTACATCCATTTTCCTTCAGCCTGTGGTTTTTTTATTGGCTGGTGGACATTCTAAATTTGCGGGACAGAAAAGGATCTGTTATCCAAGAAAGACGTCACACCTGCCCCGGGGCCAGCTGTCCGCTCTCCTGCCGGCTACAATTTATGGTTGCCCTGCTGCTGAGTCTGTAAAAGCTATAACAACTGGAAAGGACTGCGGGCAGTCTTTCATTCTTTGTGCCATCTGCTGGCATTCAAGATCACCGCTGGACTCTGAAGACACAGCTGTTCGTAAGCCAGGCTCCCACTTTCTATCTGCTGGGTGAAATGTGATGTCTAATTGTAATTGAATATGACCAATTTTTCATGTTAAAGTTAGTCCATAAGCTACGATAGGAGCTATAAGCTGAAGGAAAACTAATATTCCCTTTTCAATAACCTCCGTTCTTTTTGTGGAGTATCTCAGAATTTTCTTTTTCATATAACCAGCTTTTGTCATTTTCCCATAGAATTGCGTCCAATTTTATGCATATTTTTATTCCAGTTATTCCATAGTCTCCCACTGCATTACAGTCAGAAATTCAAAATCTGGTTTCTCTTGTTTTCACAAAGGTTTAACTATAGACTTTATGCTCAGGAATCCATTACCAGTTAATATGATATTGGACACTTGTTGATCATTTCACCTGCTTTCAAATCAATTGAATGTAATGCCATTTAACCTGAGTCTGATTATTAAAACTGTTAACAGTATAGAGAAGTTTCTGCTTGGTTTCTTTTGTGTGTGTGCTTTTCTGGGTTGGCAGACGAATTCACGAATATTGAAACTGGTTAATGAAAGGTTCAAGGATTAGTTATTAATAAATTGTCCAAGATGGACTGGTGCCCCTTTACGAGTGTTTCTGTCTTGTTTTGTGAGTGTTGGTGGTCACGAAGTGAACCTCTGTCTCCACACACACAACTCTAAATATAAATGAAATAATCCTTGTACCTTATCACACTTCTAATCAATTGTTACACGCTACACGTTGGTTGTGCTAACCTCGCTGTCTGGGTCTGCTACTAATGCTGTGGCGGTGTGCCCCAGCTGCCGTTGGTATTGGCGCCACTTGAGCTCTGAAGCTTGCTTGTCTGCGGTCTCCACTTGGAGGGCTAGCGTGACAGTCTTGGTTAACATCAGGTCACTCAGTGCTGAGAGCAGCCTAGCTTGTAAAGCATTGCTGGTTGTGTGCTCCGCCAGCTGGTCACGTACATTCCCTCCTCCAATGGCCCGAAACAACACTCGCTAGCCGGCTGCCGCAGGTCAGCGACAAACTGGCAGACAAGCTCACCCACTTGCTGGTGTCGTTGTCGGAACCGAATCCTCTGGACAGTGACGTTGTCCGGGGTGTGGAAATGGCGTGCTAGCAACTCGATCATATCCTCATACGAGTCAGTAGCTCCGAGTGTACGCAGGATACGCTGGCCCTCAAACCCCAAATTATGCACCTGAAGCGCACATGCCCTCTGTTTATCTAGCTTACCAAGGTCGAGCGCTGCAGTGTATCCCTGAAAGATGGCAAACCACATTGGCCAGGGCACAAGTTGCTCACCCGGGAGCTCCAGGAAGGGCCGAAGCGGTGAAACACACGCCTCCATTTTTATTCTCGTTGCCAAAATGTTATGTATGGAATTACCTTTGAATGACGAGGCCAGGTGCACGATAGAACTCAACTTTATGAACAGTGTGGACACACACAACACAGCCACCAGGCAGGGGCATCAGCAAAGAGGCTGGATGAAGATACCTGCTGGTATTTATGGGGTGGTGCAGTGGCGGAAGAGGAAGTGGCCGCCACTATACCGCACTTCATAATAAAATACAATGTCACACTTAGGACAAATAAGCTTTGATACAACATTGCATAACATATCTGTACCAATGTTGTTCTCTCTGTATTGTAACGTCGGGGCCATTTTAAGGGGGCCGGGGATTTCCCAGCATGCTTTGCCAGTTTGAAACGTTACTGTGTGTGTTAAATGTGTTATTTCTGGGTTATACTGCTGTGTCATTATAACTGCATTATAATGACCCAGCAGTGTTTAGCAGGATTAGGGCAAGATGTATCATGTGTGTGTAACCGTAATGTAAACAGAGGTCTGTGGGAATGACCTCCACTGCTCTGCGTACTAAGTGGAGGTTGGGGGTTGGTGGTGTGTAAATAAAGCCTGTTCATCACAACCATCTTGCTCCTCTTTCTTTGTGTGAACCCTGCTACGTCACACTGGTGTCAGAAGTGGGATGGAGCAAATGGAAGCGATCAGAATGGAGATCCAGCAGCTGGAGCAGGCCATTGCTCAGCTGATGATGGATGATGAGACCGAGGCATCACCACCGGGAGCCCGGAGCCGGGACGAACGGAGCGGCGGACCTGACGGGGCCAGCGCACCCCGCCTCCTGTCTTTTTCAAGACAGAGCGGGCAGAACAGAGCAAACGTTCCACCCTTCTTAGGACAGCACGGGCTGGCGACCCCACGGCGATCAAGGGTGGCGATCGATCAGGAAACGACCACCCCACCTGTTCGGCAGCGGGCCAAGATTCCCCGTTTCAACGGCGAAGCCACATTAGATGACTACCTGACACAGGTCGAGCTGACTGCGGCGCTGAACGGCTGGTCACCAGAGGAAACCGCCGTACAGGTCGCGCTGGCCTTGGAAGGGAAAGCCCTCTGCACGCTCTCTGATCTCCGGCCCGGGGAGCACCACAGCTGGCCAGCACTACAAGGGGCGCTCCAGAGACGATTTGGGAGAATAGCGGACGCTGAGCACGCCCAAGAACAGCTGACCCGCCGCCGCTGGAACCACCAGGAAAAATTAGGAGCCTATGCTGCAGATATATGGCTGTTAACCCGGCGCAGCTACCCAGAGTTCGCGCCGGAGGCAGTAGAGAAGCTCGCCCTCCGGAGCTTCATCCAAGGTCTCCGCCCGGCCCAGCTCCAGAGCCACGTACGGCTCCACGCCGCGAGCGACTGGAAGACTGCAGTGGCAGAAGCAGAGCGGGCAGAGCCGCTAATAAGTCGCACCGCTGAAGCAGCAACGCACAGCCGGAGAACCTACCAGGCTACGATGGAGAGCGAGGGGGAGGAGGAGGAATTACGGCAGACCACAGCGGCGCGTCCACGGAGAAGATGGCCTCGGCGGCGCGAGGAAGGGTGCTTCCGCTGCGGAGAGATGGGACACATCGCACGATACTGCCCCGCACCCACCCCACGACAAACCGGCCCTTCGCCGGCGTTAAACTAGAGCGAGGTGGCGTGAACGGGGACAGGACCTCCAGCAGATGTTTCCCCCGAGGAGCCGGCACCGCGCGTGGGCCGAGTTGGACACTCTCCAGGGATCTATCTACAGTGCAGCTTGGGGAAGACGTCGATCCGGGCCCTGATTGACACCGGCTCTACAATCTCCTTGGTTCGACCGGGCGTACTGCCGGGCACGAGCAAGACGGCTCCGCGGGGGTGGGAACCCACCGAGCGCTGCGTCACCACAGCTACCGGTGAGCGCGCCCGACTGAAGGGGCGGAGAGTGCTGGTGGTGGGGGTGGCCGGTCAGAACATAAGACACCCGTTCTGGCTGGCTGACATCCAAGACCCCTGTATTATTGGACTAGACCTGCTCACAGCCTGGCGTGCCAAGATCGACACCACCGGACCTTCCCTCCAGCTGGGAAACCGGACCATCACGCTCCACAGCAGAACCCAGAGAAGGGACACGGGGGCACGCACGATCGAGGGATCGCCAAGACAGACCGGACCAGGCAGGTCACCGCGAGGACTGGACACGATGACGTCACCAGCGCGGACAGAGGGAGCACGAGCACACACAGGGACAGCAAGGGGAGGGGTCAACGTGTCAGCGGAGACGCAGCAGGCAGTGGAGGAATTATTTCAGCGGAGCTGCAGCGGGCTGGACCCGGAACAGAGACGCCAGCTGCGGGAGCTATTGGACTATTACGTGGGTGTTTTTGCTGCGAAGGATGAGGAATGCGGCCGGACCGGGTTGGTGCAGCACGAGATCGACACTGGTGAGGCCAGGCCGATTCGACTCCACCCACGCCGGCTGCCCTTTTCAAGGCGGGCAGCGGCGGAACAAAAAGTGCGAGAAATGCTGGAGGCAGATGTTATTGAGCCCTCTAACAGCCCCTGGGCAGCGCCTGTGGTGCTGGTCAAGAAGAAGGACGGGTCGTGGCGGTTCTGTGTGGATTACCGACGCCTGAACGATGCCACCAGGAAAGATTCCTACCCCCTGCCCCGCATCGATGACGCACTGGACCACATCGCCGGCTCCAGCTGGTTCAGCTCGCTGGATCTACGCAGCGGCTATTGGCAGGTAGAGCTGTCACCCAAGGCCCGCCAAAAAACAGCCTTCTCCATCGGGCAGGGACTGTACCAGTTTAAAGTGATGCCGTTTGGACTCTGCAACACTCCGGCCACCTTTGAACGCTTGATGGAGCGAGTGCTGGCTCACGTGCCGCGGAGTCGCTGCGTTGTTTACCTGGATGACCTGCTGGTGCATGCAGCTGATTTTGACAGCGCCCTGTCAAATCTCCGAGAGGTGCTGGGAGCCATCCAGCAGGCGGGGCTACGGTTACACCCTAGGAAATGCCACCTGTTCCGGCGAGAGACCACCTTTTTGGGCCACGTCGTCAGCGCAGCGGGGGTCGCCACTGACCCGGAAAAAGTGGCAACAGTGAGAGACTGGCCGGTGCCGCGGAACGTTGGAGAACTGAGGAGTTTTCTTGGATTGGCCTCCTATTATAGGAAGTTTGTGAAAGACTTCGCCACCATTGCCAGCCCGCTGCATCAGCTGACGCAGAAAGGATGCCTGTTCCAGTGGAGTGACAGCTGCGCTGCTGCTTTCTGCCAGCTTCGCGCAGCGCTCATCAGAGCCCCCGTCCTGCGGTATCCTGACCCGAGCCGCCCTTTCATTGTGGACACGGACGCCAGCAACCAGGGCATCGGGGCGGTGCTATCCCAGGAGGGAGAACACGGAGAGCAGGCAGTCGCTTTCTTCAGCCGCACTCTCAGCAGAGCCGAGAGAAATTACTGTGACCCGCAGAGAGCTGCTGGCTGTCATTCAAGGACTGCGTCACTTCCGCCCGTATGTGTACGGGGGGAGGTTCCAGCTCAGGACGGACCACGCTTCCCTGACCTGGTTGTTAAATTTCAAAGAACCGGATGGACAGCTGGCGAGGTGGCTGGAGGCACTGCAGGATTATAATTTCCAGATTGTGCATCGGGCAGGCCGCCTCCATGCCAACGCTGACGCGCTGTCTCGGCGCCCCTGCGCGACAGAGGAGTGTCGTCACTGTCAACGGGCTGAAGATCGGGACCAAATCGCCCCACGGGCTGCCGCTCTCCGAGCCGCTGCGAGCAGGAATCACGCAGCGACGCACAGCCCCTCCTCAGATGATCAGGCAGTTCTCCCCAGCGATGACGTCACAGAGGTTCTTGGCACGCAGCAGCTGCAGAGCGAGCAGGACAGAGACCTGGTCATTTCGCGGGTTCGGCAATGGCTGGACGCAGGACAGCGGCCCGCCTGGGAGGTTGTGTCACCACTGGACCCAGAGACTAAGGCCCTGCACTCCCAGTGGGCCAACCTCCGCTGTCACGAGGGCGTGGTGTATAGACAGTGGCAGACTCCAGCTGGGCAGCGGCACATTTGGCAGCTGCTGGTTCCTCGTCGACTCCGGCCCAAAGTACTCCAGCTGGTTCATGGGGCGGTAGGAGCGGGCCACTTCGGGGTGACAAAGACGCTGCAGCGCCTTCGGGCCCGGTTCTACTGGCCTGGCTGTCATCAGGACGTGGAGCTCCACGTTCATCGCTGCGACACATGCACAGCTCAGAAGGGACCAACTCAGCGATCCCACGCTCCCCTGCAGCAGTACCGGGTGGGAGCACCGATGGAGCGAGTGGGAGTGGACATCCTGGGCCCTTTCCCGACCACGGACCGGGGGAACCGCTACGTGCTGGTCGCGATGGATTATTTCACTAAGTGGCCAGAGGCGTACGCGGTCCCGGATCAGAGCGCCGCTACGACGGCATCAAAGCTGGTGGATGAAATGTTCTGTCGTTTTGGCGCACCGGAGGAGCTGCACAGCGATCAGGGTCGGAACTT
The DNA here is from genome assembly GCA_020510985.1 of Pholidichthys leucotaenia. NCBI lineage: Eukaryota > Metazoa > Chordata > Actinopteri > Cichliformes > Pholidichthyidae > Pholidichthys > Pholidichthys leucotaenia. Next base: position 83,586,127 of record CM035844.1, read on the forward strand.
TGAGGCGGAGGTCTTCGGAGAGGTCTGCAAACGGCTGGGCATCCGGAAGACCCGGACCACCCCACTGCATCCACAGAGCGACGGCCTGGTCGAACGATTCAACCGGACCCTCACCACCCAGCTCGCTATCCTAGTGGACCAGCGACAGTGAGACTGGGACCTGCACCTGCCTTTTGTTTTGTGGGCGTACCGGACGGCAGCTCAGGAATCTACCTGGTGCACCCCTGCGGCGCTCATGTTTGGACGCGAGCTGCGCACACCGGTGGATTTGGTATTCGGTTGCCCCCCCGAGCCGGAGGTGGAAGGAAAACCCGGATTGGATTATTTTTTTTGTTTGAAAGAACGTCTCCACACGGTGCACGAGCTGGCTCGAGAGGCCCTGGCAGCGGCAGGGGGTCGGCAGAAGCGGGCATACGACTCCCGCTGCCAGGGGAGGGACTTTGCACCGGGGGATCGAGTCTGGGTTTTCTGCCCTGAGAGGAAGAGAGGACGATCACCGAAGCTGGCGAGCCAGTGGTCGGGGCCATGCGTGGTCCTGGAGAGACTGTCAGATGTGGTGTACAGGGTGAGGCTTAGAAAAAGGGACCGGGTTGTGGTCCTTCATCGTGACCGTCTCGCCCCGTATCGGCCATCTGCACCGCTGGTGGACGGACCGGAGCTTCCATCCCGGCCCGATACCCCGACCGAGACCCGGATGGACACTAGGGGGCCTGTACGTGTTGGCCACCGGCGCCGAAGACCGCCCCGACACCTGGATGAGTTTGTATTGGACTTTTAAATTGGACTTTAATTTTTCTGGGGACAGAAACCAGTCCGGGGGGGGGGCAGTGTAACGTCGGGGCCATTTTAAGGGGGCCAGGGATTTCCCAGCATGCTTTGCCAGTTTGAAACGTTACTGTGTGTGTTAAATAACTAAATAGACGGTTATGCTGTTTCATCCCACCTAGCAACAATGCTCTGCACTGTGTGTGTTTATATATTTACATATTTATTCCATCTAGCTACAATGCTCTGCACTGGGTGTGTTTATATTTATATATCTATATATTTATTCCATCTAGCTACAATGCTCCGCACTGTGTTTTTATATATCTACATATTATTCCATCTAGCTACATTGCTCCGCACTGTGTGTGTTTATCCATCCATCCATCCATCTTCTACCGCTTTTCCGGAGGTCCGGGTCGCGGAGGCAGCAGTTCAAGCAGAGAAGCCCAGACTTCCCTCTCCCCAGCCACCTGCTCCAGCTCTTCAGAGGGGATACCAAGGCGTTCCCAGACTAGCTGGGAGACATAGTCTCTCCACCGAGTCCTGGGTCTGCCCCGGGGTCTCCTCCCAGTGGGACGTGCCTGAAACACCTCAAGTGGGAGGCGTCCAGGAGGCATCCTAATCAGATGCCCATACCACCTCAACTGACTCCTTTCAATGTGGAGGAGCAGCGGTTCTACTCTGAGCCTCTCCCGGATGACTGAGCTCCTCACCCTATCTCTGAGGGTGAGTCCAGCAATCCTACGGAGAAAGCTCATTTCAGCCGCTTGTATCCGCGATCTCGTTCTTTCGGTCATTACCCAAAGCTCGTGACCATAGGTGAGAGTAGGAACGTAGATTGACTGGTAAATCGACAGCTTTGCCTTAGAACTAAGCTCCCTCTTCACCACAACAGACCGGTACAACGTCCGCATCACTGCAGATGCTGCTCCAATCCGTCTGTCGATCTCTCGCTCCATTTTCCCCTCACTCGTGAACAAGACCCCAAGATACTTAAACTCCTCCACTTGGGGCAGGAGCCTGTCCCCAACCCGGAGAGGACAATCCACCTTTTTCCGGCTGAGGACCATGGACTCGGACTTGGAGGTGCTGATTCTCATCCCAGCCGCTTCACACTCAGCGGCAAACCGTCCCAGCAAGAGCTGTAGGTCATTGCTGGATGAAGCCAACAGGACAACATCATCTGCAAACAACAGAGATGAGATCCTGTGGTCACCAAGCATGACACCCTCCATTCCCTGGCTGCGCCTAGAAATCCTGTCCATAAAAATTATGAACAGGACCGGTGACAAAGGGCAGCCCTGGCGGAGTCCAACTCTCACTGGGAATGACTCCGACCGAGTGTTGGCAATGCGAACTAAACTCTCACAACGGTCGTACAAAGACCGAATAGCTCGTAACAACAAGCCCGATACCCCATACTCCCGAAGCACCCCCCACAAAAATCCACGAGGGACGCGGTCAAATGCCTTCTCCAAGTCCACAAAACACATGTAAACTGGTTGGGCAAACTCCCACGAGCCCTCAAGAATTCTCGAGAGGGTAAAGAGCTGGTCCGATGTGCCACGGCCAGGACGAAAACCACATTGCTCCTCCTGAATCCGAGGTTCGACCAACGGCCGGACTCTCCTCTCCAGTACCTTGGCATAGACCTTCCCAGGGAGGCTGAGGAGTGTGATCCCTCTAAAGTTGGAGCACACCCTCCGGTCCCCTTTTTTGAAGAGAGGAACCACCACCCCGGTTTGCCATGCCAAAGGCACTGCCCCCGACCTCCACGCAATGTTGCAGAGGCGTGTCAACCATGACAACCCAACAACATCCAGGGCCTTGAGGTACTCGGGGCGAATCTCGTCCACCCCCGGGCCCGGCCACCAAGGAGATTTTTAACCACCTTGGCGACCTCAGCCCCTGTGATAGGCGAGTCATCCCCCTCGTCCCCAAACCCTGCTTCCTCTGTGGAAGGCGTATCAGTGGGATTGAGGAGATCCTCGAAGTATTCCTTCCACCGCCCGACGATATCCCCAGTTGAAGTCAACAGTGTCCCATCCGCACCATACACAGTGTGGACGGGGAGCTGCTTTCCCCTCCTGAGCCGCCGAACAGTTTGCCAGAATCTCTTTGAAGCCGACCGAAAGTCTTGTTCCATGGCCTCACCGAACTCCTCCCATACCCGGGTTTTTGCTTCAGCAACCACCCGAGCTGCACTCCGCTTGGCCTGCCGGTACACCTCAGCTGCTTCGGGAGTCCCACAAGCCAACCAAGCTTGATAGGACTCCTTCTTCAGCTTAATGGCCCCCCTCACCACTGGTGTCCACCACTTGGTTCGGGGGTTGCCACCACGAGATGCACCGACCACCTTGCGGCCGCAGCTCTGGGCTGCCGCTTCAACAACAGAGGTGGAGAACATGGCCCATTCAGACTCCATGTCTCCAGACTCCCTCGGAATGTGGTTGAAGTTCTTCCGGAGGTGGGAGTTGAAGACCTCCCGGACAGGGGCCTCAGCCAGACGCTCCCAGCACACCCTCACTATACGTTTGGGTCTACCAGGTCTGAATGGCTTCCTCCCCTGCCATCGGATCCAACTCACCACCAGGTGGTGATCAGTTGACAGCTCTGCACCTCTCTTTACTCGGGTGTCCAAGACATACGGTCGCAGGTCTGATGATACGATAACAAAATCGATCATCGACCTGCGGCCTAGGGTGTCCTGGTGCCAGGTGCACATATGGACACCCTTATGCTTGAACATGGTGTTCGTTATAGACAGACTGTGGTTAGCACAGAAGTCCAATAACTGAACACCACTCGGGTTCAGATCGGGCAGGCCGTTCCTCCCAATCACCCCCCTCCAGGTTTCACTGTCGTTGCCCACGTGCGCATTGAAGTCCCCCAGTAGGACAATGGAGTCTCCAGGAGGAGCACCCTCCAGCACCCCAGTCACAGACTCCAAAAAGGGTGGGTACTCTGAAACATCATTTGGTGCATAGGCACAAATGATGGTCAGGACCCGTTTCCCAACCCGAAGGCGCAGGGAAGCAACCCTTTCGTCCACCGGGGAAAACTCCAATATAGAGGCAGCAAGGTGGGGCGATACAAGAATACCTACCCCTGCTCGTCGCCTCTCGCCCGGGGCAACTCCAGAAAAGGCCAAGCTCCAGCCCCTCTCCAGGAGACTGGTTCCGGAACCGGAGCTGTGTGTTGAGGTGAGGCCGACTATATCTAGCCGGTATCGCTCAATCTCGTACACCAGCTCAGGCTCCTTCCCCACCAGAGAGGTGACATTCCACGTACCAAAAGCCAGTTTAGAAAGCTTGGGATCAGTCCGCCAAGGTCTCCGCCTTTGACTGCCACCTAATCCACATAGCACCGGACTTCCATGATCCCTCCTGCAGGTGGTGAACCTACTGGAGGGCGGACCCATGTAACTCCTTCGGGCTGAGCCCGGCCGGGTCCCATGGGTGGAAACCCGGCCACCAGACGCTAGCCTTCGAGCCCCTCCCCCAGGCCTGGCTCCAGGGTGGGGCCCCGGTAACCCCATACCGGGCGGGGTACACTGAATCCTTGATATACAATTTATCATGAGAGTCTGTTGGATCGTTCTTCGTCTGGCCCTTCACCCAGGACCAGTTTGTCTTGGGAGACCCTATCAGAGGCAAATTGCCCCGGACAACATAGCTCCTGGGATCACTGGGGCACGCAAACCCCCCCACCACGATAAGGTGACGATCCATGAGGGGAGGTGTGTGTTTATATACTTGCATATTTATTCCACCTAGCTGCAATGCTCCGTACTGTGGGTGTTTATATATTTACATATTTATTCCATCTAGCTACAATGCTCTGCACTGTGTGTTCATATATTCATATATTTATTCCATCCAGCTACAATGCTCTGCACTGTGTGTGTGTGTGTGTGTGTGTGTGTGTATATATATATATTTTATAGTAATATGTACATATGTACTGTATATTAGCTGCTCTTGCTTGTTTTTTTTTTTTTTTTCTTGCCTTCTGATTGTTGCTCTGAGTGTTGCTATCCCTGTGCTGTTGCAATCCTGGAATTTCCCTGTTGTGGGACTAATAAAGGCTTATCTTATCTTATCTTAAATGTGTTATTTCTGGGTTATACTGCTGTGTCATTATAACTGCATTATAATGACCCAGCAGTGTTTAGCAGGATTAGGGCAAGATGTATCATGTGTGTGTAACCGTAATGTAAACAGAGGTCTGTGGGAATGACCTCCACTGCTCTGCGTACTAAGTGGAGGTTGGGGGTTGGTGGTGTGTAAATAAAGCCTGTTCATCGCAACCATCTTGCTCCTCTTTCTTTGTGTGAACCCTGCTACGTCACAGTATGTTGTTGTTGAATAGTAGGTCTCTTCTTTCTTCCTTTCTCCTGTCACCCCCCAACCAGCTGTGGCAGAAAAATGCCCCTCCCTGAGCCTGGTTCTGGTGGAGGTTTCTTCCTATAAGGGAGTTTTACCTTCCCACTGTCACGTAGTGCTTGGTCATTGGGATCATTTGATCGTTGGGGTTTCTCTCTGAATTATTCATGATTTGTGCTTATGTGTGTAGCAGCCCTGAGATGACGTTTGTTGTGACTAGGCGCTATGCAAAAAGTTGAATTGTAATTCTCACTTACTAATTCTCACTTACTGGGCAGCTCTGTGGAACAGTGTTTAGCACTGTGGCAGCACAGTAAGAAGGTCACAGGATTGATTCCACCCCTGACCATCGGTGACCCTTCTGTGTGGAGTTTGCATGCTCTACCCATGTCTGTGTGGGTTTCCCCGGGTACTCAGGTTTCCTCCCACAGGCCAAAAACATGCAGGCTTGCTTAACTGGAGACTCTAAAGTGGTCCTAGGTGTGAATGTGTGTGTGAATGGTGAAGGGATTGGTGCTGTTCCGTGGCTGCCTCATCCATTCCTGTAATTTCCCTCGGGAGATTAATGAAGTATACAAAATAAATAAGTAAATAAATAACATCAAACTCTCTCTCTCTGTGTGCGTTGGTCACAGCAGAACATTGGTGCAGTTATTCATTTAAGGTTTAATTTTCTTTCCACCCTATAAATGATTTATATTTATTCTAACTTACTTGTCTGTATAAAATCATTCAGCCAAAATTCCTTCCTGTAAAAACATTTTAAAAAAAATAAGAAAGGCTATTAGTGACATCCCAGAGTGATGGTATACATGTGAACGTCTACATTTAATCTAATTTTGTCTCAGTAAGAGTCGTTCTCCCATGTTGACTGTTAGTTTCATGATGTTGCGATATTGGAGCAATGCCGCCCCCAAGTGGATAAAAATAAAAATTGATTTTTATAAAAATAGGTGTCAGTGAGGGTTTTTGTTTGTTTCTGGCATTTCTTAAATCATCCCACACATTGCACACATAATACGGTTACAAAAATGATTTATTAGCTAAAATAAAACAAATTAATGTCATCTGTATGGCGAATTTACACAGAAAAGGTCACTAATTTGGAAGAAAAAGTCTCAAATGTAATGGATCAAACCTGACAAATTTATAAGAAATAGGTGGCAAATTTATGGAAAAAAGAAATTAATTTACTAAAAATATATATATGTATTAAGAACAGTTGTAACTTTACGAAAAAGTACCATTTTCACATAAAGTTCTAATGAACAAGTTGTACAATTTACAGAAAACTGCAAATCTAAAAAAAAAATGAAAAAAGTCACATTTACTTGTCTGACATTGACATAATAAAACAGGGCTATTCAGTTTCAAAATCAGTTGGGCCACAGTTTGAAATCAAGACATGTAACTGGGCCGCACATGTTCAGCGATCTGTTGAATGACAAATTTCAAACCAACACAGATCAGTGTGATGAAAAATATGCACCTTTTATTCATCATCTTGGTTTTAAATGTGCACTTGGCACATGACAAAGGCACATCAAAAGTGCATAAAAACACAATTACAGTGCTGGGGTTGAGCAGAACTTGAAGTAGTAGAAATATTTTTCCTCTTGAACAACAATTAAATAAACAGAATGAAAAAAATTCTGTAAATAATCATTTTGGTCATATCTTACTTTGGCATATCTCAAAGTGTATAAAACCTCAATGTGCACTGGTAGTAGCATTAACATTTGTTTCCCTTTTGAAATAAAATATACTACATCCTTGTCATACTGTAACTGACCTTGGCACATCACAAAGTGTATTTAGCTGAATAAAAAAATGAACTGTCAAACACTTTAGTGCACAAACCCCCCAAGAAAAGATTGATAACATTAACAAACATTGCACATCCACTATTGTGGTTTGTTTTGTGTTAAATCACCACATGTGAGTAGGAACCTCTTTTTATAACTACACATTCCATTACACACATGTCAGACAACCAAAAATTTCTAGTAGGGTTAAGAATGCAAAAAGCACCCACTCAAAAACTTGAGTAAGGACTTCAGTTTTGAAGGTTTGAGGTTTATCTCCAAAATTTAGAACAATTTTATTATAATTTTCTACTTTTCTCTGTAAATTTATCTAATTTTGAAACCATTTTCCTCAAATTTGTTTTTGTCCTCTTGTAAAATGGACTTTTCTTGTACATTTGAGACTTTATTATAAATTTGCAGTTTTTTATGGCTATTTTTTGTTTATTTTTAAATAAAATTACTGTTTTGTTAATATAAATTTGAAACAGATTGTGGTTTTGACCATAATTTTGCAGAGCCAGAATAGAACAATAATATAACTCTGATTCTATTCTGGCTTTTAGCCTTCAGGCTGTTGATGGATTAAAGTCATTGACGTCATGAATTTCAGTTATCTTAACTTGCCAGGTACATAATATCCATGGATGGATGGATGGATATTGTAGTTGCTGGTGAAGTCAGTCCTCAGCGAGTCAGTCACTCTTGCCTTTCCCTGCATACAGTATGAAGCCTCACCACACCTGTTTGCCAAGCAACTCCTCATTATTTTTCCCCATTGCCAGGGAGTTAAAACCACCATAAATACCTCCACTGCTTACATACCTCTTCTTATTTTTTTTTCCACGTTTAAAGTACTTTAATAAGCTCATGCTTCTCTCGGACAGCAACGCTAGAATGACACTCTGCCTGCAGACTGGAACACTCACGCGGGCAGGGGCGCAGACACGCATATTTGCCTGGTGTCAATAGCACGCTATAGTTGATTAGCTTCTAAACCCAAACCATAAATTACTCACTACACCAAAACCATCACTTTTAAACCATTATATGAACCTAGGCAGCCGGGTAGACTGCCGGTAAGACCCTGCATGGTTGAGTGGATTATTCTGCCACTGTTACCAACCATGCTCTGTTTAAACATTTCAAAAACAGAGTCACTTTAGAGTTCAGCCTCAGGGGCTTCTGGCGAGCCCACAGTGGGTGCGGTCCTGGAGGTGCTGGTTGCGGCAGACCTGGGTGCTCTCTTGCTGGAATCGCTCTCTCATCAGCAAAGTCCCAATCCGGGTCCCACACTGGCTGGGTCGGCTCCAGTGTCACATCTTGGTCTGGGGCAGCTGCTGCTCTTACCTTCCACAGACAGCTGGCATACCGTCTCGAACCATCAGCCATCTGGAAGGTGGCTGGCCCCAACTGTGTGGTGATCTGCATCAGCGGGGACAGGAACATTGGCAGGTCGTCTGGGCATTCAGATCGTTGGACCCAAACCCAATCATGCACTGTGAGTCCGGACCTTGTCGGCTTCATGCGATGCTACTGCTGACCTCTCATTCCCGATGCTGGTTGCTGTTGTGATGGTGTGATGTTCTCGCCGGCAGCAGGACGCGCTCCGGGTTGGTGTCATTCACCAGGGTCCTGCTTGGCCACGGACTCTCTCTCCTGCAGCTGTACGGCGGCTCTATGAGGCTTATGACGGGCGAGGATTGGAGATGAGTCCGGATTATGCCCTGTCTCCTCTGATGTTGGTTGTAGGTGTTGCGGAGTGTCGTTCTCACCGGCAACAGGATCGGTAACAAAGGGCAGCCCTGGGAAACTTGATCTGAGGTTGAATCAGGTGGAAAAAATTTAAACATCGTGATACTCGATTATCACAATATCGTGGTCATCGCTGAATCGTGATCCAAGTATTGCGATCAAAACCAAATCGTGAGTACCCTTGAGATTCCCACCCCTAGTAGCGGAGGGCATTGGATGTATCACAACCGCAGTTACGATAATCACAATACTGTAACTTGGTCTCATGTAATATTGCTTAAATAACTTTAAGTTGCGTATTTTCATTCAGTTGGTAGTAAACCGTTGAAGCTGATAGGTGAGGTTAACCCTGTCAGTGCACAGTACACCGTTATAACCGTTAATTAAGGTTCACCCTCTTACGGGCAGAAACGGTATGTTCTAGTTACTAGTTTTATTATAGCTATATTACTTGATGTTTGTTATTGTTGTTTATGCATCAAAGACACAAAAAGAGTATATAGTGATACTCAGAATGTGAATACTGTATGTGTGCAATTTATTTCTGTGTGGTAAAAGTGCCTTCTGTATTATACTCATTCCAAATGAACTTGGAAAAAGAAGAGCGTTTGTGTCAAGCATCTATTTATTTATTCCCATTTTCAGGTTAAAATACACCAAACTTGGGGGTGTAACATCTGTGGTCACCTGGGGGTCAAAACCACAACCTGATTGGTTTGTCAGCTAGTGCTGCTCTGAAAGATGCCGGAGAAGGCAGGCGATAAAAAAGTATGTTTATTTTAAAAAAATGTGGTCAAACCAAGACTGCCAACACATTCTCAGAGTTACCAAAAACAGAGAAGTGTCAGGAACCGAGCCGGGGGGAGCTAAGCCGGCCCGGTCCTGGCTGCTCTATGGGTACGTGCCACATTGTATGTATGTTGGTATGTATTTCTGTGCGCTTTGCCGTGCCCATAGCCACTGCCTTCTGGCCGGCAGCAGGGAGGCAGCCTCTTTCGCTCACGCAGGAGTGAGCGCTGTCTAACTGTCTGCCGGTCGGACCACGCCTCCTCTCTATTACTACCAGCTGTTCCCACTCCCGTTTGCCATCCTCCCGCTCCTCGCCCAGGTGTAACTAATTTGGGAAACCAGCAATGCATGTTTTTAAGGAGCCTGTCTCCAATCATGCATTGCTGGGTCATTGTACTCCATCGACGGTTCTCGGATGGAGGCACGTCAACGAAGGACTGTGCTTCACTGTGTGCTTTCGGACTTACTCGGACAGCTCCAGCCTCATGAGTATATCTGTGTGTGGTCTTTCCCCGGTCTTCTCACCTAGATGGTTGAGCGTCCTGGAGGACTCCATAGCCGGTGTGACTGATAGAAACTGTGACTTTTTGTGTGCTTGCCATATTAATAAATGTGTGTGGTGTTAACCTGCGTTTAAATCCTCGTCCTTTCTCCCCTCGCCGTGTGCGTTAGAAAAGTGTACGGGGGAGGGTGGTTCGTGACAGAGAAGACTATATTTTAAAAATATTGTACTCTTTAATGCGGATCAGTCAATGACACGAAAAACGCACTTGGCTCACCACCTACTTCACTCAGGACCAGTCTGTCTTGGGAGGCCCTACTCGAGGCAAATTACCCCAGACAACATGGCTCCTGGGATCACCAGGGCATACAAACCTCCCACCACGATAAGGTCAGGGGCGCCTCCAGAAATTTTTCATAGGGGTGGCCACTGAAAGTCCTATGGTGACACATCAAAATCAAAAGCCAATACTCCAGAAATTCTCTGATGGTGTTGCCACAGTGCTGCCCTCAGGTGGTCGTCACTGTGTTGTCATAGGCTTATATAGACCAGTTGAAAACTGTAATTACTAGTGCAGTGTTTCCTCTAGCTTAAAGACCTTAGCGCGGTGGCAGCATATTTTTCCAGGGAGTGGGGGGCAGAAAACACGACACTGTTGTAACCGGGATATATTAATTTTATACTATTTTTTTTACACAGTAACTTTGCGTATGGAACTTACCATTGAAAGTAAGTAAGTGACAGACAGCCTTCTGATTCATTTCCACTCTCTTTGTGCTCTGATGTGGTGACTGTGACACTTACTTCATCGCGTTTCCTATTCAAATGTCCACTGAGGTGAGCTGGGTCAGCGACCAGGCCACTGGCAGGGCCGTTCAGCCCACATCATCTGGTGCTTGACTGACATCATTTCCAATGGCTTCACTTCATTCTTCTACTCATCTTCAGTATAGATGGCCGGAGTGGTGCTCTAGAGGTACAGCATCCACTCCACAGCTGGGAAAGTGTGAGTTCAAGCCACAGCAGGGTCATACCAAACACCAAAAAATGGTACTTTCTACCTTCTAGCTTGGTGCTCAGTGCAGCGGAATTGGGGAAGGAATGTTGATTACTCAGCCATAGTGGCGAGCACAAGCCTTGAGCCTGTCCCAAGCCTGGGTAATTGTAGAGGGTTTTGTCAGGAAGGGGATCCAGTGTAAAATCCTTGCCAAATCAAATGTGTGGACACTGGGGTCATTTGGGGTCTGTCCCCCACAGCAGGTAGAGTGAGCGGAGGAAGGCCGCCTGCAGGAGTGCTTCCAAAGCTAATCCAGGTCTTTAATTACCTCCACCAAGGAAGGTATGTTTCTGCGGCACTGGTTTGTCGGTTTGTCTGTCTGTCTGTTTGCAACATTACTCAAAAAGTTATGAACTGATTTTGATTACATTTTTGAGCAAAGGTGTGTAATGGCACAGGAAACAAATGATCGGATTTTGGTGATGATCTGAGAGTGCATACCTCCACCAGGGGCTTTGCTTGTATTTGTTCAGCAGGATTATACAAAACCTACCGGATGGATTTGGATGAAATTTTCATCAGAGGTGGTTCTTGAACTAGAGAGGAAGCCATTACATTTTGGTGATGATCCGAGGATGCATACCTCAGCCAAGGCTCTTATCTTCTCACAGTGTGTTAGCAACAATACTGCAAAACTAATGGACAGACTTTGACACAATTTTTCACCAGAAGTGGTTCTAGGCCTACACACAAACCATTACATTTTGGAGGTGATGCGTGAGGGGCAGAAGGAGACTTGGTGGAGGTATGTGCTCTCTGAGTGCTTTTTTTAAAATGTATTTATTTTGTATACTTTATTAATCCCAGAGGGAAATTCAGGGCATCCACATGGATGGATCAGGCAGCCACGGTGTGGCACCAGTCCCTTCATCATTCACACCTAGGGCCCCTTTAGAGTCTCCAGTTAACCTAACCTGCATGTTTTTGGCCTGTGGGAGGAAACCGGAGTACCCAGGCTAAACCCAGGCAGACACGGGGAGAACGTGCAAACTACACACAGAAGGGTCCCTGATGGTCAGGGGGTGGGATCAGTCCCACAACCTTCTTACTGTGCTGCCACAGTGCTGACCACTGCGCTACTGTGCCGTCCTTTTCTAGTTCGAGTTAGGATTTAGGATGCCAGCCTTGGCTTTTATTATTATTGTGCAAAATGTTGATTATTTTTGAGCCTGTCTGAATTTATTTTGTAAGAGAGAGGATACATACCAGCCAACATTTTGGAGATTTTGACCAAGGCGTGGGGAGTGGGGACCATAAAAACAACATATTACAACAGAAGCAACTATATCTTTGCTCATTTTAATGAATTTTATTGAATTTGACATAGTTTTATTAACAGTTTTGTTTCTGCAAAATGAGAGGTAAACTCATTGTTTTGTCCTGGTTCTGCAGATTAACGCTCAGATGTGTGTGGACAAAGTCACAATTTTACCACGAAGTTTTCATGGAGAAACATCAGGGGAAAGTAGTAAATTTACAAGAAAACTGTCAAAAAATAGGAAAAAACCTCTCAAACTGTCAAGATTAAGATCACATCTCAAATAACTCTTTAAGTAGATACTTTCTTACTTAGTCAACTAATTATTTGGTCACTATTCTTATACTTGAGTAATAAATATCATACGGTAAATAAATATCATACCGTAACATTACTTTTACTTGGCTACAATTGCTGACTATTCTACCCAAGTCTGTATAATTTAAGTGTGTGTAAATGAGCATGAGCTTGAAGGTTGTAATTTCTCAGAGAACTAAAACCTCCCTATTCCATGTGTGGTTCTCTTGTTTTCATTACTTCTGCTCTGTACCTCCCCTAACTGGTAATCCTCACCACTTGTCTTGACCGAGGATATGCAGCACCTGTGACTGGCTGCAGCATAGGAGTGGCTATGGTAGTCTACAAGGGCAGTCCTGCCTGATGAGAGCATGCTGTTGGCCACAGACAATAATGTAAGAGTGGTACATCGAACTGCAGTGGCCAAGCAGCCTTGAAGGAGGGCATGCCTGAGGAGGAAGAGTAGCAGCCCATGACTATCATGACACCGACATTTGGGGAAGACACTTTAGCGCAAAATCATAGTTTCAGTAACTACTGTAGGCTCAAACTTTTTCAACCACCTGAATAGAATTTATCATAAGAGCACACATTTGCAAATCAGTTGTGGTCTCAAGCAGACCTGATTCAACCAATCAAGGTTGCCTCAGGTGTGCTTGAGATAGAACACGTCAAATACTTGAACTGTTAATGGTGACATTTGATTGCATGCTAGAAATATGGTCAAGTCAAGAGAATTACAGTATCTTAAAAGTTCAGAGCTCATTGCCTTGCACAAAGAAAGATACAAAAAGATAGCAAAGGCACTGAGTGTTCCTAGGAAGCATAGTTCACAAGACTGAAGTTAAGGGAACAGTACCTGCACTACCTGGACGTGGCAGTAAAGCACGGCAGTTACTCAGTGATGCTCTGGAGCTGCTTTGCTCCTCTGGCAGTGGTAGCCTGCAGAGTGTGGAGGGTGAGATGGATTCAATCAAGTATCAGGAAGACCTGGGAAAAAATGTTTTGCTGTCTGGAAGGCAGTTGAAGCTTAAACATCATTGGACCTTCCAAAAGGACAGTGATCCCAAGCATACCTTAAAGTCCACCAAGGCTTTGTTCCAGAAGAAGTCCTGGAAGACATTAGATTGGGCATCACAGTGGCTTAACTTGAACCCTTTTGAAAATCTCAAACCCAATAATATTAGTGGACCGGATGCCTTTGCCCAGTGAGAAATGGAATAAGATTCCTCAAGAGCACTGCCAGAAGCTGGTGGCTGGCTGTGCATCACGTTTGCAGCAGGTCATCAGAGCAGAATGGTGTTCTACTACGTACTGAAGATGCTTGTCATGAAGGGGTTGAATAATTTTGAGACTGCAGTAGTCATTAAAAGTGGCATTTTGTGTTAAATTTGGAGAAACCACTTGTAATATTAGTTGTGTTGAGCTATTTAAATTGTTCTTGTTTGTTTATTGCAAGCACCTGCTAGTTTGTACATTTTGCCAATAAACCTAATTTGCAGTGGGGGATGAATGATTGTGATTGCAACTATAGGTAGGTTGTGAAGGATTTTTAAATCATTGTATTTTGCCTTTATTTACATTTTACACAATGTCCCAACTTTACTAGAATGAACCTCTTGCACAATGTAGATTGAGGTACTTCCACATTCTGGACCTCTGAGCAGTTCCTGTTCCGTTATATTTGCCCATTCCCTGACGCTTTCTCCTTAGTTAATCAGTTTTATCAATTTCACTTATTCAATTCAATTCAATTCAATTCAACTTTATTTATATAGCGCCATTTCACAACAACAGTCATCTCATAGCACTATCAACTGTAGGGGGAACCCCCACAGTTGCAGAAAGACCCCAGCAATCAGGCGATCCCCTGTGAGCAAGCACTTGGCGACGGTGGAGAGGAAAAACTCCCTTTTAACAGGAAGAAACCTCCAGCAGAACCAGGCTCAGGGAGGGGCAGTCATCTGCCGCGACTGGCTGGGGGGTGAGGGGATAGAGAAGAAGAAAAGAACAGACATGTAGAGAGCAAACAGCACGATGGGGACTCAATCTATGGGAGAGAACAAACAAATGTTAATGACCAGCAAAAAAAAAAATATTTCATAGAGAGTGAGGAAAGGAGTGAGGCCCAGTGCATTACTGGAGGTCCCCCGGCTGACTAAACCTAATAGCAGCATAACTAAGGGAGGGTTCAGAAACACATGATCCCTCCCTAATTGTAGGCTATATCAAAAAGGTAGGTTTTAGCCCTATTCATAAAAACAGAGATCGAGTCTGACTCCCGAATCCAGATTGGCAGCTGATTCCACAGGAGAGGAGCTTGATAACTGAAGGCTCTGCCTCCCATTGTACTTTTGGAGATTCTAGGTATTACAAGTAATCCTGCATTTTGGGAGCGTAGTGCTCTGCTAGGATAATACGGTAGTATCAGATCTTTTAAATAAAAAGGAGCCTGATTGTTTAGAGCTTTGTAAGTAAGAAGAAGGATTTTAAACTTAATTCTAAACTCTATGGGAAGCCAATGAAGGGAGGCCAGAACCGGAGAGATATGATCTCTCTTTCTAGTACCTGTTAAAACTCTTGCTGCAGCATTTTGGATCAGCTGAAGACTTTTTAAAGATGTTTTAGGACAGCCTGATAATAAAGAATTACAATAATCTAATCTCGAGCTAACAAAAGCGTGGATCAGCTTCTCAGCATCACTCTGAGACAAGATGCTCCTAATCTTGGCAATATTACGCAAATGATAGAAGGCAGTCTTAGAAACAAATTTAATATGTGAATTGAAGGACAAATCCTGATCAAAAATAACTCCAAGGTTCCTCACAGAGCTATTAAGAGAAAGAGTAACTGCATCCAAACTGAAAGTTTGATTTGGAAAGGAATTTCTAAGGTTTTCTGGACCAACAAGAATGACTTCAGTCTTATCTGAATTTAATAGCAGGAAATTACAAGTCATCCAAGCTTTGATTTCCTTAAGACAGGCTTCTAACTTGGCTAATTGATTAGTATCATCTGGCTTCATTGACAGGTATAATTGTGTGCCATCTGCATAACAATGAAAATGTATACAGTGCTTTCTAATAATGTTGCCTAACGGAAGCATATATAAACTAAAAAGAGTAGGGCCTAGCACAGATCCCTGTGGAACTCCATGACTAAGCTTTGAGCTGAAAGAAAACTCATCATTTACATGAACAAACTGGAACCTATCAGATAAATAAGATCTAAACCACTGCAACGAAGTTCCATTAAGTCCAACATAGTGTTCTAATCTATCAAGTAGAATATTATGATCAAGAGTATCAAAAGCTGCACTAAGATCTAAAAGGACAAGTACAGAAACTAGTCCATTATCAGATGCAATGAGGAGGTCGTTAGTGACCTTCGCTAAGGCTGTTTCAGTACTATGATGGATTCTAAACCCAGATTGAAACTCTTCAAGTAAACCATTTTCCTGCAGGTGGTCAAATAATTGCGTAGCAACAACTCTTTCTAAAATTTTAAGGGAGATTAGAGATTGGTCTATAGTTAGCTAAAGCTCCTGGATCTAGCGTTGGCTTTTTGAGTAAGGGTTTAATTACAGCCGTTTTAAAAGCCTGCGGTACATGGCCTAAAGTTAATGAAGAATTGATTATATGAAGAATAAAGCTACCAATAAGTGGGAAGACTTCTTTAAATAACCTGGTAGGAATAGGGTCTAAAAGACAAGTTGAAGGTTTGGATGAGGAAACTACTTTGTCTAACTCACAAAGGTCGATTGGAGTAAACTCATCAAGACAGACATCAATAGAAGGAGTTGTACTAGTTACGGTATTTAAGTTAACTGTGGGAAGAATCTGATTGATTTTATCTCTGATGGATGAAATTTTATTATTGAAAAAGTTCATAAAGTCCTGACTAGTAAGCTCTAAGGGGATGCTAGGATTGACAGAGTCCTGACTCTTTGTCAACCTGGCTACAGTACTGAAAAGAAACCTGGGATTATTCTTGTTCTCTTCTATTAATGCAGAGTAATAACTCGTTCTAGCTTTTCTAAGAGATTTTTTATAAATTAAAAGATGATTTCTCCAAGCTAAATAGATTTCATCTAAATTAGTAGAGCGCCATTTTCTTTCTAATTGACGAGTCTTCTGTTTTAAGCAACGAGTTTCTGTGTTGAACCAAGGAGTTAAAAATCTCTGATTAGACTTTTTCTTTTTTAAGGGGGCCACCAAGTCTAGAGCCTGATGCAGAGAAGCTGAAACACTATCCACCATGTTATCAATTACAGAAGGAGCAAGCTGTCCATAGCTTATTTCCGTTGTGTTGACACATGGCATAGAGGAAACAATCTGCATAAATTTGGAAACAGCATCATCTGAGAGGCATCTACTGTGATAATATTTTTCTTTAGGAGCCAAATAGTCAGAAATAGTAAAATCAAAGGTTAACAGACAATGGTCTGACAGTACAGGGTTATGAGGAGACACTACAAGATTTTCTATTTCTATGCCATATGTCAGAACAAGGTCCAATGTACGGTGGAGGTAATGAGTAGAATTTCCTACTTTCTGAGAAAACCCAATCGAGTCTAATATTGAATTAAAAGCCACATTAAGGCAGTCACTATCTACATCCACATGTATATTAAAGTCCCCTACTATAATTATTCTATCAGATTTCAACACTAAATCAGCTAAGAAATCAGCAAATTCGGATAAAAATTCTGAATAGGTTGATGGGGGACGATAAACAATGGCAAATAAAATTGGGTTTAACCTGAAATTGCTAAAGTGCCCAATACTGAGGACCAGGCCCTCAAAGGAATTATAGCATGTTTTTTGCTTTACATTAACTAGTAATTTGGAATGGTAAATTGTTGCTACTCCTCCTCCACGACCAGAACTTCTGGGATTTTGACAGTTTAAATAACCAGAGGGGGTTGATTCATTTAAACCAACATAATCCTCTTGCCCTAACCAAGTCTCTGTAAGGGAAATTAAATCAATCTGATGATCAATTAACAGATCATGGACTAACAGAGACTTGGGAGTTAGAGACCTAATATTTAATAAACCACATTTAATTTTTAAATTATGAGGAGGAACAGAGGCCAAATCATTCAATTTAGAGGCTTTATGTTTAATTTGAGTTTTACCAATATTTTGCTTTATCACTTTGGGATGCTTATATATTATATTTTTATTTACTTTGGAGGGAGCAGACAACGATTCTCTGATGGGGAAGACAGGGGCTAAGCTGAGGGGTGGCGGATGAAGAGGAGCTGCAGAGAGGCGTGTAAGACTGCGACTCTGCTTCCTGGTCCCAACTCTGAGTAGTCACGGTTTTGGAAACCGTGACTTATCATTGACTTATCATTGTACCGTGACTTATCATTGTACATATTGGAAATAGTGTGCAGGCAGATTGTTTTTTCTTTATAAAGTTTGTGTTTCACATTTTGATTGTTTTTGTAACCATACTGAGTCATTTAATAGTTCCCCTAGTTAGCGTCGCATAGCACAGCCATTGCTTTGTTTACGTGTCAGCCATTCCAAATACCACTGGGCTGTAATAGACCTGTGTAATGGACTTGTATTGTGTGCCAAGTCTTTGCACAAGTTCATTTGTGTTCATTGGAGTCCTGCAATGTTATTAGTAGTGAGTCAAAGTGTATTACGAGAATAAATCACACACTAGCAACTGGAAGCTAATAGGCTAATATCAGTAATAGTAATGGTAACAGCAGTAACTGAGGGATTCTGCATACACAAAGAAATATTAAAACAAGTCAGGTAGAACCGGTGTTGATCAGGGCCCGGATCGGCGTGTTGTCCAGGCTGCACTCTAGGTATAACCCCGGCGAGCGTCCCATTCGGCCCACATGCAGTGACAGCTCATTGGTTTCTCGTGGGGTGGGTGCAGGGTAGTACCGCGTGATACGTCCTGGCTCCCTGCAGCAGAAGCACCCTTCCTCGGGTCACCGTGGCTGTCTTCTCCATGGACGCGCCGCCGTGGTCTGCCGTAGCTCCTCCTCCTCCACTTCGCTCTCATCCGTGGCCTGGAAGGTTCTTTGTCTTGGTGCCAATGTCTCGGCTGTACAATTCATCAGCGGCTCCACCTGCTCTGCTTCTGCCACCGCAGTCTCCCTTGGAGGCGTGGGTTCGAATCCCACTTCTGACACCAGTGTGACGTATTAGGGGTTCACACAAGAAAAGGAGCAGATGGCTGCGACGAAACAGGCTTTAATGAAGACACAACACTGAACACAGACAGGAGGGGAGGTCATTCTCCCAGACCTCCGTTTCAATCAGGGTTACACAAAACATAATCAATCTTACTGTAATTCTACCTATAACGCTGCTGTGTCATTATAACGCAGTTATAATGACACAGCAGTATAATAACACAGTAATAACATTTAAACACACACAAAATAACGTCTTCTGCTGGCAAAGCATGCCGGGGAAAATCCCTGCCCCCCTTAACACAGCCCCGACGTTACAATACGATAGCTGTGCTATCGCTGTGCTATCACCAGGGTTGTACCTACAGTGCAGCCTGGACAACACGCCGATCCGGGCCCTGATCGACACCGGTTCTACCATCTCCTTGGTCCAACCCGTTGTGCTGCCAGGCACGGACGAGACAGCACCGCAGGGGTGGGAACCCACCGGGTGCTGCGTCACCACAGCTGCCGGTGAGCGCACCAGATTGGGAGGGTGAAGAGTTCTCGTGGTGGGGGTGGCTGACCAGAACACAAACCACCCATTCTGGCTGGCTGACATCAAAGACCCCTTCATTATTGGACTCGACCTGCTCGCAGCGTGGAACGCGAAGATCGATGCCACCAGACCGTCCCTCCAGCTGGGAAACTGGACCATCATGCTCTGCAGCGGGACCCAGGGAAGGAGACCAGAGGCCTGCGCAATCGAGGGACCACCAGGATGGACTGGACTAGGCGAGCCACCGCGAGGACTGGGCACAACGGCGCCACCAGCACGAGCAGAGGGAGCATGAGCACACACAGGGACAACAAGGGGAGGGTTCCACGTGTCAGCTGAGACGCAGCAGGTGGTCGAGGAATTGTTCCAGCAGAGCTGCAGCGGGCTGGAATTGGGACAGACACGCCAGCTGCGGGAGCTGTTGGACTGTCGTCACTGCCAGCGGGCAGAGGATCAAGACCAGATTGTCCCATGGGCTGCTGCTTTCCAGACCACTGTGAGCAGGAATAACACAGCAGCATGCAGTTCCCCTCAGATAATCAGGCAGCTCCCCCCAGCGATGACGTCACAGAGGCCCTCGGTGCGCGGCAGCTGCAGAGCGAGCAGGACAGAGATCCAGTCATTTCCCGGGTTCGGCAGTGGCAGGACGCGGGCCAGTGGCCCACCTGGGAGGCCCTGGCAGCGGCGGGGAGTCGGCAGAAGCGGGCATATGACTCCCACTGCCAGGGAGTCATTTTGCACCAGGAGATCGAGTCTGGGTTTTCTGCCAGGAGAGGAAAAGAGGACAGTCACCGAAATTGGCGAGCCATCGGTTGGGACCGTGCGTGGTTCTGCAGAGACTGACGGATGTGGTGTACAGGGTGAGGCTTAAGAAAAGAGACCGGGTTGTGGTACACCACCGTGCACAGCTATCTGCTAAGCTAACTCTGCTAAGCTATCTGCTAAGCTAACTGGACGAACTATTAAATGACTCAGTATGGTTACAAAAATGATCAAAATGTGAAACACAAACTTTATAAAGAAAAAACTATCTGCCTGTACACTATGTACAATGATAAGTGAAAGTGATAAAGTTGATTAATTGATGAGAAAGTGCCAGGGAATGGGCAAATACAGAGAAGAGGATCTTCAGGTCGGGGAACAGGGAGATGCTGAAGTCCGTACAGAGGGAGCTGAGGAGGAAGATCAGAGAAGGCAAGGACAGCTTCAGGAAGAAGATGGAGGACAAGCTGCAACAGAGCGACATCGGTGGGGTCTGGAGAAACCTTAAAACCATCTCTGGGCTCCAGAATACTTCCTCCCAGGCCATGGGGGGCAGGGAGTCGGCAAACAATCTGAACCTGTTTTTTAATAGGTTTGACCAACCGCCCTCCCCCTTGACTGCACAACAACCACTGCTGCCTCTAAAGACATTGAGTCCTGCTGCCCACTCCCCACTCCACCAACACCCCCCCACTCCCAACACACAGCCCCCCAACATGACCCTCACTAGGACCCAGGTGAGGACGGAGCTGAGAAAGATCAAGGCGAGGAAGGCGTCGGGACCGGATGGCATCAGCGCAAAGCTCCTCAAGTCCTGTGCAGATCAGTTATGTGGGATTGTGGAGCTCATCTTCAACCTGAGCCTGAAGCTGGGGAGGGTACCACAGTTGTAGAAAACATCTTGTGTGGTACCTGTACCAAAGACCTCCTGCCCCAAAGACCTGAACAGCTACAGACCAGTGGCCCTGACGTCCCACATGATGAAGACCCTGGAGAGACTGTTCCTTGCTCACCTCCGCCCCCTGGTGGGACCAGCGATGGATCCACTCCAGTTCGCCTACCAGCATGGCATTGGGGTGGAGGATGCAGTGATCTTCCTCCTTCACCGTTCTCTGTCCCACCTGGAGAAGCCCGGGAATGTGGTGAGGATCATGTTCTTTGACTTCTCCAGTGCTTTCAACACCATCCAACCGATGATTATGAAGGACAAGCTGCTGTGCGCAGGGGTGGACCAGCACCTGTCATCATGGATCCTGGACTACCTCACTAACCGGCCACAGTTTGTGAGAACCCGGGACTGTGTGTCCGACACGATCATCGGTAGCACGGGGGTCCCCCAGGGAACGATTTTGGCTCCCTTCCTGTTCACCCTTTATACTGCGGACTTCTCACACAACACAACACACTGCCATCTACAGAAGTTCTCTGACGACTCTGCAATCGTCGGCCTCATCTCCAATGGAAATGAAACTGAGTACAGAGGACTTATCCAGGACTTCGTGGACTGGTGCCATAGGAACTGCCTCCAGATCAACGCGAGAAAAACTAAGGAGCTGGTGGTGGACTGCCGCAGGCAAGAACAACCCGTCACAGCACCAGTAAACATCCAGGGAACAGACATTGAGATGGTGACATCCTGCAAGTACCTGGATGTTCATCTGAACAATAAACTAGACTGGTCACACAATACCGACGCACTCTACAAGAAGGGACAGCGCAGGCTGTTCCTACTGAGGAGACTCAGGTCTTTTGGTGTACAAGGGGCACTGCTGAAGACATTCTACGACACGGTGGTGGCATCAGCCATCACTTTTGGAGTGGTCTGCTGGGGCAGTGGCATTACAGCAGCCGATAGGAAGAGACTGAACAAACTGATCAAGAAAGCTAGCTCTGTCCTGGTTCAACGCCTTGACCCAGTGGAGGAGATAGGAGAGAGAAGGATGGTGGCTAAACTGTCATCTCTGCTGGAGTCCGAGTCCCACCCTATGCAGGACATAATGAACGCACTGAGGAGCTCATTTAGCAGCAGACTACATCATCCTAGGTGCGCAACCGAGAGGTTTCGCAGGTCCTTTCTACCTACGGCAGTCAGACTGTATAACCTAAGCAGGTCTGCTCGCAGAGATAGCAAAAAAACGTGACGACCTAATAGTACTGAATGCAAAAGATGCAATAGACTTACACAATGGTCCCCTCCAGTATACATCTAGGACAGTATCGGTCGCTACGGAGGGTGACAATATGTATGGGTACATATTCATACGATGTAGGATAACTAAGTAGACGGTTATGCTGTTTATTCCATCTAGCTACAATGCTCCGCACTTTGTATATATATTTATATATTGATGTGTATGTATGTATATCCACTGCTCTTATTTATATCTTCCGTATCTTCTTAATTATTGCTCTGAGTGTTGCTATCCCTGTGCTGTTGCAATCCTGGAATTTCCCCATTGTGGGACTAATAAAGGCTTATCTTATCTTATCTTATCTTAAATATAATGAAACAGGAACTTGAGCTGCTCAGAGTCTGGAATGTGGAAGTACCTCACTCTACACTGTGCAAGAGGTCCTTTGGCATTTCAAATCTCTCTCTGTCCAGTTGTCTAGCCCACAGCCCCATGTGGCTTTGAATGTGCGATTAATTTTCAAGCATCACCACTATTAGCTACTGAGAAAGGTGTGTGTCTAGACCACGCAGACAGACAGGACAGGCAGGAAATCAGATTTGATTCAGACCATTAAAATTAGTTACCTGGAGAAAATGGACCCTAACAAAGTTACAAGATTGTCCATTGGTAGCCACGACAGACACCAAATTTGATGTGCAAATGCAAAAACACCTTTCCATCTATCTCCTCTTTAACCATAGCCAAGAGAAGGGACCATGTTAGTCTGGTTTTAGTTGCACTGCACTGGTAACCCTGTAATATACAGAATGGATTATAAGGTCCCCTTCTTGTATGCAGTGCCCTAAATGAGCTTGGGCCAAGGTAGAACACGTGCTCCATATGTGCTTTCAAGAACACTGAGGCCATTTGCTGGTGGATTATTGAAGAGTCACAACAACAGACAAAAGAAAATGGGGGATGCCATCTCACTGAATAGACCTACTTTAGAAGGCAGTAAAAACACACCTCTACACCTGAGCTTTCATGGAGCCTTTATTGCTCTCTGGCTTCTACTGCTGCTGCATTTGCATTTTTATCAGTACTGCTGAAAGGAAAATCACAGTTTTACCCAGAGGTAGGCACAGTAATATGTCACCAAAACTTGCCTGCTACCGCCAATGCAAATACTTCTGTCTTTATTTTATGTGCAACTTGTTTTCAGTGCATTTTTAAGCATCAATGTTTGTATCAGGCTTTTAATGGTGTGTTTTTGCATTCTTTAATTTCTTATATTATGTATTTGTTCTATGGTACAGCAGTATGAGCTGCTTGTATGATTGGTGCTATACAAATAAAGCTTCTCATTGTTTTTATCAAAGATGTGCACTGATTTCTTTTGACTTTGCTGGAGTGTGTTCTTGAGATGCAGCAACCAAGGCACAATTGTCTGGCACGGACATCCTGCAGAGATCAGAGAGGCCTGACCACTCTGTCTTGTATGTCGACGATGAAATGTATAACACTGGTCAACACCAAATTTATTGTCTAAGTTTTTTTTAGCTGATTTAGGACAATTTTGATGTGCTGAATCCAAAAATCACATTGGTTTTGCTCAATCAGGTCAACTTTTTAAACTATGGAAACATGTTCTCTTACATTTTTGTTTACATGTATGGGCATTTTTGCTTTACATGATGCAAAATTCTTTATTTCTTGAAATTCTCTGAATTTTGAACAATGATGACGTAACATTCAATTTACATGTACTTACCTTAATCAATGTCTACTATTCAATTTACAGTACAACTGCTGTACAACTGCTTATAACCCAACATAAAAACCTGACCTGATCGAGAGAAACAGATGTCATTTTCGGATTCAGCGGTGCAAAATTGTCTTAAATCAGTTGAAAAAACACAGACAACTTACAAAAAAATGATTTTTGTTATGTTGTGTAATCAGTCCTACTCAGGGCCAGCGGAGACCCCAGTCCGGTGAGATGTATGTTTAGGTTTGAATAAGAGCCTCGGTGCAGCAGTGTGGACCCCTACTGAGGCAAATGAATGATGTGAGGCAGTGGTCAAGGTGGGATGGGACAGAACAGGGTTCATATCTTCACTAGTGGTTCTGATTTTCCCAAAGCAGTTTTCTTGCTGAACACAAGAGGGGGGTGTTTCTCTACTATTGCTATGAAAGCCAGATGAACTTGCACTCCCCAAGCAGGGGTGTCAAACTCATTCCATGGAGGGCCAAGACCCTGCAGGTTTTACCTCCAGCCAGCCTCTTCAGCAGGTGTTTTCACTGATCAGCAATCAGTGGGAAGAAATTCGGTGAAATCACCTGTTGAAGGCACTGGGTGGAGGTAAAACCTGCAGGGTCTTGGCCCTCCATGGAAAGAGTTTGACACCCATGCCCAAAGCAGAAAGAATTGTTCCTGATTTTCTTACCAGATCATGTTGTTATTAATCTTTAGTTTATATTCTGTTTGTCATGCTGTATGACTCACAGATCTGAGGAATTCTACTTCACACCTTTTATACTCTTGCTTCTTGTTGACAAGTTAAAATTAACAACAAAAAAAGAAACAACAAATATTGGCACAGTCTTTTATTTTCTCATTAATCCTGTCAGAACCCAAACATTAATGTGTAATATCACCATACATTTCTGTGACTGATTATTTACTTGCATGTCTTGCACCATGGTGCCCAGCCCTTTCGGGTTTACAAGACACTATAACCCTACTAACACTGATGGCCACAAATCCAAATAAACCAGGAGTGTCCAGTCATGTGCCATGGAGGGCCAAGACCGTGCAGGTTTTCTCTTCTACCCAGTCTCTTCAGCAGGTGTTTTCACTGATCAGCAGTCAGTGGGAAGAAATTCAGTGGAATCTGTGGATGAAGACACTGGCTGGAGGTAAAGCCTGCAGGTCTTGGCCCTCCACGGCACATGATTGGACACCTCTGACATATACAGTTTATCAGAT
The DNA here is from genome assembly GCA_020510985.1 of Pholidichthys leucotaenia. Classification (NCBI taxonomy): domain Eukaryota; kingdom Metazoa; phylum Chordata; class Actinopteri; order Cichliformes; family Pholidichthyidae; genus Pholidichthys; species Pholidichthys leucotaenia. Next base: position 83,611,315 of record CM035844.1, read on the forward strand.
TTGAATAGAAAAGAAAGATGCATTTCGTTACATTAACACATCACATAAAAGAATCATCTAAGGTGGATACAGAGTAGACTGCCTCAGTTGCCATGCCTCTTCTATAAATCTTGCCAGAGCAAAAGTCTCAACGTTAAACAGCCAACTCAGCATATCGACATCAGACAACCAAAACAAGTCAGGGTTCTTCACTTGGATCTTTTCATACCGATTGTTCCTAAAATCATTATACAAAGGACAATAAAATAGAAAATGAAATTCATCTTCAACTACCCCAAGATCACACAATCCACAAACATTGTTCTTCAGCAATACTTTTAAATCTACCAACTTCAACTGCCAGAGGTAAAGAGCCAGATTTCAGCCGGGCACACAAAGACCTTTGCTTTCTTTTCACATTTAATTTTACATAAAGTTCTGCACAATAATCATTTTTGATTTGAATACAGCTGCAAAGCTTTGGTTTCAAATACATTTCTTTTATCCGCTGCTCTGTGTGGGTCTTCATTAATTTTTGTTTAACAATGTTCATGTCACACTGCAGATTATTCGTGAAAATACAGTTCAGATCAGACAATGAAAAAATAGCAGCCACCTCCTGTGAGCAGGGGTAGTTACGTGAGTGATCCCAGATAAAGACCTTCTTGGCAAGTCTTTCTTCTGGCAACTACACAAGATGATTCTATAATCCAGGGCTATTCGGTTACAAAATCAGTTGGGCCACAATTTGAAATCAAGACATGTAACTGGGCCACACATGTTCAGCAATCTGTTGAATGACACATTTCAAACCAACACAGATCAATATGATGAAAAATATGAACTTTTTATTCATTGTCTAGGTTTTAAATGTGCGCTTGGCACATGAAAAAGGCACATCAAAAGTGCATAAAAACACAATAACAGTGGTGGGGTTGAGCAGAACTTGGAGTAGAAATATTTTTCCTCTTGAACAACAATTAAATAAACAGAATGAAAAAATAAAATTCTGTAAATAACCATTTTGGTCACATCTTACTTTAGCATATCTCAAAGTGTATAAAAACTCAATGTGCACTGTTAGTAGCATTAACATTTGTTTCCCTTTTGAAATAAAATAGACTACATCCTGGTCATAACTGACCTTGGTCCATCACAAAGTGCATTTAGATGAATAAAAAAATGAACTGTCAAACACTTCAGTGCACAAAGCCCCCAAGAAAAGATTGATAACATTAACAAACATTGCACATCCACTACTGTGGTTTGTTTTGTTTTAAATCACCACATGTGAGTAGGAACCTCTTTTTATAACTACACATTCCATTACACACATGTCAGACAGCCAAAAATTTCTAGTAGAGTTAAGGATGCAAAAAGCACCCACTTAAAAACTTGAGTAATGACTTCAGTTTTGAAGGTTTATCTCCAAAATTTAGAACAATTTTCTTATAATTTTCTACTTTTCTCTGTAAATTTATCTAATTTTGAAAGCATTTTCCTCAAATTTGTTTTTTCCTCTTGTAAAATGGACTTTTCTTGTACATTTGAGACTTTATCATAAATTTGCAGCTTTTTATGGCTATTTTTGTTTATTTTTAAATAAAATTACTGTTTTTTTTAATTTGAAACAGATTGTGGTAAATTTTTGACTTTTTCCCTTATACAGTTTACACTTTTAACCATAAGTTTGCAGAGCCAGGACAGAACAAAAATTTAACTTTGATTTCAAAGAAAAAATATTAATAAAATTGTATTTAATGAAATTAATTAACTTAAATAACCAAAGATGCAGTTATTTCTATTATAATGTTTCTATATATTCATAATTTTTTTTAGAATTCTCACCACAGACACCAGGAAAAACCTCCCTTGTTTTGAAATCCAAATGTTGGCACATTTGTGAGGAGGATGCTGGATCTGTGAGGAGGTGGACACAGGAGGCTGCTGATGCACTGCAGGACTGCTTCAAGACGACGGACTGGGGCGTACTCTGTGAACCACATGGGGTGGACATAGACAATGTGACCGACTGCATCACAGAATACATCAGATTCTGTGAAGACACGATCATGCCAGCTCAGACTGTACACTGCTTCTCCAACAACAGATTGTGGGTCACGAGTGACCTGAAAGCACTTCTGAATAAAAAGAAGAGAGCTTTTAGGTCTGGAGACAAGGAGAAGCTGAGGGGAGTGCAGCACGAGCTGAGAGAGATGGTGAGGAGGTACAAGGACAATTATAGCAGGAAGTTAGAGGATAAACTCAGGCAAAACAACACTAAAGATGTGTGGGAGGGAATGAAACAAATAACTGGGTGTAAAGGGAGAGTCAAGCAGACATCTGGGAGCCAGGAGAGAGCTGATGAACTGAATCTGTTTTTTAATAGGTTCAACTCACAGTCTGTCACCCCAACAACACAGCCAGACCCCCCCCCCCCCCACTCTCCTGTGCAGCACCTCTCTCCATTTCCCCCCTCACCCGCCTCCTCCTCCTCAGGGGATGCCAGGCCCCTCCCTTACATCACTGTGACTACAGACCAAGTTAAGAAACAGCTGGAGAGACTGTCAGTGGAAGGCTGTGGGGTCTGATGGCATCTCTGCCAGGATCCTGAGGACCTGTGTCAACCAGCTAGAGCTGGTACTGAAACACCTGTACAACCTGAACCTGAGTCTGGAGAGAGTACCGGTGCTGTGGAAGACATCCTGCCTGGTTCCTGTCCCCAAGAAGTCATCTTCATCGGACCTGAATGACTATCGACTAGTTGCCCTCACATCTCATGTGATGAAGGTCCTGGAGAGACTGGTCTTATCCCACCTGAGGCTGCAGGTGAAGACATGGCTGGACCCTTTACAGTTTGCATATCAGACCCATTTAGGAGTTGAAGACCCTGTCATCTATCTGCTGCAACAAGCCCATCTACACCTGGATGGCGGAGGAGACACTGAGAATCACATTTTTTGTGCCTTTAACCCCACCAAACCACTGCTGCTGGGTGAGAAGATGCGGGTGATGGGGGTCGATAGCTCTGTGATCTCCTGGATTACTGACTACCTGACAGGCAGGCCAGTTTGTCCGGTTGGGCAGTGTCTTGTCTGACATGGTGGTTAGTGATACGGGAGCTCCACAGGGGACTGTGCTCTCTCCTTTTCTCTTCACCTTATACACCACTAACTTTCAGTACAACACCGAGTCATGCCACCTGCAGAAATTCTCTGATGACTCAGCTGTTGTGGGGTGTATAAGAGGGGGAGAGGAGGGGAAGTACAGGGCACTGGTAGACAGATTTGTGGAGTGGACAGAGCAGAATCACCTGAGGCTGAATGTCAGCAAGACCAGAAAGATGGTGATTGACTTCAGGAAGAAGAGGACGCCTTCTCAGCCATTGCAGATTAGGGGGGAGGATGTGGAGGTGGTTGAGGACTACAAATACCTGGGTGTCAAGATCAGCAATGAGTGGACAGGAGATTCAACACTGATGCTGTGCACAAGAAGGGGATGGGCAGACTCTACTTCCCGAGGAAGCTGAGATCTTTCAACGTGTGCAGCAGGATGCTGGAGATTTTCTACCAGACCATTGTCGCCAGCACCATCTTCTTTGCTGCTGTCTGTTGGGGTAGCAGTATCAGAGCCAGTGACACCAACAGACTTGACAAGATCATCAAGAGGGCTGGCTCTGTAATTGGTCTCAGGCCGGAGACCTTTGAGACAGTGGTGGAGAGGAGAACACTAAATAAACTGCGATCCATCATGGACAATCCTGATCACCCCCTCCACCACACAATGGACAAACAGTGGAGCACTTTCTCTAGTAGACTGCTACTGCTTTGCTGTTGAATGGCCAGGTACAGGAAATCTTTCCTGCCGCATGCCATTTCACTGTACAATAACTCACTCTGATGTTGTATTCTGGTCATAACTATGCTGCCATACTGCACCTTACAGTCTAACTGGTACCTCACATTTCACTCTGCTCCTGGTAGTCCTGCATTGTGCAGCGGGTATGATCCATGTGCTTATATGGGTCACCATCTATTCAGCTATGATGTACTGTATATAGGCTTTTACAGGTGCATCTCAATAAATTAGAATGTCAACAAAAAGTTGATTTATTTAGGTAATTCAATTAAAAAAAATAACTTCTATATTATATAGAGTCATTACACAGAGAGTGATATATTTCAAGTGTTTATTTTAATTTTGATGATTATGGCTTATAGGCCATGAAAATCCCAAATTCAGTTTCTCAAAAAATTAGAATATTACATAAAATTAATTTTAAAAATATTTTTTTCAATAGAAAATGTTGGCCAATTGAAAAGTATGTCCACGTACACACTCAATACTTGGTCGGGGCTCCTTTTGGATTAATTACTGTATCAATGTGGCGTGGCATGGAGGTGATCAGCCTGTGGCACTGCTGAGGTGTTATGAAGGTCCACGTTGCTTTGATAGTGACCTTCAGCTCTTCTGCATTGTTGGGTCTGGTGCCTCTCATCTTCCTCTTGACAATCCTCCATAGATTCTCGATGGGGTTTAGGTCAGGAGATTTTGCTGGCCAATCAAACACAGTGATGCCATGGTCATTAAACCAGGTTTTGATACTTTTGGCAGTGTGGGCGGGGGGGGGGGGGGTAGGGGATGCCAAGTCCTGCTGGAAAATGAAGTCAGGTTCTCCATAAAGCTTGTCAGCAGAAGGAAGCATAAAGTGCTCTAAAATTTCCTGGTAGACAACTGCGCTGACTTTGGTCTTGATAAAAGACCGTGGACAAACACCAGCAGATGACCTCTGTTTAGATAAAAGTAAATTTTGCATTTCATTTGGAAATCAAAGTCCCAGAGTCTGGAGAAAGAGTGGAGAGACACAGAATCTAAGTTGCTTGAGGTTTAGTGGGAAGTTTCCACAGTCAGTTATGATTTGAGGAACCATGTCATCTGCTGGTGTTGGTCCACTGTGTTTTATCAAGACCAAAGTCAGCGCAGTCATCTACCAGGAAATTTTAGAGCACTGGAGAACCTGATTTCATTATCCAGAAGGACCCCCCCCCCCCCCACACACACACTGCCGAAAATATCAAAACCTGGTTTAATGACCATGGCATCACTGTGATTGATTGGCCAGCAAACTCTGGGTTGGGCCGCAGGCGAACCACCTGATTACCATCAATCCTAAGGCATGCCATGTCCACGGAGAATGCATTCAGTTCACCGACCCTCTAGGCTGAGACAGTTGCCAAGAGAAAAGCCGTCTTCTAGGAAAGCAGACGAAGGTCAGCACTGGGGAGTGGCTCAAAAAGGGGGAAAGCATAGAGCCTTAATAACTGTCTGGAGATCCCAAGTGGGCAGCAACAGACGCTAAGATAGATGGCTGCATTCCACGCCTCTCAAAACTGCTTAGCCAAGGGATGCACTCCATGAGATAAGCCATCACATTTCTCATGGACAGTTAACACCACCACCAGGTAGCTCCTGGTAGTCGACTCCGCCCAACCTAGGACGAAGAGGTACTGGAGGTAAGACAAGATGACAGAGATGCAACATGACAAGGGATCCTTCCCCTTGGTCTGCCACTACTTCAAAACACTCTCCACTACACACTGCATCACAGCTGGGTAGATGGGGCCCGTGAAGCCTGCGCCGTGTCTATGACCTCCTTCTCCAAGCCCAGTTTCCACAATTGCTCCTGACCAAGGGCCATACATGAGACCTCTGGAGCTGCAAATCCGGATGCCAACTCTCGCTCTGTGCCTGTGAGAGGATATCCCGTCTGAATGGGAGAGGCCAAGGACTCCCCACCCCCCCCAACATCTCGTGGGTGTCCACCATCCATGGTCTTGTGGCGAATTCGGGCCATCAAAATTACTTGAACAGATAGCAGTCTCGCCTCCGCGAGGAAAGGTGGCAGAAGAGGCAGTAGTGGAAAAGCAACAGTTCACTGGAGGCCAGGCATGCTCAGAGCAGCTGTAGCTAGTGGACCTAGCAGGCTCGAGGCCACACAAGCAGATGATGCACCTTCGCATGGAGAGGGGAACCCCAGCTCGTCCTGCTGGTTGATGTACGACACTACAGCTGCGCTGTCCATCTGTACCAGAATTATTCTGTCATGAATGACTAGAAGAAAAAAATCCCCAAAACAAAATGCACCACTTCCATCTTGGGATGGTTCATATGCCAAGACTTCTGTGCTGGAGCCTAGTGTCTCTGAACAACCTGCCCTCCCAGACTGCACCCCAGCCTGCTTGGGAGGCGTCGGTTATAATGGTTCACCCTGCGGCCCTCTTGGCCCAGGGGAACACCATCGCGGACTGCTGACAAGTGTCTCCACCACCTGAGAACCATTTATTTATTTGTTTATTTGTCAGGGACAGTGCAATAAACATAGACAAAAAAAAAATCTGATGTGTTGCACAGAGAGTGTATAGCATTAAGCTAATTTGCAACTCTTGTCCCTGGATGGGCTTTAAAGAAAAGAAACAGATAAGAGAAAAAGATGAGGAAAAACAAAATGAAAACAGTATAAACAATATCCACATACATCAATGCAAACAAAATTATAAATACACAATATAAAAACCTGATTCACATTAGCCTGTTACAGTAAAATGCCTGTTACACATTTGCCTTCCCTTCTTCACTCACACCCTGCAGACAATCATTTCATACATGGGTACATTCTTGTTTATTTTTCAGCCAGTTTTTAACCTTTGTAGTAAATGTTTTAAAATCTGTTATTTTGATTTTATTTGGCATTGTGTTCCAGATATGACTGCCCTTTATAGAGAAAGCTGTTTGTTCAAATGTGGTTCTGCGGTGGGATATTTTACAGTTATTGTTAACAGAAGTCCTGGTGGCTCTGCTGCTGTCCTGTCTTTGGATGAATCCAACAAGTGGCTCTGGCACGGATTTATGGAAACATTTGAAAATTAATTTCAGAAAATAGAGGTCAATGAAACTCTCAAAACTCAGTAGACTATATATTTTTTTTAGAATATAACAATGATGCCACCTAATGGCCTTTTTATTCAAGATTTTTAGAGTTTGATTATATAATGAACCTATATGTTTTATTGTAGAAGGAGCTGCTTGAGCCCAAACTGTCAGACAGTATGATATATGTGAAAAAACCATAGAATGCATATACAGTACGGCTGCTTGGTGTGGTATGTAATGTCTAATTAATTTAAAGCAATTCAAATTTTTTTTTACTGTTTTAGAAATCTTCTTTATGTGAAGATTAAATTTGAGTTGAGGATCTAGTACAATGCCAAGGTATTTGAATTCTGGGACTGAACTGATATCTTGATCATGTTTATTAACTTTAAAATGTTGCAAGTTACATTTTTTGATTGAAAAGCACATTGAAACTGTTTGAGGGTTCAGCAGTAGATGGTTCTGGAGGAGACACTCTTGGACATCAACCATGCTTGAAGACAGGACGTCTGCAGCCTGTGCTGGAGTCTTAGCAGCTGTGTAAATAACTGCATCATCTGCATAAAGTTGATAAGTTGCAGCTGAGCAGTGTAATGGCAGGTCATTAATAAAAATGCTGAAAAGTAAAGGACCAAGAATGGACCCTTGTGGGATACCCATACGATTATTTAAAAGGAAGGATTTATCCTGGTGAACTTTTACTCACTGTTCTCTGTTCTGAAGATAAGATGCAAACCATTCTATTGTATTGGGAGAAAAGTTAAAAGATACCATTTTGGATAAAAGCAAGCTGTGGTTTACAGTGTCGAAAGCCTTTTTGAGATCCAGAAAAACAGCTTCCACCACATTACCCCTGTCCAAGGACTGTTTGACGTTTTCAATATGGCAGCAGTTTGCCATTTCTGTTGAATATCCTGGTCTAAAACCAAATTGGTGTGGATGAAGAAGTTGACCGTCTTGTAGATAGTCTATTAGCTGTGTAGCTACAAAAAGAATGAAGCTCCTTCAGAAGAAACGGCCTCCTCCTTTTGTCTCTGGGCAAAACCACCTTCTGCAGCGCAAACCACCACTGAGGGGGACGAGCATACATTGATCTGCTGCCATATGTTCAGTGGTCTTGTGCATCTCCTCCAACTGCCTCTGCGTGAAGTCCACCCGTGGGCCGTGCAGCTGACTTTCTTTAATCCGCTTCTGCCTCCTGCTGGCCTTCCTGGTTTCAGCTGGGGCGACTGAGGCTGGAGGAATAGAGCCCTGGGCTGGTGCATACCAGTGTCTGGGCCATTTCCTCCTCCTTCACTCCTGCAGATGCTATTACTCCTCCAGGAGAACAATAGGAGAGAAAACAAGACAGTTATTCTCATTATTATTACTGTCATCATAAACAGGCCAAAGGGCTGTTCCATGAGATACAAGCGACCTAGCCATAAGGCAACACAAACATCAGATTTCAGTTCCCACCTGAATGCAGTACCACAACCCCACAAAAGGTGGCGAGAGTGCACCGAGCACAGGAGTGCTTAATACCAAGACAAAGATGTCGCTTTTTTTTTTTTTTTAGAAGATGACTGTCAGTCGAGGAAAAAAAGAAATACAGAATTAAAGGCAACTTACACCGCTTACTGTGAACTATCAACAAACCCTGCTTGAAGGTAAAATGTATCACATACCCAAGCAGACAAAATATATCACGCGCTGTTAAGCTGTAAGCAGTTTTCTGCCTGAGAGAAGGTCTACAAAGAAAACATCACAATTTTAACCAGGTAAGTGTAGCACATACCTCATGCTGCTAAACCGCTACCGTCGTGGCTGAAAGAAGGTAAATGTATGTCACATACCTTAAAGCAAACGTGGACGGTGCACACCAAGCTGCACAGCTGCCACAACCTTCTCAGTCTGAGCAGAAAACCCAACAGTCTGTGCTATGTTACACAACACAACATGTGCTGTGAGACATAGCACAGGGGCCGGGTACCCAAGCAAAAGGCAGCCCGCACAGCACAAACACAATGATAACAGACCAGCAGAACCTCTCACCGTACCAGGAGGAGGGGAAGAGGGAGTGGATGCAGAGGGTATATACGCTATAGGGCATCCACTGGTGCGGCTAATTTGGTATAATGCTCCTACCCTGAGGATCGGTGTGACTTGGTTACAGGTTCACTGAAATGAAATAAAACGATCTCATCCGGACAGCATTATTATTAGAGGCATCCTTAAAACCCCCCAAACTCCTGAAGCATAAAATAGAACCAAACTTATCAGTGAATTATAGTTTTGTAGAAACAGAAGAAGTAAGGTCAGGTAGCGGATTCTTCTAATGCATTGATTCCTTCTGAAAAACTCATTGAAAACCAACCCTAGATAGAGAAACGGCATTTCACTTCTCCCGTATGTCCTGTACATATTAAAGTATTGACAAATAAAATCTTTGAATCTTGCACATTTATAAGAACTGGTGTATTTTAGTGGTGTTAAACCAAACTTAACATGACTACTTTGCAGTTCATGTTTTCTGAAGTGAATAATCCACGTTATCATTAATAATCAGTCTCCATTTACTGCACCATAAACTCAAAATATTCAACATTTCTTGTAAATTGTTCTCCGTCTCTGCAATCAGCACAAAATCATCTGCATACAACAAAACATTTAACTTCATGTTATCAGTCGGTATGCCCAGATTTACCTGTGTAATTTCTTGGGCCAAATAATTTACATAAAGAACAAATACTGTAGGGGAGAGTACATCTCCTTGCTTCACTCCAAACTGAGTCAAAAACTCACCAGTTCTAAAATTATTTACCTGTAAACAAGAAAAGGGACCTTTGTACAAGGCACTGATAGCATTATAAAATTTACAATCAACACCACCACATAGTAGTGTTAAGGCGGGGGTGTGAGACCCAAAAGCAGACTCAGGAGAAACCGACAATAGATGTGAACAATGATCTTTATTACAAACATTGATGCAGATAAATGTGCAGTGGGGAGATGCAAGAGTCTGGCAACCCTAAGAGGAGAGAGCAGAGGGGCAGGTTAGTTTAACTGCAGCTGTTTAGCAAGTATGTTAAGATCACCCGTTATGCTTACGCTTCAGCAAGAGTGAGCAGAGGAAGGTCCTTCCTACTGGTGAAACAGGCTGCCAGGGGAAAACATGCAGAGGTGCTGTGGAAGGCTCTCCAGGGATTGCTGAGGACAGGCTGGCCAGGTCTGAGTGCTGGGGAGTGGTAGTGAAGAGCAGAAGGGATTACGGTGGTAAGTCGACTTACGTAGAGAAAGGGGAAGTGCACAGTCCGAGATATTCCAAGTCCAATACAAGGGGCTAGTTCCAGAATCCAAAGGCAGGCGGGGGTCGAGGAATGTAGGCAAAATTCAGGATGGCAGACAATTCCAAAAGGGGCAGGTAGTCTCAGAGTCTAAGGCAGTAGTGTTGGGTGGATTGATCCAGATATCGGTAATATCGATGCTAACACTGGTATTGATATTGATCAATACCAGTGTAATGAAATCGATACTCTGTGTCTGTGTTGCCGCTCCCGTCACAGCATGGAGCAGGCACACTCAAGCACACTTTGCTCCTCTTCTTGTAGTTTTACCCAGAGCCGTTTTACCTCCTCCCTCTTGTAACATCACATGACTCAGCAGCGCTAGGTGAACAAGCTAGAAGCAGCAGCCACTGGCTGCTGTGCACGCACAGCACAGAGACAGAGCAGAAGGAGCATCGCTATATTTTCAGGCTGAAAATGAGACAATGGCAAACTGTAAAATTTGTAAAAAGGCTGTGAAATACAGTGGTAACAACTAATTTATATGAGCATATGAAAAATCATGCAAAAGACAATGCCAAGCTACAAAAACAGAGAGAAGGAGAGAAATCCCCCACCCTCAGACCCTGACAGACCCCGACCCATAGGCAGAGATTATTGGCAGAGGCCTTTCAGTATGGCAGAGAATATCCAGGTATTTTAGTCATCTTCACCATTAGTTAATATTAATTTTCAAAGTGCAACTGGTCATTTGTTACTTTAGCCAATTCAAAAAGTATAAATTATACTGAGACCTTGGTTTATCCCATTGAAACATTTTATTTAAATGAATACATTTACTATAATTGAAACAAATATACTGAATATAATATGGCTCAGATTTGACTGAATATAAATACCCTTTTGTGTTAACTGTGAAAGTGATACTGTATGTATTTACCTCTAAACTTTGCCCAAATTCTGTCCTGGGTTTTAACCACTTGCACTCCGGGCAATTTTCCTAAAAATGCCAAAAAATAACGTGCCCAAAGTAAATCGAAAGCTGTTATTCAACCCTTTGCAGCATCTTCATGGGGTTGGTCTCATTTAAAAGAAAACACTTTGAATTTTTTGGCAAAAAAAACATAATCTCTCTACGTGCTCCGGCCACTGAGTTACAGTCATCTAAACATACTGAACTTGAAGAAAAAAAAATTGGACACAGTGTTTTTTTGGATACAAATGCTTGTAAATAACACACAGCTGTCCGATCCGGCTGGAAAATGCAACAGAAATGTAGAACCAAGTGTTATCCAGCTGAGATCCAAATTTGGTAACAATACCACAAAAAATGAATATTTTACACAGCTTTGTTCTCAGGCTGTTCCCAGGCGTTTTGGAACTGTGCCAAATTGTGCCAAATGGCACAGTTTGGAAAAACGTCTGTAACTTTTGAATAATTCAATGTAGAATCTTCATTTTAGGCTCTAATGAAAGGTCATACTCAGGGCTGTGTCTGTGTGTGTGTGTGTGTGGGCGGGGGGTCGTCCCCCCCCCCCCCCCCCGCTACCAAGGACCAAATTTGGCCCTCGCTACATGACGGATTACACTCATTGCATGTTTTCACAGCGGCTCCCCCCCCCCCCTCGCTACTGTGTGTGTGTGTGTGTGTGGGGGGAACCGTGAACGGACCGTGAACGCCCCCCCCCCCGCTACAGAAGAGGGCCATCGCTACATGATGGAATAGACTGATATGCTTCCCCCCGCGGACCGGGGGGCGTTCGGACCGTGAACGCCCCCCCCCCCGCTCCTCTTCTGCAGCGGGGGGGGTGGGGGGTGGTGTTCACGGTCCAAACACGGCAAATGAACTGTTTATCGCGGCGCACACACTTCGTACTTCATGCGCTGTACAGTTGTAATTTACCGATCGGTCAAAAGTCATTTTTGGATTACAGTTTTCAGGGATAAATAATAATTTAGCTTATAACACCTTACCTCTTCAAAGCAGCAGAGTCGTTGCGAACATCTCTTCCCTCATTGTCAGATGAACGCGACGCTGCTCCGCTCGTGGATCCCGATCAACATAATTCCATTATTGCCGTTTTGGCGAATGATTTACGACTTTTGTCGTCGGTCTCCGTCTATTCTGCTGGAATGAGTGCAGGTCCCACTTGTGGGTGGTCTCCATGCTGCTGGGTGAGCCTGGGTCTGTAGTAGATTCGTCCAGCGTCCTTTGTTTTCATCTGCTGCAGCAGTAAATATCTCTTCACCCAGCCTGAATTTCTGTGCTTCAATTGGCTCCTGCGTTCACAGTAGGCGGGTCCTCCTTCCTAGATTTTCATTCATTGGCTCTTCAAGGTTTCAGAAACCCAATTCAAGGCTCTTATTAGTCGAATGAGAGGTCAATCAGATGAACTAATCTGTTTGCGGCTGTCTCTGCAGTTTTTTTTGAGTGGCGCTTGGACGCCACTACATCACCATCACCACCATCATGCGTCATGCGTCCAAGCGCGCACGAGGGCGCTCTCGTGAGCCCTCGTGCGCCCTAGGACGCAGAGACTTGCCCGCCCGCGGAACAACGGAGTGCAAGTGGTTAACTAAATAATCCAAAGGAAAAATCACAAAACACTTAAAGGTCATGAAAATTCATTCAGATTTAGTAATTTAATGATGCCATCCACCTTAATTATTAAAAAGTATCAGTATCGTATTGGCAATACTGGCCCTGTATTTGGTATCGGATCGATACTAGTGATGGGACAGCAGGCTTCGCGGGTGCTCCGAGCTTGTCCAGGAAATATATGGCAAAGCACGTTTTGAGGCATGTATTGCTGACGTCGTACCACATGACTGGGTCAGGAAGCCATTCATGATTTTGCATGCAACATGAAATAAAGTGAGCAGCGATACACAATGGAAATCCCCGTCCCTCACATTCTGTGTTGTCGATGTTTGACTGTGTAAGGGATTTGTCACAGACAATTTTCAGATGGAGCCAGCACTAAAAACATGGACTTCTCCCTTTTGGGAACAATTTGAGCTCATTTTGCACATTGATACATTTTTCACAAATAGTGGATATTTATTGTAACTCAAGTGATGGCCTAGTGGTAAAGCATCTGCTCTGCAACTGGGAGGCTGGGGTTCAAGTTTCAGCTAGGCCATTCTTGTGATTTTATTTTTATTTGCAAGGTGAAGTGTCTGTTGTGTTTCAAAGAGCTTGGATCATTATGCTGAGGCGCTATTGTGCCATGCATGACAATAAGGACAGAGGTGAATGTACTGGGAGAGACAGAAACTTGTCTACCCTACACTGTACAAACTTGCAGTAGCCTTCCTTTGTACACCTGCATCCTCTGTGCTCTGAGAGAGTATTCTCCAAAGCTGGAGAAATAATCTCAAAAAGAAAGAAAAAAAGAAATCGCCTTAGTGCAAAGACTGTTGAAAAGTTATTATTTCTTAATAAAAACGGATAAGTAGCACAAGCGTCCAGCCGCCTCCCACTTGAGATGTTTCAGGCACGTCCCACTGGGAGGAGACCCCGGGGCAGACCCAGGACTCGGTGGAGAGACTATGTCTCCCAGCTGGTCTGGGAATGCCTTGGTATCCCCTCTGAAGAGCTGGAGCAGGTGGCTGGGGAGAGGGAAGTCTGGGCTTCTCTGCTTGAACTGCTGCCTCCGCGACCCGGACCTCCGGAAAAGCGGTAGAAGATGGATGGATGGATGGAAGTAGCACAAGCACATCCACTGTAATCACCCGAGTTTTATTATTTCTTTTTTCCCTTATGATCATTGATATTTCTTAAAAAACAGAACATTTATTGAAGTGGAAAAAAATACACATTAAACCAATAACACCCTTGTAAAAAATATGCATGTTGTATACATTTTGTCCACTAGATGGCCTAGAAGAGAAAATGAAGTTTCACATGAGGCCTCGTCTATATGAACCATTTTAATGAAAGGCCTCAAGTCCTCTAGAAAGCCTCATCTGGCCATCACTAATCAATACCAAATCTTTCAGTATCCCACACCACTGTAAGGCAGGCAAAAGTCACATAATACGACAAAGCAGAACGACATAGAACTCAGATCAGGCGGTGTGTGGGTCAATGTCACCAGGCAGAGTGAAGGGAGAGAGTCCTATTTAAAGGCCTTCCCTGATTACTCACAGGTGGAACACGAGGCTGCAGAGGGTGATTCTAATGAGAGGGAGAGAGAGGCAAGGAGACAGAGCAAACACAGCCCATGACAAGTAGTTTATATTTCAGAAGGTCTCTGTCAATCCAGTCAAAAGTTTTCTGAAAATCAACAAAACAAGAAAATGTGCTTTTCTCTTCTAGCAGCCTCACTTGCACCACTGAGGATCAGTGTTGGGAGTCACACCACTACTTTTGCACTAATGTGCTGTGTAACGAAATGACTGTTTAAAAATTCAGTAGTGCATTACAGTTACTGAAATTTGATCAGATGCGTTACTCGTGTTACTCGTTTTATTAATATGGATAGATATTTTAGTGCAAACAGACAATCATACTGTAATGTAGTTATTTATCGTTCATATATTGTATTTATATGGAGCTCTTATTTATGTGGCACGGGGTGGTGGCTCTGCCTTCCGGTCGCGCCAACCCTGTGGATATAAGAAGAGCTGCAGGCGGGGGGTGGGGGCTCTTCCGCCTTTACCTCTGCCAGCGGCTGCGGGTGTAGTTTGGTGCACAGCACCCTGTGTAATAAACTTGTGCTCAGCTCTACTGCTGGTCTCCTCCTTGGCTCCGAGTTCAGACATAACATTTGGTGACGAGAATAAAAGTGGGTAATACCGAAGACATGGAAGCGTGTGGGACACCAATTCGGCCGTTTTTGGAGCTCCCAGGTGAGCTGCCTGTACTGTGACCTCGGTGGTACGATGCCATTAGAACGTATATGGTGGCGTTGGACCCGGGAAGGATGGAGAAGTCGAGGGCGCGTGCGTTGCTTGTGCACAACCTGGGAATTGAGGGACAAAGGATTTTTGGCAAGCTTGGTGACATGGGCAGCTATGAAGACGTGGTCGAGCTGATGGCACGCCATTTCAGGGACAATGCCATCATCCGAAGGATTAAGTTCCGACAGTGCTGCCAGCAGGTAGGTGAACCCATTCAGCGGTTCATGTCTTACTTGAGGCAGCTGGCTGCTGAGTGTCGATTCGGATTGTTGGAGGAAGAAATGGTTTGCGAGCAGTTGGCGGAACATACCAACTGTGCTGCGGTCCAGTCTAAGCTGCTCATATTTCCTGGTGAATTGATGGTATCTGGGGCCGTCAAGTTGGCCCTTCAGCTGAAGGCAGCGGATAAGTGGACTCGGGAGTGGAGCAAGCGTCTGTCACCGGGAGAGTTACGACCCCCATGGCTACACAGATAGTGGACCCGGATAGCGATGGGAGCATAGAGGAGGACACCGAGGGTGCCAGTGCTATACAGATGAGGTCTGTCCCATGGAAGCCCAGGTGTATGGGCTGCAGGTCCACGAAGCGCCGCTACAAGGCCAGAGAGTGTGTGGCCAGAGGGAAGCAATACGGCAAGTGTGGCTGTCTTCACCACTATGCGAGAGTATGCCAGTCAGTGGGACAAGAGAGCCCGCACAGAAATTCGACCCCTCCCGCCCCGACGGAAATACATACTATGTCCCCGAATACCAGTGGGTGCACACATTGCATGGTAGTGTTGGATGGAGTACTGGTACCGATGCTGATCGACACAGGGGCGGAAAGTTCTCTGCTGAACTGGGCTACAGTTAGGCGATGTTTTCCGCACGACAGAATTGGAGGTGACTCAGTGCCACTTTGCAGCTATGGAGGAGGACGGTTGGCCACAGTGGGTAATGTTAGACTGATGGCTCGGTACAAGTCAGCGTAGATGGCCAATGTTTTTCATCACGAGCAGTGCTGGGGAAGAGTGGTCGGGCTGTGGACTGTGGGACAGACCGGTTCCGAGGGTTCGGGTTGACGCTGTGTGGGATGAACAATTGCTGGGCACTCCAGAAAGTGGACAGGTCTTGTCACGCTCAGGGTGGCCACGGGAGGGCGTCAGTGCCAGTGTCCGAGTCACCATGGGTGAGGGTACCGGGTGGCACGGGGGAGAGTCTGTGGCTGTGAGCAATGCCCAGGAGATGGTCCCAGGTGCTCCCAGAGCACGGCCGTGGTGGGCCGGTGAACACAGGGCCACATCGGCAGGGTCTGCAGTTGGTCTACAAGCAGTCGGGGCAGGACCGAGTGGAACTGAGAGGGTGAGTGCCAGGCGGAAACACCGCAGGCCGAGGAGGGCCCCGCTTGGAGTCGCGGACTGGGTCTGGGCTCGGGCGGAGGCGAGGTCACAGCAGGTGCGAGCCAAGGGGAAGATGGAGAAGTACCAGGGCCAGCTGCAGGTGACGGACGAGCGGCAAGATGGTTACCTTCAGCTGTTGGATGGCTTGTGGTGGCACACTAACAAGTTACGGTGTGCTCCGGGGAAGGCAGCAAGACGTGGCCCCAGACGAATGGAGGGTCTGGTGGTGTGGAGGAGAAGGCGCATCGGGATTGAGGTGACCAGCTGTGGCCTGGGAGGTGAACCACCTCCAGGGGCGGACTGAATGGTGAATGGTCTGGGGGGCCTATGGAGTCATTTTCCCCAAGCTGTACATGTATATACATGTTATTCGTTCTGAATCTGTATTTATAGTTCTGCAATTGTTTTGTGTTCTGTTAATTAGGAGACACGGCAGCAATTTTCTTTTAGTTGGACTTTTATATACAGTATCATAAGCGGCAGAATAACCCGCCTCGTCGTGTGGGGGGTAGGACGGCAGTCTACCCGTCTCCCCTAATTTTAGTTATTTTGTGTGAATGCCACGCCCCTTTTGTGATTTTAGTTTAGTTATGTTTAGCAGATGATTCGGGTTCCATATTGGGGTGGGCTGATTGTATGTGTGTTTTGGATTTTTCTACGGGGGGGTGGGGGGTGAAATGCAGTTATTTATCATTCATATTAGGGATCAGGTGATACCACTTTTTCAAGACCGATACTGTGACTGTGAGTATCGGCCGATGCTGATCCGAACCCGATACATCTCTCTTTTTTAAAACAACAAAAGTACAGAACATACTGTGACTTTTCATGGGGTTCACACAAATAAGGACAGATGATTGTGACGCAACAGGCTTTATTCTTCACTCACTCACAACACAGAATGGAGGGGAGGTGATTCACGGTGATTCACACACACCCCCATCGCACTCATGGTGACACAAACACATGATATATCACATACAGGGAAACAATGCTAACTGGTCTTATAACACAGTTATAATGGCACAGCAATAACAGAACACAAGGACAATAACGGTGTTTGAATCCTCCATGGCGCAAGCATGCCGGGAGAATCCCCACCCCCTTATCACAGCCCCGATGTTACAATGCCCCCCCCCCCGGACTTTTTTCTGTCCCCAGAATAATAAAGTCCAAGTAAAAAGTCCAACACAAATCCGTCCAGGTGTCAGGGCGGCCACCATTATTGGCGACCAGTACGCATGGTCCTGACCAGTGAGTTGCCAGCTTTGGTGACAGTCCCCCATTCCGCTCCAGGCAGAAAAAGTCCAGAGAAGTCCCTCCCCTGGCAATGGGAGTTGTACACTCATTTCTGTCGACTCTCCGCCATGACCAGGGTCTTCCGAGCCAGTTCGAGTACCGTGTGCAGGCGTCCTCTGGAGCGGAATGAATAATCCAACCCCAGTTTGCTGTCCATCTCATACTGCTGCAGGGGAGCGTGGGATTACTGTGTCTGTCGTCTCTGAGCCATGCAGATGGCACAGCGGTGGACAGGGCGCTTCACGTCCCGACAGCACCCCGGCCAGTAGAACTGAGCCCAAAGCAGCTGCAGAGTCGCTCACTCCGAAGTGGCCTGCCCCCACCGGCCCGTGGACCAACTGGAGCACCTTGGGGAGGAGCTGTCGGGAGATCAGCTGCTGCCAGACATGATGCTGCCCAGCTGGAGACTGGCACCGCTGATAAATAACACCCTTGTGAAAGCAGAGGTTGGACCACTGGGAATGCAGGGCCTTGGTCTCTGGGTCCAGCACAGCCACAGCCTGCCAGGTGGGCCGCTGGTCCATGTCCAGCCACTGATGGACCCGGGAGATGACAGGATCTCCATCCTGCTCACTCCGAAGCTGCTGTATGACAAGGGCCTCTGTGACATCATCGCTGGGGAGAGCTGTCCGGTGATCTGAAGAAGAGCTAACTAACTAACTAACTAACCTGCACTTATATAGCGCTTATAGCTGTGACCTGCTGCACTATCCCGGGCCATAGCAGTCTGGAGAGCCCATGAGACTGCTTGGTCACCATCCTTGGCCTGCACTGACGGCACTGGCCCTCCGATCGCGCGGGTCCCCTGGTTCCTCGTCTGGCTGTTGCCACAGAGTGTGATGGTTTGAGCCCCCAGCAGGAGAGAAGAGCTGGCGGTGTCGATCTTTGCGCCCCATGCTGCGAGCAGATCTAGTCCAAGGAAGCACAGGTCCTGGATGTCAGCCAGCCAGAAGGGGTGGTTCGTGTTCTGACCGGCCACTCCCACCCCAAGGAGCCATCGCCCCCCTGAGCCTGGCACGCTCACTGGTGGCTGTGAGGACGCAGTGCCGGGTAGGATCCCACCCTTGTGCTCCAAGTCCATCTGTGCTGGGCAGTGCCCTGGGTCGGACCAGGGAAATGGTGGACCCGGTGTTGATCAGGGCCTGGATTGGTGTGCTGTCCAGGCTGCACTGTAGATACAGCCCTGGTGCTTGTCCAAGTCAGCCCAGCCGTCCATCGGGGAAAATGTCTGTGGGAGGTGGCAGGTCTCCATCTTTGCCACCTCACTCTCGGGTTAAAGCCGGTGAGAGGGCGGTTTGTCGCAGGGTGGGTGCCGGGCAGTAACGCATGATGTGTCCTGGCTCCCCGCAGCGGAAGCATCCTTCCTCGTGCCGCTGTTGTTGTACTCTTGCTGACCACGCAGCTGTGGGCCAGCGTAATTCCTCCTCCTCCTCGCTCTCAGCTGTGGCCTGGAAAGCTTTCTGCCTTGGTGAGGACACATCAACTGCATGATCCATCGTCGGCCTCTTCTGCCATGGCCGTCTCCCAGCTGCTCGCTGCGTGAATCTGGATGTGCTCCTGGAGCCGGGCCGGGCGGAGCCCACGGATGAAGTGCTGGAGGGCAAGCTTCTCCACTGCCCCCGGCTCGAACTCCGGGTAGCCATGCTGTGTCAGTAGCCGTAGGTTCACTGCATAGGCTCCCAGGCTCTCTCGGCTGCCTCGCCGGCAGTTGACCAGCTTTTCCCAGGCATGCTCAGCATTGGTCGCTCTCCCAAACCACCTCCGGAGCACTCCTTGTAGCGCTGGCCAGCTGGGACGTTCCTCAGGCCGAAGGTCAGACAGCGTGCAGAGAGCCCCACCCTCCAGGGCCAGCGAGACCTGCACAGCTGTCTCTTCGGGCATCCAGCCATTCAGCGCAGCAACCAGTTCGACCTGAGCCAGGTAGCCATCCAGCAGGGTTTCGCCATCAAAGCGGGGGAGTTTGGCCCGTTGGCGGGTTGGTGGGACGGTCGCCTCTTGGTCGATCACCGCCCCTGGTTGCAGTTGAATTGTCAGCCTGTCCTGCCCTGAAAAGGGCGGGAAGTGGGGCAGTTTTGCTCTATTCAGCCCGTCCTACCTTGAAAAAAGCAGAAGGCGGGGTATGCTGGCCCTGTCGGGTCCGCTGCTCTATTCGTCCATCTCCGTCTGTATCTGGCCGATGAGCTGCTGGAGTCGCCTAATCTCTACGTTGATCCTCGCTTCCGTCTCTCCAAGACCCCACTTCTGACACCAGTGTGATGTTTCATGGGGTTCACACAAATAAGGAGAAATGATTGTGATGCAACAGGCTTTATTCTTCACTCACCCACAACACAGAACGGAGGGGAGGTCATTCACACAGACCCCCATCTCACTCATGGTGACACAGACACATGATCTATCACATACAGGGAAACAACGCTAAATAGTCTTATAACACAGTTATAATGGCACAACAATAACACTTAGAACACACGGATAATAACAGTGTTTGAATCCTCCGCGGCACAAGCATGCCGGGAGAATCCCCGCCCCCTTATCACAGCTCCGACGTTACAATACTTTTTTAATGACTAGTTGCATTTTGTACACATATAAAAACAGAAATCTAAAAGTCAAAGAATGTTTTACAAATTTGACTCAGTTCAGCAATGCTGCTGCTTTTTTATTTTAAACTTTGCAACATTGGCATACATTCAATTCAACTTTATATAATGCCATTTCACAACAACAGTCATCTTATAGTACTTTCAACTGTAGGGGAAACTCCCATAATTGCAGAAAGACCCCAGCAATCAGGCGATCCTCTGTGAGCAAGCACTTGGCGAAGGTGGGGAGGAAAAACTCCCTTTTAACAGGAAGAAACCTCCAGCAGAACCAGGCTGAGGGAGGGGCAGTCATTTGATACGACTGGCTGGGGGATGAGGGGACAGAGAAGATGAAAAGAACAGACATGTAGAGAGCAAAAAGCATGACGGAGACTCAATCTATGGGAAAGAACAAACCGATGTTAATGACCAGCAAAAAATATTTCATTGAGAGTGAAGAAAGGAGTGAAGCCCAGTGCATTATTGGAGGTCCCCCAGCTGTCAAAACCTATTAGCAGCATAACTAAGGCAGGGTTCAGAGGCACATGATCCCTCCCTAATTACAGGCTATATCAAAAAGGAAGGTTTTAACCCTATTCTTAAAAACAGAGATCGAGTCTGACTCCCGAATCCAGATCAGCAGCTGGTTCCACAGGAGAGGAGCTTGATAGCTGAAGGCTTTGCCTCCCATTGTACTTTTGGAGATTCTAGGTATTTCAAGTAATCCTGCATTTTGTGAGCATAGTGCTCTGTTAGGATAATAGGGTCGTATCAGATCTTTTAAATAAAAAGGGGCCTGATTAGTTAGAGCTTTGTAAGTGAGAAGAAAGATTTTAAACTTAATTCTAAACTGTATAGGAAACCAATGAAGGGAGGCCAGAACCAGAGAGATATGATCTCTCTTTCTAGTACCTGTTAAAACTCTTGTTGCAGCATTTTGGATCACCTGAAGATTTTTTAAAGATGTTTTCGGACAACCTGATAATAAAGAGTTACAATAATCTAATATAGAGCTAACAAAAGCATGGATCAGTTTTTCAGCATCACTCTGAGACAAGATGCTCCTAATCTTGGCAATATTATGCAAATGACAGAAGGCGGTCTTAGAAGCAAATTTAATATGAGAATTGAAAAACAGATCTTGATCAAAAATAACCCCAAGGTTCCTCACAGAACTATTCAGAGAAAGAGCAACCACATCCAAACTAAGAGTTTGATTTGGCAAAGTATTTCTAAGGTTTTTTGGACCAACAAGAATGACTTCAGTCTTATCTGAATTTAATAGCAGGAAATTACAAGTCATCCAAGCTTTGATTTCCTTAAGACAGGCCTCTAACTTAGCTAATTGATTACTATCATCTGGCTTCATTGACAGGTATAATTGTGTGTCATCTGCATAACAATGAAAATGTATACAGTGCTTTCTATCAATGTTGCGTAACGGAAGCATATATTGTCATGGGTCGTGTGCTGACTCCGTCGGCACTTGGGCTGTGCGGTAGTCTCCGTTCTCTCCTCTGGCACGGTTCTAAACATTTATTTTGACAGTGTTTCAGCAAGGCTTCCAGCTGTCAGTGGAGCCCCGCTGAACACCTGTTTCTGATCAGCTGACGACCCTTCATCAGCGGATCAATCTATTCCTCCCTATTTAAGGGAGCAGCTCTGTTTTCTCAGGGCTGCAACCTACACGTACATTCCTATGTCTTCTTTCCAGTCTGGCTTCCCTAACCCTATTTGTGTTTGCCCCAAGAGGCTTGTTATTTTGTCATTCTGTGTCTTTATTTAATAAATGAACAAACCCACCAAACCCCCTGCCTATAGCAGCCGTGGGTTGGATGGCTCTCATATATATATGAGAGCCATCCATGTCAGTAGGTCGCAGCCAAAAGAAACGGCGGTGGCCGTAGTTTGTTTAATTGGACTTGTCAATTCCCTTGTCAGTGTACCAGCGTGCTGGGAGATGGCGTCGCCGCTCAAGGGCTACGCCACAAGCCTGGGCTACGAGCTAATTATGGCTCTCATCAAGGTCGACGGAATCCTTTCCATCGCTTCCCCAGCGGCTTGTGCTGGTACCTGGACCTTGCTGAAGATGTTATTAATCGCCCTCCCCGCTATTCCAACCACCTGGAAGTAACGGCGAGGAAGGCTGAAATTGCTGTGCAGCGGAACAGACTCCGTGGGCTGGGGCGAAACCCTGACAGGAAGCCGAAGAGGAGGTATCCTCGCTCCTCGCTGCAGGATCCCATTCCTTTCCCCGCTCCAGGCCAGGAGTTCACACCACCCAGGGGTGATCCCCGAGAGAGTGTGTCGTCAGTCGGAATTCCTCAGGAGACGCTACGTCTGACACCTGTTTGCATCAGGGACCGAGTGGCAGCTGCTCGCTCCGCCGTTCACCCTACGCAGATTATTAAGCATGTGACGGTGGCAGCCAGACTGGTGGAGAGGAATTCAGCGTTAAAGGACCATCCAGAGTTCGCCGACCTGCTCGCTTCTGTTTCCACACAGGAGCGGCGGTTCCCGAATCTCTCCTTCGCCTCGCCCTCTGCCGGTAACCGTCGTCACATAGCTAACAAAAGGCCTCGGCAAGAACCCTGTCCGGATCCTGTTCTGGGTCGTCACAAAGACTCTACCTCTCCGACAGCTGCCGCTCCTACGTCTCGTCAGGAGGGAATTCCCGCAGCCTCTCTCTCAGGGTCACCTCCTCCTGCTGTTCCGTCAGCTTCCGGTGCCCGGATCATTTCGGCTGTCATCCCCTCGTCCTCAACGTCTTCCTTGGCTCCTGTAAAGGTTATGAGTCCTGCTTCGGTGACGCCCATCGTGGATCCACCGCGAGCGGCTCCTCCTATTCCTCCCAGGGGGCCCTCCATCACCATCCAGCGGGGCAAGGGAGAAACGAAGTCCACTGCAGCGGGCTCCATCGGGCCTCCACAGGTCAGGCAAGTAACTTTTCATTCTGTTTCCATATTAGATAAATTGTCTTGCTTGATTCCTGGGGGCGGAGTTCGGGGTTCACAGTCCCCTGAACTCCCTCCACCTGCTGCAGTAAATAGTAATGGACCTGCTACCTCTGTGTCTTCTTCCTCTGAGCGTTCTGAGGTGCCAGGCCTACGCCACCGGACGAGGTGGGAGCCTGCGGCCCTGGATAGCCTGATTCCAGCCCCACAGCCACGTCATGGGCAGAGGAGGAGAGCAGACTGCAGTTTGGAGCCTGCGCCGACGATGAAGCATCCCCGGGTCTCCACGGAAGAGAGGTCCAATCCAGCAGGTCGAGGAACCCCTGCCACCACACCGTGCGGGTCGACAGCGTGGACGTCAGCGTTGGAGGTTCCTCAGGCTGTGAAGAACATCATGCTGGCTGCGGAGCCCACCACAGCCGAGTGGGAGCCAGACGACGACCTTCTTCATCCTGAGCCCGGATCAACGAAGTCCTGGACGGCGACAGAACTCGAGTGCAGGCAAGTGCTCTATTTTGTCTTCCCTCTATCAATTCTGGAGCATTTTTGCCTGCCTCTCGGGGAGACGAGCCAGGTGCAGCCGTCCGCTGCATCCGAGCCCGTCTCACTGGGCTCTGTCGCTACCGGTGATCCTGATCCTAGTTCTTTTTCTTCTCCTGAGCCTTCTCCCAGGGTCACCGGTGTGGAATCATTCCCGGTCGCTGTGCGGGAGGTTCCAGGTCCAGGGTTGGAGGTCGTTTCTGGTGCTGCGCCAACCCAGTCGGGGTCCATCGCGGGTGCGGCACTGACCCAATCTGGGTCCGATGAGGGTGCTGACGAGACCCAATTGGGGTCCATCGTGGGTGCTGCTCCGATCCAATCGGGGTCCGACGTGGGTTCAGACAAGACCCAATCAAGGTCCATCGCGGTTGCTGCTCCGGCCCAATCGGGGTCCGTCGTGGGTGCCACGCTGACCTGATCGGGGTCCAACAGGGGTGCAGCGCCGGTTCGGTCCAAGGTCGGTGAGGGAGCTGCAGGTCCTCTGCCGCCTGATGCTAGACTGGCTCATCATCTTCATCATCATCCTTCCCCCTATTCATCTCCACCGGGGGCCGTTGGGGTTCTCCATGATTGGCTCGGCTCTCCCTCGTTTTTCCTCTTTCTAGGGAGGCCGTCTTCAATTTCTCCCCTACGGTCCTGGGGGCTGGGTGATGCGGGTCGGCCGCCTGGAGGACTGCCCCGCCTGTTTGGCGTTCTGGGTCGGCCACCCAACAAACATTCATGTCCGTTCGGAGATCTGGCCCGGCCGCCAGAAGAATTGTGTTTCCTGGCATGGGACTGGGGTAGGCCACCCGAACTGTTCCTTTTACCCCTGCCAGCGATATGGACGCTAGATGCAGGGCGGCCCCCCAAACTATTGGCATTCATGCCGTGGTGTTTAGACTGCCGTCATCCCTGGCGTTCTATTTCTGTTCTCCTGTAACCATTTGGGATGTGCGGGGGCCTTATGTATGAAATTGTATATGTACGAAATTGTATATGGATGAAATTGTTTATGTCACCGCTTCCTAGCGAGTGTTTTTTGTTTTTCCTCTGTTTAAATATCCATTCATTGCCTGTACAGTTTGTGTGTGTGGATTTACAACTGCAGGGTTTCAGCGTTTGTGGTGGAGTTTTTTTTCTCTCTCCCCCCTTTCCTTTGTGGGGGATGATGTGTTTTTTTCCCTGAAACTATGTATCTTGGTCGTTTGACCTGAGTTTCTGTTTATGGCCAGTAGGCTTAGTTGTTCCTTATTTGGGCGTAGTATGCCACCTGTTGGTACATTATGGAGTGTTGCTGTGCTTTTTTTTCATACTCTGTAGTGTCTCCTGTTGTTTTGTTTTTTTTTCTCTGGTCGCCAGGATCTAGCCCTCCGCGGCCTTTTTTTCCCCCTCCTCCCTCCCTGGGGTGGTTTTGTTGGCCTCCCAGTTGGGGGGGGAGCCCGGTGTTACACCGCGCATAGAATCCGCGTCGGAAACGGGGGCAACTGTCATGGGTCGTGTACTGACTCCGTCGGCACTCGGGCTGTGTGGTAGTCTCCGTTCTCTCCTCTGGCGCGGTTCTAGAAGTTTATTTTGACAGCATCTCAGCAGGGCTTCCGGCTGTCAGTGGAGCCCTGCTGAACACCTGTTTCTGATCAGCTGATGACCCTTCATCAGCTGGTCAGTCTATTCCTCCCTATTTAAGGGAGCAGCTCTGTTTGCTCAGGGCTGCGACCTACACGTACACGGACATTCCTATGTCTTCTTTCCAGTCTGGCTTCCCTAACCCTGAGGTCAGTTCCTACAGCGTTCAGGTTCCGCCCTCGCTGTCCATATGTAAGTGTTTGTATTTATGTGTGTTTGCCCCATGAGGCTTGTTATTTTGTCATTCTGTTTCTTTATTTAATAAATGAACAAACCCACGGCTGCCTATAGTGTCTCACTGATGGCTCGTGAGAGCCATCCATGTCTTATATAAACTAAAAAGAATAGGGCCTAGCACAGATCCCTGTGGAACTACATGACTGAGCTTTGAGTTTGAAGAAAACTCATTACTGACATGAACACACTGGAACCTATCTGATAAATAACATCTAAACCATTGCAACAAAGTTCCATTAAATCCAAAATAGTGTTCTAATCTATCAAGTAGAATATTATGATCGATAGTATCAAAAGCTGCACCAAGGTCTAAAAGAACAAGTACAGAAACAAGTCCATATCAGATGCGATAAGGAGGTCATTAGTGACCTTCACTAAGGCTGTTTCAGTACTATGATGAATTCTAATCCCAGATTGAAACTCTTCAAATAAACCATTTCCCTGCAAGTGGTCAAATAATTGCGTAGCAACAACTCTTTCCAAGATTTTTGAAATGAAAGGCAGATTAGCGATTGGTCTATAGTAAGCTAAAACTCCTGGATCCAGTGTTGGCTTTTGAGTGAGGGTTTAATTACAGCAGTTTTAAAAGCCTGTGGTACATGGCCTAATGTTAATGAAGAATTAATTATTTGAAGAATAGAGCTACCAATAAATGGGAAGACTTCTTTAAATAACCTGGTTGGAATAAGGTCTAAAAGACAAGTTGAAGGCTTGGATGAAGAAATTATTTTATCTAACTCTAAAAGGTCAATTGGAGTAAACTCATCCAAACATATATCGATTGAAGGAGTTGTAGTAGTTACTGTATTTAAGTTAACGGTGGGAAGAATCTGACTGATTTTATCTCTGATAGATGAAATTTTATTATTGAAAAAGTTCATGAAGTCCTGACTAGTAAGCTCTAAGGGAATGCTAGGATTGACAGAGTCCTGACTCTTTGTCAGCCTGGCTACAGTGCTGAAAAGAAACCTGGGATTATTCTTGTTCTCTTCTATTAATGCAGAATAATAACTTGTTCTAGCTTTTCTAAGAGATTTTTTTATAAATTAAAAAATGATTCCTCCAAGCTAAATTGATTTAATCTAAACTAGTGAAGCGCCATTTTCTTTCTAATTGACGAGTCTTCTGTTTTAAACTACGAGTTTCTGTGTTGAACCAAGGAGTTAAAAATGCATTCTGAAGTTTTAAGTGCAAGTTTATACAAAACTTAGAAGCTGAGTATTTAAGTAAACATTCAGATGAAATTTAAAGAGTCATTTTGTGCATGACGTGAAAAATGCTGCAGATTTGAAAATAAAGGAACTAACCCTTTAAGTTGTATTTTTGTCATCCATTATTATTATCATAAGTATTCTCCTGGTCCTCGGTTTATTTACAAGTGTTTGATATTATTCTCTGCCCATTTTTAGATTTTAGGGTTGCTCTTATTTTGAAGTCATTCCTGTTCCATTTCATGTTCTTGTAGCCTTGCACTCTCTGGGATTAATAAAGTATACAAAATACAAAAAAAAAAAATGCTATTTGTGTTTCTGTCAGCCACCTCTCTTCAACTGTAAGACTCTCCCCTTAAAGGTATGCTCCAGTCGGGTTTTTACTTTCAGTTTTGTTTTGTTTTTAGATTTTACTTTTAGCGCCCAGCCTCCTGAGCTGGAGATGCAGAACACTAACTAACCTGCACTTATATAGCGCTTTTCTAGTCACAAAGACCACTCAAAGCGCTTTCATTAATACTAACCCTCTATTCTAAGGGCCTATAGGAAACAGATATCTAGGGACAATTTAGAACAGCCAATTAACCTAACATGCATGTTTTTGGCATGTGGGAGGAAACCGGAGAAATCCCGGAGTAAACCCACGCAACACGGGGAGAACATGCAAACTCCACACAGATCACTGTTGGTCGGGGGCTGGGATCGAACCCACGATCCCACGATCCCCACAATCCCCCGGCCAAGGGTAAACTGTGCTGCCGCAGTGCTAACCACTGCGCCACCATGCAGCACACGTCCTCCTTCTCGGTTCTTGGCAGAATTCAGCATACTCCTTTGCCGTGACAGTTTTGCAAGTGTTTTATCAAGTTGATGGTGCAAAATTGTAAATGCTAGTTCCACACAACAACATACTGAGGCGAGTCCCACAGACAGGCTCCGGTGATGTGACACTCGTTGCCTCTGTTCACAGAAGCCACGCGCAGCACGGCTGAGAACATGCTCGCACCTTCATTTTAATATTATTAATGTATCGGATCAGTAAATTACTTTTACTCCTTAATTGATATCAATCCAGCCATTTTGCCTGGATCAAACCCGATACGACGGATCAGATCGGCTCATCCCTAGTTCATATATTGTATTTATATGGAGCTCTTATTTGTGTGGCATGGGGTGGTGGCTCCGCCTTCTGGTCCCGCCAACCTCGTGGGTATAAGAAGGGCTGGGGGGCGGTTGGGTGCACAGTGCCCTGTGTAATAAACTTGTGTTCAGCTCTACTGCTGGTCTCCTCCTTGGCTCCGAGTTCAGACATAACACATACAACTTGCAGCTGCTAGACACCCTCCTCATCAGCTGCCAGCTGGGGATGAATACACAGTTTCGGTGGCTATTGGCGAGACAACTGCCATCCCCAGTGCCACCAGCGGCCTCAAGCCACTGGAGGTTGTCATGCCAAAGGCAAAGGCAAGCAAATAAATAAGCAAATAAATATAAACTGACCCTACCGTAACTGATGCAGCCGTCACACACTCTCCTCTGCGGGTTTGTTTCCTGTCCTGCCCCAGTTCACATCACAACCTGGTGAAGAAATGCTGTGGCAACTTCTCATATTGAGCCCTGATCACCTGTTGTTCGAGCGGTGAGTAGCCCCTACCAGCTCCTACCTCTGTGGTTAAACATGAGTATTTTTTTGAGCAAGAAGCTCATGTTTAATGTCTGCATTAATTGCATTTGAAGTTTTCTTACGCACAGAGAAAAAGTGACTGTGATTTGTTGCAGTAAAGAACAGCTTCTTCTAAACGACGAACTTTCATTTATCTGTGCTTTCTATTTTATTTTATCTTATTCATTTACATGCTGTTGTGACATACAACTATTTCATGGAAGTAAATCCTCTAAACATGCATTTTTAATGGACTGGTTCAGGGGTGTCAAACATACGGCTCATGGGCCAAAAAGCGGCCCACCAGGGGGTCCAAAATTTTCTCTGTGAATTTACAGCTTTATTTCTAGTAAATTTCTGACTTTCTACTGATTACAATAGTTTGTGTAAATCTGAGACATTTTTTCTCTGTAAGATGAGACTTTTTTCTCATCAGTTTTCTTTTCTTCTTTTTTCTGATGAGAACAAGGGGCCCGTGGTCTTGCTGTGTGTGCAAGATGATTTAAGTATGCATTTAAAAGTAACATGAAAGTTACTTTTCCAAGTAACTAGTTACTTTAATCATGTAGTAACTCAGTTACTTTTGAAAAGAAGTAACTAGTAACTGTAACTAGTTACTATTTTTTAGTAACTTGCCTAACACTGCTGAGGATACAACATAAACATGATCAATACAGACCCTACTTTTCTGAAACCACTCTGCTCCTCCACCAGTAATCCATAAATTTCTAAACAATTTATTAGTCTATAGTTTAAGATGCCTGAATATAATTTATACACAGTACTGATCAGGCTAATACCTCTACAATTTAATGGGACGCTAGGGTCAGCTTTTGCAGATTTAGGGATGGGTTTTATTATGGCTTTATTCCACACTGATGGACTGATGCCATTCTGAAAACATTTGAAATAAACTGTGTAACACATTCACCAAGTTTGGATTTTTAAGGACCTCATTGGGTAATTCATCTACACCAACAGCTTTATTTGCTTTGGCTTTACAAATTACTTTCTGCACCTCTTCTATTGTGATGTCATCATTCAACATCTGATTATAATGATGCATTTTATTACTCATATTTTCAAGGTCAAGTTTGGTTTTGAAGATTTCATTGTAGAATTGGTCATCAAATAAAATGGATAGATCACATGCATACAAATTACTACAGTCAGATTCCCACTTTCTCAAAATATGCTCAATATCACCATTTTCCATTAATATCTCCACTGGAATCAGTCTACTCTTTTGAAGTCCAAATTTATTTATTTCTCTCCAAAATTGCTGGTTACTGTTATGTAAACTCTCTTGCTGAATAGTTTTCCCTCTCTTATGACTGGGGAGGGGGTGTGTGTGAAAAGTTCATAGGTTGAAAGGTTTATAGTGGTCAAATTTGACCACTAAAGAACATTTCAGCCCCTCCTCGTGAGACTTTTTTTTTTTTTTTTAAGAATCTCAGCCTCTTAATCAAAATTTAATTGACAACTTTCAGATTCATTCCTGAGAGTCCTTTTACTCTTATCCTTACATTTCAGAAACCTTTTCTCAGCTAACCTCAAATGTGTCCATAAATTGTTTAATTTGACATTCCAGAATGGTTGCTTTATTCTACTATAGTATATTTCTTTACTCTCTTATTTACTCTCTTATCCCTTACTGCACCATATTTACCCATTTCTTTATACAGAATATCACAAAATGTACCATAGCATTTCTCAACATCTGCTTGTACTTTCTGTCCATTTTCTAATTCATGTATGACCTCAAGAATTGCTCTATGGCATATTTCTGAAGAGAGAAAATTAACAGGAAAATTTCTCTTATACCTTTTGAATTGCTGCTGAGAGCCTACAATATTGCAGTTAGTAAGAGCTTGACCTGTTTGAAATTGACACAGCATTGAGTGATGTGGTAATCTATTATGATCATCAGTCAAACCCAGAACTTCATACCCAGTCCTTTCCACTAGCTCAGATGACGTATAAACTTTAAATTCAAGACACATTTTTAAAACAACCTGATGTGTTACAATATAGAGGTGAAATTATCACTTTCTGGATTTAACCTCCCATAAAGCCAGGGGTGTCCAATCATGTGCCATGGAGGTCCAAGACCCTGCAGGCTTTACCTCCAACCAGTGTCTTCAACAGCAGATTCCACTGAACTTCTTCCCACTGACTGCTGATAAGTGAAAACACCTGCTGAAGCGACTGAGTAGAAGAGAACACCTGCAGGGTCTTGGCCCTCCATGGCACGATTGGACACCCCTGCAGCACACAACATTTAGAGTCTTTAAGGAACTCATGAAATGCTTCCCCGTGTTTATTTACACACGTGTCCAGTACCATTCTAGCAGAAATGTCATTTGTTTCAGTATAGTCTTTTCAGATGTGAAATACGACTATTTCATACAACCACGGATGCACAGCATCCACCTCATTAGAATACATCAAAGACAGTAAATGACTAAAAAATAACTCAGCATTCTGGCCCCAAGTTGACATTTCTGGGGATAAATGAAAGCACCACACGTGCTGATGCCTCAGTGCTCGTGGCATGGCAGCGTGGGTATTGTGTCATGCCATCCATGCACAGTTTTGAAAGGCTTGGTATTTGTTTATGCAGGTATGACTGTGATGTCACTGTCACAATACACCGGAGGTGTATGTCATCCCAGGGCTGTACGCTGGCATTTTTGTCAAGGAGCGCAGAAAAGAAAAAAATAGAGAAGCACAAGAATAAAATTAAGAGCAGAAAAAAACTGTTGTGAATCCCCGTGCGCATTTACGCAGCGCACAGAGGAGAGAAGACGGATTCAAGCGCAGGATAGACCACAGACAGATTTATTAACATAAAGTCTCATAAGAGTCAGAGCAGGCATACAGAAATACAAAAGGGTATGTACTTACAAAAACACAGGACGTGACGTGCAAAGGCTTACCACAGAATAAGGTGGCATGAGCAGGAATGCTCGGGCAGACCACGGCGCAGCGTGGCCGTAACAGAAACAATAATCCAGCAATGCAAGACAGAAAATGAACTGCTTAAATACAAGCACCGAGGACTGAATGACTGGGTGCACCTGAGCGTGGAGCGGGGAAGGTAATTACAAGGAGTGGAACCAGCTGACTGTCAAGACAGGGAGGTGTGGTCTGGCTGGCGGACTGACAGGCCCGCCCACACAAAGTGTAGGCTAAACCAGCTGCCTGGCAGCCCGTCAGTCAGAGAACCAAAACACACAGCAAGATGTAACAGATCGGACAACATACACAAATAATATTGACACACAGAGAAGAGTCATGGGACCGGGCCTAAAGGACAAACCGGCCCGGTTCATGACAGAAACATGCTGGATTAACAGGTTTTATTAATTTAATACATGTATATTTACACTATGGCATGCAATAGCAGGTAAAAATATCAAAACTTTAAAAACTATCACCATAATCATCAACATTGATGAATGCTGAACACACTGAGGAGCTCATTTAGCGGTAGGTTGTGTCATCCTAAGTGCTCGAGGGGAAGGTTCTGCAGCTCCTTCCTACCTACAGCTGTCAGACTTTATAGTCTAACCAGTGCTGCTCATAGAGGCCTTATTAAATGTCACAACTTTGCAAAATAGAGATCGTCCCCTCCAACGCACAGATTATACAATTACAATTATTATTGAGGCTGGCAAAAACACTGTTCATTCAAATGCGAAATATACTGTCTGGGTCCATATTTATATTTTGCTGAGTAATTTAACAAACTGTAATGCTGTTAATGCCATCTAGCTGAAATGTTCCTGCACTGTGTATAACTGTGTACATATGTATATTTTTTTATTTACTGCTTTTGCTAACCAGTTCTTTCTTATTGTTGTTCTGAGTGCTGCAATCCCTGTGCTGCTGCAATCCTGGAATTTCCCCATTGTGGAGCTAATAAAGGCTTATCTTATCTTATCTTAACATTAAATCAGAATGAGTTGAAATGTTTCCCTCTGTGTGTAAGGAGTATTGAGAGGTTCCTGAATTATCTTGCAAAAAATTTACTGAAATGCAGTTTTTCTATAAAGAGAACATGCAGTATTGTATAAAAAATAATGAAAATGTGATTATTATTAGAGATGTGGTAGAACATTTTAAAAGCCAGGGTCAACAAATAAATTCTATTACAGATGTCATGCTCCTACTCTACTTAAGAAATTGTTTGGTTTTCTGTAAAAATAACCTCAAGTGGTTTTCATATTTCACACCTCACATCAGCTTTAACTGAGTAAATAAATCAGTAAAGAAATGACGGGACTGTAAAAGGTATTTTAAAGGAAATGACGTCACATCGTGGTGTTTTTATATTACTGACATTAGTATTAAGAGTTGAAAAATTGTCTGGACTTTAGAGAAACCAATTTAACATTAACAAGTTATTAACATACAGTATGAATGATGTAACCATGGAACCACCAGTAATGGAGCACATCGGAAAAAATAATGTGACAAAACAAAACATCAAATGTTGCCATGTTAGGAAGTGTTAATGTGTTAACAATGAAATTGCTGCTTAATTTAAGGGCAAAACTTACTTGTAAAACTTTTCTTTCTTCTGATCTTCTGTTCTGATATTGTTTGCCATTTTCTTTGACTTCAGAGGAAGCTCTGCTGATTGGCGTGTTGCACTTGAGCAATATGGGAATTATAGTTTTTACCGATGAGCTGTAAACTACAGGAAGACTATATGTTGTCCTTTATTTTCAAAAGTAAACAGCAAAACATCTCTGAAAAGAAACAATGTGTTGAATAAATGCTGTAGTTCCTAAATATGTGTTTAGTTTGCAGAAACAACTATTTTAAAAGTTCAGCATGAGATTGATTGTTGACAGGAAGTGCTCAGTGGGGCTGTAATAAAGGCATACTGCCACCTCTACTGGGCCGGCTTAGGTATTACAATGATGTTTCAGCTGCATTGACGGAAAAAGGTGAGCTATTTTTCTGTTTATTTTGAAAACAAAGCGTTATCTCAAAATAAAATAGGCTTTATTGTCATTGAACAGTAGTACAGTACAACAACATTGTGGGTGCTCCACCAGGCCACTGCACAGTAAAGTAGGAGAGAAGGATTAGATAGTACAGCGTTAACCCCTTCTGGTTCCAATCTATATAATCACTCTTCACTTTAAAGAAATTGTTTCAACTCAAAAGTCTGGTCATGAACTGCTTCTCTAACCCAAGGACCAGAGCTGTAACACTATCCATCGGCCGTAAAGTGGAAGTTAACCCTTTAACTGTCCACATTAAATGGACGGGTCGCGTGCCCCCAGTGGCACAGTGCAGCAACTGCACCTGTCAACTTATTGATGTCCCCCGGCTATACTGAGAATTTGTACCAAGCTGTATTGATCGGACAGTTCAGAAGGTGGCAGACACGTGCCGAAGGAATCATGGCTGACATGGAATACAGCAAAGAAGAAAAAATCCTCATAATTCTTCTTCCTTTTTCTGCTTTGAGCTCACACACCAATGTGGATGCCGCCATGATCGGTCATGGCGGCAGCAATTCTGACTGAAACTGCATGAAACAGGAAAAATAGCCGCGTAATACAAACAAAATTCATGTGGGATAATAATGAGTTTGTAGATGTGGTAGACGGTGTAAATGACCAACCAAACGCGAAACATCGACCATGATGGGCAAAAAATTGAGCTACCATCACCAAGATGGTGGCGCCCACGATCGTCATGCATTCTCACAGGAAAAATGCATCAAACAGGAAAAATAGCCACGTATTACAAACGAAATTCATGTGGGATAATCATAAGAGTTTGTAGATGTGGTAGAGGGTGTAAATGACGGAGCAAACGCAAAACATCGACCACGATGGACGAAAACGGACCTGTCACATGAGTGAGCGAGCCCCCCCCCCCCCCGCAACAGGTAAGAGATGAATATATGTTTGGTTTTTTTTTTACATTTTATTGATTTTCTGGTTCATATACCTTGAAGATTAGATAAAAACATACCCCTGTAGACAAAACGGCGTAAAAAATAAAATAAAAAATGAACCATTCTTTGTGTAAATGTGTCCAAAGTCCACTTTTGACTGAGTTATGTAATTTTTATAGCTGCCATGACATTATGCAAATTAGATGCGTAAATTTATTCCTATCTGAAACTTCGGATCATATTCTACATCTTTCTAATTGACAGTAAGCCATTATCTCTTGCAACTTTCAAGTTATAGCCTTGAAAATCTGAACTATTTTATTGACAAAAAATATTTACCACTCTTGACCACTAGGGGTTAGGTTTACCCCTTAACCGTTTCTGTCACCATATGGCGCCTGGGACAGTTAAAGGATTAATCCCTTCTCCAGGACTTAGTCATTCTCCCTTTTCTCTGTTTGGCAAAGGAATGTCATAAATGACAGATTTATGGTTGATATAGTCCAGATGGGGAAGTCAAGATTCTTCATTAAACAACCAAACAGTTTAACAGTGTGTCACTATGTCGAGCCGACGAGGCACCAGAGAAAGAGTGGAGGCTTCCAAAACAGTGTGCAATCAGCAGTTTTGCCTTTATTCCAATAATCTTCGCAGGCAATAATTCCCATGCACATCCGACACCCCACACAAACCAAATGACAAACACCTGTTGTATACTTAGTGAGATCATCAACTTAATTGGCACATACCATAATCCCAAGCAAGACAATAAATATTTTCATCTTTTTCCACATACCCAATAATATTTAAAAGAGTCATAAATACATAAATAATTCCCCACAATATTTACAGAATA
Source organism: Pholidichthys leucotaenia (assembly GCA_020510985.1). NCBI lineage: Eukaryota > Metazoa > Chordata > Actinopteri > Cichliformes > Pholidichthyidae > Pholidichthys > Pholidichthys leucotaenia. The sequence continues at coordinate 83,646,646 of CM035844.1, forward strand.
AATAGCACCAATAAATACACCATAAATAATACAATAAATAATTCAAACCCCTATTTACATATTAAACTCCCCTCTACTCAACCATCATATGATGTCTTCCTGCTGGTATCCTTTAAAAGGCCCTCAAACTCCTGAGGAGCCTTTTGTCCGTATACCTCCAGGAAGCATGCTGGCAAAGGTACGTGGTTTTTAAGATTAATTAACTGCCTCACCCAATTAACCTAATTAATATCAACAATTATCTCACAAAAAATGATTCAATTCAGTCAGCACACATTGTACAATTATATGTGCATTTTTCCCATCAAATACAAATTGACATTTTCAAATATAAATCCTTCACACATATAATACTATAATCATTCAATACACAGAGCCTACAGTGGCGACACTCCGTCGTCACATTTCCTCCCCCCCCTCCCGAGAGTACAGTACAGTACAGTATGAGTCATGTACTCTGGAGAGGCTGTCTGACACAAGGTTGGTCTTCCCTGCCACATACTGAACTGTAAAGTTATAGGGCTGTAGGGACAGATACCATCCTGTCAGACGATTATTAGTGTCTTTTATTCTATTAAGCCATTGTAAGGCCCAATGATCCATTTCTAATGTGAACTGACGTCCAACAAGATAATATCTAAGAGACCCTATAGCCCATTTCATGGCCAGACATTTCTTTTCCACCGTAGAGTATCTGGTCTCTCGGTCCAACAATTTATGGCTCAGAAACAGTACTTGGTGTCTCTCTCCCCTCACCTCCTGGAGAAGTACTGCAACGATGCCAACTCCTGAAGCATCTGTCTGCAAGATAAATGGACGGGTGAAATCCTGACTGTAGAGAACCTTACCCCCAGAAATCGCTCCCTTCAAATCTTCAAAAGCTCTCTCACACTCCTCTGTCCATTTTACCCTATTTGGTGCTGACGCCTTCGTGAGGTCAGCAAAATGGGGAATGAACTTACTATACCACCCTACCAGACCCAAAAACGATTGCACCACCTTCTTTTTGGTAGTAGGGACAGGATAGGCCTGAATAGTGTCCACCTTCCCCATTCGTGGTCTAATGACCCCCTGACCAACCACATGACCCAGGTACTCCACCTGCTGCTGCCTAAATGCACAGTTGCATTTATTAATAGTCAGACCTGCCTCCTTGATTAAATACAGGACCTGCCGAAGGTGTAGCATGTGATCCTTCCAGGTCTGACTATAGATGACCACATCATCTAGATAGGCAGCTGCAAAGTCTGACACCCCTACTAATACCTGGTCCATGAGTCACTGGAATGTTGCTGGTGCCCCCTGGAGGCCAAATGGCATGACCTTAAACTGGAAAGAGCCATAAGGTGTTTTAAAGGCTGTCAGTTCCTTCGTCTCCGGTGCCAAGGCCACCTGCCAATACCCCTTGCTTAGGTCTAATGTTGAAATAAACCTAGCCCTGCCCACTTTCTCTAGCAACTCATCAATTCGGGGCATGGGGTATGACTCGAACTTGGAAACTGCATTCAAGTATCTGAAGTCAATGCAGAACCTCAAGGAACCATCCTTTTTGGGGACCAACACAATTGGACTGCACCATTCACTAACCGACTCCTCGATCCCTCCCAGCTGCAACGTCAAATTAATCTCCTGTCTTAGTTGTGGGACCAACCGTTCAGGAATCCTATAGGACTTCCTACGGGGAACAGCCTCTTTCTTTAAATGTACCTTATGGTGAACTAATGTGGTGAAACCAGGTCTCTCCTGAAACAATTCTGGATCTATTAGTGCCTCTAATTGGCTGATCATCCTGTAAATGAGACACATGAAAAGAACAGAGCTCTGTCACATTCGTGGGAAAGGATTGTTCTCTCTCCTCATCCACTTCGGTAGCACAAATCAGGAGCTGATGACGCGTCTGCTGATGACCAGGCTGCTACTGCTGCTGATGCACAAGCTGCTGAAACTCCTTTAACAAGTTAATGTGAAAGCACTGATATTTTGTCTTTCTATCAGGCATACTGTATACAGTATAGTTCATATGTCACAGAGCTCAGCTTCCTAGAAATTTCGTAAGGCCCCTGCCATCGAGCCAAAAGCTTACTGTCACAAGAGGGAAGCAGTAACAACACCTGCTGACCTGGGTGAAAAACCCTCTTCCTGGCCTTCTTGTCATACCATGTCTTTTGTTTATTCTGCGCCATCCTCATGTGCTCCTGAGCCAAAGCAGTCATCTGATCCGGTTTTTGTCTCATTTTAATAACATAAGAGACTACATTGTCCTGATCACTCGGAGGCCTCTCCCAGTGCTCCTTTAATAAATCCAGTGGGCCCCTCACCCGACGACCATAAAGTAGTTCAAAAGGTGAGAACCCTGTTGAAGCCTGGGGAACCTCCCGATATGCAAATGGCAAATACGGTACCCATTGGTCCCAATCCGAGCCCGTACTGGAAACAAATTTCCGCAGCATGTTCTTTAAAGTCTGGTTAAATCGCTCCACCAGTCCGTCAGTCTGAGGGTGATATGGGGTGGTCTTAATTCCCTTAATACCTAACAGTTTGTAAACCTGCGGCAGAAGTTTTGACAGGAAATTTGTCCAACAGTCTGTCAGGACCTCTTTGGGTATGCCTACCCTTGAAAATAACCGAATAAGGCAATTAGCCACCTGCCTAGCCTTAATAGATTTCAGCGGGAAGGCTTCTGGGTACCGAGTAGCATAGTCACATATGACAAGAATGTATTTATTACCTGAGGAGCTTCTTTCTAGGGGGCCAACTATATCCATCGCTATCCTATCAAATGGTGTTCCAATGATTGGTAATTGATGAAGATGGGCCCGGGCTACTCCCCTAGAGGATGTAATTTGACATGTTTCACATGTTGCACAAAACTCCTTGACCTGGGTATACATTCCTGGCCACACAAACCTTCTAGCAATTCTCTGTAATGTTTTCTGGAATGCTAGATGACCTGTCCAAGGGATAACATGTCCCAGTTCCATCACTTTCTGTATGAAGCCTTGTGGCAAAGCTATGGCTCTAACTTCACCCTGCTGTTGGTACAGAATGCCATCTCTAATGACATACTCAGCCTCAGCCAAACAGTCCACTCTGCCCTGTTTCACACCGTCAATCTCAGAGACCTTCTCAAACCAAGGTTTTAGCGATGGGTCAGGTTTCTGCAGCACAGCTATGTCAGAAGGAATGTTAAAATCTATTGACTGGCTTAGCTGTGATGTTTCTGCCCCCAAGTTCTTAACTGTAGCCAAAACCTTGTCCCTTCTCCTCTGAACCTTGGATTTTGGTTGCTTAACTGGACCTGCCTCTATCCCAGAATCATAAAAAGGCAGCTTCTGAAGAACATTGGCAGCCCTCTGCGCCCTGGTTGTCACCATATTACAATTTTTCACCACAGGTGCCTTTACTCTCTGCTCAACAGCACCACCTGCCTGTCTCTCCTCAGTTTGGTGTTTGTCCCTAACCTGTTGTATGACGTCCAACAAAGTTGGAACATCATTGCCAAGAATAACTGAGTATGGCAAATCAGGCACCAGAGCTATAGGAAGGAGATAAGTCTGACCCCCCACTGTTAAATAAACCTCAGCGGTCGGGTACAGCTTTTTATCCCTGTGGACACAACTGATATGTATTCCAGACTCATTCCACAAATCCCTAGGGACCAAACTGGGCAGCACAACAGTTTGAAAACAACCTGAGTCTAACAGGGCCTCTTCACACTGACCATTAAGCAACACCTTCGTTTTATACATTTCATTGTACACTGGGGCTGAACAAGTGGGTCTAGGAACTGAACATAATAGTGATGGTTTGCTGTTTCTTGTGGCAGGACATGAATATTGTGTGTGGCCAATTTTGTTACACAGATAACAGCGTATATCT